>JANBXA010000735.1:15332500-16532500 GCA_030556225.1 Cricetiscus sungorus | reverse complement strand
AAATGGCTTTGTTTAATTGGGATTATGCAGCCAGCTTTTCTCCATCTAGCAGTAGGTGAGTTTCTAAGACACTCCTTCCAGAAGCATTTAAAGTTCTATAAACAGCTATGTATGCTTCTGTCTTAGACTCTTTGATTGAAGCTGCATATTTTATGAGATATATCACCCTGGATACACAAGAAGGCTACAAGCAGAACATGGGTCCTGAATCCTAGTAGAACTGCACTAAACTGTGTTCTCATAGAGTGTCTTTGTGTTGATGTAGTGGCTTTGAGATTATCTGTTATTCAATACTGAGCTAAATTTAGCTAATAATATACTTAATCATTGTCATACATGGAAAATATTTTTTTCTGAGGTTACATAGGTTACTGAAATGCAGTGTGATTCTGCTTTCTGACGATATCTGACTATAAACATTAAGACTCTGAAGACAATTTTTTTTCTAGTAAAAGAAATACATGCTCATTAAATTCATACTGATTTATTTCTCTAGGTGGCATGATGTTCACTTAACACTTCACTAGGCCACTGTTACTGAAACCTCTACATGGATACTTACCTGGAACTATGAACTCAATTTCTTCGGATATTGCAGTTCCTAGTCTATTAGATGCAAAACAGCGGTACTTCCCTTGGAAGTGAGAGATGTGTCCCTCATTTGGGATCTTGAATGTGCCCGAATTGTTAGATACAATTATCCGAGGGTCAGAAAGATCAAAATGCTTGTCATCCTTAGTCCATGAAAATCTAGAAGATAAAAAATTTACTGGTGACAGTTCTTATTTTTGGAAAGTTTCAATAAAAAAAATGCACAAATGATAAAATCAAGAGAATTTATGAGTTTAAAAAGTACATACAATAAATTATAACAGTGTATAAAGAAAAATGCAAGAAACAATACAAGCAAGAAAAACATGAGAAAAGTGAGATAAGTGATTGAAAGCAGTTTTATACTTTTTTAAATTAAAGGTATTTTAAAAATATTTCCACTATATGACTTTGTAAATTGAGGCATTTATCTAGTTATTCTTTATCAATGACAAACCAAGAGTCAAATATCAGGGTAAGAACCTGAAAGATGATAGAAGCTGCAACAGTCAGCAGTGACACTTAACTCTCTAGTCCTCTATCAAAAGGGGCAGGGTCCTTTCTAAGCCAGGACTTACTACTTCCTCAGTCCTTTAAAATCCCTGTCATTAATTTTGGTCAGATACTAGCTAGTCCTGCTCTCTGATTCAAAACAAATTTTATTGTCAGAATGCAATCAAAATATCACGAAACAGTAGTCTTAACTATCATTTACTTAGAAATTTGGTAGCTCCAGTCATGTACATTTGTACTCTAATATAAGATAGTCACATTTAAAAAGCATGAAATAAAATACTTTCAAGTACACAATCCACATACATATACATACATACATACATACATACATACATACATACACACACACACACAATTGCATATTTAATAACATACTTACTTTGGTTCTGGATTTCCTTTAGCTTCACATTCAATTTGAAAATACTCATCAAATGGAAAGGCAACTTGCACATATGACTGCTTTGTTATTGTTGGAACCTGTTGAACTGAATATCAAAACAGTATACTTGAAGAGTGAGGTTTTCAAAAATGGACATGATTAAATAAAGAGAACAGCATGGGCTTTCTACATCAGCAAGTTTGATGGTTGATTATCGGTGTCAAGGTGGCACTGCCTTTAGAAAAGTTCAGGAGACACAGATGGAATGCATCTACCTGGGTGTTTCCATGAAGGTTTAAATGAGAAAGGGAGAGCCATCCTGGATATAAGATGTTAACAGTACGATCCAATGAGCTGGAGGCATGAATAATGGAGAACGGGGTAACCACCTGAACATCACTCACCCCTTCTTTCTTTCCAACTATTTGAGTAAATTGATCAACTTTGTCTTCCTCTCACCACCTTCACTCACACAATGGAGTCCATCCCATCAAATTATGAACTGAACAAATCTGCCCTTTCATAGGTGCTTTTTAAAAATACTCTAACAAAGTAATGAGTAATTAATATAGTAAGTAAAATGTTATTTCAGGAATTTTGCTTCTTTTTAACACATGTTTACATCTATAGAGAATACTCCTCTACCATTTTTTTATATTGCCTCATATACAACTTTCAATTAACCCCAGAAATGTGTGGCAACCTTAAAATGCAACAAATATATCCTATTATAAATTAAAATGTTTATTTTAAAAATTTTGGCATTCCATTTGTCTCAGCATGTTTACTGAATTTTACAAATTTCTGTAATTTGGAAGGTTTCCTCTGTTGCTTTTCCTGCTTCTATTTAGATATGATAATTTACTAATGTAACATCTTTCACCCTATTGATATCATGTTTCTTTTACATATTTCTTGTATTATATGTCATGTTTATTTTCTATCTCTCCAGTTATATATATTTCAATACATATTCTGGGCATTATAGGGTTTTCCATTATTGGATTATCAATGTGTGATAAATTTCCAGATACAATGGAACTGACTCTAGGAATAAATGTCAAAATCATTTTACAAACAATGCATAATTATAGCAGTCCTCTTAGCCTGAAACCATTGATTACTGACTTACTAAAATATGCTAGAAGTCCATATTTATTGCAAAAAAGTTTTTCTTTATTTGGTTTCCATTTTTGTAGATAAAAACATTTTCTACAATCTTCCTTTGTTTTGACATTAATGAATTTATCATTATTTCTCTTCCCCACTTCAATTGTCATTCCCCATCCTAAAGTCAATGTAAAATAAGACTACACAAAATTCATGAATGCTGAACACAGGCACTTGAATTAGGTTTTGAAAGATATCATAGTTAATGATATATGTAATATACTGCAGGTGAGCACTTGGTAATTTTCAAACTGAGACATTCTATAGTACAATTTTGACAGCTCTTAAATTATATTATTGATTTATAAGGAATTACAAAGCAATCAGTAGCAGGACCTGACTTTGGCATAAGCATTTCTGAGAAATGCAATTTTCAAACAAGTTACTATTGCTGAGTACTATCCAATAGTAAATGTACAGATAGAACACTCAACCCTGTGACAAAGGGCCAGGTTTTGATTTCTTCACCTTCTTTAAAATTACAAGGCACCCAAAGTGCCTCTCTTCAAATGAACCATAAATAACAATTTTAACTGCATAAAAAATTAAAACTGAATTTGTTTACTTATTCTTTAATTATTCCTGTAATAAGATAGAATAAAAAACATATTGTGAAAATCACAAACATAGAGAAAAAGACTGCATTGTTTTACATGTTGCACATCTGTCATTCCTAAAAAGATGGAAGCAGAAGTCCCATCTTCGCCTCTGCATTCTTTATGTTGTAAAAGGGTAGTGTGATTAAAAACTTACAAATTCAGCTTCAACAAACATGCAAATAAACTGATTAAGAAATTATACATTACACCCAGGTGATTTTGGTTATTATTTTATTCTGAAACACCTATTATAATAAAAAACCTAAAACTAAAACAGTATGTGTTTTCCTATTCTATTACATTGTACAATTATACCTCCTTTTTGACCTATGTGTAGTTTTTGGACCAGTCCATTTTAGTCTTTAGACACAGTCTGGTTTGCAGAGTGATGTTTATCTGATACCATATTTGTACATTTTCTAACAGGAAATCAAAAAATGTCACTCTACTCAACATGGCAATCAGGAAAGCCACTGATGTTTGAAAGCTTTGGGACACATGCTTTAAGTAAAGGACACAAGTCTTCTACAAGTCTAATTTTACTTGAACACTAAAATTTGGTCAGTGGCAGTTATCATATTTATATTGCCAGTTTATCTTGAAGTGTCAGGATGATTTTTTTCCTTTTGGGGAAAAATATCTCCCTGTAAACATCTGACCAACCATAATGAGTCTGTTAGTCATTCTTTCAAGTAAAAACAGTATGTGTGCTGAAGCAACAATATAATTGAGAAATAAAAAAAAAACCCTTTCACTTTAACACAGCAGAATTGTTTAATGACTATTTTATATTGCATTCTAGTTTTATTTAGAGAAAGAGAAATAGCAAAGTAAATACTGTTTATGGATTCAATAATTTTAATCTTAAGAAAATTTGTTCTAGTTTAGAAGTATATGAGTGCATGGCCATGAAATACATTTTGCATGCTGGACGCTCAGACCATGTGCCATCATTCATGTTAGGGAGAGAGAAATTTTTCTACTATGTATTTCAAAGAATAAATAGAGATGACAATGATAGTAAAAAGGGATAGAAATTGACACTGGGATATTATTTTCAAAACATTTGTATCTCACAGCACATCTAAGTGGAATACGCACAAGCCATCACTTAAACATCAACAGCTATATTAGATTTAAAAATACAAAGCTTGTCTCAATTCAAAAATTGCAATTATTTTATTTTTGCCTTATAAAAGTGGTCAGTCACACTGTCACCATTTTGCACATAGTAACTCAAATTCCGACATCATTCAGTGTATACTGATCACAACTTTAGTATTTTCAAGAACCATCCCCATGCTCATGGGCAGTTGTCTCATTTCTGATTAACACTTCTTAGCAAAGTGGGTATTGAGCTTCTTGTAAATTCATCCTGTTTATATTCTATTGCAGTTACAAATGGTAGAGAGGGGCACAATAGCAACAGTCCCAAAGATACCAACTAATAACCTGAGAACAACTTGTTTATTACAACATTATTCTTTCTTTAATTTGCTAAGGTTGTAAAGGCTCTGCAATAACTAATTATTCAGGGAATGGAGCTAATAACCTTTGGGTGTTTGTATGAATATATATTCCACATTACAAATCCTTTCCTCTATAATTAGGCCAATTACAGAGACACCAGACTCGTTGACATTCAAATTGGATACCTGCCTTGGTTGCATTTACTAGTGAGTACTCTAGAGTGCCAAAATAAATGGGCAATATTCAGTTGTTCTGAAACATGCTATTAATATTTTATAACAATTGTCTGAGGACATTACTGCATGAACGATAAGTAACAGAGACTATCAGAATAATAATAAGGGACCTAAGCTAATGTAAAATTTTGCATCCTTCATCAATGAAGAGCAAATGCAAAATCAGCATGTGTTTGTGAGAGAATAAGGTCAGAGGTTTGAATCTGGAATACAACATGCATACTTGCTGTAAATTATCTTACACAAGAAAATTTAATGAGGTTGTACAGGTGGCTCGGGAGTTAAGAGCACTTGCTGTCCATCCAGAGGACCTAGGTTTGGTACCCAGAACACATAAGGTGTGACATAAGCATATAATTGTAATCCCAGGGTATTCTATGCCTTCTTCAGGTCAGTTTTGGCACCAGGCATGCACATGGTGCACAGACACACCTCAGACAAAAACAAAACCAAAAAACCCACAGAATTTCTTTTAAAGTGTCTACTGAATATGAGAGTGTTTATATTCTCAGCTGGTCACTGATGAATTCTGATGAATTTGTACAGGCTGCAAGATTTCAACTACTTATTAAAAGAAATGTACACATATACATCAACATACATGCAAGCTTCTTTAACAAATGAGAACACAGAAACAGAGGTTCAACCATCTGTCAGGAATAGAAGAGAGTGGATTCTCACCTAAGGAACCAAGGTAGTACTAAGTATTAAAATTTTGAGCTCTGACATGACTTTCAGTTATTTTCATAACTCATCATTCCTGTTTTTAAAAATCAAATTGTTTGAGAAAGAATATAAACATTATGGGGCTGGAGAAACGGCTCAGCATTTAAAAGCCTGTACTGCTTTTGCAAAGAACCCAAGTGCAGTTGCCAGCTCCAGGAGGATCTGATGCCTTCTACCGCCTCTGTGGGCACATTCACTCACATGCACATACACACCTGAACATAAAACTAAATAATTGAAAACAATAGCTCAAATCTCTCTTTTAAAAAAATGAGTTTATTCAATTACTGTTTGTTATAACTCTTTTAATGTTAGTAATTTCTAAACTAAAATTCTCCTTAAAATAAGTACCTTAAATATATAAAAGAAAACACTTCTTATAATATTCCAGGTTATCCCAGATGCTTGACAAAATATCACCTGGTTTGTCAGTTATATTTCTAGTAATAGACCAAGGTTACATAAAAAGCAAAACGATTAAATTGAAAGGTGTAGCCATGAATCTTCAAGATAGTTCAAAAATAAGGATAGAAGACTAACATCCTCAATCCCCACATGTTCTTGAAAAGCAGACATGAAGTCCAATAGCAGGGACTGGGCACAGTGCTCTTACCTGATAGTGGTATTTCAGTTCTTGACAACTTGAACAGGAGAAATATGAGACTCAGGACCAGTCCTCTTCCATGTAATGGCACTCCCATTGCTCTTCAGAAAGGAGGCAAAAAGCAAAGACTGAAAAACGTAATGTCCTAGTACTTTCCAATCCCAACTGAGGAAAATTTAGGAACCTGGAAAAAGCCCCCCCCCACAGAAGAACAGGATATTAGTTAATCTACTCTCAAATGTGGACACAACAAAAATTAAACACATTTTGTAATTAACAAGCTAATGAGCTTACTAAAAATACTTCGGATCTACTACAAAATATGAGTTATTCTTCTTTATATTCAAAACAAGAGATATTTAAAGTATGGTATATTGTAAACTATGAACCATTCCAATGAAACTTATTTGTAAATTAAAGGAAGTTTTATATTGAAAGTTGTTTCTCATACTGTAATCAGATAGTGGTTGTGAGAATAATTTCATTAATCCTATTCAGAAAGCAATGAATTCTCAATTAATTCTTTATATTAATATTATGGGTCATAATGGCAAATCTTGGGCTCTTCTAGTAAAGTAAATTGTCATTTAAAAAAATTCACATTGGATGGTATTTCCAGTAAGTCAGAAGGAAAAAGTATGCAAGTAATGGAGGGGGCTAGGGAGATGGAATCAGTCATTAAAGCACTAACCATGCAATTATCTGGGCAAAGCAAAAAATCAGGCGTGGTTGGGACTGGCTACAAAACCGGTGTTGGACAGCAGAGACCACAGCTTCCTGGGTCTCTCGGTCTAGCTAGTCCAGTTGATTTGTTAGCAACAGGTTGTATGAGAAGCCCTGTCCCAAAAAGTAACATTGGCAAGATTGAGTGCACCCTGATGATATGTACAATGGAAATTAATTATATCAGTGTATAAAACTCACAAAGCATAAGAAAGTAAAAATTATAAAGGTAGAGAGTGAAGAATGAAGTCATTCAGTGTTAATCCTGGGCCTCCAAATGAGCACATGTGCACAGCCACTCATGAAAATGTACAACCATCCACAATTGCACACACACATATGCACACAAGTGCACACACATGATAAATGGAGAAAGACAATATATTTTAACTAAAATTTACAAATATGTAATTGTTTCAAGCAGAAGAAAAGTTGTCAGTTTATTTCCATTTGAAAATAAAATAAGGGTTAAAACTTTGACTTTCTTTTCTACTACTGCTGCATTTTCTCCCTGAAATATTATAGTAGCATCTTCACATTATACATAATATATCTCTACAATTGTAACACAATAATTTCCTCTAGGATGTTATTATTTTCATGACTACCATTTTCTTATTCCTATAAAAAATCAATTATTTTATTTTTTCATTGCAGAAACAGATCACTAAATTTAAATTTATTTCAAAGTATGTTAGCTTTTAAGTTTCACCTCAAATTGCAACTAAAGTTTTTCCAGGAACTGAGCAGCCAGCTAGTGCAATGATAGCTCCTTAACTTCAAATACCAGCACTATAAAACAAAAAGGATGAAAAGGCCTGTAGAGTCTGTGGCTTGTTTCTTTTCTTGCTGCTATGATAAAACTACCCAGACAACTTAAGATATAAAAGGTTTCTTTTAGCTCAGATTTCTTTTTTATTTATTTTTATTAATAATATGATTTAAAATTTTTATATGTCGATCCCAGTTTCCTCTCCCTCTCTCCTTGCTTCCCTCCCTCCCTTCCTCTTTTTCTCCCTCCCTTTTACCCTCTTTCCCCTGTGACATGTACCCTGGCCACCCTCCCCTCCCATCCCCTCAATGCCATTCCACTTATAGGGCTATGCTATCCAGGTTGGGTCACGTAACTCTGTCAAGTCATTTGAAGTAGGGACTAGGACTTCTCTCCTATCTCTAAGTTAAGGGGGCATCCCTCCATGGGGGATGTGTCCGCAAGGGCCTTTTGTGCACCAGGAATACATCCTGGTTTTACTGTCTGAGGTCCCCCAGACTGCTCAGACCTTCTAGCTGAGACCCATACTCAGGGGGAATGAGTCAGTCCCATGCTGGATTCCCAACTATCAGTCTGGGGGGAGCATTAGCTCATATTCAAGGCATAGTCTAGCATTATGGAGAATCATGGCAGCAAGCAATTGAAGAGCCTGGCCACATTGCTTTCACACCCAGAAACTGACATAAATGCATGCTTTTAACTCATTTCCCACTTTCTGCATACACAGTCCAAGATCTTAACTAGGGATTGGTGCTACCCACCATAGATGGGTTTTCTCTTCTCAGTTTAGCACAGTCAAGATAATGCCCACAAAGTGTGTACATAGGGCTATCTCCATTTGATTCTAGAGTCTGTCAAATTGACAGTTAGCATCAGACATCACACACACACACACACACACACACACCACATGCTGTATTATATGACTTGGGAAATATTTGTTGACAACAGTTCCTTTTGTATTTTGACTTTGTGGAATTCTACAATGATCATGAAGGATAAGACTCCCCTCTACTACACACTCCTCAGAAGACATCAATTGGGAACACATTTTATTTTGTGCATTATTTTACTTTATCTGATATTAATTGTTCACCTGGAAAATGAGAATTTAAAAACCAAAGTCATCCTTGCTTGCTTAAGAATATTTATTAGTACTACTAATTTAATCTATTTTCAGACATATCACTATGATGATTGACAGCTCATTTTCCTTCTGAAATAACTTATTCTCATCAACAAAACAAAATGAATAAAAATATTACTCTTTTCAGAAAAGAACATCTGAGTTCTATATATTAGCATAGAGCTGCATTCCATTAAGTAGACATTCCATCTACTTGAAAAATTAAATGTGCAAAGAAATTATTAACATATGCCCTTTGAATTTTCCTTTCCCCTCCCTCTTAAACAGTTGACAACAGTCATCTGTATTTACTGAATATAGTAACACACCACTTAGTATTTGATTACATTAATGTTTAATACTGAGTCTTCAATGGCATCTCATACATGTGTTTGATGAATTAACCTCTCTTTGTAAGCAATAAAGCTTTTTAAGCCATGATGCTGTTAAGAAGCCATATTTTGAAGTTAGTATCTAATATATTATCATAACCAGAATTAAGAACAGCCCACTAAGTCAGAACTGGCTCATTTATTGATTTTTCTGATTTAGACTAATGAATTAAATGGTCTCTGATTGCTGTAGTAGTGAAGCACATAAAAGCTTATTACTCAGGAGCATCAATCTGACTGGGAAGTTTAATGGTTTTACCTTCATGGTCAACCAAGGCATCCTATCCCATAAGAGAACATAGGAGAGTAACAGTAATAATCCGTGTACTCTGGAGACAAAGGCAGGAGGATTGTAGGCCAATTTGGTATGCATAGTAAGGCCCAGGCCTGCAAAGACTACATAAACTTTTGCAAAACAAACAAAATGGCACTACACTGAATTTCAGCCTTATAATAAAAAAAACTACATGCTTAGATCCATATCAAATTCTAAAATACAGCTCATTCTTCTTAACTTCTATGTGAACTGCATTCCAGTTACTTTCAACTTTTATGCTCACTAGCTTTGACATTGAAATTATTAGAAGGTAAAACATGAGACCATTTTCAAGCAGGCCTACAATTCTAAAGTCAGAAGCCCTAAATAGCTCCCAGACTGAAGAAGAAAGTACAACTTATTTCATTGTCAGAAGCATAAAGGACACATCAATATGTAATTCTATTTTGAAACAGAAAATAGCAATAAAAATGTAATCCTGTTTTTTAAGAAGAATTTGAATTTAAATTCTCATTTAAATGACTCATGCCAGAGCTCAAAAACAAAAGCCATTATTGGAGCACAGAGTATAGCTGACACATAAGACAACTGTAAGATATACCAAGGTATTTTGAGATCCAGTTACATAGAGCCAATTACTAATTCACTTTCATGAATCTCAAAATTGAATAAAACTCTCTTATTATTTTAGCACATTGCTGGAAATACCAAAATTTTATTTCTGTTACATGACAGAATATAAGAAAACAGACACATAGTTGTCACATCATACAGTTGACCCTTTCAATTGGCTAAGTTCTCTGGAATTAAGCACAAGTTAGTTTATAGTTCATAGTTTGCAGGCATTACATTAGATAAAGACAAGCAGACAATTGCCAAAGTGCTACTTCCAATGCACAAATTAATTACAAGGAGATGTCATAAATGCATCTGGTCATTTTTTGTTTGTGTGTAATGCTACAGACATAACCTAGGGTTTCCTATGTGCCAGTTAAGTGCCCTACAATTACCCAAAGCTCCCTCTGATATATATAGGAATTCCAAGACAACACATCTAGCAACAGTTTACTGTCTTAATCTAAGTGGATTTTTTTTTTGCATATAGAAAGGAAAGGAGAAGAGGCTAAGTCTTTGTTAATCCCATTTTGTCTCCTAAGAAAATGTTGGACTTACTGAGACCTGCTGAGCAGTCTATAATAAACCTGGTCATGGAAAAATGAATCACTATACATATGCTATCACTCACTAGCTGCTCAGGAAAGTTAATTTGGCCTCACTCATACAGTTCATGCCAGTCAGTTTAACAATTTTTATATGATATGAATGATGTTCTTCAGGGTCAGGTGGGACAACCTATAATTAGCACAGAATCAACCCTAACAGTATTGGGAGGGATGGCCATTGTGCTCCTGGTGGGAATAGGATTAGTTTCTGTTTAAATGCTATCTTGCTAAGTCCCTTCTTTACTGTAAGGATATTGCAGACCTCTGTCTCACTGGATAACTTATGAGTCTGGGATTCAGAAAGCCTTGCAGAGCTTCCTTTTGTCAGCCTTCTGCATGCATCATGAGCCTGGGCTACACAGCATAAAGACTACAGACTTTTCACACCCCTGTTGTAATTCTAGCCAACACTCAGGCAGTCCCTGTGAAAGGACAGCCATCCTAGAACAGCCAGGTCCAAAATCACTGGGTAGATGAACAGAGAGTTGAGACCCAGCTCTGTCATTATCAATATGGCTAGCAGAGGACAACAGATTCTCCCAAGGAAACAGTAGACTGTGGAATAACAGTGTACTATTCTTGCAGAGGACCCAACTGGTTTTAGGTTAGATTGGCATATAGCAACAACAAAAAAAAAATTGATGCAACTGTTAAGTGATAAAGGTGCAGAATGTATTTTATTCAGTCTCCTTTAAGGCACCTATTGATGTTTCTGTAAGAGTCATTTATACTACTTTTCAGTTTCGTTAATAACAATCATTTTCCAACATTCACTCATTCCTTGCATATTCAAAATTGGCCTAAAATATTTCAGCAGTAGTAAGTCTATTCTTAGATAGAAGGCAGACAAATTTGTAGTGATGAAGGCTCAGGAGCATTTATTTTAAAGAAAGAAAGAAAGGAAGGAAGGAAGGTAGGAAGGAAGGAAGTAAGGAAGAAAGAAAGAAAGAAAGAAAGAAAGAAAGAAAGAAAGAAAGAAAGAAAGAAAGAAAGGGAAAAAAAAAGGAAAAAAAAAAACCTCAAACAGAAAGGTAGTCTTGATAAGGCTGGAATGCATTCTACCTTCTACCTCTTATTTAACCCCTTTGAATATCAAGGCATACATTCAATATCATCTATGTGAATAGTAAATACTATAATTTGATTTTTTACTGGTTTAAGATGATCAAAAGCCATAGAATAAATGAAAATCTACAACTCATAGTAATTATTTAAATCCTGCAAGCTTTATGACTACACTCATGACACATTTTCATCTTTATTTTGTATTTTGCTTATTAATTCACCAATGGTTTTTATTGAAGGCTGCTTTAAATTATATAACATATATATAACAGGAAAAGATGAATAAAAAAGAGTTAAGAATTCTCACTTAGAATAAACACACAAACATTTCATCTTTGCAAATCAAACATAAAAAGCTATTTTTTAATTAGCTCAAAGTTTCTGGCGACTATTGGTGTATTCTGAATAATCACCATTTCCTAATACCCATTGTTTTTCTTCACTTAACAATAAGAGTGTCATGTTTTCTCAAAACCCTTGACCTGAGAGTTTGCTAATGCTCATGAATTGTAAATGCACTCATTTTCCACTTAGAAAATAAAACCTATTGAAATTTGTATGCTGGCACACAAAGGACAAGAGGTTCGTCTTCGTCCTAAAGAGGAGAGGAATCTGAAGATGGAAAAGAATAACCAGCAAACTTAAAAAGGCACTTAGTTTGTCCAGGACGACACATTTTGCCTCAGTGATGCTTTATTTACAGCGCTGGCCCATTTGCTATGCGCAATTATTCACAAACATATTCAGGTCAAATTTCTAAAGAAAAAATAGAATAAGGCATATCTAAAGGGGGGCAATTATTATGCTCACTCTTTGAAAAGGAGATGTGTGGCTACTGCTAAACGGGCTAGAACAAAAAGCAGAAACGTCAATGGCACACCATCTGTCCTTTATCTCACAGATGTGGAATATACACAACTAAAAAGAAAAAAAAATCTATTTGGCATTCCTTTCCACCAAGAACAGCACCAAGCTGTCACAGTCACCATGGGTTCCAGAGACTGGAAATAATTTTGTATATTCTAAATCATTAAATATTTTTCTATTCAAGGATGCTTGAAATACAACAACACAAAGCCAGCAGGAACAAACATACTATGACACTGGTATCCAAATAAAAACACAATGAGTTTATGTAATAGAATCACCACTGTTATAACTTGTAATTGTGTATATTTTCTCCTCCCTGCACATGAAAAGGGCTTAGAAAACCACCAAGCTTAATCCAGCAAGGTGATTAGACAATACCATTTGACACTTTCATGATGGAGGGGAAGTCACCTTCACTCCCCTCTGACCTCAAATGCTCCTTTTATGAAATTCCTTTTTATGCAATTGTCAGTCTGCAGTAAAAGATTCCCCTGATTTGAAATCAGGTCACAGTTGGGTTAGGAGGTCCAGCAATTTCCATAAGCCTGACATGTGATGGAATCACTCAACACCTTAAAAGTGAGGGAGGATAAACACACAGAAAATTAAAAGGCTTTTGTCCAATCACCTGCATGGCTCATATCATGAATCAATTTACACATGCCATAAACAGTGTAATCCTGAAATAACTGCTAATGGCTTTTCCCTCTGAAAACAAAGGAAATACTGCACATTATAGCCATCTTCATTTAGACTGTGTTTCGTGTCACTGAAGTGACAAGACAAAGGATTGCTTGAAGTGTTAATTCATCCTTCTTGTGGAGGTAACATATTTTCATACAATGGATCAAAGAAATGTAGATTCTATTACAATCCCATTGATTTCTTTAAAAAGTCAGTTTTAGCTAATAATTATGTGAGATCCATTGATATTTTTTCAAGCAGCAAAATAATATGGTTGACCATTAATAGCCATACTTCTGAATATAATATGCAAAAACAGATACACACTAGTTTTCCTCTTTGATAGTCTATACATTCAACAAATAGTATCCTGTAAAGCTGTCTAGTTGCATTTTATTTGATGGGGTAATGAAGAAAATCTACCCCAAACCAAAGTCATACAGTGATGGAGAAAATTACTTTAACTCCTAACATGAGTTAGGAGTATTTTTCACAAAATATTTTACATAGTGTTGATAATCATCCACAGAGTATTTTTAATAGGTATAAAAACTGCATAGAACTTAAGTGTACATGTAGTGCATGTTTTCATATGTACAAATCTTGGTTACTTCTCAGCTCTGCTAGCTAAAGCATTCTACTAACTTCACCTCCAGCAGATTTGAGGTGGACTTCAACCCACAGCAGAGTACACTTTAAAAGATGATAAATCTCTCAGTATTCTCCAGCCCATCCTACTGAATCATACACAAGGCATCCTCTCTCCTCTAGGTGATATTTGGTTCATGTATGGACCATTTTTCTGCTCATCATGACTATAGAGTACTACTATTATTTAACATGCAAGAAGCATGGATTTTTTTTAAGTTTATAGTTTATAGTGTTCAGTACCTGCAAAATGACCACCTTAGTGTGAGACACAGTGCTGCTCTGGTTTGCTCTTGTGGAAATCAGCATTTTGGGATGCTTATTTGGGCTGACATTTGGGGATTCCTACAAAACTCAAATCTGACAATACAATATAGACTTTATACTCCTTAGTTTTCACTAAAGGAGTCTGAGAACGTCACTCAACACCGCACATGCATATTTATAGCAGCTTTGTGCATGAAACTTGTCAGTGCTAGGAACTCAATGAGCATGACTATTGGTCAGTAGGCATTCTAGGTTGTTTTATGTGACTGTAACGGATATCATGACCAAAAGCAACTTGTGGAGGAAAGTGATTATTTAGCTTACAAGTCCTAATCAAACATCATCATTGAGGCAATTCAGGGCAGGAGCTGAAGCAAAAACAAAGGCAGAAACTTTGGACAAAAGCTGCCTTTTCATATCACCACAGCCCAGAGGTGGCACCATCCTCTGTAGGTTGTCCCACGTCAATCATTAATCAAGAAAATGACCACAAAACTGCCTACAGACCAATCTGTTTGAAGTATTGTTTTTTATCAATTCAAGTTTCCTCTTCCTAGATGACTCTAGCCTCTGTGACATTGACAAATGATAATCAGTGCATCAGGTAAACACATAAAGACACTATGGCAATCCAGTGTGTACAATACCAGCGCTAAAAGAAAATAATTGATCAAGCTATGAAAAATCAAATTCTGGGGAGCAGAAAGGAGATGGGCTGGGGTTTGGTGGGGCTGATAACTGAGGATGTGAGGCTGAAGGAACTGAGATAGACATTTAAAACAACCTTGTTTCAAATTTAAATTAAAAAGGAAAAAACAAAATATGAAACACACCTTAAGTACATTTGTTTTTTATTTTGTTTTGTTTTTTCTTTTGTAAAAGAAGTTAATGGAGGGGTGGGGCTGTCTTTTATTGTATGATAGATACTCTGGAAGCCAGTTAAGGAAGGCATCATTGATTCCCAGAGACTAGGAGTTAAAAAGGGAAAAGTGGCAGAGAAAATACTCAGTATGAAGTAAGGTGGTAAACACACGCTACTATATATTAGTCAAGGTCACCAAGAGTACATCCCAGTGTGTCTATATATGAAGATTTATGATGGTTAATGTAGGCTTTTCTTTTATAGCAAGTGTGTCACCAGTAGGACAATTAATAATGGGATGTTGTGTATGTGTGGGACATAAGAAATCCTTATACATCTTATTCAATTTTGTTGTGAATTTAAAAGCCTTTCTAATGTGCAATGTGTAGGAAAAAGTACTTGCAAGAATTACACCAGAATTCTAACATATAAATTTTAAATCAAATTAAGGAAATAAATTTTTAAAATTAATGACCCTTACAACCATCCCCTCAGGCTTCTACATCCAGATTTATGCCAAAAAAAAAAAAAATCACAGAAGATCACAATCACCTTTTAACACACAGCTCTCGGCTTCCATCTGGCAATTTAAAAACTATCCATGTCTAATAATTTTTTCATCTTCTTATTATCTACTCTTTTCTATTCTTTCCCTGTATTATTTCTTCTTCTCCCCTTATTTTCAACTTTGCTCAGTATCATACAAGGAACTTAAAAATAGTGCAAAACAGGATGAAAGTTGTTTTGATTATTGATAAATATTGAAATATTTTATTGTATCTGAAAAATGATATAAAACCAACCACAAACAAGAAATTTAAAACTTGAAAAAATTATGACAAGTTACATATAATGATTGGTTGTAAATAAATATAATGATAGTAAAGTTATTAAGAAAAACACTTAAGTTTTGAGCAGTTTTAATGTTTTTCATGCCTCTGTATCAATCAAATGCTTGTAGTGAGTTATTCTACAGTGCTCATAAAACTAAAACTTAGACGAATATGCAATTCAATGACACAATTTTGGCCTACTATGTGAAAGGTCCTGAATAATTTCCTAACACTCAAAATGATAAATAAAAATGATTCAAATTAAATAACATCTCGGTGATATATTTACATATAAATGATTCAGATATTTGTATAAAAAATAATAACAAAAACCAAAAAAATTTATTTTCTGAGGTTGGTGCCATACTCTGTCCATCATTATTATGCCTGCTATAGTGTGAAATTCAATAAACCTTTCAGAATATATTAAATACATATCTCACAAAAATATATTCTACATATAGAACATCAATCAAATTTTAAACACTTTTCACACATAGATAACTTAAAATTACATTTCTCAAAATAACCATTAAAGTAACTATGGTTTTGAATGTTTAAAACAATGAGATGCATATTGCTGAAAGGCTTGCAGAAACAAAACTTTCAATGAATCCCATTAATTATATCAGTATCTAGTTAAGGTCAACTATATTCATATACTTTAGTGGTTTTGACAAGTGCCAATAAATTCAAAGTATTAAATTTTCTTAGGATTTTTTTTTTCAAATACTTAAGCACAAATATAATACTTATGAGTGTGGTTCCACATTTTAATCTACCACATAAGTAGGATGATAAGAAATGTGAAAGTATTTAAAACTTTTCACATCTCTCATCAATGTAGGAAAATCAGCTATTATATTTAGTTTAGGTAGCTAATTTATTTCCAAAAGTATTGGAAGGCTGGTTAGCTATCATAATAAGTGTTAGAAGAAGGTTTCAAAGTGGAATAAAATGTTTAATACATGTTGTACATGAAAAAGAGTATCCAGACTGAACATTTTTGATCTACTTCTGATAGTACTCAGGTCTTCAAGGAATATTTTGCCTTCTGACTCTTACTGGAAAGTAGTTGATCCCAGGAATCATCTGGTGTACCTGTAAGGAAGTGGTTTTGCAAGGCTCTGTCACAGTGTCTCAAAGATTTGACAGCTGGTGGTAACTACACTATGGGATATTTGGTGTGATAGATGTGTCCCTCAAAATACATATGTGCATACAATGGCATATATGATGGCTAATACATGTTTGTTTGTATGGAAAGCTTTATGATTTGACACATAAAACCAGTTGGCCAGTTGATAAGATGAGTTAACAGTATTTTTCCCCCCTAAAAAGATAAGAATGATTAGCACCTGCAAAAAAGAACTTAACTGGGAAAATAAAGAATTCATATTAGGTCAGTATATACACATGAGGAAACCATGATGGGCTATAAACTGTCTGTATGGAATAAGCAGGATCAAAATGCAAAATGAATAAATATGCATAAGCTATATTCCATATTCTCTATGGCCATGAAGAGACATCATGAGAACTATTACTTATAGAAGAAACAATTTATTAAGGTCTAGAATTTCAGAGAGTGAATTACTGACTATCTTATCATGAAGCATAGAAGCAGGCAGATATGGAGCTAGAACAGTAGCAGAGAGCTTACACAATATAAGATGTAAGTGTGTGTAAGAGGGAGGAAGGGAGGAAGGAAGGGAGAGAAAGAAAGAGAGAAAAAGAGAGAGACAGACAGAGAGAGAGAGAGAGAGAGAGAGAGAGAGAGAGAGAGAGAGAGAGAGAGAGAGAGAACTAATTGGGAATGGTGTGGGCTTTGGAAACATAAAAATAATACACCTCTTCCAAGAAAGCCACATTAACTAATTCTTCCCAAACCTTCCCAAATAATTTTACTAACTGCAGACCAAACATTCAAATATATGTCAATGGGGATCATTTTCTTTCAATCCATTACAGCCATTAATGTTAACCTAAATCCATTCACAGATTTTTAACACATGAATTCTAACCTAAGTTCTGGAATATGTTATCTTTTTCAGTACTTGAAAAGCATTTGCGGCCATGCCGCAAGTGGTGGCGGCACATGCCGTTAGTACCAGCACTTAAGGGTCTTTGAGTGACCAGGAGGCTCATAACAATTATCATTTTCTAGAGAACATTAAGTACCACAATGCAGTATTAGATTTGGGTCATCAGTATAATATTATTCCATTGTTGTATATCTCTAACTTCTGTTTTTCCAGGTGTATGCTGTTTTATAGCCAGTGTGTTGTTGCAGTAATGTTTTTTTCCACACTTTTTGCTTCTCCAAAGCAAATGTATCCAGACCAATTTAAGGTTTTAAAACTCTGAAGGGCACATAACAAAAGGAAAAAATTTTAACCTTATCTTCAATTATAACTTGTAATTTATCAATTCAACAAGCAAAATGGAAAATAACTTGAATAACAAAGTAGGAAAGATAACTAAGAAGTAATCTTCTCAAACATCTATTTATTCTTTTAAATTTCATTTTACATCCCAACCACAGTCCTTCCTCCCATCCATCCTCCCATCCCCACCCTGCCTCCCTCCTTTTAAATGGCTAACCAAGTATATGGAGAAAAAAAACATATGTTGATACCAGGAAGATGAAATCAAAACCACATGAATTACATATGAAATATTTTCTCATACTAATAGTAATAGTTATTATGCAAAACAACAACAAAAATAAAACTGTGATAAGTATTTAGAGAAGAGAAAGTCTTAGATGTTATTTTTGGATCATAAATTAGTGCATCCACTATGGAAAATGTATAAGAAAATAAAAATATAGCTACAACCAGTAACCAAGCCATTTGCCTCCCTAGTGCATTTTCAAAGGATGTAAAACCAGTAAGTAGAAAGATGCCTTCAGAGGCTGAATGCAACTCAGCTGGTAGAGTTGTTGCTTAACAGGGACAAAGATTGGGTTTTGGTTCCCAGAACCTAACAAACCAGGTACAGTGCCACATGAAACTATTCAAGTGGAGGACCACCTAGGGGTACTGACTACAATGTCAAGGTCAGCTTGAGTTGCATGAGAACAAGTAAGAAAGAAAGGCAGGTAGGCAGGCAGGCAGGCAGGCAGGGAGGGAGGGAGGGAGGAAGGGAGGGAGGGAGGGAGGGAGGGAGGGAGGGAGGGAGGGAGGGAGGGAGAGGGAGGAGGGAGGAAAGAAAGACATGTGTACTTTCATGCTTACTGTAGTTTTATTCACAACAGACAAAATGTGGGACCAACTTAAATGCTTACCATCAGACAAATGAATAAAGAAAACTTAACAAGTTTTCACAATGGAAAATACTCAACAACAAATAATTTTATATATGTTATCACCAAGTAGGCACTGAAAAAAAAAATTGCATGATTTTGTTATATGATTTGGGAATTAAAATACCTGTCCTTAAAAAGCCAAAGCTAATGTGGAAAGCAGCTTTGGAAAGAAGGACAAAGAGATCCAATAAGTCCCCCAACTCTGGTTCATAAAGTGAAATCAAAGCTTAGAGGACCAAGGACACCTACATCTAAACAATCCCAGAATATCTTGCTCACTATTGACCAATCTTTGTCTGAGCTTTGATCTCATCTGACAAATTGTAAATCCCTGTCAAATCACTTTGCAAGAGAGGTAAGTTCCCCCTCTGGCTAGAGCCTTTTCCTTCTTCCAGAATGAGCTTCCTAGGGAAATTCCCATTTCTCTGGAGTCAGTTGTTTCATTCCTCTAATAGTCAGATTGAGGAGACAAGTGTTTCTTCAGATTATCTTCAATTTCGTCAACCTGTTACATTTTCACTCTTGTTGAAATAAAACTATGCTGAGAGAGGGGATTGGTGTTGATCCAAGACTGATGAGGAGAGGGAAAATGAATGGGTGTGTTTATGAGTAGGAAAACAACAGATAGATTGAATAATTTCTAGTGTATTGTTATATCAAAGTGCAGTTACAATTAACAGCCTTGTATCATATAAATAAAAATAATTGGTGAGGAAAATTCTGAATGTTTGCTGTACAATGAGATAATAAATGAGAAATATTTGAGATGATGGCTGACTTAACCTCATTTGATCATCATGTCACATAATCATTTACCAACATATCATAAAATATTCCATAAATATGTAGTTATTACTCATTAATGAAATATAAATTAATTATAAATTAAAAGTCATAATCTATACATATTTCCTTCTTGTCAGTTCAAAACCTTCAAGGGAATCATGGTTAAGTAAATCAACTGTGATCAAATTGATCTGAGGCCCATTAAGTAAGTAATATCTATGCATAACTACATGCCAAAGGTGTCTAAATTAGATTTATATACACAAACTCATACTGAAAGTGCGTTTGTTTTCAATACTCTCTTTTTGTCCAAATGCTAAGATTTATTTTTAGTGATTTTGAGCCTGTCATTCTAAAAAATGGCAAGAGAGACCTTGTCCCTTTTCAGCCATGTGGGGCAAAGTATGATTTTAAGGCAGTTATGAGAAATTTAAAAAGACCTTATCATTCCATTGGTTCATCTTCTGCTCAGTTGATGACATTAGAGTTGACAAACTTGATTTATTCTCCTGAGCTTTTTTCTGAGAAGAATTAATGCAGAACCTGGACCAAATGACTTAGATCCCAAACCCTCTTTATCTTGTTCTCCCTTTCCATGAATAAGAAATAAGAACAGGAAAGCATTATCAGATTATGGGTTGTTTAAAACTCATCACCTTGTTTTATTTGAGTGATAATACTACAACATTTGGCCTAGAACTATACAGTTTTAGTAACTGTATGTCTAATAATCACTAGTTTTTAATTCTAATACTAACACTATTGCTTTTTAATTATATGTCATTTTAGTCTGTTTCAATTTCACATTAAAAACAGAATATTATAAAATAAAATAATGTCAAAGGAAGGAATGAAACAAGAATGTGGAAGATTGTACATTTTTGTTCTTCCCATTTCTAACAGGACACATGTAAGAAGTAACAAACACATATATTTATTTAAGTAGTGTCCAGGTTATACATAGTGTGTAGTATATCTTATAGTAAATGACATATATCTGTCATCTTTTATTAAGTGAGAAAATCCAGTTGTGGTAGACACAGAACTAACAAATAATGGTTGAAGGGTGTTTCTTGAAATTTTTTCAGTTATTTCTTACTCTAATTGTTTAGGAAAATAATGATTGAGAAAAACATTGTCAAGGATCTTAGCTTCATAAGTGTCAGGAATCTGACATTAAGGAACAGGTCACTAAATACTGAGATTTATCTTAAGTATATCTATATTTGCCAACATTAATTCACTCATTTAATATTTAAGAACAAAGAGATTCCAACCTTATTGTTGAAAGATTTTTTTAATCTTTTGAATGGGAAAAAAATGCAAGGATTACTCAACATCCTCAGAGATTAGACAGTGACAAGGTACACAGTGTTCCAGAAATGTTTTGATAAGAACTGAAGGAACTAAAATAACATTTGCCTAGGTAATTATGGCTCTGAAATTGCAATCTTCCCTTTGTTATTATTCTTTGCTATTAACATGCCATTAATACTCATAAATTAAATTATTAGAGAGCTAATGTTTTCTTGAGTATTATGTTGTGTCATATAATTTAAAGTCAATGAAGTTAACACAGTCAAAACAGGGAAGCTCTACACATGACCAGATAGGACTATGATATAATTTAAACTGCAGAAAAGCTCTAGGTCATTTTAAAAATAACTTCTTTGTGAAAGAAGAGCTATACATCTATAGGTGATTCCATACAGTAATTGTACAGTAGAGAAACCATACCACAATAGAGCACCTTCTTTTGAAGAAAAGTTGTACTCATGTTCACACTTTTCAACCAGGCAGTGTTGAATTTCAGGAAAGATGTACATAATTGTAAAAAGGCTTCATTTTCTCAACTACCAAAACATCACTTTCACAGAAGGTTTCATTTAATCAATGGGGCCTAATGTTTCTCCAATCAGAGATGGTGACTCATTTAAATTCCTTTAGGTTTGGGGGGCGGGATTTGGCAGTGAATTGTACTAAGCAACAAAGGATGGTAGTCTGTTGTTGTTCTTTCCCATTTCATCGATTTTTATTTCTTCACTGTGGTCAGAGCTATTGAGTACTTTTTCCACAGATGTGATATTTACCAGCTGCAGTATTAGGTTTACCCCCAAATGTAATCTGAAGACTATAGCAACATGTATCTGTGCCTGAAGAAACTGATAAGGAGAAGGTTCAGTGAGGGTCAGTCTTTCATTGAGTTGGTGGATCCTTTCTATTTTACCCTAATTCTTTAAAACAGCATTTCTGGGCTGTTAACATCTAGATAAAGATCTGGTTGAATGATTGCTTTAAATTAAGAATGTACAACAGCATCACATTTCTCATAAGAACAAGGATCAGAATTTTTGCTGTTATGGAAGATCAGAGAACATGTTTTAAACTCCCCTACCCCATAACCTTGAGCTCCAATAATACATCATTTACTTCCCAAATAGTGCAATCCAAGCAATATGGCTTGTTCCTTTGTTTCTTTTTTACCTTCGGGGCTCTTAGACTGTCTGTCAACCTCATGTTATTTTCTGTGTACAAAGATCTTGTGAGAGCAACTCTCTACAACTGGCTTTATAAGTGCCTTAATAACTGCCCATATTTCTTTTTGCATTATATATTCATGAGAGCAAGAACTAGTTAGGTACCTGCCCATCACCACTAACTATTACCAAAGTCATTGTCTTTCATATACTTGCCACCTAATGAATGGGTGAGCTGGACACAGGTTGAGTATCCCTCTTAGAAAAATCATGAATATTGCAGAATTCAATGACTTTTGTCTCTGCCGTAATGTCACAAGTGGAAAATTTCACACCTGACCTCAATTGAAATTTTGTAAAATATTAAGTACATTAAAATAGTGCAGGCAATTACCTCCTGGTGATAAATAAAAGATTGGCAAAGAGAAGTGAATATCATATTTAGAATGAGTCCTGTGTACAAGACATATCACTGTGTACATGCTATTTCAAATTCAAGAAGATTTAAAGTCTGGAATGCTGCTGATACAAAACAGAATATGGAAAGAAATAACTTTTGCACATATACAGCACTTATGTGGAAAGCAATGACTAAACAGAGTAACAATGAAACTCAAAGAGCACTGTATCCTATGTTTATGTAAAGTCCTTGCTATTTAATATGGTTTTCTACCCAGACTCATAAACTGAACTATTCCCAAATCCATGTCTTTTGTTCAGTCCTGTTGAATCAGATCAGTTTCTATCTTCCCTACACTAATAAAAAACAAAACCAAAACCAAAACAAAACAAAACAAAAACAAAAACCTTTAACAAGTCTTTTCAACTCAGAATGACTGCAGCTATGTTAAATTATCTTCCTGTGTTGATTGCCAAGTCCAGGACCAAAGCAGAGGTTATGTCCTGCACATTATTGTTCTGGAGTCCCCCAAACCACAAGTCAACCTAAGCCTGTTATTTTACCCATTAATCATCTCAGGCATTTTGTTACACTAATGGAAAATGAACACACAAACTTCCGTATGCTGCCATACTACCACTGTCCTCATAATAGCACTGAGACCAGTGAAGATTGACTGTGAAAACTCAGGTAAAAATGGGGTTCTACCTGAAAGCACATCAGCATACTCAGAATTGATGAGGAACATGATCTCCAGCACACTCTAAGCCTGAGCATAACAGCCACACCAGAACTATGCAGTTGGTCAGCAATTTTCAGGCTAATCCAGTTCAGTAATCACTAGCCCACTGAGATGGCCCAGATAAATTCCTGCATCAGAGTAAAGAATTCACAATATTAAAATCAATTTGGCTTCCTGTTGTTAACCAAGGGTGTGTTTCTTCACTCCCGCAGAGATGAGGCAAAAAAAAATGGAGCTCTCTTTGAAGTTAACAAAAGCTTAAGGTCAGATCATCTCCATGGGATACAAAGCAAACCCAGGCAGAAGTAGCAGCTAAATAGTATTTGAAGTGCTGGAGCAGAGAAGTACTTCTGTAATACACAGTGTTCATTCATTATTCGATAGAGCTTTGTTCTGTCCACTGTGTTTGAAGCACTGTATGATTAGAGAACATAATGTGTTCTTTCTCCCATTGATTAAAATAGCACTATTATTTGAGAATTGTTAATCTATTTGTTCAGAAAGCCATTTTAAGCCAGGCATCCATTTTAGCCATGCTTCACATTTTACCTGATATCTCCTAATAATTCTAAACTAGTTCAACTGGCTGGAAAGAGTGAATTCAGAGATAACAACAATGGTGTCCTTTCCATTTTCTCTTATGCTAAGAAGTTACATTTCCTAACCCCTTCTCTTCCCCTGTTTTTTTGTCTGCATTGCTTATCATATTTTCTATTACTGTGTTTATCTCTTTTCATGTGTGTGTGTGTGTGTGTGTGTGTGTGTGTGTGTGTGTGTGTGTGTGTGTGTGTGTTTCCTGCATGTATGCTTGTGCATGTGTGTGCAGGGGAGGTTGAGGATAAAACACAGGGATGTGGGCATGCTAGGCTAGCACTCTCCCTCTGAGCTGCTTCCCCAGTAAACTCCACTCCCTTTCATATACCCTACCCAGTTATCCATGCTAGATTTTATCTGTTATCACCTCACAAAGCCACTTCAGTAATATTCCTCATCATCTCTATTCCTCACATTTCTTGCTCATGAGCCCTATGTTTTACACATATCATCCTTATTTCCTTATACCGTGCTGACACAATTATATAGTCATATATTTAAAAACTTAAGACATAATTACTAGTTATCTATTCCCCAATTTAATTACAATTCTGGGTTATGTTTCATATATATATATGCATATGTATATATACATATGCATATATATATGTAGACTATGATACAAAAACTAAATTTTCTCTTACTTCTTTTTGCTTTTTCATTCTCTTTCTTTCTCCCCAACTTTCCCCTTCTTTTTCCCACCTCCTTTATTCTAGATATGGGCCTATGATCTAAGTTGGACATTCATTGTGTCTAACCTCTCCCAGAAACTGTGATGGCTTCAAAAGATGAGCCTGCTACCCAAGTGGGCAACCACAGTCACTCTCTGAAAATTTCTAAAGCCTCTTTTCCTTTGTGGTCAGGAAATGATAAAATCATGAGCCAGAAATTCCCAGTGATCCTGACTGTAACCTATGTAATAGTCAGTGAAAAGTAAGCTGATACAGACACAAAGAAAAGCAAAGAAGCATGATAGGAGGGAGAGAGGGAGGGAAGGAGGGAGGGAGGTTGGAAAGAAGGGAGGGAGGAAGGGAGGGAGAAAAGGAAGGAGGGAGGGAGGGAGGCAGGGAGGGAGGCAGGATGGTTGAAAGAAAGGGAGGGAGGAAGGGAGGGTGAGAGGGAAGGAGAAGGGGAGGAAGGGAGGGAGAGAGCTAGAGAGGAAGGGAGAGAGGGAGGGAGGGAGGAAGAGAGGGAGGGAGGGAGAGAGAGAGATATTGAGGCAAGTAGGGATCCTGGGAGATAAATCATATTCTAACTGCTTCTCTAAAGCTAGAAACACCCACACTTCACACTCATAGTTTGGACTTATTGGAAATTATATGTCCCAGTTTTAATAAATAAATTGACATAGGTTTGTCATGTACAAACTCCTAAATTTATAAAAGATATAAAACTGAGTATATTATACTGGAGTACAGATATATGCCTATTTCATTGCTAAGATAGGAAGAAATCAATTCCATACAAACCAGTTCATAACCAAGTACATCATGGGGTTTGGGAGCATATATTTCTGAGGAAGCAAAACCTATCTCCAAGTAGCACCTTTCAATGAACATGGTACATGAATCACAACCATCATTAGGAGGGATCCCAAAGTCTTCTCAAGTCATTTAAAACACAAATGGATCAGTAATTGGGATGGAGTTTACAAGTGTGTTTCCCTGGGAAGTAATTGTATTGCAATTCCACATTGCTCCAAATTCAGACTTCTAAACATGAACCAAATGATACGAAAACAATCAGAACATTTTAAAGTATAGATGCATAAACATGCATAACTCTGTGATGTATGAAATGCAGCATCATCCTTTAATACTTAAGCACCACCCAGCAAGTGTTAGGAACTAAGAGTTCATATAACTGAACTACAGGGAAAAGCCAGTCTTTGCTTGATTTCCTCAGCCTTTGTCTTTTTGAACACAGTACTTAACTGGAATCTTGATGATTACAATTCAAATTAATTATCTAAAAGCTCAGAACTGACCTTTCAGTATTTAGTATTTTAGTGGTGCTAACATGTGTGTGTGTGTGTGTGTGTGTGTGTAACTCAGTTAAAAATGGATGATTACACCTTTAAGTGCAAAAACTAAAACATTATTCTTTTTCATACATCCACCCCTTCTTTAACCACAACTCCTTGCAACTTTCTGACATGCTCTTTATGGTAGTTTCTCTGACAGTGGTGGTTTTGCTTTTATTTAAGTATTACACTTTGATTCCTGTTTGTCTTACAAGTCAACTACCCATTAGTCAAAGGGCAAGCAATGTTTAAGCAGCTGCTCCTTCTATACCACTGGGGTACGAGAAACTCTCAAAGTTAAACACTTAACTGTGTGCTCTCCAATTCCATGCTTAGCTTTTGTGGTATTTGTTGACTGTGTAATAAACACAATTCTGTATAGACCTTCAGCCCTTCATCATTCCTTTTTCAAGATCTGCCAGATAAGATCCCTTCCTAAATCCTGTGGGATTTGAGGTGTGTGTGTGTGTGTGTGTGTGTGTGTGTGTGTGTGATGAAGAGGGGGCAGGTGATTAGAAAGCAAAGCAAGTCTTTTAAATAGACACAAGTAGTAGAATCACATTTATGGCCAAAACAAAAAAAGGGAAGAAGAGGGATGGAAGGAGAAAAAGAGGAGGTAGTCCATGGCTAATCTGTACAAAACATTATCTTTTTAGTAAACATCTTTGTTACGGCAGGTTTTCCTCCCCGCCGGCCTCCCGGTCCTGCCGCCATGTGAGCCCCAAATAACAAGCAGACACTCTGTATTTGATACAATCCTTTTGGCCAGTTACCATTATTGTTTATGGGCTAGCTCTGTCTTAATTATTAACCCATTTCTATTTATCTAAGTATTTCCACGTGATCATCTTATGGGGAGCCACGGCCAGTGTCTTGCCTCCATGCTCTACATCTTGATTCCTACCAACTACTTTCTCTTTCCTTCTCCTGGTCTCCTAGCCCACCCTATCTTGTTTCTATTGGCCACAGTTCTTTATTAACCAGTATGAGAAACATATATACAGAATAACATCTCCCATCATCTCCTCTTTTCTGTCTAAAATAAAAGAAAGGGTTTTAACCTGGACATAGGAAAATATATCATACAAAAGTTATCAAATAAGAATCACAGTTAACAATATTTAGTCCATTAACATTTTGTAAGACGTAAAGAAAATATTTTGTGAGTCTAAAGTCCTATATGTTACTTATCTTTAATCCTAACTAAGGAAAACTATAACCATAACTATCTGTCTTCAACTTATTCAAAGACCATTGAAGGATAATATATAAACTCTAGAAATGACAGAGATAATTCATTGCCTGGTCAGTCACCCAAAGTTTTTCTGTAATGTTCCATCTTCAGCCCATAGGCCATAGTGTGTTTCCAGATTCTTCAGCAAAGCTGGAAACTTTAAACTGTCCACCTGTATTGACAGTGTGTCAGTCATTTTTCTCTGTGTCCTGTAGACTGTCTGGCTGTCTGGCAGCCTCTTCCATGAAGCAGGAATCCTGTAGCAATGTACATCTTGCATCAGCAGTCATCTTTTTGTGGGTTTTGCATGTCCAGTTTCTACAACATAAAGTCAAATAGTCTAGACAAGAGAAGTACCTTGCTCAATTGGCTAGTCTTGCCATATTAGAAGCAAACTCTATAACATGTTTCTTCAATGTCCATCTTCCTTTCTGACGCAGGTGGTGTTACCAGGAACAGTTGTGCCTCACTGTCAAGAAAATCCCTAAACCATTTTAAATGCCATATTCTGTAGGTCTTTGAAAGGTTTGAAGAATGCCTATTCATCTCAAATACATCTCTGTATATCTAGAAATCCTAACTAAACTCCAAGTTTTGACTATCATAGGAAACTCTCTAATCTGTACTAAATTATACATTTTTCAATGAGCTATATAAACACAACCTAAGCAAGAGGAGAAATATACATATCACAAAATTAACCTTAAATTGTATCAATAAAAGAAAATCCATTCCAAAGCAAAGTATTCATATCTATATCATAATTCCCATTTTATCTTTAAAAAGATTGCTTGTGGTCATAACCTGCCATAACACATCTTTAAAGAATAATCTAAAAAAACTAAAATATCAGGACATTGAATACTATTGTAAAAACCATATAAAAACACAGCATATTGGAGGAGAAAAATATTGCACATGTACTAACAATATAAAGCTTGCACCTTTATTCTTTATTCTGTAAAATACAGATTCTCCATTACTTGCATAATATTTTCATTGTTTTAGATATTATAATAAACTTAGAGATGAAAAATTATACATGATGTGTAAACATTATGTGGAAATTCCTGAAATAAGACTGATATGGATAGTGAAAAAAATGACAATATTTAAAAGATTTAGTGTATGTCTACCTTCCAATACCAGTAAAAACAGTGAGTAACAAAAAGGAAAAAAATGGAGAAATCTTATTGTGAATAATTTTTAGAATTATATCTTATGTAAATTTACATAATATACCCCTTTAACCGTTTTTGTTTCCTCTGTCTACATAAATATATGCATATAACTTCTGTATTTCTTCTATCTCAAAGTATTTCTCTCTCTCCCTCTCTTTTTCTCTCTACATTAGTTAAAATCTCCAACACAATGTAAATACTATAGTTACTCATCAATTAACTATGCTAAGAAACAACAATGTAAAGTAACCTTGCATGACTCTCTTCACTGTTACTAAAAATATCTTTAAAACAATCTTAAAGGTGGATAGAATTATTTTTACTCATAATATCAACCCAGCATGGCAAAAAGGATACAATGGAGTAGAGTAACTCATAGCAGCAAAGACAGAGAATAAAAGATTACTCCCTTTTCATATTTTATTACATTCCTTCCCTCACCCCTATGGGATGGTGAAACACATATCCTCTTTGGAAACTTTTTCACAGACATGTACAGGGTCTTCTAGACACTTTTCAATCAAGCAAAAGTAGATTCACTATCACAGGCAAACCACTTACATTAGGGAGCATAATTCAATATGCATGTGTATATACATTAATATATTCAAGTCCTAGTGGCTTAGAGTTCTCATGTAGATTCTCTGATAGGTAAAGAGAAGAGAATGTCATAGATAGGATCTAAACAAAGTAGCATTAATACAGCTGGCTCTTTGATTTCTCAGCACATACTCCAAATGACTTTTGGTTCCTTTTTACTAGCTATTATTTTCAGGAAAACAGAAGTCATATAGCCTTGAATTCAAGTTATTCATCTTCCAGCTAAATAAATTTTCTTTATTAATTCATAACAACATCTTGAAACTTTATGAATGCACATAAAATCCTTCAATATTTTATAAAATAGTATTTATTGTATTAACTAAACATAAATACCGCCATGTATGTATCAAACAACCAATCAATAGACACTTATTGTATTTTACTGCAAACCAATGAGTCAGGTTTATTAAAAATTATTGACAATGATCATTGAAACTTAACTCATGTAAAACATCCATTCTCTCTCCCAATAGCATTTACCTCTCAGGGTGTGCTGAGTCAAATTTACCTAATTAATGCTTGCAGCAACTGACTCTCAGTTTTCACAAATAAAAAGCATTAAGCAAATATATGCAAAGCCAAGCAGAACTTCTTAACTAAATATAAGCAGATAACCCTGATAGCACCCCACGCCCAGTGCCTACAAGTCAAGACCCTTTCAAACAGTCCCGCCTTTGCAGTAACAACACAGTCCTGACTTAGAAGTGTCTTTAATGGAAACAGTGTATCTGTCACTTGAATATTTTTTTTTTACAGGATTTAAACAGAGTCAGCATTTCTAAAGTGTCAATTTGTCAGTAGTACTTTTATGATACCCAGAGCTGTGCAAAAGCAGAAAATGTAATAAAGCATGAGCTAGAAATAATAGACAATTTCTAACTCTCCGAAAAGTGCTAGATGAATCATTTTGGTCTTATACTTTTTTCTTGCTCAGCACTGGGGCCAAAATGATCATTTGGATTCAAAGAACTTAAGTCCTGTCTCAGAAAGGTCATTTCCAAACATGCAAAGTTTACATTTACAGGATGAGCTGCAAGAGACAGTTTTCCAGCTGTGACAAGCTGCTGGATCAGCCAAGTTAGCAGATTAAAAAAAAAAAAAAAAAAAAAAAAAACCCTCATTCACCAAAAGATGCCAGACTGGTCCAAGCCTCATTGCATATACTGACAAGCATTTTGAAAAGCTATAGGCCAAACACTTCTCCACGGGTCAATATGAATATGGATCAGCTAAAATTTGTCTTAAAAAGAGGAGGGGAAATGATGTAACCTTTATGGTATTTTATTTGTGGAGTAAACTGTGGTTTTAACTAAAAATAATAATACTTAGAAATTGTATTACTTGCTTGCCCATAGTAAACTATTTGATTTGAAATTTTAGCCAATAGTTCTCAAAATATTGTCATCATGAAGCTAAGAATAAATTTACAGGGATACATTTTATTTCTACTGCTAAATATTTGATCTCCCCAGAGGAAGAGAGGATAAAATTAAAACGAAAATCAACACATGGAAAGATGGGAATTTATTTATGCAATCTTTTGTAGGTAGTTAAGGCATAGGTAAAATATATTTATAATAGTAAGAGAAGTACATATATCTTAAATGTGTCATCATATTGCATATATTTTATGTATTTTCTGGAGACAAATACTAAATTATATTAATGTAATAGTTATAAAATTAAGACTTTTGTTAAACAAACTCTTCTACATGTCTTTGAATAAAAGAATCACTAATTTATTATTTATATTTAAATACATGGGCACATGAACACATATACACATACATACAATCAATACATACAAATCTATTTTATTTTTCTTATTTTTAATATCAATCCCAGTTCCTTCTCCCTCCCTCTGTTCCTTCTTCCCTCTCTCCATCCCTCTCATGGATGGAACCACCCTCCCATCCCATCCACCCCCCTACTCCACAGGAAGGGTGATGCCTTTGAGGAGGGGTGAACAAAATCTGTCAAGTCATTTTGAGTAGGGACTAGGCCCTGCCTCCTGTCTCTAGGTTAAGAGGCTATCCCTCCATGGAAAATGTGCTCCCAAAGTCCTTTTGTGCACCAGGGGTACATCCTAAACATTGAGTTGAACTGGAATCTATATTAATATAGATACTATTGCTATAAAACTATTGTGTGTATGTATGTATATGTGTACATCTATAGAAATATGCATATAAAAATAAGTGTGGTCCCTTAAACTTCCCAGACCCTCTAATTGAGACCCATGTTCAGGGGGATCTGAGTCGGTTCAATGCTGGTTTCCCAGATATCAGTCTGGGGGCCCATTAGCTCCTCCTTGTTCAGGTCAGATGTCTCTGTGGGTTTCTATAGCCTGGTCTTGTCCTCTGTCTCAGCATCGGGATTCCAGTTCATAATAATTTCATAAACTACCAGATGAGAGGAAAGTTCACTCATTTCCTTGAGAAGGCCTTTAGCCTAATGCCTAATCTAGGAACAGGCTAAAAGGTAAAAAGTGGAGAAAGATAAAGATGTGAATCTTTCCTAAATTATACTAGTCAGGCATGACTAAGTAGAATTTGTCACTCAATTAAGCAAATAGGAAACCGAGACATGAGAAGAAGCACAAAACCAAGGTCATTCATTGGCTTCCTAAGTAACAACAGGAATACATTTCCTTTCATAGCCTGTGATGCATTTTCCAAAACAAAATTTTTACAGTCATTTCCACATAGGTACAGAGTCAGAAACTTTACATGGTATAACACACATTCCTGGAAGATTAAGAAAGTTATGTTGTCTTCTCATTCCAGGTTGTATGCTGTAAACAATTGCCCTTCAACAGTCTGTTTAGTTTTATTCTTTTTATGCTTTCTCTTGGTGATTGCACTATTTGTAATGCCTAAAATCTTAGTGTTATCTGGAGCTCCCAAGAACAAGAGGTCACCTATGCCTTGTGTTGATCCAGACAATTGAAATACTGTGTCATGTTATAAGTATATGAGTGTCATGTTACCAAAAAAAATAATCTACCTAAAAGAACGTGTCATTAGATAGAAGTGCATAAAAATAAGTACTGTTTGTACTCATCACAGGATAAAACTGACCTGGGATCACTAGGAAGCAGCCTCTATGTTTCACCAAGTAGTACAAATTCGGTGTTTGCTGCTGATCCTTGGGAATATTGCTAGTGTAGATAGTCAAACGTGACTAGAGATTTGTGCTTTGGTTTTCATCAATATTACATTTCCCGCTCATTAGTGAATTAGTTTCAGAATAAAATCATTTATCATAATCTATATAACAGGGTGTAGAATGAGTATTTGAAACACACTATTTCAAAGTATTTCCAAAATGAAAAATGTCAAGTTTTCTGTCTCTAAAATAAATAAAAATGCATGTGAGTTTTATGTAGTTAGTACTTTATTGTTGTTGTTGCTCTTGTTACTATCACTACTGGGGATGGAACCCATGTACTCCTGGTTGAGAAACACGCTTTATGCCACTCAGAACAGTACACCACCCTAGTAAGTGTATCTGCAGTCCCTAAAGTGTTACATAAATATTTGCTTCACCTGCCTGTCTTAAATGAAACAAGTTTGTTTAAAGAGAAAAAGTCGAAAGAATTGAATCAAATTAGAGAAGAGAATATTAGTGTTTTTTATAGAGATTTCTGTTATTCACTTTCCATGTATTCCCCAGAACACATTGAATGTGCCATTTGACTTATTTTCCAATGCAAGAGTAATTAACGCTATATGAAAGAAAGAACTAATTAAATGTGTAGAAAACTGAATTAGCACAGCCAATATTTGTTATTTATTTTAAATGAGACAATATTTATTTAAGAAGGCTCAATTAAATATATTTAAGTTCCTTAACATATTTTGTGGTTTCACATCAGGTTTGATCCCAACTATGCCACACAGAGCTGCTTCTCTATGTAAAGATCTGTATGCCAGTTCTGTGGGTTTACATATATTTTTATGAACCTGTGTGAACAAAACCTGGAATTCCACATGTGCCACTTGTCAGGAAAATGCTGAACCTTGACTAGTAGACTGCAGTTTGGCGACAAAGCACTTGTATCCTCCTACAGGGTCCATTCCTTGACAAACAGCATTTGTGAAAAAGCAATTCAGGGGTCCAGGGAGAATCAGAAACAATGGATTTGAGCCAAAAGAGAGACTCAGTGGAACAGTAAATCTGTAACCTTGACCTCATTAGCAGCAAACTGTAACCAATTGCTAATTACCTTATGGCAACATTGTAAATTGCATGTGTGTATGTAAATTGTGCATGTGATGCAAATTTTTTTAGTATTTGGCGCCTGAAATTTGCAAATATTTTATACAATGATGAAGGTTATGGAAAGTAGAGTCTAGAATGCTTAGTCAATAACTCTAATAAAAACAAGGATAAGAATTATAAAGTAGTAACCATGAGGTACCCTTCAATTGTCTTTTATCATTTTGTTCCTTGTGTTCAGAGTTATTTAAATCAGCATCCATATAAAACATAGATTGTTGAGGAATATAAGTTCCATGTCACATTTATGCACTACCAGAAAAAGCATAACCTTTCTCTTTTAAGAGAACCTAAAATATATATTGGTAAGTAAGATGCAATAAATTAAGTACTTTCTTTTAAAATCTAGATAATGAATAATTAAGTATCCAAACTGATGATAATAAGGCTAGAAAGATTCCTGTCTTTTTCTGTCCTATTTCAAGCACCTGTGTACATACCCAACTGGTTTATAATTAGCAGTGACAACACAAAGAGATCCTTGATTTCTTATGCCTAATCTCTTCTGGGATAAGTAAAAATTATTAAATAGACTTTATTAATGGAGAACTGGCCTTGATGAGCTCATGTTTTAAAACATATTACTTTTCCAGTTTTGTAGATGAGTAGGCAGAGGTTGGTTGTATGGAAGAATTGGCAGAAGTAGTATGCAATCATTTATCTGAAGTACATAGCTGCAAAGCAATCCATTTTTCCTCCATAACACATGGAGACTCGTGAATCCTCACTTTTCAAGTTCCTATAAGACACTATCAAGCAAAAATAGAAACTATTCTGTACTCTAGCTCCCTTTATCCCTTTAATCACCTCTTGAATTCAATATACTGGATTTTGTACTCAATTGTTCAATTGCAGTCTAAAACTATACACCGGCTTTCCGCGGTGATCCTATTTTAAGTGCCAATTGTATTATCAGAGAAAAAAGTGGAAGGGTTTCCCCAGACTTAATTAAACATACCCTAGTCTTTCAGCTATAAAGCTGCCATCTCAAGAATAGACTATGTCATTTTTCAAACCCATCTCCTCATCGAGATGGTTGGCTTGCAATTCTAGTTTTGATTTGCTCCAACATATAACACAAAAGGTGAAGTTGTGATCAGTCCATCATACTAATTACTATTTCAATCATGTTTACAAGCAGCCTCTTACTTCCAAAGAGTAAAACTACTTTTAGAAGGCAACTATACAGGAGGTACTTCTGTTTACACTAGAAAATTTCCCAAGCATAAAAAAACTATAATATTTTATTTGATTAATTGAACAGACAGAACAGATTCTGTGGCATTGTGCATTTAAAGTTCTTAACTACTTCCAATGCAATTATAAATGAGGACACTATTCAGAAGATTTTAGTTTTCTATTTTCACAGCAAGCAATCATCTAAAACAATATCAAGTTTATCCAGCCTAGACATTTTGAAAGATTACCTTAGCCCAATTTAAATTTGTGGAAAAATTAAGGAGGCCTGAATAATGTCACTAGATCTACTAAGATTGAAAAAAGAAAATAAAGATAAGCATTATTCTCCTGATTTCTTTCCAATGCATCAAACTAGAGTTTCCCTGTGAATAGTTTTCTGGAGTCACTGTCATTTCCCCAAATGACATGAAAATTGAAATCACATTTATTTTGTTCTCTGTAGCTAGTTGTTTTCTGCCAGCCTGCCTGGTCCCACCGCTGCACCAGCCTCAAATAATAATACACGGAGACATTGTATTTGATATAAGGCTATTGGCCAGGTACTAGTTTCTTACAGGCTAGCTCTGTCTTAATGATTAACCCATTTCTACTTATCTAAGTATTTCCACGTGGTCATCTTATTGGAGAGTGGCGGGCCCACATCTGACTCCTTCTTACTACTTTCTCTTTCCTCCTTGTCTCCTAGCCCACCCATCTTGCTTTCCTATTGGCCAACAGTGCTTTATTCAATAACCAGTATGAGAAACATATTTACAGAATAACATTTCCCATCAGTCCTCTGAAAACCTCCTTGCACATATCATAGTAGAGTCTTAGAGGCATGCATATTTTATGTTTGACTTTGGATGGTTGGCAGCTTTGGTCACTGACCTGAGGACCTACACTCTGTTAGGACCACACAACTTCACGAAAAGGTCAGATAAGATTCTTAATGAAAAAATGTTACCTACACAATATGGTGGTGTTTTTTCACAAACTTAAATACATAGTTGGTTAATATACTGTGAGAGCCTCTATGCACACTTACTATGTGTGTACACTTATTTGTTTGCATTCCATAAAAAATAAGTCAACATGAGTTAATAATTCTTTCCCATCTCTGCTTCTCTCTCATTATTTCACTCTCAGGTTAATGGCATCATAGAGAGCCCTGCCTTGTCTAATAACAAGGCACCTTCCCACCTTTCCTTCTCAACTCTACTTAATTACAAACAAAACACTAAAACTTTTGTTGAATTACTTGTTCACTTTCTTTCTGCTTTCAGTGAGAGTCAGTGAGCTACATGGAGGCAGAAACTTTTCACCAATATTTTCCCTCTATGTTGAAAACAGTACATCACATATGAATAGCAATGCTTGTGGAATGAAATGATCACAGAAGTTAATAAACAAGAGCACAAATGTGTAATAAACTGCATCATTTAATATATATATATATATATATATATATATATATATATATATATATATATGCTATACACATAGGAACAAGGAAACAAGGAAAGAAAGAATGGCCCTATCCCCATGGTTGATTCCAGACAGGAGATACTTAGGATTATTCTAAAACAAACTATGGCCAATGGTAAAAGAAATATAAGAAATAAGATTATATTCTGGGAAATATGTATAGAACCCTCCTCCCTAAATGTAATGGTAAAGTAGGGAAACAGACATTCAGGACAAAGTAGAAAAATGCCAGATTTTAAATCTGCCATAAAAACAGCCATACTAAGTTCAAATAGATTAAACACTACTAGGATAAGCAGAAACTGGCAGGATAATTAAACAACACTATCTGGCTACAGTTAATCTGGAAATGAAAATTAGATGCAATCATATTTATAAGCTCAAAGAAAGACACTCTTGGAAAAAATAAACTAAAATACCATTCTAACATTTGATAAAATGGATTTTAATTTAAACAAATGTTATCATGAAAAACAACAATAGTCATTTTATAACAAGAAAAATTCAAGCCTATGAGAAACATACAATGTTTATAAACATGTATATACCTAGCAAAGTGTACCTAAAGTGCATGAGAAAAAAATTCAAGGTAGAAAATATAAATAAGTAAGTCATTAAAATAATGACATATTTAATTATCTTACTCCGGCAATGGGTAAAAGAACAAGGCAAATAATAGAAAAGTGCACAAAAGACACAGACCCAGAGATGCTGGGGTCTTAAGTAGACAGCTTGATTGCCACTATTTTAAGCTTATATAGCTCCATACTAATCAGGATGGGGGGGGCTGGAAGGGGACAGGGAGGGGGACAGGGTGGGGGAATTTGACTGTGGAGCCTGTATTTGTCCAAATTCAATAAAGTAGCCCAGAACACTAAAGATGAGGGAGCTGCTCCAATTTGAGTGACAAATCTATCACTTGGCAATTTTTTCTTTCTGTTTTATAAAGCCTTTGGTTGAGTGCCAGTGCTCTACCCAAATTGTGTACAGCAACATACATACAACAGTACAACAGTAATAACAATTTCACATAAAACAAAAATAACAAAACAGTTCTCACCGAGTGTCTGGATACTGCAGGGCAGCTAAACTAACATGAAAACTCTACCATTTCTGATCATTTTACCAAGTTTAATAAAAGATATGACTGGGATTCAACTTCGGCTAGCAGTGCCAGCATGCCTTTTTCTGGTGAAAGGGATGTCTGGGCCTTGTATGACAAGAGAAACAAACTACAATTTTGCCTCATAATTTACAAGAAATCACAGCAGCGACAGTTCAGCATTAATATTAAATGCTAATGGCAGAGTACAATGGAGAAGACATACAAGAAACTAGAGGTCAGACACAATGTACACGTGAAGCCTCTTTCCTACTATTTTCTGGGAGCCATGTGAACTCCAAGCTTCCTCAGCCACCTGGAGAGGGTCAGCATGTGAACAAGGAAAAATTCTGAAAAACTGCACAATTACCAAGAAAATTAAACAATCGAACATAGTTGCAAGAGTTCTTAACATGAACACTGAGAAATTCCATAGTTATCAATTATTGAACAATAATCATTATAGTACAAAAATACTGGTTCCTACTTTTGCTGTCATTAATAAAACAATCCGTCACAAAATTTCTTAACTCTGACAGAACCTTCCTAAAATATATACATATACATCTTTAAATTAATTGAAATGGAATTATCCTGTAATCCTACAAGATACCACAGGCTAACAAAGAAAAAGACTGGTGCTCGGAATGGAGGGACAATTTTGGATTTGTTAGCCAGTGAAGCGCCAAAGATCCTCAAACATTAATAAGTGATTGGCATTGTTCTAAGTTATATGCCATAACTTTACAGTAAAACCCCATAGATGAAGGCACTATATACTGGACTCATAAAACATGGAGATATTTAGCTGGAACTCACCTAAAAGTGTCACCTCTTCTGTCTAGGTTTTATAATTCTTGAAGTTGTTTTGCACATTACCAAAAGGGGAGAAAAAGTAATCTGCAGTTTTACCCAACTGTGAGAATTACAGCAATGACCTACTTGGCTAGACATGACATGCTTAGTGTTGCAATGGTATTATGACCATCTATCATGTAAGTAAGCAACCCGTTTCACCTTGTATTTAAGACGCAATCTACATTAAGCACATACATGACTCCATTATGATGACCAAGAACCTATGCCTAGTCTTGTAATGAGACCTGACAGGAAATTAACTGCTATTATTCTGCTAAGTGAACACAGTATTAAACAGAGTCCTAATGACTTATCGCTGTATCCATAAATTGTGTATCTCTCAACACTCATCAGACAAGCATCTGTTTGTGGTAGGTGGTGATTAGCACAGAGACCCATAACTGGTAACTGTCCAGGAAACAAGAGACTGAAGAATTTTCAGGCTCAAATGGAACTAAACTACAAAACTCCCTCTTCCCAAGAATCATTATAGAAGAGAGTCAGAAAGTCTATAAGAGCCAGAGGTGATAGATGACTACAAGGAAGCAGTGTTTTCAGGAAGCAGTAGAGGAGCTAAAGAGGCTGTAGCAGCATATATGAGAATTGGAAAAGATCAAGTCAGACAAAATCTCAGCAAAGAAAGGCAATCCGTGTCTAAAGTCCCACCCTTAGGCAAGAAGCTACTAGAAAATAATAGCTATTGGGTTGGAAGAATGAGTCCATTTTCTTTAAGAGTTGTGACTCCCTGTTACTTCAACCATGATCTAGTGGAAGGCTATACATTAAATTGTATGTGGGCAGCACAAATTGGAAGTGATGGGTTTGAGAAATAAAGCCAGACATAAAAATGAATGGCCAAGGAACTGGGGGAACCAGCTTCTGGGAAGAGTTGGAGAGGGTGGTGAATGTGAACAAAAGTCATGGTTCAAAATTCTCAAAAAATTAAAAATAAAAAACCTTTTATACATAATTTGTTATTTTAAAAGTTTAGATTTTTGAATCTAAATAATCATAATCAAATAAGTGAGGTAAGCGACTTACAGAACAAAAATGTTTATTTAGCATACATACATAGAAGTTCATGATCAAAAGTAGGTGGTTTAGATTGTGGTGAAAGCATCAGATGGCAGTAGCTAGCAGTATGGTGAAATGAACTGTTTACATCATTAACCAAGGAACAGAGTCTAAGATGTTGGTACTGCATTTTACTCCAATAGTTGCCTCCCTCCCATCAGGCCCCACCCCTTACAGATTCTATCACATCTTAATTGTTGTTCAGGGGAAATAAGACTTTTATGCATTGGCTTTTAGGAGACACAAATTGAAACATAACTAATATTAGCCAAGTCAACACCAGTCCCTGAAAAATCCTGAACACCATTTCTATTGTTCAAACAGAAAATTCTTTTAGTATGACTCTTTTGTCAAAATTGTAATATTCCCACCAGAAGGAAAAAAGATATTCCTGAGACCCAAGATATGATGAAACTATCATGTGCCTGAGAGGGGGGAAATTTGGAAGATTCTCAATTTTATCCCAGCATTACAGAAGTGCTAAGCTACTGTTGCCGAGGAAACTGAGCAGCCCAGATGCTAAGAACCAATGACAAGGATCTGTTAAGCTGTATGTTAGGCATGCAGAGTGTTCCAGAAGATCAGCCATCATGAGTCTTCACTGAGCTGGGGTGGGCTTTCATGAAGTAGCCACATTCATATCAGCTCTGCTCCTGTCAGTAACCTCTCATGCACACTCCTGCAAGTAACCCTCAGTAAAACCCATTTACTTTCCCATGTTGGACTTCATGCAATCATTACTTTGGTGTGTACTGCATTCCATTTTTTTTTCTTTCAGGAGAATACAAGTCTGTAATGTATGTCTCCAGCAAAAGTCATTCACACAACTGTCATCACCATTGCTGGTGTTCAAGTAAATGTCTTTAGTCTACCAAGAACATTTTGAAGTGTGTTTTATATTAGCAAATATGTTAAAGGGTCTTATTCCAAAATGAAGACACAATGTAGCATTCTCACAGACATTTTTTATTTGTTTTTCTTTCTTTTACATTTTGACTGGTAAAAGTCAGCTTTTGCCCACACACATAATCATAATCAGTAGCTAAAAATATGCACTTTTTGTAGCAATTTTACACTCAGACTAAAAGTGGGGGAAAGAGCTTGGCAAGTTAAAGGCATTAACACATTTTCAAGAAACTTCTCAAGTGTAATTTTATTTTCCACTGGCTCAGCATTTCATTTTTATAGCTTCTATTAATCAAAGCTGAGCAGGCTTTAAGTCTACAGTTCCTACTTCAGATTCTCTAACAATAGCTGTCCACCTCCCTCACTGTCCCTGGTGTTATCTCCCCGGCCTCCATTGTTTTAACTTAGCTTTCTTTCCGCCTTACTCCTTCAATCATCAAAAATCCAACAACCTTTGAGAGCAGTAGCCATCAATTTCTAAAGCCATGGAACAAGGACAAATGTTCAGGCTTCCCCAGGGAATTCACTGAATAATAAAGACCATTTAAGAAACGCCAGGAGAAATTGATTACTCCACGAGTCAGAACAACCAGCTCAGATCAGAGAACAACACCATTCAGTCATAGAATTGGTGAAAGAAAAAGAGAAAAAGACAACTACATTCATCTTACTTGCATTGTTTTTGTATATCAGAATTCCCAGAAGCTAAGAGACATATAATTTAAGAAAAGAATAGCTGTGGAAAATAACCCCTTTCCCAATACAAATAAATATTTTAGGATGCTTCATATAAGCAAAAATATCTAAAAATCAATACAGGAATCTGAGGACCTATTTCCTGTCTTCATTGATAAGTCATTTAGTTAAAAATTATCACACTGAGATGGAAAGCTAAAAATACAAGGATGTTCTCTGTTATATCATTAAAAGTATCTGGAATTTAAACATTATGTAATTTACCTTTTTCATTTTTGCAGTTATTATGAATGTATGGTCTTATAAATCACTCATTAATTTCTCCTACAGTTATACTAAAATGTAAGCACTAGAAAGAGAAGTCATATTCCATTCTCTGTTCACCTGTAATCTCAGCATGATGAAGGTGGGGGCATAAGAATCAGAAGATCAAGGACAGGCTTGGCTATGGAGGAAGTTCAAGGCCAGCCTGGGTTACTGAGAACATATCTCAGGAAAACAAAAACAACAACAAACAAAGAAAAAACACAAACAAAATATGTGAAAGTATTTTCTTACTTTGTTCTGATCTTGCTATGTCACATTCAGATATGAAAATATTATCTCCTATCTAAGATTTTCATATATCCATTAAGATACTCACAAACTACCACATTTGGTAAATATCAGTGTCTATCCTAAAGACTGCCTTTTATAAATCCAGGATTTATAAATCAAGTCATAGACTTCCAAATATATTTTCTTCTTATTCTTTTCATGGCAAATGCTAAAAAGCATCGAATCAAAGGCAGAAAAAAAAAACAGGTTAACTTTATGTCAATCATGAAACCTGTTGACAGGTGTTGCCATGTGTTACAACAAGATCTCCTAGCCATGGGTCATTGCTTTGAAAGGAACTAAAGAAGACTTGAGGGACTGTGACACCACAAAAGCCCCCCAGGGATCTTCCATAGTATCTCCTGACAGGTACAAAATTAACTCATGGCATCATGGTATTTCTCAAACATGATAGCTTCCAGATCCACTGCCACTTAACTCAGTGGGGGTTGGGGGAAATTAGGGTGTGTAGTAAGTAAATTCAATGCAGTGTTTCACAAATCCTAAACAAAGTTATTTTCAAGGAGAATATCTAAATGGCTAAAATCAGAGAAGGCAATAGCTGAATAGATAGACACTAAGAAAAGGTATTCTTTTGGGGGGTGGGAGAAAGAGCCTGTAATTTTAATTTGCTTCCTAGCCTAATTTCCATAGAGCCGATGAATAAAGTATTCAGCATGATATGATGAAGAGTGCTTTATTTCTTCTTGAATTGAAACAAGAGTTTCAGTCAGCAGCTGAGGAAGCAGTTAGGGTTCCCCCACTTCCTCCCAACAGACACAGGCATTCCCACATAGCCCATGCCTCTGCCTACACAATGAGATGTACACGCTCAAGCTCTGAGCTTTATACTTACATCATGTGCATGGACATGCTCTCCATAAATCGCCACACTGCTCATTGCAGAAAGGAATATGTTTGCAGAGAAAAGCAACATGTTTACATTATGTGATAAAGAAAGGTCACACAAACATTCAATGGCATATCTGAGTTAACTCTCTATGGCCTCAAGTCCAGTGTCATGTCAAAGATGACAGTAGGAACTGGCAATATATGGAAAATGGAGAATAAGAGAACTTGTAGGGAAAATCAGCTTAAATTAAACAAGTATCTCTTGCCTTCAAATTCCCAACATAAGTTCTGAATGCTACCTTTGAAGCATATTTCCCAGCAAAAGGAAAGTGAAATAAGTTATAAATATAAATATTATAATCTGAAAATCAAAACAATTTGGGGTTGTAAAAAGAAGATAAAAGTAACACAAGAAAACAAATGCAACAGAGCTGGGAATAAGAAAATACAGCAGACATGATGCTGTGTTCTTCTGCCAAGAATGAAATTAGATGCTCCAAATTGTCTGTGTATCTGCAGACAGACACAGCAGAATAGACTGTAGGACTACTTCCTCACTTCTGAGTCTTTATTTCCTTTTATAAATTATACATTTTCTTCATTTATATTGTGTATAAGAATTCTTTAAGTTATTAAATAATTAATCAGTTTGCCAGTGTAGTATATATTTGGTGAGTTTCCCTTTCTGGTCTATACATTTTTTAAATTTGTTTACATTTCTGTATGAATGCATGTACATGTCTATTGTGGGTATTTGAATGTCATGGAACATGTATGGAAGTGAGAGAATAACTCTTTGGGATCCAGTTGTCTCCTTCCACCATATGAGTTCCAGGGATCCTACTCAGGGTATAACAACTGCCTTTACCCACTGAGCCATCTCACTGGTCCTCAAGGTCATTTTTTGTATCCACATTTTTTTCAAATAACTATTTTTTGGAATCATAGTTATGGCTTTCATTCAATCTCAGGAAATAAGTATTTTTCACTGTAGAATATTAGCAAATTTATTAAATTCTCCATTCAACATGCTCATGAAATATGTTGTAAAGCAGTCTATCCAAGAAAAGGCGACACTTGGTCTCTATGAGTCTACTTACCCCTGCCAGTGATGCCTTGCAAATCATCTCCTACCTTGTTCTGTACCAAAGTAGTGATAGTTTGCAACAAATGGCATGATTGTGTATTTCATATAACTAAAATAATGTGGGAATTTTTTTCCTAGAGAGGAAGAAAACCTAGACAAAATCTTTTCACTGATACCAATTAATAAAAGAAAGGAATTTTAACATGAGGGATAAAAAGTTCCCATGTAAAACAGAAAAAAGTAGAATATTTGTTCTGTCCTTAAAATTATTGATTTGTTTTTGTCAACTTGACTGTGGAGGTCTGATTAGAAATTAGGAGTTTTAAATAAACAATTTTTACATAGAAAATGCTGTAATAAAACGATAGAATGAAACTAGATAATGGCTCTCAGAATGACAAAGAGCTCACCATTAAGCATCTGCGTGAATTTAAACCATCATTATACACTCCCTAAGAGGGGAAGTTTCATCATTAGTAAATAGGTAGACTAATATTAGCCCACAGGCTATCACAAGACTCAAGTAGCACACTAGGAATGGCAGCTACAGTGCAGCGATCAGTACTAATAGGATGTCTTGCATAAATTGCTTTGTTACAAAAGGTAAACATTGTTTCTTCCACTATGACATTGTTGAGAACATGTCATAAAGTCTGCTAGAATGAGAAATGAAGATAACACCACCATCACAGCAGAATAGGAAGAAAGGAGGAGGAATGTGTCAATAATGATTCTTGCATATTACAAGTTGGGTAAAAGATCACACAGATGAGTCAGAGAGATTTATTTATTGATTTCAACAGATAAGCTTGTATGTTGTAAGTCACAGTAGGAGATGTCCCAATTGAATATGACTGACGTGCTACTTGAAATAGTCAAAATACTCTTTTTAAAGTATTAAAAAGAGTGCATTAAGTTAGAATTCTCAAAAACTGTGCAATGATTGCAATGAAAAGAAGAGATAGGCTTCAAGCTATCAGCTTCCATGTCACAGAATTAAAAGCAATGACCTAAACAATGCACACAACAGAAAACTGCAACATCTGGATTTAAATGTTGTGGGTTAATGACCTTGAAAAACAATTCTTTCCCCCATTTAACTAATCTGAATATTAGGCATATTTATCCTGCTTATCTAAAGATAGCTTTAGTCAGCTTAATGGTTTTGAATGCCCTAATTTAAGTGTGGTTTCTCTTAGTCAAGTAGTTTTTAATTGAAACAGTGAGATTTCAAATATCACTGAGAGAGAAAGAGGGAAAGAGGGACACACACACACACACACACACACACACACACACACACACACACACACAAAGAGGACAGGATGCTTTTCAGAGTTAACAGAAATCTTGTTTTTTGTTTTGTTTTGTTTTTTTCTTGATCTATTTTTAACAATCTACCCAGAGGTGGGGAGTCTCAAGAAGTTTAATGAGGCTGAGATACTGAAGGATGTAAAGGCTTGTCAAATAAGAAGAAAAAAAAGTAGTTAATCTATCCCATGACTAGACTCAGGTGGAAGCTTTATCTTCTGAAGACCAGGAAGAATATAAGGATGAGGTATGGTCTATAAATGAGGATCTTGTAGAGTAAAAGGTAATTTATTCAGAGTCGAGTCAACAAGTTATTGGAAACAATTCCTTAATTGTTTTGGTGGTGAGTATGGAACTTACTTTTACCCAATGAGAAATTAAAGCTCATTCCAGTTTAAGCAGAATGCTACTCTGGTTAGATTTCTATTTCAGAATGTACTCTCTAAGCACCTAGTGGAAAATTATAAGACTAAAAAGAAACATATCAACATAGCAACTGAATTTGTTGGATGCATACTGCCCATCTACTGCCTGAGACATAAATAAAGCCAGGAATATTCTAATTTGAAAATAAGCATTTATAGCAGATATTTCTCTGACTATAATTTGATATCTCTTCCATGGGGTTTGGGGTTTGAACCACTGCAACCCAGATGGTGATTCTGGGCTGAGAAGTCTTGGAGAACCTGGGACTGGTGCCTAGCTACTAGAAGTGGGTCACCAAGGGAAGATTTACAAAGTTATATCTACTTCACTGTCTAACTTTAAATTCTCTACTCCCTAGTTAGCCACATCAATGGCACCAGATGCTTCAAATTCTGGCCAACACAGACTGACATACTCATGCCATGGAAGCTCTCCTTCTAGATCAATTGAAATCCCCTGAAATCCTGAGACAAATTAAGTCCTTCTTTCCTTAAGTTGTTTCTGCCAGGCATTTATCTGCAGCAATAAGAAAAGCAACTAATGATCATATGTATTATTCATATGTGGAAGAACATCACAAAACATGATCTTGACATTCGTGGTGCTCATCATTTCATGACATTTTTACTTTGGTCCTTACACAAGAAAGGGAGACATAGAAGAAAAATATATATATGCTAAATTCGGCTTAAAGCAAATATTGATGAGACTTAATTGTAAAGCAATAAAAATCCATAGAAACTAGGTAATGAATAAGATTAAGGGAGATAATGCAGAGGCCAAGAGGAAAATGATTACACCTGGGAGTGACAATTATGGCTGCAGAATTAAAAAGCTTAAGTATTTATGAGGGAAAAAGAACAGCTAAGCTAAGCCATATTGATTCAGGTATTTGGCTGAAGAACCTTCTTGTGGCCTGGGATAGGCAAAGTACTTTGAGAGGATATGGTAAAGTGGTCATGAAACTAACATTGAAAAGTTCTATTAGGACACACTTACTTAGCTATGTAAATGAGACTGAAAAATGTACATCGGTTTCATACGGAAATTAATTTCTTCCCACTTCACACTGTTCGTGAAACAGTGTTAAGTCCCCATGCTCCAGGGTTTCCCTTGGTCTTTGCACCTATTGCTTCTCTCAGTAGGACGGCTCTGTCCCAGATACTCACAGAGCTGTCCCTTTTTGTGGTCCATGCTCTGAAAGCACCACACCCAAGAGGTTTTTTTGAACCATCTGATCAGCTGCAATGCCATATAAATTGTACTGAAATACTCTGTCTAGAAAGAAAGCGTGCTCACCAGCTCAGGAAGGAAACAATCCAGGACGTCTCTGAAAGCCAGAACCTCCAAGATTCGCACGGCCCGTTCTCTAGGTTATGAAAGCCAATGAACAACTGCGTGGGAAGCAAGGTCTCTTCAAATTGTGAAGCCACCTGCAAGCCCTACAGAGGGACCCTGGGATGCAGCTTTTGCTAATTATCATTTGGACTAGAGTAGACTTCCAGTGACAGAGCTGTTTTAGAGCCATCCATGATCCTGTTAACCCTCCCCTCCGCCCTAACCCTTTAAGTAAAGCCAATAAACTGATTTGCCAAGCTTGACTCAGCAGAATGGGTACTTAGGCCTTTCAAAACCGCCTTATATGGGACGAAGAGGCAATTGTTCCCATCTTTCCAGGGAAAGTCAAACATCATCATCCAACCGAAACTAACCAATGCCCTAACTTACTTGATTTACTAAGAAATGTTGTCATGTGATGTTTTATTATCTCTTTATTGACTTCCCCCCTCCCTGTACAATAATTAGACTGAGCATCCACAAAGGAAGAACTTGGTAATTTTCACTTCCATACCCTCTGCACAAAATACCTGGCACTCAAATGGTTAAATGAATGTGTGTGTTGGAGGTGGGGAGGCAGGGATGAAGTGAATATTGTTGAGAGTAACTAGATGTCAAACTGCTCATTTTGGGGTTACAGTTAAAACATTTTTATTATAACGTATGAAACACTGACTTAAAGTATGTACTTAACTTACTGTATAAATACCCAAGGACAGAAGCTAATTCTAATTTTAATTCTTCTTATTTTCACAGAATCAAAATACATTATCTTGTAAATAATAAAGTTTTCATTCTTGAACAAAGTCTAAGATGTAAAAATAAACATTTAATAAAATACGGCTTGAAATTTATTAATTGGAAATTTATCCATTCTGTTAAAAATACATATAAGGGCCAGCAAGATGACTCATAATGGAAAAGTGTTTACTGTCAATATAATGACCTGCGTATGTTCTCTGGAACCCACATATTAGAAAGAATCAACTGTCTCAACTTGTCCCCTGACCATTAAATAATCCATGGCATATGCCCATGCTCCTCACCTCACACACATGGACAGATAGATAGATAGATAGATAGATAGATAGATAGATAGATAGATAGATACATAGATAGATACATAGATAGATGATAGGTAGATGATAGATAAATTCAAAATATTTTTTGACAAATTTTTATTGACAAATCTAACACTTGAAAGAAAGCTCTATGGTTCATGCAAACACAGCATAGATTTACACTATTAATTATATTAGTAAAAACAAAACCTATGAATATGTTTGCCACTATGGTCAAGATTTGAAGAAGTTAACAGTTCCAGACCAAAGACAAAGAACAAGACAATGATAAAAGTTAAAGTACCACACCAATGAACGTAAACATTGAAAAGTTTTAAATAAAAAATATCCCACTAATTTTTATCTTTGCTATTTGTGCTTGTATAAATGTCATTTTTTATCACAACAGCAATAAAACAGTAAACTACATAGTGATTGTAGAAATGGCTTAATTACTAAAAAAAAATGGTCTGAATTTGTAACATTAGTAGTATCATTCATTTATCTATTCAGGAAGAGAAGACTCTTTTAGTAAGCTGTGGAAAACATCTATTCACATGACTTCACTGCCCTCGTGTATCAAAACACTGTTTTATCACAATGTGGCTTTTAATAGCTGGCAATATGACTACCAAGTAGGAATGTCACAAAAACATGATCTCCTCTCAACATGAACGACCACTTTTCATAAGAGTGCTCAGACACAGCATACATATTAAATGGAAGAACGCCAGCGCTTCCCCAGCACACAGTCATCCTGCCCACATTTATCAATGTCCGCTTTGATTTCCCCTTCCCCTCTTTGCAACCTCTCTGAAGCTATTTTTGAGACAACCATATCACACATATCCCTATCCCCCAGCTTAGCATGAAAATATAAGCATTCTCAGCTTTATATTGATGCCAGTGTCCATTCCCATTTACAAATTGTTGGCAGTTTTCCTAAAGCATTACAAATGACCACTCTCACTATGCAAACCCCTGAATTTTCTCTTATGAGAATCTCTGGATGTAGGTTAAGGGTTAACCCTAAGAACAGTCCTTGCAAAGGGCTTTGGATAATTATTTTTCAACATAATATTACAAATGAGCCTTTTGATAATTAATTTAAATGAGTTATTAAATACCTAGTTTATATAGTTTCTGTGGTTACTTACTATTGATGATCATAGGAGCTACTGGATGCTCTTTACTGCTCATCTCTTTAATACCCTGTCATACAGCAAAGCACATGCATTTCCAGTCCTTTTACAGGGAATATTGAAATCAAGGTGAAATGACTTACCCAAATTCAGCAGTGGCATTTGGGGATGTGAAAAACAGCCATTATCCCCACCCCTATTCTTTCACAAATCATTAAAAGATGTGTTTATGCCAAAATATGAGTTATTTTGATTAGACTGGAGAGGTAGACCTGGCTCTTCACAGTCTGGAACTTTTAAAACATGTCCAGATAGTATAGCATCTTCACCAAAGAGATAAGGTCTACGTTTCTCTTTCACCATCCAATTCAGCCTTAGTTACCACAATAATCATAATCATAATCATAATCATAATATAAATCTAAGAATATAGGCCATGAACTTAAAAAAGAGTAAGAGGAACATGGGGGAGGTTGCAAGAAGGAAACAGAAGGAAGGAAATGATATGCTTATATTTTGAATAAAGTAAAGGTATACTAAGAAAAATTAAATTTGAAAGAATGTCACCTCCACCTAATTCTCCTAAGGGCTTGCTCTAAAGGACACTACATAGTGGAACATGACCTGAGATTTCACTAGGTAGAGATCACAGCAGGATGCAGTTGACCTCCCAGGTAACAGCAAACATCAGTTACCAGCCACAGCATAGAAACTTTGAAATCTCTATACTCAAGGGAAATCCTGAGTAACTGTACTCTAGTCACCATCTCAACTGTGAGTACATTAAAAGTGCCCACCAAGAAGTGGTATCATTCTTAACTTTCAAGGTACTATACAATATTTTGGTCTCTGGATTCTTAATTCCAATCCCTCAACCAATAAAATTTGCTAGAAAACAAAATAAACATGGGAGTTGGTTGGTGGTGACAGTGCACCCCTTTAATCCCAGCACTCAGGAGGCAGAGGCAGGCAGATCTCGTGAGTTCTAGGACAGCCTGGTCTACAAGAGCATGTTCCAGAACAACTTCTAAAGCCATGTAGAAAACCTGTCTCAAATTCACCACCCCCTACAATAAACAGGGGGATCTAATTCTGCCACAATAAAATAGGAAACCTTTAGAAATACCAGTCCAACTGTCACTAGTGACACATGAGCCTGCAAGTGTTTCTTGTTGGGTCTATTAGCATGCCTTTCCACACTATTTTGTCAAATTCTCATTCCCCATCTCTCGACAGTTATCTCATTCCAGAAGCCTGATGCCATGGTCTACCAGTGAAGCTCAGTCTAATTTAAAATGCACTGCTTCCTTGTTTTTAGCCAGTTCTAAAACTGGAAAGAAAGGAAGTGAGAAAAAGAAATTATTCTCTTATTTAAAAATTCTCCCACAGAGAATTTAGAATCAATAAAATCATTTCCAGCACAATTATTGTACTGGATAAACTCCAGCCCTATTGCCCCCCCACACATAACTCCTAAAGCTCCTACAGCTACTGATACACCATAGCCTGTTCTAGCTCAGCTACTAAGTATGAAATATTTATGATCTAAAGAATGTGGTTATATCCGTGAGGAATCAAAGTAAAGAAGTGTATCTAGACTTCCCACAGTCCACTTTACCTCTGGTTCTGTAGTATTTTCTTATCTAGCCAACACTGGTGCAGAAATAAGAATAATTTAGATAATGGAAAAGTGCTCACACATCTCCCATTTGCAATGGTTCACTGTAAATTTAATAAGTTCTCCTGATATCACTTGACTTTGAGATCTGAAAAGCATGGAAAGCACTGTGAAGGGGATTCTCTCTTGTTATGAATGGTTCACAATCTAAAAGCTAAAACATTCCAAGACTCATTCCAGTCCACAATCACATTTCCTGAAGTAGAAAAATTTTTCAGTTCTTAAGAAGTCACTAAGAATAGTAGCCTTGTTTTTAGTGTTTTGTTTCCTGATCTAGTAAGTATAAATCCATATGTAATAAGTATATACAAGTAATTGGAAAATAAAAACAACAGCCACAACATGAAAAGTCCCTGTTAGCATCATTTGCTGTGTCTTTCCAGTTCTCAAGAGATCTAAAGCTAGTATTTTTGCTACCATATCAATACATTCTCAGTCTTTATATATTTTATTCTGGAATACTGGAAAAGAAGAAAAACACTTCAGTTCTTAAACCTAATTCCTAATAAGTATCAGGAACTTTGAATGTTGAACTGAAAATTTCAAAGATTCCCATTTCTTTTATGTGTACCCACCGAACTATCAGATGTGTAGCTACCTCAAAATATGCTATTAATAAAATTTTAAAAATATATTTAAAGCTGTATGATAATATTTACATAAAGAAAATGCATTAATGGTATTATGGAATCTAATTCAAAATATATATCCATAGAACATTCTAGCATCCAGTTAATAAATTCTCTCTTTATTGTAATTGTTCTAGAAAGCTCCACATTATTCTGAATTACTTTACTCATAGTTTAATATAAAGGAATATGAACCATAAAGAACTTGAGAAATATATAAACCATTTCACACAAATGGTTGTATCTACCAACATGTTTAGAGTAAGACCAAACATATTATGTGAGGCTAACAATAAATATGAATTCAATAAACTACTAATTAGGGTAAACACTCAAACTACCACCAGTGATGTGACATCATAGCAATGATTTATAGGAAAGACACACCAGTTATAATTGACAAAAGATCATATCAGCCCTAATGTTCAAAATGACAAGGTTGGTGCATATAGGGCTCATGATGTCTTTCAATAAAATGCAGGCACTGAAGAGACTGCTTAATGGTTAAGAGCACCTATTGCTCTTTCTGGAGACCTAAGTTCCCAGAACTCACGCTGAGTGGTTTATCACCTCTTATAACTCTGGTTCCAATAGGATCCAATACCTGTGATCTTTAAACATGTGTACATATCATGCACATACACACAAATAGGCACACTCACACCATGTGCACAGCCATATACATAACTTTAAAAGAAAACAAACAATAGATATGGCCTGAGGAGATGATGAAAAAACGAAAAGCACTTGTTTGATGGGAGATGTCATTCTGTAAATATGTTTCTTGTATTGATTAATGAATAAAGCCAATAGGAAAGGAAGATAGGAGGGACTAGGAGACAAGGAGAAAAGAGGAAGTAGTAAGGAGGGGTCAGCATGGAGAGACTAGAGAGAGCAGAATGCCAGCTCGCTCTCCAGTAAGATGAGACCACGTGGAAATACTTAGACTAGTAAAAATGGGTTATTATTTAAGACAGAGCACGCCAATAAGAAACTGGCTAACATTGTATCAAACACAGAGTCTCTGCATGTTATTGGGGGCTGGCATGGTGGTGGGCCCAGGACAGCAGGGAAAAACCTACTCGTAACATGTAACACTTGATTCATAAGCATGATGACTTGATTAAAAATTTCACAATATGCATATAAAAAGCTATGTGTATCTTGTGTGCATGTTATCTCAGAGATATGGGAGGCAGAAACAGGAGGATCACAGGGTTTGCTGGCGGCAAACCTAGATCAAAGTCCAATGGGAGAACAAGCCTCAAGAAAATAAGATAGAAAAGTATACATATTCTGGCTTCTTCATGCTCACCTTCATACATGTGTGTCAAACATACACACACACACACACACACACACACACACACACAAACACACATGCACACACACACACACACACACAAACACCACACACATATACACACACACACACACACAGAGAGAGAGAGAGAGAGAGAGAGAGAGAGAGAGAGAGAGAGAGAGAGAGAGAGAGAGAGAGAGAGAGAGAGAGAAAGAGAGAGAGAGGGGTAAAGAGAGAGATATTGGAGGATAGATAGAAACAAAAATAGAGAAAGGTATACAGAGAAACAGAGTAGACGAAACACAGCATAAGATTTTCTGTGTTTCTTGAAGATGCTTCCCATAATGAACCCATTTTCATCACAAAATACCTTAAGGTAAATGTTTGTTGTCAAATACATAGTATTTTGTTCTTTCTGACAACAATGCAATGGTATATATTAATGGGAAAGTAGCTTTGCCTCTGAGACACACATAAGGGTTTAATTATATATTTATCTTATAATCAGTGAAAATAATGACATAATATATAAAATGATCTTATATATTACAAAGAAGAAATTTCAAAAACTATCTTTTAATTTTAATTTTCAACTAGTACTAGAATAAATAAAAATTCTCATAGTTTTAAGATAACAGTGGCTAGTAACTTGACAGTGACAATTTCTAAGGAAGTGAAGAGTCTATGAAGAAGGAAAATATGAACATATAAAAGAAGAAAATTAATAATCCCAGTGCCCCCCAAGGCCTAAATCACCTCATATGGGTTAATTACGATCTTATGCAAAATAAGTTGCTACTAGGGCAAGAAAAGAATTCTCATTAAATTCTGTGCCTGGGAGTCACCAGGGGAGGATGGTGAAGCACGTTTTAGCATAATTCTGAACAGAGATCTTACTCAGTAACACTGCCATAACCAAAATGGTATCACCTATTTGTTTAATTATTCACTAGGCATTTATTAAAATCCTGATGTGTAGTGTGAAAGCATATATAATAAATATGCCAGAGAATCTCTGGAAATAACAAATGAATGCAAGGAGCCAAGTAACCACTCCAAATGGCAACAAGGGCAAACCATATAGGTGCATGCTGCACAGGTACTGACATACAAATTGCAGAAGACATACGAAGTAAAGATGACTGCAGGGTCCTCAGGTAATCAAGACATCGTTCTGATGTTGTAATGTGAAGTACAAATGTGTTGCAGTGTCCTGATATGGTTGGAAGTTCTGCCTTGCTAACAAGGAGCATCCATCCTCACTCCTGGAAGGTATGTACATCCACAGTGTGGCATCATTGCTCAAAAGCTCTACCATATTTCTATTGCTTCATCTGTTAGAAACTCAGTTCTCATCTCACCTTATACCTTTTCCATCAACAATACACAATTGTTGCTCAGGCTGCTATAAACCAGGGCTCAATATTAATGTTGCTAGCACCAAGACCAAACCTTTATACTTTTGCAGGCTCTTAAGAGCATCTGTGGTACCAACTCATCTCTTGGAGAAAACTACAGAGAGATACACTTCCTTTTTAGTTCCCATCAACTGCATAGAAATTTATATCTATGTATTAACAGCAGACCTACTTTTGTAGATAGATAAAGCTCTAAGTGCTTCAACAGTTGTGATCATTGATTCTGTAGGATTATTTTTTACAAAGATATGTGTTCTTTTGCCACTAACAAGAATGACTCTTTTACTCCAGTCACTGCTATCAATGCATTTAGAGAAAAGACATGAGCAAAGCCCTCCATAGCTATGGGGGATACTCCAAACTAAGTCACATGATTCTTCATGATGCAAACAGAGAAGGATTTTTTTTCCCTCAGTATAAGTGTATTATTCGCAGAGGACAATGTAAACAAAGATGATCTCCATGCTAATCTCTGAGAGATGTCCACAAGAAAATCACCTGGGAGAGCAAATTTCACAGCCAAACAACACCATTTTTAAGAACCAAGTGGCCTGTTCATATGTCTCCCCATGCAACATTTGGTTTGTTATTTGTTTTCCTAGAAGGCATGTTATTTTTCCAAGTCTTGAAGTTACTTAAAGTGTTTTGAACACTGAAAAACCTCTGCTATCATAGATTAGTAGGCTGTTTATTCAAATTCATTATCTTCTTCATTCGATTCCCCTTTTCCAGAATTCATCTCATTGCGGTCCCTGCTTCACTATGAAAACTGCAGACCCAATTTCCAATTACCACTCTTCCACATACAGACTTTGCATGAATGTTGAGAATTGTACATGCGTATCAAGGGCAAACTTTGTGTCTCCTCAAATGGGGACTTTAAAGTCACAATAAAGCAGAACTTGCTTTTCACTTGAGAACTTAAGTCATGTTCTGGTGATGAAATTGCTGTGAGCCCCAATTACAGGAAGATTTCTTCGGTTAAAAATGATCAGCAAATCACATGACATGTCATAATGCATGCTCACTGAATGATATCTTAGAAAGCCAAAGGAAATCTTCACTGAACACTTGCTATATTTTCTAAGCATGCAAATATCATCACTAACTTAAGGGCATAATACTCTATTGAGCAAACATTTCTATGATCTGTTTTCTAAGAAAGCTAACAGACACAGAGAAACTTTGTCCAAGTTCATACAGCTGGGAAGTGATAGGAGGGACAGTACAAACCTCTACTCTTTATCTTCTGTGCCTATTTTCTTACCATAACTTGTGCAACACCTGCTCTTAATTAGGCAATTTACTATTCAAATAACAGATAAACACAGCACTTGGTACACCAGAGATCTGACTTGTGATCTCTGGTCATGTTAGCAACACTAGCCATACTTGAGGCAGGAAGACAGACCAAGTCTAATGCCCCTATTTCATAGTGTGTCTGAATATTAGCAAAATGTTTTTTAAAAAGTACTTTCTTATTTAGAGTGCTATCTGTGGGTCCTCCTTAATGTTTAAAACGGAAGGGTTTCAATGCTGTCATGATTGCTGACCAGAAAGCAGTGACGGGAAAGGAATGTTTACACAGTGGTAGATGTCTCATTCACTAAACACTCTGGTCTTTTTTGCAAAGCATCGATTGTGAAAAGAGACAGAAGGCCTTTGTTTTCCAAAATGACACATTTCTCCAACTTCCCAAAGGAGACTACTTATTAATCAGAATGTTCTTTGTTAAAAGGCCAAGGATCATCCATTCTCATTTAGATTATAAAGATGGGACTCTAGTTTCCCAAATATCCCCAAACTCTGAGGATGGCTAAAATAGGGAACAGGGAGTTCTTGGGTTCTATAATCTATGTTTGAAACACAGTAGGCTTAATTATATATGTATGCCAAGTGTAAGTGATTTAGAACAGAGACATTTTGTTTGACAGTCCTATTGTTTCTTAAACAAGACAACTCTCAACAAAAGTATTCTCATGGCTTTCATTTTAAAATATGCTTTGTTTATCGTGTTTATTTGGAAAGCCATACGATCTTCTTACCACAGAATTCTTACTTCTACTATAATGCAAAATAAGAGTTTTACAAGTTCCTCTTTAAAATTACACTCGGGCATAGCAAAGAGAGCAATAAAAGCCATAGTCATGAAGAAGTATCCTTTATTGTGTGGGTTTGCTTTAAATACTGTGCATAAAGAAATAATTTATTTCTTCTATTCATGTGGCAATGGGTTTAGTGTCATTTGAATAGTGCACATAAAAAGATTCACTCAGGCCATTTAACTACTGATTGGTTATGCCTACAGTAAAATCTGAATGACCCAGACATAACACATCATCCCATGGAAAACAAAATTCAGGACTTGAAACTCTAGGTTATTTCTGCACATCCAGAGATAGTGGATTGTGTCAGGACTATCCATCTCAGGCAAGCAACAAAAGTAAAGGTCATTCTTTAAAAATCGATGCTAGTACTTTACTTCTACTGAGCACCAAACATGGATAAATACAAATCTCACAGCTCATACAAATGTTAGGAGCTAAGAGTTGTACAAAAATACATGGTGCTATTAAAGTAATTCTAATGTACAGTAGGCCAGCACAGAAGTAATAAATATTTCTTGTCTTATTAGGAGCTGAGAAAAGCTGGCAGTAAGTTAGAAAGAAGTCAATGCAAGCATATATCAAAGAGATGATATGATTTGTTACACTGAGAAAGGGGACTTGATAAATCAATTATGTGACCAAGTCACAGATACAGATGTACAGATGTTGGGATGAGTTGATGTAGAGAGAGGGAAGGGACTTGTAAGGAGTGTTCTTTATTGTTAAGTTTCCAGTGGCAAATGAACATTCCATTTCTTTGACAGTATGAGCGCAAGAAAACAAAAGAACAAAAACAAAAAAAAAAAAAAAAAAAAACTTGAACCTGACAAACAAGAATAAAAAGAAGTAGAAAATGTAAATTATGCATTATAGCATTATCAGTGAGGTGTTACACCAGCCAATTGGCTTTGGCTTGCTTGTTTCCCTCAACTATTCCAAGAGCTATAACTTTTTAAAGGCATCAATAATGCCCTAGAGTTGAGATTGAATTAGGTCTGTCAGTCAGCCAAGAGTTCACATCCCAATGTCCAGCAGGAGGTCAATTAGCCAGTTTCAGGTGCTCTTAAAGTTTCATGCTAGGACAACTGGATTCTTCCTTGGTCCAACTTATTTATCAGGGAGAAAAATAATCTGTTATCTGGACTTTGGGAGCCCATTCCACATATAGGGATACTTTCTCAGGCTAGACACATGGAGGAGGGCCTAGGCCCTGCTCCAAATGATATAACAGACATTGAAGATCCCTCATGGAGGCTTCATCTTCCCTGGGGAGCAGAAAGGGTATGGAATGGGGTTTGGGAGGGGGACAGAGAAGGAGGGGAAGGTGAGGGAACTGGCATTGACATGTAAAACAAACTTGTTGCAAATGTAAATTAAAAAAAAATATCAAAAAAAAATAATCTATTGTCGAAATTTTGCTTGCTTGGCACAGCATCTATACCAGTTTTCATATTTCAGAGTCATTGGGAATTCTGGTAAAGAGTCTTCATCTAAACAAGGTCATTAGAAAGCTATCATTGAGGATGGACAATAGATAGCCATCCTACTTGTTAACCAGAAGAGACAAAGACATCTCCAGAAACCCTAATGGGGATGTTCTTATAGTTGTTTTGTTCAGTTTGAATAATGAACTCTTTGAGGATTTAGTTGGCTTCCATTTCTCAAATATTAGGTATTATACCATGAAAGTTCTTATTCCTTTATTCAATAAAGAAGAAAGTATGACTAAAGTGGTCGTATTGTGAATAGCTGTGATCCTCCAGAGCTGAGTAGAGATTCCTATATAAGAATAATCTCCAATTCCCCGGACTCTTAACAACTCAGGAGGCTTGCCTATTAACCTTGAACTGTCTGGTCCCTAATGGAGTCTGTGTAGCCCTGCATTGTAAGCAAACCCATGCTACAACACCCCCTCCACACACATACACACTAAATCATTAACCTCAAGATGTTAATGATATTTATTATTTGATTTCTATTAAAATGCCAAAGACTGAATTATGACCCAGCCATAACTGTTCTCTCCAATCATTACCTTTTTATTCATAGTTCAATTATTCTGATACATACTGGTTTAGCTCTTTTGCAGCTGCCCTTAAATATTATAGTTTATATTTTTAAATTCAAATGTCCTATTATGTGCCTCAAATAAGATTGACCTAGTACAAATAACAAATTCTTACAGGTTTTATAATTGGAATGTTTTTCAATGTTCTCCTTCTGTGACTTTTACATTTTTCCAACATCTTAACCAAATAAATTTGCTACTTTAGAAATTACATAGGTGGTAAATAGAAACTTAGTTTGGGGCTTAATTTTAGTAGTGGCTGATCTGATGTCTCCTATGATGCTTTGTGGGGAAATATTATTTTCTGAATTATTTTCTCTGATTTCTCACTCATTCTTCCTTTCTCACTCACTCTTCCATTCTCCCTGATGTCCTTCACCTTCCTTTCATTTCTCCTCCCCCTCCTTTCTTTCCTTCCTTTTTACTCTTCCTTATTTACTTCTTTCTTCCTCCTTATCTTTACTAACGTTAATAATTTGACCTCATAGCTTCCATATCAATAAATCATTACATAAATAAATACAGTGATTAAAAATAACAAAACATATTGGTAGATAGGTGCAGTGAATACGTTCATTTGTGCTTTTGTTTGATGACCCATGTTGCACAATACTGAAACTTCTTTCTGTGCAATGAATGAGGAAAAATATTAGATATGTTCATTCTAAATAGCTAGAAGCTGCGTGAGTGTCTATATCATTACTATGATGAACATCTTCACTCATAATTCAAATGATTTACTTTTTGAATGATTTGAATACAATGAATTTAACAAGTAAGTGGGACAGACCGTGGGTTTCTCAAACCATCAAAAGCAAAACAATATCCCAAACCACAATAATTGATAACCAACTGATGGTCACAGAGCTGCCGACGCCTTCTGGAAAGGTCTGAGAAAAATAATTTCATTTAAAAACCATTTTGGATTCTCTAATATTATTTGTTTTGTATTGCTCTTCCCAGTTATTATATTAGTAATGAAGTTTATAGGAAAATAAGAGGTTTCCCTTCCAGCCAAAGACTTTGTATAGACCTTTCCTTTCCATCGTTACCATTGAGGTCTGCCTTTTGACCCATTTATGCAATTACTCCTAGCTATGTCAATTACATAATATTGTTTAATGATTTGGCTGGGTCTGGCCTGGTAAGCTGTAGTATTCTACATGAATCCACAATGCATTTGTCCTTGCTGTCACAGTGGCATAAGAATGTGTTGGATATGGGAGTAAATTCTTAAACTTAGCATCATTGACCAAATAAGATCAGACTATGTTACAACAAATGCTATGAAATAGGGGATAGTTATCTGCACTTGCCCACTAATGTGGAAGTAGGTTAAAATTTGGGGTGAATATGGCTGTGTCAATGTCTTGATGTATAAGAACATAGAGACACTTTAAGGGCATCAAGGAAGACAGCAATGTTTTTATTAATTTTAATTCTTCTGTTTCTTATTCTGAGAAAATTACTCACTTATATATATAATCAGTCAAATTAGCATTTTAGTGTGTAGATAGAACAAAGCCTGATGTTATATTGTCATTTTGTTTTCATTATGCAACAAAGGCTGACTTAGAACTTGAGAATTCTCCTGCTTCGGCCTCACAGTACTTGAATACCAACAGACAAGTACCTGTGAGAAATTCTAATTATTTATCCCAAGAAAGGGTTTTTAAATGCATGGTGCACACACATACATCCTCTCTCTCTCTCTCTCTCTCTCTCTCTCTCTCTCTCTCTCTCTCTCTCTCTCTCTCTACACACACACACACACACACACACACACACATACATATATATATGTATATATATATATAAAAATAGTGAAAACATGATGCCATAAACTTCACATAAATATGTGTCATAAAAAACATGAAAAGTCTTGTAGAAGGAAATATCAAGTAGCTGGAGAAATTTTCTTTTAGAAGTTGTGAGTCAAATAAGCCATTAAACCTGTATTAAAATACCAAAACTCACACAAAAGAAATAATTTTCTGGGGTCTCAAACTGAAGAAATGTGCCAAAAAAGCAAAGAAAATTTATTGTAATATTTGAAAACTTTTATAAACACAACTCTGTCTTTGTTGTGACTAGTATAGTCTTGAAAACCTGGGTAAGGAACTCCTTATTAAAACCGGTGAAAGTATTCAACAGTCGCTAGTATGAAATGTGTCAGGGTCAGCCACCCATCACCATAAAAAACCCTGAAATAAGTCACCTATAAAGGGAAATAGTATGGTCCATAGCTGTATAGACTTTAGTCCATGACAGGTTGTTTCCACTATTGTGCATCTGTGTTGTACACCTGTGATGACTCAGTACACCAGGGCAGAAGTGGATGGTAGAGTAAGTTGCTCAACTCCTAGCTAGGAAGAAAAGTACAAAATCCAACTGCTGACATCCTGCTCTCTCTTCAAAAGCAAACATCCACTGACCTGAAGGCCTCCTAACCAACAGTGTCACTGGGGTACAAGCCTTTATTCACTGATCTGTGTGGGATAATAAACTGTACCACATGAAAGTGGGTGGTAATTGAAAGGCCAACCCCGAAGGAGTGGTTGTATTGATTGCCCATGATCTCACTGACTATGATTTATAATTCTGTGACTCAATATGGTAAGGCTGATGTCCATATGAAACAATACTTCATCTTACTATTCTAGGACCTCATACCAGATACCAGATGGGAGACTGCCAAGCCAGAACTCCACATGAGTGTTTATAGTCTTACAAAATACTATGCAACATTTATATTTCCTTTTAATCCTAGAAGCTGGAGCTCTGCTCATTGTATCATGTAAGTCAAGAGATTCTTTCTATTAAACCACATTCAGTTAACTCATTGATCAAAACAGTCTTTGCCCAGAAAACAATTTTTTCCAGATTATAATTATAATAGGAAGTCAATGAAAAGGTGAAAAATAACTGCTTCAAAGGCCTTACTTCAAGAATGATTTCATAGAACAGAAACGGGCTCCAAAGGGCAGAATTATTGCACTTACATGTGGATTAAGTAAGCCCTGTTAAAGGAGCACAAGAAAGGGAACAAACAGTGAAAAATCAATTTTAGTTCTTCGTGTGTTTCAAATGTTTATTGGAACCTCTTCAAAAACCAGGTGTTGAAACTAAATGAATAGTCTGATAGTATTATGTGCTGTGGTCTTGGAAAGGAAATTAAAGCAGGGCTTCTATAGAAATGTGATAAGGGCCTTAAAAAGTATGCATGGTTGTCATGAGAGAAGCTTCATCCAGTAACTGATAAAAACAGATGTAGACCAAACATTAGGCAAATATGGAGAAATTCTGCAGAAGAGGAGGAAGGATTGGAAGAGCCAGGAGCAGGTCAGTCACCTAAAATGTATTTTCTTTTGTGTAGTGGAATATTCACTGTGTCTGCTTCTGTGGTACTGATCACACCCATTGAGGGGTGAAGCCAGGGGTGGAAGTGACCTGTGGGACTTGGTCTCGGAAGGAGGCGGAGAACGCTCTTTCTGGCGGGACACGGAGAGAGGAGCATCCAGTTGTAATGGCTGTGTTCATCTGTCTGTATTGTGAGTTGTTTGTCCCTTAATAAACATCTATTCGGCCTATTTGTTTATCCTGACCCTTATTAAACCACAATACTTCTGAATAGTAAAAATTTTTCTATAGATGATTTAAAATTTAAAAATTGTCAGGTATACACTGTACAAACAGAATACACACTTTAAAATTAAACATATAATCAACAAGGAATAAAGCATTTGAAGTAACAATTGTTAAATTGATGAATGGTGATATGTGTTTAATATACTGTGTTACTGGGTTACATTAGCAGATTACCAAAATAAGGAAGAAAACACATTTAAGAGACTTTATTAACAAACAACCCAACACTATTAAAAGGCAAACTTGGAAAAGACCCCTTTGCTACAGGAATGTAAACACTGAACTAAAGCCATCTTGCTGATTGTTTGTCTTGCATGCTTCCTGTAGTCATTCTTTGAACCTAGCTCTGTTACTGTGAAAATAATTCAGTGCATTCCCAGCAAAAGATTATACATGCTCGGTGTTGCATAATTAAGTCATAAGCAGGTGTCTACACACCTCTTGACCAGAACAACAACAACAAAAATGTAATGATTATTGATCCTTTGCTCATATGGAATTTAGAATATAATAGTTATATGAATATAGCCATTCAAAAAAAGTCTTATCATTTCTCTTTTACTCATGAGTACACTGAAGCTTGAAAATATAAGTCACTGTCAAAAACCACACAACATTATTTAGTTCTGAAAGTCAAACTTGAGCACTCTCTGCAATCACATCTCCTTGTGTAATCACATCTCTCCAAAGCACATGCTTGTAGCCACTAGCCAATTAGGCCTCACTAATGTTAATTTCTATATATTTATATTATGATAACCATAATTATTTCATTACCTTAATTAATGTATGCTAATCAGTTTCCCACCCAACAGGAAGGCATGATAATTGGACTTTTGCAAATGAAAAGCACATCCTGACAGAGGTTTACAACAAGGAAATTTTTGCAAGGGAAAAAAAATGAAAGAGTAAATCAACATTTAATATCATTTAAGGCTGTAATGAATAAGACAGTCAGAAAATAATGGACTAGTTTAAGCAAAGCTAATTCATGTCAGGGTCTGCATGCTTCAATTCAGGAATGGGCATATATTGAACTAGAAAACCAGATAGGGATTGAGATCTAATTCTCACTTAATAAACACAGTTGATCTAGAGTAACTCAAACTCTTGTTCATCTAACTTATAAGTTAGGCACAATAATACATGGGTATCCCATTGAATATGTTTAATTTGTATTCCCTATGTATAAGATGTTAACTTTTAGAGTACTTATCATTCAGATTTTTAAAGTGAGGAATGCAAAAACATGCAAAAAAGAAAAACATCTGTCTGGGTTCATTTTTCCACATGTAACATGGATGAAAGAAATTGCCTGTTTAGCATTTTCAAAAGTGAACTTCATTGAGCTTAAAATAAAAAAAATAGTAGTGTAAGTAAAGCATAATGTCAAAAAAAAGGCTCCAATGAAACTAAATATTTACATATTTAAATAGACATCAAGGTATGAGAAAAATGCTTCTCACTTTTTGACATATAAAAATAAAATATGATTTATTTTAAATATGCAAAAGCAACCTCGGGAATATTATTCTATCTTTTATTCACTTGTACTTACTTATGTAGGTCTGTGTATGTGTGCATTCTTGTTTCTCAGTACTGTGGGCAGAGTGGACATTGATCTCAGAGGTGTTGTCCCTCAGGTCCTGTCTATCTTGCATTGTGAGACAGAATTTTTCAGGAAGAAACATTCACTGACTGTGTTAGACAGGTTTACCAGAAACTCCCAGGACTCCATCTCTGCCCCACCCCTGCAGGGATGAAGGGTGTGTACCACTGCCTAGATTTTTTTTTAATAGGTGCTCTGTTTTGATTTAAAGTCCTCCCACTTATTTTACATATAAGCTATCTCCCTAGTCCACATTCTATATTTGATAAAGAAACCGCTATGTTTCCTTAGTGGTCTGCATTGATTGTGGCAGTTGTGAACCTTGTTGCAAAGGCTGGTTTCTCAGCACTTAATCTTGCAATTCTTACACTCAATTTCCAACTCAGCTTGATAGTTGTAGGTGGAAAGCTGGATTCGTTTTAAGCTGGACTGTAACAATGTGACAATCACAAAGAGAATGATTTAAGACACCATGATGGGAAATTAAACATTCTACTGAAGCTCTCTAATGTCTTTTTAGTTGAAGAAATATATGCTCTAAAAGGTAATCTAAGGCAGCAGAAATTATTAAGCTCTACACTGAGGAAATGATAGTAGAGCTAAAGAGGTTTGCCCAAAACCACACTGCAAGTCAATAAGATGAGTTAAAGGATGCTGACTTGAGGATGCAGTCAGTCAACCCTCTGAGATATAGAGGACAATAATCCCCAGATGAGAGATCTGGAGCTTGAGTGTCAGAAAGGTCCACTGAGGTGCTCAAAACTCAGTGAGGAATAGCCAGGTTTGAGCTGGAACTTACATTTTTCTGCATCTAAAGACTATTCTCTGAATAAATCATCTGAAATATTATTCCCTATTTTTCTTGAACTCATTCCCAAAGGACTATGACAAAGAAAGACAAAAGCACTCTAACAAGGCTCCAAATGTTCTCTCTACCCCATATTCTCAAATACAGAAACTGTGTGTGGGGGGGATCCATTGTTGGTGTAGATGTGTGTACCTGTGTGCATGTCTTTTGAGGTTAGAGGTTTTTAATAAGGACCCCCATTGAGAATGAAACTAATTAATTCATCTAGACCAATATGTTTTAGGAATCCTTCAAGATTAAGATTCCAGCAAGCCAAGGCTACTCACTGTATCCTGCTTTTTTACAGTGGTGATGAGGATCAAAACTCCGGTCTCTGTATTTACACAGCAAGTGCTTTACTGCCTGAGTAACCTTCCCAGCCCCTGTTGCTTACTTTCCACATTATTTCCAGTCAGGGTCAATGGCTAAGAGAAAGTCTTTTTCTGGGGACAGCAGGTCAAATTGCCATATAACTTCCACTTCTGGAACTCATTGGAGCAGTAACTTTGAACTTGTCTGTATGTCAGTATAAGTTACATATGCCTACCAAAATATATTAAGTCTTCCTAAAGGTAAGGGCAATATCTATTTTTTTCTGCATCCTAGCTATGGGACACTTTATAGTAGAAAAAATTGTTGAATGAATAAGGAAATGTGCCAAAAATGCTCTATTTTAGATACCAATAAAGAAACCTCATAAAATTGTCACTACTTTTATAGTACTAGTTAAAACTGGAATGACATAAATAAGATGCAATGATACTAGTCTGTGATGTATAGGAATATGTCACCCCAAAATAAATCACTTAAGCATGAGTGCTATATGATGTCCTTCTGTATGTTGTAAATATGTGTTACTTTTATTTGTTGATGAATAAAGCTGTTTTGACCGAAGGCCAGACAAATATGGCTATGTAGAACATGAAAACAGAGTTAAGGAGAGAAAAAGGGTGGAGTCAGGAAGTCTCCACACAGTCACCTAAGGAGTAACACAAATAAGCCTTGTGTCAATACACAGATTATTAGAAATGGGTTAATTTATATGAGAGAGCTAGCCAGTAGTATATCTGAGTCATTGACCAAACAATTATATTTAATATTAGCTTCTGAGTTTTATTTGGAAAGTGGATGCTGTGACCCAGCTGGTGAGAGAGAAACAAGTTCAGTGGGATTGAGCTAGACAGAGAAAAACTTCCAACTACACCTAAATTTATTTTGAGGGGTTGTGGGGATGACTCAAGAATTAAGCGATGGTTTTGCTTGTGCAGGACCTGTCTTCCTTCTCCAAATACCTTCATCAGACATCCCATAACCTCCTGTAACTCCAGATCCAGGTGATTCAATACCTCTAGCCTCCATGCGTACTAGCCCTGTATAAACAATATGCCTCCCCAAAGAGACACAGACACACAGTAAGAAAATAAACAAAACAAGTATCTTTTAAAAAGATTTTTTTCTTTTTTTTAACAGTAAGCAGTTGTAAAACAATAGACTCAGAGAGGGCTATTCACCCTTCCTACCTCTGGCTAAAAGGCATATATAAAGTTCCATTTCTGCAGGTGGCCACCCCCCCCTCTCCAGTTCCAGGAAAACCATTACCTACAAACAGAAGGCCAGCATACAGATGGGTCTGTACAAACAATCCTTTCGAACTGTCCTTATCTTCCACTAGAACTGAACACATATTTACCTTTGCCTTTCCACAATGTACTCTACATGCAAGCCCCTTGTCCTTGGTTCTATCACTTCTGCTCAATTTAGCATCCTTTTTTAATGGTGTATGCAGCTGGTGTCTAACTACTGTTTGAATTTCCATCTGTTTCTAGGATATTCTCTGTGCATATAAAAATCAAATCATTCCTATCAAATAAAATGAGCATGCCCTTTGTCATCGTTATTCTCAGATTGTTAGTTTCATTTTCAAACACAAGTGCAGATAATAGGAGTACAGGCAAAGCATTTTTCCATTCCTGCCAAATATTTAGACACAACTAAGAGTGGGCTACATTCAGTTTATACAGAAAATGACAAAAAGAATTATAGCCAGTTTGAAATAGCTAGTTTTAAAGCAGTGAACAATTACCGTGTTAGCATGGGCTCCAATCTCTGCCTCAATAGAAAGTCAATTAATATTCTCTCAAGTAGAAAATCATATACCTGTTATTTGCAATTGTGAAGAGACTTTTTAAATATATGCAGGCAAGTGCTCCAAACAGAGAAACATGATTGCAGTGACAGGCACTGCCGAATGTGTGTCTTCGAGCAAGTTACCTCAGCAACCAGTGCCAGCTTCTCATGGTTTCAAAGGTAGTAATCAATCACACTGTAAAAATCATTTTCACTCCTCTAATTTTGTATGCTGTCCTGAAGAAAGGGAGATTTTATCATACTGGGTTCTTAGAGAGCTTTGATGTATGACTTCTTTTCCTCCTTCTCTTTGCTTATTTCCCCTCCACATAGGGCAGGGGAGCAGTGTTATATGTGCAGATCCTAATCTTTGATCTCTGTGCATGAGGCTTCTTTCCACTGAAGGATCATTTATGATGGGCTAAATTAGTCTTTGATCAGAGACTTTGATTTACTTCTTAATGCCCTACTTCATCACTAGGCCCTCAGTGATAACTGCCCCCACCCTGCCTAGTTCAGTGGAGACAGCATGATGTATTTTATTGGTGTGCTTCCTTCTCAAGGCCTCAAGTATTTGCACATGTGTGCAATCCAATAAAACCTGCTGTTTGTGGAAGATGTCTACGATTTGTGTCTATGTTATACATGGTCTTTTTCCCCAACATTATTGCCTTAGGGCAAAAACAGTATTTTGTGAAGGAAACACAATTTTCTCCTTCCGTTTGATTTTGCTTGAAGTCATTTGCTTGGTGGTACTATGTGTTTTCATGGGTATTTTATTTACTCAATTCATCTCTGTTCTTTAAACAATTCATTTAAATATCAAGGAAAGAGCAAGAGTTTTATTAAAATGATCACCCAAGTTTTGCTCTATTCCATTGTCTTTTAATGCTTCATATTTTAAAGGTCATGCTATTCATTCTTTCTCTGAAATACAATAGCAACTATTTTTGTTTTTGAATACAGATTTTGCTTTCTAAACTTGAAAAAAATGAAAAATCAATAAAACCTAAGAAAATGCCTATGAAGGAAGAACTTAAGACTATTAAAATATTAAAGCCAGAAAACAAAGGGGCCCAGAAGAAACCACTAAAGATGATGATAACATATATTACCTTGATTGTGGGTTTGCATATATCCAAACACTAAAATTTCTCATATTAAATACATATAGTTATTCATATTTCTATTTGTGCACCAGTTAAGAGATTAAGAAAAATCTATAGATTGACAGTACCCACAAAAACGAAAAGCTTTGCAATGCAATTCTTCACACAGTGCTGACTCTGTAGTCTTTTGATTTTGGAATTCAATTTCCCTAGGAACATAAAATCTACCTGTACCATCTAAATTTGTGTGTTTGTATGCCTCAGGTTCTCTTTAGAGTCCTCACTGAATTTTCCTGCCTTGGAAATCACATATATTTGTATACATGATTTGAATAAAACCAACTTCAATAAAACTTCAGTTGAAACAAATGGATTTCTGGCACCTCAAGACCAGAATTACGTATGCAAATTGGAAGTAATCCAGGGAGCAGCCAAGAGAGTAAGGAAGAAATCAGAGTGCTTGGCTAAGGAAGAAATGCAAGGCTTCTCACATGCCCCTGGAGAGGGTAAATAATAATAAAGCTAGATAACAGCTCATAAATATTTAAAAAGTGTAAACATCAAATATGGATGGAAGTGATTAATTCTGTGACAAGGGCATGGCACTCTTCTGATGTTTTCACATCACTGGAAAAGGAAGAGGATACTGCTTACTGTCAGCAACATGAAAAATGACACATTAATTATTTATGCACAACATTCTAGCACTGATGGAATCTTCTATCACCTCTGAGTACCCCATCACAAGAGATACTGAAAAACTACATTTAATTATTCAACAGAGGGAAAATTCTTTCCAAGATCCATTTTACTTGGCTTCCAAACAGAACTTCTTGAAAGGAGAATTTGGCTTTGCATAATATGCACGGACAGGAAATTACACTTTTATTTTCTAATAGTCCTAAAGGGAATGATCTAGAGCCAATGCCCGTAACAGGACCAGGAGCCACTTGGCTGGCTGGGGCTATTGGGAGCTGATGGATTTGAAAGCATTAAAACACATCACAGACCATGTTGAAATGGAATTGTGAACTCTTAGCAAGATTTCCAAGGAAATTACAGGATCCAAAAAAGCAATCCAGGAACTCCTCTGCACAGGTGTCCAAGACCGATCCATAATGAAAGTCTTCCCGGTCTCCATTCCCCACTTCCCCTCCTCCTAACCTCCATTTTCATAGAGCATGATGTTCCCCAAGTTCTATTATAAGTAATAATTATGAAAATTGGGTGGCAGCAGGATCAAAAAACCTACATTTGTGTAGTATATGGGGCTGTTGTACCAAAAACCTTTTACAAAACATAGAGTGTGCTATCCTTCCATCCTTAGAGGACAGAGGCGAAGCTCATGGAGGCACTTGAATAGTCTGTGCCAATGGACTTCAGTAATCAGTGCAAAATAATCAAGGCCTTTATAAAAACCTCGCAGACCAGCTAGGGAAGGTAACTGGAATCTTATTTCACACATAGTACTTTACTAAGATTAAATAAAAATATTCTAGACTGCCAAGACATGGTGCTGAGGCTTTGATATAAAAGAACACATCAAAATCCATAAATCAGTAGGAGGAGCAGTAGGGAGAGATAACCACCACCAGTCAGTCTGAATGTTGCCCCAAGGTGACCCATTTCTCCATGTATTACCATGAACTCTTAGAACAAAATCATCATCTTTGTCATTCACCTACTTGAACTGCCTGCTAAGATACATGGACAATAGCTCTTTAGATAATTACACATGGGTATGACATGTATGAATAAACATTCATGCATAGATTCAATCTCATAAAATTCCTAACATTTATGAATTGAGCTCTTAGTAAACCCAGACAAATTGTGGTTTGAAAATGTAATAGTAAATTAAGTATTCTTTTCTACCAGAGTGCTAGTGATTATTGTATTCTGTTAAAAATTGTCTTTGAAGAGGTTCTGTAGCAAGGGAAAAATTCCACACAAAGGACTACAAAAAATAATAATTAAGGAGTGTGTGTGTGTGTGTGTGTGTGTGTGTGTGTGTGTGTGTGTGTGTGTGCTTTCTTGAAATGATACAATGATATTTTTTTAATCATCACAATGAAATTGAAAAAGAAAACATATATTATAGAATTAAATAATTATTTGATAAATCATCAAGAACACAAAAACAAATTATAATCAAACAAACCAGAGGGAAGGAGTGAACATTAATGAGTGAGCAGTAGTATTTCACAGATTGTATCCATTTCTATGATGTCAACAGATAAAATTATTAATTATATACCATTCTTGTACAAGGACAATTATATTTCCTATGACAGAATGAAGTATTCCCTCTGGTTGTTGTTTATTTGATAGTATTTTGGGTTGCTTTATATTTTGTATTTGGGTGATTGTGTTGTTTTACTGGGATACTCTTTGTTGTTTTGAACCCAGGCCATTGCACATTCTGGGCATGTGTTTTACTATGTAATTATGTGTTCCATACTATGGGTGTTATATTTGATCCTTTAATTTCTGAGAAGACTTACCTACATATCTCACAAACTAGAAATGCATTACAAGTAAATTCATAAAGGAGCTTTAATAGAATAAATGCACACCTTATAAACTTTGTCATCAAAAGAGAGGAGTAATCAGATTTCCAGAGGACTTTTCCCTGAGGATACTAGGATATATCACACATGGTTTATGATCTTCTAATAGACATGTAGATTAACTGGACTTAACCTGTCTGTTCAGAGAAGTTCCAAATGGAAGATGCAAATACCCAGAGGACAAAGCCACTGAATTAAGAGATGAAGAAGCCAAGTGATTCTCACAGCACTCCAATGTTTATTCATGGAACAGCCCTGGCTTAATGTAGAAGGCCTCTACAGGTTACCAGAAGCTAAATAACATTAACAGCAACTCAAAGTCAAGGTGTTGTGTCTGTTTTCAGATTGTATTTATTAAGATTCAATTTATAATTTATGTAGCAAAACGTTTTGCTTGTATTAAATGATACCTTAATTTTTCAGGTATCATATTCTGTCATTTGCCAAACTTGACTCTTAACGTATAAGAAAACATTTTATATTATTAAGAATCAATTTTCCAAAACACTTTGTGTTAAAAACCAAAAATGTCACTAACTTTGGCCTTTTTTCCCCAAATGGGAACATACTATTACAGACAAAGCATAGCATTGATAGACATGATAAAAGCAGTCAGATTTATGATATATGTATGTATAACACACACACACACACATATATATATATATATATATATATATATATATAATTTAATCACAACCCATATGCTATGACTACATATAATTACAATTCTTATTCCTGTGATAGGAGTTAGGAAACACAGGTTTAAACACAGATAGTTCCCTTGAAGGAATATCATTGTGTGTCTAGCTCTTCCAAACATACTTGCTGACTTAAAAATTCTTACAAACTGAATATCATATAGCCTAGTATTGCAACAAGATGTTAAAATTCCAACTGAGAATCAAGCCATATTTCAAATTAATCAAAATCCCCAGGACAGTTCAAAGTCCCTCCAGACCATGAAAGGGCAAGCTCTCTTTGACCCCTGAAAGTATGACTTTCATAGGCAAACATAAAGCCTCCTAAGAAGTTGAACTTCTCAGAACTCAGGAGCCAAATTAATTTTCCATGAAAAATGACATTTAGATAAATATGATCAAGAGTCATTTTCAAATATACCAAGAGGTCAGCCAACAAGAAAAATATCTTCAAGGGGAAAGGTTTTTAACTTAAAATAAGTAAGATAGCATTTTAATATAACACTCACCCATATATGCATGGCCAGTCACACACACACACACACACACACACACACACACAGACAATATGTGTATGAACACACACATACACAAACAAATAAACACACATGCATAGATAAACACACAGAGACATCCACATACACTGTTATGGATCTGGTTTATACATGCTCTTAATACTAGTGAATGTCCAATTTTTATAACGTTGTTACTTCCTCTGGCTATACTTGTATACTGTGCAATGTGATAATAAAACGTGGTATAAATGCATAAAGAGACTGATTAAGGCAAATACTCTTACCAGTAAATTTAGTACCACTATGATGTTCCTGGAGTATCACAACAAGATCATTGTCTGTTGTCTACAGAACCTAGAGAGAGACCAAAAGTTATAATTTTAGAAATAATATCTAGCTATAGACAACTGTTACATTAAATTTTATCTTTACTCTATCAAACATATACTCATTTTTCTTCTTCTACCACTTTGCATCAAAAGCAAACTAATGTGTAAATACCTAATAACAATGCTCTGTTGCTCAGAATTCTGGGTCTTTCTATCTCAGAGTATCAGAAGTTGAAAGGATAGACATGCAGACAGTCAAGAAAGTATTCTCCACACGGAAAGATTTATTGATGCATCTGCCCTCACAGATTTAGGTATTTTGGAACAGACCACAATTTGTCAGAGTTCATCCCTGGAAGTCCTCCACAAACTGTTGTCCATAATAGCCTCTTGATTTGGTCTAATGTGGTGACCGATGTGTCAAAATAAAACGATGCCATGAAAATGAGATTTCTACTAAAAAGCACCTCAAAAGCAAACCTCTTATCAATTACAGAGTTGCATAGCCTTCAATTCAGGGGGCTATTTCCCATCCACAAGTGTTCATGCCAAGCACCCAAATTTAACAAATCAACGTGTACCAAAACCTTTTATTATTAATTCCCAAATCATTAGAGGCTTGGCACTTAGATTCAAGGGGAGAATCCATAAGCTTGTCTTCTAATTCAGACCCATGAACACACTACAGATGATCTTAGGCTTCTTTCAGGAAAATATAGGTAAAGAAGATTTTGTATATGTCAGTTGTCAGTATTTAATAAGCATCAACCATACTGGTTTAATCTCATCTAGTAACCCTAACACAGCAGAAAATAGTTGCTAATTATAAAGATTTGTAAATGTATAACTTTTTTGGCACTAAAGTAAAATATATCCTTTATATTTTATATATTAAATTTATATTTTATTTATATTTTATATATTATATATGCATACCCATGCTCACGTGTGTGCACACACACACACACACACACACACACACACACACACATATGCAAGTAACATTCTTCTATTGTAAGCATTAACAGACAATCATTTTGGCCTTGATCCAAAAGCTGTTGCCAAGAAGTTCTAAACAGATTGTGATGCCTCCGGAGAGAACCTCACACCAGTACACTGGCAAGAAAATTTCCATGCCAGCAAGTAAAAGACAGTGCTCACTGCTGTGTAATTGACCAAGTGACACAATGCACATACTGTGCCCTTTACCCTTTTGTTTTGTAGCTTCCTTTCAATCCCATTAGGATTGTTTGCTTGATTACAACAAATAGAATTTCTTATGGGCAGCTAACAATGCACTTAATGTGGCTCCCAACCGGCGGGTGAGTGGTACACACTGTTACTGGAGGCATATTGAAGATGTTTACCTTACTAGAGAAATATACAGACTGAAGCCATTCTGCACTGTCCAGCATCCAAAGGATTACAAAAACAAAATTGTTCAGTGGGAAAAAAAGAAAATGCACCTGTTCCCTATCCAAGTTGAAAGATGTATGATTCAATACATTTTTATTATTCAAATGATAAGGGTGCCATATAGTCAATGTACCATAGTATTGTGTCCAACTTTGGCTGTTCAAATATTAAGTCTTGGTTAGACAACCCCTCAAAACCTTATTCATGTCAAACATACAACATAACATGTGTCCCAACAGGTGCCAACTTCTCACCACTGTCAAGAATACCCATGACACCAGAGAGCAGGTTCTGTGCTAAATCACTGGTATTCTTACTTGGGTTTTGAAGAGTTGTTTGGCATCAAATAGGGAAGATGTAGCTGATCAGACGTATTTGTATCCTCACAGAGGCTGCCTGGGCCTGCTGAGTTTTCATCTGCTTCATTCAACTTTGGTTGAAAAAGCATCCTCATTAATCATGGACATCAATTCTTGGCTAATCTAATCTCTCCCTCTCTCCCTCTGTCCCTCTCTCCTTTTCTCCCTCTCTCCATCTCCCTTTTCTTCTTCTCTACCTCACTCCCTTTCTCCCTACCCATATATATATATATATATATATATATATATATATATATACATATATATATTTTTTCCTTTAATTCTTTCATGATCCAGATGTATGACCTCCAAATATGGGTATATAGCCAATCATTTAAACTATAAGTAATATGAAAACATGTTCATACACATATACATATTTTTTATTGCTTAAACAAAATAATTTCCCTTTTATCTTTTTCTCTTTTGATAAATGCTAAACCTGTGAAATTCTCTCTCTCCCTGTGTGTGTGTGTGTGTGTGTGCATGTGTGTAGGTGTACGTGTGTGTGTGTGTGTGTGTGTGTTTGTGTACCTAGTAGATGTAACAGGTCCAACAGTGTCATGATGGAAGCATACATACATGTAGAGGCTACCATTATAGCTTACTAAAATACCTTTCCAACTTTGCTGTTATTCCATTTGACTTAATATGTGATCTTTTACATTAATTTACTCTAGAAATAATTACCTTGCCTCTCACTAGTGCTGCTACTTGACACTAATGTCATATTTTTTTAATCCCTACAGACAAAAATAGTTTTATTTCAAATGTCCTTAAAATTATCCTACTTAAGAGATATACACCAAAATTAAAAGAAAAATTGACAGGGATGCTGAAAATTGGCTATGAATAATCTATAAGTAAAATAACAAGAAAATATCTGCTTGCTTCTTTAATAATAATAAAAAAGGTTAATACAGGCATAGCTATCAAGTTAAGCTTGGATCAATTGAGGAAATAGTACAGGAAAAAAGATAAATTCCACTGGAGACGAAAACAGAACATTCTCAAGAACAAAGGTAGTAAGACGTTGTGATGGGTCACTTTGGAAATATATCTATCCACAGGAAATGTAAGACAAAAGCTCTAAATTACTTCATCTCTGACCCAGACAGCCTCTTGAAAGGAACATCATGCCGATGTGAGGCTGTCTTGCATCTGAACATAGTGTTTTTCACACAATGAAGTAAGCAACCCCATGAGGTTATCAAGTGCTCAGCAAGACAAAAAGATCTTTTTTTGATGCTGAAGGAAATCTTGGCTGCAGAAGAAATCCTTAGAGATCTGTCACTTCTCAGTGTGACATCTTCCTAAAATATTTTCATGGTAAGTTCATCCTCCATGACTGTTACAACAAAACACATATAAATGGGACTCCTATCCTTGACAAAGTAAAAGAGGGGGCAATAGCTATTCCTGTTAGTCTCTACTCTAAATTGGCATGTCTTGATGATTGCTGCAATCTTAGTGTCACTGCGTGGCTAAATACAGCCTGGATGAATTCATAAGTGAATGCATGCAAGCTACACATATAATTAATGGTGAGTGACACTTCACAGTTCCTTAACTTGACAAGCCCAGGTGTGAATGTCATATGCTCACAGAGCAGGAAGGAGCACATTTTGATAGGATCTATCAAGAGAGGCAGAGTACAAAAGAACAAAAGGGTTGAAACTATAGCCAGTGTGTACATTTTGACTGTGTGAACTTACACTGATGGTATAGGCTTTTAGAGTTCCAATTATCTCATTGGCAAACAAAGAAGCACAGTAACATCCTTGAAGAGTGGGTTTACTCTTACATTTTAAGAAGCTTAGCACAGCAAACATCCAAAGGTACTCAATGAACTTCAAGGGCTACAGTAGCAACACTCTATACCTTTGCATCATGCCAAGGCAGGCCATCATATCAGCATCTTTAGTTTCCTACATGACAAGCTACTCTATTGAAACTCAACCAACAAGAATAAACCTCATGGTAGTGCAGATAGCAGCACATAAACTTTGAGAACTCCTGCATAAGTCACATGTCTTAGCAGCTACATGTCTTTATTTCTATAGGATAGAAAGAGTGTTGTTGTTTATGTGTTTTGGTTTTTTCTAAATTGTAGAAAGGGTTATGAGTTCTTTAAGATCAGGGAGAAAGATTCACTTCAGTATTTTTTGGTGCTCTAGTACCAAAGTTCAAAGGATATCAAACTATCAGATAGCCATTTCTTAATACATATATTACAAGTGAAAATGCCTTTTCTAAATGCATGCATTTGTAATGAGGACTATTTCTTTTTTTTCATTTCCCATGAAAATCTGCTTAATATAAATTGGCCTATAATACTGTAGATGTTCTTGTGTTTTAAAAAATAATCATTAAAGAAAGCTGACAGATCTTGGCTTTACTCAATATTATAAGGTCAATAAACTTTAGAAGTTAGGATTGAAACATCTCTTTTTCTATCACAAGTTGATATTTATCTGGCAGGAATGAGTTCCTCTCTACTCAAACTGTGTGTCAGATGTTCAATACATGTTTTTTGAAAGACTATGTATTTTAAAAAGTGAAATATAATGCATACAATAAGTCTTGGAATATGAGTTAGTAAGTGAGCAAAAATAAGCACACAGCAGAAACTGCTTACTAGGCCTAGCAATAACAATAGTAATAATAACAATAATAATAATAATAATATACAACGAAACACAAACCAAAAAAATGATGAGATCAACAATGAAGGTTTGTTGTGAAAGTATGACAACATTTGTATGAACATGATGATGCTGATTGCTTCTCCTAAAAATGGCTCCTGAAACGGGATACAAATAAATAGTTCTTAGTTCTCATTACCACTTGAGAATTTGTTCACTAAAGTTTAACTTTCAAAAGTAGCAACTTAATATATACTACATATTTTCCATTAGTTAGGTTGCTATTGCTGTGATAAAACACCATGACAAAAACAACTTGGGAAGAAAGGATTTATTTCACATAACCACTCACAGTCAGTCCTGGAGAGAAGTCAGGGCAATAACCTGAAAGCAGAATATGAAGAAAAGACTATAGAGAAGAGGAGACAAGCTTCTTATTGTCTAGTCTACAGTCCTAGACTAGCTTTCTTAGGTATTCCATGATCACCTGCCCAGAGGTAGCACCACATACAGTGGGCTGGACCCTCCCACATCAATCATCAATCAAGAAAATATCCCAAAGACTAGTATACGTACAATCTAATGGGAGTATTTTCTCACTTGGGGTTCCTCTTCTCTGGTAACTCTAGTTTGTCAAACCAGTATGCTGTTTGACAATGTGCTAAGCAATTTTTATGTATTATCTCACTTAATGTAACTATTTCCTAAACTAGACAAAATGGAACAAAATCATATAGATTATTATATTAATTTACAAAAAAAAAAAGTTGTTTTGAGACATACATTGAATAGTCTGCAAGAGGCCAACACTATAATACAGACAAATCAGGAAAGAATGGTTCAGGTCAAGTCCTGAGTTCTATGGGGGGGCATTCCTATTCAAATCACTACTATTATTGTCAAGGAAAATTATGTTTGTTAATAAAGCAGCCAGAAGGTGCAACCAAGCTCTTTTAGCTAACCTTTCTTTCCCCAGAAAAGATTTAATCAAAGCAAAAAGCAATTGGGGTTGTGAGACATTGTTTCAGTACAGATGCCAATGGGGTGACATTATGCGACCTTTATGCAGTTCCTGCTGGGTATGCCACTTCTCCCTCAGTCTCTCATAACCCCCCACACACTGCCTACCCTCATCATCACCTCACCCATATGCACACATTTGGTTCCCTCAGTATCACCATTATTCACACATTTCGTTTTCCCCCTATTGTCTCTTTATAGATTTTAAAAAGATCACTAGAGGTATAACAATAAAATAGGAGTACCTCTACCTCTTCCTGGAATCTGATGTCAGAGTAGTCTATCTTCTCATAACTACTAAAGATGACATACATATCAAAGGAAATTGTGTTTGAAATGGTTTTGAAAGCAACATGCAAAATGTCAATGTTTCAAGTTAAAAATAAATCAAAGAGATAACTCTGTGGGTCCCAAACTGGACATAGCTCTGATATGACATTATTTTCTGAGGCAAATGGAGACCACTTCCTCTGTAGTAAAAGGACCACTAAAAACATGTCCTCACAGTTCAGAAACTAATATGTACATACAGAAGCATAGTTTTTATATGCACAATTCTAAAATGTGTGATATTAACGTCTAGTATTAGCATAGCTAATCCTTGCCAAACCAGATGATTTGGAGAGTTAAGTGTCAGCCTCCCTTTGTGATAATAACAAAATACATTAACACAGGGCTACTTCTCTGCCAAGAGTCATTTTATTAACTGATGTTGACCTCATTGTGGTGTAAGGTAGGTTTTTCTTTGGATAAATTTCTTATTTAAAAATGAAAGACAAAAGCAAAACAAAAAACACAAGGCACAAAGAAGATATCTATTGCCTATCATTATGTAGTCATTTTTCTAGAAATATTGTGAAAGGCAGTATCAATATTTCGCATGCACTTTTAAGATAGACTTTTGTTCTTTCTGACTGTGGGCTTAGTCACAAACACTTTCAAACATAATTAAATAAAAGAATTACAGCTCATTAAAATGTACATATGAAATATATGAAAACTGCCTAAAAGTCTGTCAGTTACATTTTGGTATCCAAAGGAATTGTCATGGCTATTATGAAGACTTTCTCTCCCAGAGGCATTCATTGTACAAGGGGCTCCTTCTTTTTTCACTCAAATATGTGTTATTGAGTGTTCCGTGTCTGGCATGATAGTCAAGACACACCCCTAAATGTGAGGCCCTGTGTCCTCAAAATAGACACTTTGCTAAAGAAATCCTCATCTCATGATAATAGTCCCCACTTGCTGCTTGAGGCCCTGCACCTGCTACTGTAATCTCAATAGTTGCACAGCAGGTTTTATACCTCTGGTCACTTCCTCACAATCCTGGTACACATGACTTGTAGAACTGAGAATTTGGAGGTTTACATCAGATCCCCAAAGGTAGTCAAGAGCTACACTCTCTAGTCTCCTTTGAAATATGTCTGAGTTTCAGAACTCTCTGTCTGCGCACCAAACCATCTCAGTACTTGCCTTGGTTTAAGTCTTGATAATTCCTTAAGATCTTTCACTCCAGTGAACCTCAAAACACAGTGATGATTTCTTTTTTGGTTTCACTATTCCGTATATGAGAAATTCACTTTCTATATAGAAAGTAATTCAGAAAGCACTTGGGAATGGCAATTGCTTAAACTATGTAAGTATGGGATGTTTGTTCTAGTATGAAAGTAGTGTGTTGGTGGTGTGTGCCTTTGATCCCAACTAGGGAGGCAGAAGCAAGAGGATCTCTGTGAGTTTGAGGCCAATCTGGTCAACAAATCTAGTTCCAGGACAGCTAGTACTGTTACTCAAACAAACCCTGTCTCAAAAAACCATAGAAAAAGAAAGTAGTGAATATTCCCTGCACAGATTTGGCAAAATAAACATTTATGTGCAATAAGTTCTCATAATACTTATTATATATATATATATATATGTATACACAAACTAAAAAACTGTAAAGGGTGTTGACTAGTTACACTAGTGTAGTTTTCTAAGATATGTCCTTTTAATTTTGGTAAATAGCATCACAGTGTATTTTCTGATTTACAGCCATTAAGCAGGATTACAAGTTGTAAAAGCATAAATCAAAAAGGTCAGTGGAATCCTGACTAGAGGCAGATTACAACACAGTCAACACATAGTTTTACAGTAAACAAGGTTCCCAGTCTTGCTTGTAAGGTTGTCAAAATAGTACAGCCTTACAGCATAGAACAAAAGAAAGGTTGATCTATTTTAAAGGTCATGAAGCCTTTGGCTTTAAGTGTGTTCAGTAGCCTTTCCAGCATTCTTATTTGAAACACATCTACAGAAAAAGAAAGCTGTCTCTAGGTAGGCAGTCTTCATAGCAAATTTTGTTTGTTGTTGAAATTCTCAACTCTGATCTGTCATAAGACTAGTGAAGAGTGTAAGAGGCCCTTTTCCTTGCCCAAAGTTCTGCCATGTCCCCATTTCTCTATTTCTTTCTTTCCTACATCACTACCTGTCACTCTGAAAGTTCTGCCTTTATTTTTAATTGTTTATAGGCTTGAGATAATATATATATATATATGTATATATATATATATATATTATATAAAGTATACTTACTAACATCTTTGAAGTTTAGATAAAAACATTGGCATATATTCAAATACCAATGTATAAAGATGTTTACTAACTAGAATATAAAATAGAAATTTTGGCAATGTCTTAAATTCAACAATAGCACATCTGCTAAATATTTCAAATGCATTTTCAAAGAAAATTGACACCACAATGTTGATGTAAAATGCAAGCTAAACTTTAGCGGAGAAAAATTCTATGCATGTGATTTTACACAGGAAATAACACTGAAAGAAAATGTATCAACAGGCAAGTACTACTCTTATGGCAGAAACAGAAAAGGAGAAATATAGCAAACTTAATAAATCCATTCTCCATAATGATGGATTCTTCTTACATAAAATTAAATGTTAAGAAATAAAGCATCCCTTCCAGACAATTGATTCCTTGGTTAGGTAGTTAAGACAAAATTTCTGAAACTAAAAAGTAATGGTTTTCCAGTTTGAGAGTTGGGCCTGAGTTTGGAAATCAAACTGTACAACTAAAAGTCATTACAACAATAGGAAACAGTACAGAAGATATATGGAGTGTGAGAGACTGGTGATGAGGTGTATAAGGGCAGGGAAGAGATCATAAAGAGAGATATGGTTGATTAGGAGGGCTGTAATGACAGCGAGCAGAGCCCTGGGTGTCAGGCTTAAGTAATTAACCTTCATCTTCTAGTAAAAGACCATTGTAGGCTTTAGTAGAAAATGGCAAGATCAGATTTGTATGTCATGGAGATAACTCTAGTTTGACAACTTTATAGGCTCAGAATCAATTAAAATTTCAATGACATTGCATGTCCTGATTTATTAAGAGTGAAAGAAAAAACACCTGAAGTGATAGCTAAATTGGTTAAATACTTGTCTTGCAAGTCTAAGAAATGGAGTTCAGTATCCCAAAACTCTTGTTTACAAAGCTTGGTATGATGGCATATAATTGTAATCTCAGATCTGGGTAGGGAGAATCAGGTAGAAAATGGCTGGGGTCACTGCCAGCCAATCTGACTTCCTAGGCATGTCCCAAATCAATGAGAAACTGTATCTTAAAGAAATTGTGGATGGCACTTCAGAAATGACATTCAAGGATGTATTCAGATTTCCACATAAATATATACACATGAGTACAAACAAACACATGGTCCTTTGTACATACAAGCATACACAGAGAGAGAGAGAAAAGAGAGAAATGAGAGAGAAAGAGAGAGAGAGAGAGAGAGAGAGAGAGAGAGAGAGAGAGAGAGAGAGAGAGAGAGAGAATGAAGGGATGGCTTTAATTCAACAGTTACTTTATGGGAAGAAAGAATTTACTGATTCCTTTCAGCAAAGAATCTTTAACTGGAGAGGAGTTGAGAGCCAGATAAATTTCTAGACAATCACAAAAACCTCAGTGATCCACAAAGAACCAATTCTGGGATTTAGTAGCCAGGTATCTTTGGCTCTGGAACAACCTCTCTGACCTGTTCCTCAGTTCTAACTTAACTGGAGCTAACAAACACCTCCTCCTTTACATCCCAATGGCAGCTTAGAAAAGACAAACCGTAAAACTCAGTGAACATCTAACATAAGTACAATTATTATGTACATACTCAACAGTACATGGAAACTAGTAGTAAGAAATAGCTCAAGGGCAAACTTAGAAAATTGTGAAACTAAGTAGCTAATCAACAATGCATGAATAACTCAAACGCATTAACATATGTCTGAAACTGCTATGAAGAGATGTGATGAGGCATTCAAAGCAAAGTAAGCTGTAACTACCAATAGTATCTAAATGGTACCAGTTATTTATTATCTAATTTAGTATAATAAAATGTTTCTTAATATTAATTATTATGTAGCATGTATACAAATTTAATAACAACTCTCAAAATATTTCAGTGGAATCTCCTCCAATCATAATTAGTACAAAGACCTAAGAAATTGGTAGAATTTAAGTATGGAATTTCCCTAGTATGCACCAAACACAATGAAGATTTCTACTGGAAAGCATATAGCAGAATGGTCTGCAGAGGGAGTTTGTGACTCAAAATACCAAAAAAGTCTTGGTTTATATATCAATCCCAGTTTTGTCTCCCTCCCCTCCTCCCCTGTCCCCCACTAACCCCCTATTCCATTCCCTTTCTGCTTCCCAGAGAGGGTGAGGGCCTCCAAGAGCCTTTCTTCATCCAGTAGCTGATGGAAGCAGAAGCAGCCACCCACCACTAAGCACTGAGGAGAACTCCTGGAATCCAGTTGCAGAGAGGGAGGAGTGATGAGCAAAGGAGTCACAACCAGGCTAGAGAAACCCACAGAAACAGCTGACCTAAACAACGGGGATCTCATAGACCCTCTTCTGATAGCTGGGAGGCCAGCTTAGGATCCACCCAGAACCCCTGAACGTGGATATCAGTTAGGAAGACTGGGCAGTCTTTGGGGCCCCTAGTAGTGGATCAGTATTTATCCCTAGTGTATGAATAGACTTTGGAAGCCCATACCACTAGAGGGATACTCTCTCAGCCTAGACACAAGGGGGAAGGCCTAGGCCTTCTCCAAATGATGTGCCAATCTAGTCCTTTGCAACAAGTTGCTGATCTGGAGACTAGGAGTGCTAACCCGGGAATCTCCTCTCCATGTACTCAGTCCCAGGTGCACGCACACACATACACACATGCACACACACACACACACACACACACACACACACACACACATCTCTCTATTATAGAGATGAATGTGTGAATGCTAAGCCTACATATTTCAGTCAGCAGCTGTCACTCTTTTAGTTGGCTGTTTCTACTCCTGCCTAATCCTGATCATCACACTAGGCTGAAATGGAAGAGAACCTGGAGATTTTTTAACACATGAGTAAAAACTTCATTAGAGATGCTATGAAAAATAGTCATTAAAAGAAGGTTATATTTGGATGTGAACTTTGTATGTTAAGGAATATAACACATTTCCAGTGAGTTTCATTTGGAATGGAAAAAATCTACACTTCTGTTTCCAAGTGAATATTTCAATTGGCATAAATTTCTTTAGATATTGAAGTCAACATTTAATAGAAACTAGATCTATATTTAATTCAAGCCCAATTTACAAAACTTTGAAACTAATTGCATATATGAGCTAGTCTATCTCTTCTCACTATAACATTATGCACCTATAAAGAAATAGCAGAGGTGACAAACTATAGCAGTCAAATACAATCTAAGTACTGTGATTTCAATTCATAAACTGTACACCCAATTTCTGTTTTCATTAAGGAAAGTGCTTTGTATTTTATGAAGGTGCACTTACAATAGCACAAAACACTCTTATAGTCTTTATGAAGAAAAGACCTCCCCTCCCCCAAATCCTCAACTGGTGATTTGTTACAAAGAAGCAAGCAAGCTGTGGGCCCACAGTATTTTTTTGTCTAGGATGGTGTCAATTGTAAGCCTCTACTTTCATCTATTCCTGTTTAAAGCAAGCGAATGACACAAAAGCCAGAGTGCTACCCTTCCTTAGACTCTCCACATAATCCAGGCATCATATAAGAGCTCAAAAGGCTTCTTCTTTTCTCTTCATTACATCTTCACTGCTCAGAATTTATTTTACAAGGGCCCCTTTGATGATGCAGAAATAAGCTCTTTGAATCTCTGGCATCAGAGTGCTGAAGAGGGCTCTTGCAGGGACAGTTGTCACTCTGCATACATGCTAAGTACCCACTTGGCACGGGTTTTTTATTGGACTTTCATAGTGAGCATGAACTCACAGCAAGAATGGGGGAAACAGAGAAGAGAAAGAATCCCTCCCCCCACATGTCAAAAACAAACAACTAAAGCAAGATGTAATTTTTTTCCTTTAAAGAAACTGTAATGGGAGGAGAGAATTTTTGTCTCATGAAGTAGAGTCTGAGGATAAGGAGCTAGAGCTGTTGAATGACTTTTTAAGGTTAAGATTATAATATGCTGAATATGTATTCATATACAACTTAATATATATACAACTTAATATATAAAGATTTAGTTTCAACTCAAATGTAACAGTTAATGTCATTTTCCCCCAAATCAAACAAGATGATAAAGTTTGCTGTGATTCTAACTATAATGGTAGTACTAAAATCCTAATCCCAGTGGGCATTTCACCATCCTATAGAGAGGATAAAGTACAGTGGCTGAGTACTAGCCTAATTATTTAGAACATTCTAGAGAGAAAAAAAAAACCTTTTATTCATTCTAAATCCACAAATACCCCCTTCATCTTTACTAAGGTTGATTTTCATTTTATTTTATCCTTTGTTGTTATTGTTTGTTTGTTTGTTTTTAAGACAGTGTTTCTCTGTATAGCCTTAGCTCTCTTGGAACTCAATCTATAGACCTGGCTGGCCTCGAACTCAAAGCAATCCACCTGCCTCCCAAGTGCTGGGTTTAAAAGTGTGTGCCATCACTGCCCGGCATGATAAAAAATTAAATCCACTGGCATGTTGTGGAGCTAAAATGGCAATGAGATGTCTGTAGGAAATGGAATTGGTTCTGAATATGTCTTCTTCAGCAGCTCAGGTACTAGTGGTAGAGAAGTGTAAATTTTCCCAGTTCTTGCTTAAACTGATGGTTCTAGTCCATACCTGGGGTGAGTACAACTGAATTGGCTTCTTTATCTCAGCAAAAGCATGCAGGGCACGGGAGAAACCGGCTGGCCAGAAAGCCTCTTGTCCACAACATTTTCTCTTGCTGTGTTTTTACACATCGATGCTCAAAATTAATGAAGTTTCAGAGGGGTATAACAATTAGAAAAAAGATTGTGAAAGACTTACAATAAATTGTATTGGTCATAAAACATGTTGGCAGAAATTATAATTAATAAGAAGTGAAATATAACACCATCTTCAAGTAGGAAGTAGGATCCCCTTGGAAATAACACATGGGGCTAATGCAAAAATCAATGTTCACCATGCTGGTTGCTTGCAAAATTACACAATTAATCCTGTGTAAACTAACCTATCAGCAATGCACACTACAGGGTTGCTGACGACTGCTAGATGGCACAGTGTATTAAAGAGGGAGAACTTTAATGAGATCCCATGAGACTCTGAAGATTTAAATCACCTTTTCTCTTCCTGAGTGGATATTTTTATTTTTTTTAATGGAAACTGCTCTCCATATCTCGTATACACATGGTCAAATCCACTATTAAATCAATCACTAGGAACTAGACGACAGTTTAGTGTGAATTTAAAATATGTTACTGTGTTGATTTCAATGGATTGGAGGGCTTAGAGATCCATATAAGATGCCACCTTGTCCTCATCATGGAGGCATAATCTATTGCCATCCTGTATTGCTGGGCTCTCAGAGGCTAATGAGCCATTAGGAAATTGCTTCTTTCATGTATTGCATACCACATCAAGATATATAGTCCCGTTTGTAATTGATGTTTAATAGTCTGTTTTATTCCACAGAAAAAAAATAAACACAAATAAACTAACCTCTTAGGTAGAGTCATTTAAGTCTCTTTTTCTCCTGTTACCAGGAGAAATATTTGCGAATTTTAGTGCAAATAAATGTATCTACATACTTGTGTGAGTATCTTACTGAATAGTTAACCATCTAAACAGACAATTGTGCACAGATTCAGTAGAAAATATAATTTTCCACTGATTGGGAGATGTCTTTAAGTCATTTCTCTTCAACACTTAAATTGACTATAATCCTATCTAAAATCATGCCACCTGGATAGAGGCTAAATGATTCTTCAAATACAACCCCGTGTTTTCATTACACAGTTAATTGAATTGAAATTACCCTGAAAGACCAAACATATTATTGTTAAAAGTGTACATTCCAAAAGCACTATTATATTTGTTCTTAACATCCTCTGTGACTTGATTCTTTAGCAATGACTTCGGACTAGAAACAGATTGAATGCATGAAGGTATTGCTGAAGAAACCCATAGAGACAGCTGACCTGAACAAGGAGGAGCTAATGGGGCCCTACATTGATAGCTGGGGATCCAGCATTGGACTGACTCAGATCCCCTGAACTTGCGTCTCAGTTATAAGGCCTGGGCAGTCCAAGGGAACTCTAACAGTGGAACCAAAATGTATCCCTGGTGCACAAAAGGACTTTGGGAGCACATTCCCCATGGAGGGATACTCCCTTAACCTATAGGCAGGAGGGAGGGTCTATTCCCTACTCCAAATGACCTGACAGATTTAGATGACTCTTCCTGGAAGGCATCACCCTACATGTGGAGTGTGGTGGGGGGAGTGGGAGAGGAGGAAGGAGAGAGGAAGGGAGAGGGAACTGGGATCAATATGTAAAATAAGAAAAATAAATTTAAAAAAAACTGTCACAACAAATAAATTGGTCGGTGGGTGGATGGATGGATGGATGGACAGATGGACGGATGGACAGACATTTGGGTGGATAAAAAAATGTGAGAATTCATGTCGGTTGCAACAGAGAATAAGGAGGAATGCAGTCATGACCATTTCACAGGCCCCTGTGACAGGTGCTGGCTGTTTTCCTCAGCTTTGCCTCCATTCTTGGAAGGTAACACATAGCACAGTGCAGACACTGTTACAAAGCAACTAATGAGCCTGATGCTGAAAGTAATAGATTCAAGGGTCTAAAGGAACAAAGAAAATGGAAGGGAGAGGTAATAATGGGAAAATCTACAGGAAGGAAAACAGATAAGGATGCATAAAGGGCATGGATGGGCTAAATATAAAGGGAGCCTTGTTTCTGTGGTGCATCAGTATTAAAAGAGAGCCAGTGGTCCACATATGCTACTGTATGGAGACTGTAGACATTTTCCAACTCTTTTGGAATTGCATCCAATGCCTTTTGAAAGCATTCTACACACACATAACATGGACCGTCTATCAAACAAAGCAAATCTTTTAGTTGTGACTTTCATATGACAAGACCAGAAGGTTTTAGAAGAACAATCACTTTTGTTGGTATATTTGTCTTTCTCCTTTTGCATAAAGGCACAGAACTAATGCTTGCACAATGCAAGAAGCTAGCTCTCAATGTTCAAAACATCATTATTGTTTCTACACAGGTACAGCACTGTCCTCAACTTCAGCAAATAATCATGCCCTGTGTTCCATGTTTCTCATGTGGCTTGTCCACTGAAATATTATCAAAATAGAAAAGCAGACAGTCAGAGACGAGAAAAAATGACTTACAAACTCCTTCCATTGTTTGAATAGACATCCTAAATTGGGTTTATCAATACAAAACTAAGATGTGTATTAGATGGAGTGGAGGTAGATAACAGAGTAAGTGACTAGCAGGCATTCTCCTTTCAAACCTTGGTAATGCTCACATCTGCTGTGATTATATACAGTGTAAACATTAATTTTACCTTGAAAGACTCCTGGTGAAAATATTTACCTGAAATAATGTGCATGAATTAACCTGCCATGCATTTTATCTTTTGCCAAAGTTATTTTTCCTGTTTCCTTCAAGAAAATATTTTGACAAAGTCTTAAGAAACTTCTCATGCTGTTTTCAAAACTCTCCCATATGAATCTATTCAGAAAAGGTTTCCTTTATGTACTGCCTGGTAAGCACTGGAGGAAGATGACATAATCTGGAGAGTGACAAGAAAGAGAAAACTTGAAAGTCCTCAGACTGGCAAGACATTTCAATTAATTAAGCTGCCCACCACACAAACATGATACTTGGATTTGAACTCCCTAGCACCCATGAAAAAGGTTAGGTTTAGAAGGGAACTTAGAACCCTAACACACAAAGAACATAAATGGAGAATCCTATGAGCTGACTGACTAGCTATCTAGTATGCTTGACTCGATGAGTTCTAGGTTCATTGATAGACCCTGTCTGAAAGGACAGGGTAACTATCAATTGAGAAAGACACCAGTTCCAAAACACACACACACACACACACACACAGAGAGAGAGAGAGAGAGAGAGAGAGAGAGAGAGAGAGAGAGAGAGAGAGAGAGAGAGAGAGAGGAAAATAAAGCTGTAATTACTATAGACAAAAACGTTTTTCTCTGAAAGGACATTGATGTGTTTTCACATTAAAAGCAGATACGCAGTAGTTTCCCTTCTCTGAAAATTCTCTGTCTTGAATTCTGAGTTAGTACAACAGAAGTATTGCTTAGGTGTGTGTGTGTGTGTGTGTGTGTGTGTGTGTGTGTTTGTGTGTGTGTGTGTGTGTGTGTGCGCAAGAGAGAGAGAGAGAGAGACAGAGACAGAGACAAGACAGAGACAGAGACAGAGAGACAGAAAGACAGAGTAAGAAAAAGAGAGAGACAGAGACAGATAGACGGAGAGAGATTCTATGTGTACATTTGAACTGTGACCTGTTTGGGTTATCTATCATATTTATTATATGTACTATTTACTAAGAAAAAATGATGCACTCCAAGTATTAATTGAGGCTTATTAAATAGCTCTCCAATCTATATTTGTTTTCAAGATTCAAAGATGTAAATTTGGTATAGAAAGAGATCAGAACACTGTCCATAAGAGTCTTTACCCTATACTCTCTAATCACCTACATATTGTACCAGACTGCATGCTCTGTGAAGACAGGGAATGTTTCTCATTGTTTATTATTGGCCTTGAACTTAGCAGAAATCTTTGTACTTATACAGTGTTCAGTAAATCTATGTGTGACCTTTTGAGATGTTAAATTGGCCATTTGAACTATTCTTTCCCAGGGAATTCTTCAAGTCTTAAAACTAAAAGAGCTCTGAAATTAAACATGAATCTAATAATACCAAAAATTTCGGCAGCGATTTTACTAAGCTGTGTCTTAGTCAGTCTTCTAGCAGCTTTAAAAATAGTTCATGTATGAACTGGGACACTGTTCTAAGATTAATCCTATTATTTATACCTTTTACAATAGTAGTCACTGTAAAAACTGACCATACTATGAATAGGAAATTGTTCTCAAAAGAAAAGGTAGAACCACCTACACAACTTATTTTGGCTTTATGAGACAATATTTAGAGCACATTGTCCTTGGAATAAGTAATTCTAGTGCAGCTATGTGCCCCAGTAACACTTCACTTAGGTAACAGTGTTTGAGGTAAGATAGTGAAAATGGCAACCGATATACTTTCTCCAAAACAAGCTGGAGAGGGATTGAAGAATGACCTGGTTTAATGAAATAGTGATCATGAAAATGTTCCAACCTTATTTCCCAGCTTCTATGGACGTGATATGTATTTATTTTTTTAACAAAGAAGAAAGTTTATTGTCCTAAAATAGCTCATGCTGTGATCATCAAGATTTCAACCTAACCTAAGTGAAGAAAAACTGGCCTTGATTGGCTGCAGCAGAGCTTATAAAGTAAAAGGATCAAGCATTTTGGCTTTTACCTCATCGGCTTGGATCTTACACATTCTGTGTGACTTTTAAAATGAGATGCAGTGACTGAGGGGTATTAATATAAAGATATTGCCCCTGAACATGTGAATAGGTCCAATGTAACCTTATGGTTCTTTACAGGAGAAAAAGACTACAAAAACCTGATAAAGACACATAGAACTACATTAAAAAATGAAGGAAAAGGTCACAGCTGAGACATATGAGAAGCCTCTAGAAATTAAAAGAGGTATAGGAGCAGTTTCCACAGAGCAGAAAAAGGAACACAAACCTCAACCCATCAGACACATTGATATTTGGCCTTCTCACTTCCAGAGTGGTAAGAGAACAAATCATGTACCTTTTAAGACATTCAATATTGAAGAATGGATGGAGAAAATGTGGTACATTTACAAAATGGAGTACTACTCAATGGAAAAAAACAATAGAATTGTGAAATTCCCAGGCAAATGGATGCAACTAGAAGAAACCATCCTGACTAAGGTAACCCAGTCACAAAAAGACAAATATGGTATGTACTCATTTATATATGGATTTTAGACATAGAGCAAAGGATTAAAAGCCTACAATCCACACTGCCAAAAATCTAGGAAACAAGGAGGACCCTAAAATAGACATACATGGTCCCCCTGAGAAGTGGAAAGGGACAAGATCTCCTGGGAAAATTGAGAGCGTGTGGGGAGGGGAGAGGGAGTTAGGAGAAAGAGCAGGGGTGGGGGGGGAGGGGAGAGGACATTGAGTCTGGGGAAGAATAGAGGAGACTAAGAAAAGATACACCATAATAGAGGGAACCATTATAGTTCATTTAGTAGATAATGAATCAGAAGCAGACAACCACAGCTAAACAGTGAGCTGAACTCCTGGAATCCAGTTGCAGAGAGGGAGGAGTGATAAACAAAGGGGTCAAGACCAGGCTGGAAAAACTCACAGAAACTGCTGACCTAAAAACAAGAGTGAGCTCAATGTCTAATAGCTTGGAAAGCAGCATAGCACTGACACAGATCCCCCTGAACATGTGTGTTAGTTGGGAGGACAGGGCAGTCTATGGGAGCCTCTGGTAATGGATCAATATTTATCCCTAGTATACAAATGGATTTTGGGAACCCATTTCACATAGAGGGATACTCTTTCAGCCTAGACACATAGGGGCAGGGGGCGCTAGTTCCTGCTGCAAATGATATGGCAGACTTTGAAGATTCCCCATGGAAGGCCTCACCTTCCCTGGGGAGCAGAAAGGAGATAGGGTGGGGATTGGGAGGGGGTGATGGGGAAGGGAAATGGGATTGACATGTATAACAAGCTTGTTTCAAATTTAAATAAAAAATTATCATAAAAAAGACACTCAGTTTGTGGTATTTAGCCACTGCAAGTACAGAAATTAATACAGGTTATTTAATAAACTGTGTGAATAGTAATTTACGTTTGAGATTTGGATGATAATTTTATATATCTTTTGAGTTTATACAAAATGTAAGCTGCATTCATTTTAATTATTTTGCAAGAAGATGAGGTAATAGTATATTCTTATGTCTAAGTTAAAATTATGTTGCCTCTTACAGAAACCTAAGTCCTAAACTTAGATATATGTCACAAATGCAGTTATATGTTCTCTGAGTGCAAAAAATATTTCACAAATTTAGTTAGTAAATATTAAGATATAGGGGAGTAATATGTAGTATAAGTTATCACTTTTATATTCATATTAGTTTAATATTAAACAAATAATTTAAGTTGTCTTCCATAGCATGTTTGTCTATATTGTAGTGAAAAGAACATGCAAATGAGAAAACTGGAGGATTACCCATCATCATAAATACTATGACATAAGAGTCCCTGTGTGCATGCTAAACACTGTGCAGAGTCAGTCCATTGACTTTTGTCCCAGTGAAACTGAGTTGATATTTGTCTACTGTTTCATAAAGACTTTGTGTTGTGCAGAAATTTTGTCTTGGAGAAAACATTTCTGTCTTGGAGAAATGTTTAGAACACAGATTGTTCTAAAACAAAGTGAGTCATGCAGAAAGGTCCTTGAAACAAAACAGGATGTCAACAACCCAAAAGGTTTAGGAAGCCTCTGAAATTTACCAGATACACTTAGTCCCTTCCTCCTTCTCAAGCTCATATGAGAAGAAAACATTATTGAGAGACAGCATCAGACAAACCAAGCTGCTTAGATGAGGCCAAGGCTATCTCAGCTGTCCCAAAGGGACCTTCAACCTCTTAAGCTGCCTTTTAGTCCTCCAGGTTTTCAGATTCAAGAGCTGTCACCCATGTTGAGGTTGGCTTTTGCTGATGCTGGTGTTTGTGATTAATTTCTGCTGCTTTAAGTAACCCCTCATGGTATGCTTATAAGTAATCACAAATCTCACTGACTCACTAGTACAGACTTGGTTAGTACCCTTACTTTGCTGTACAGTGGGTTCACTATCTAGGGCAAGTAAGATTTTGTTAAAGTCTTACACAAAATAGTTTCACACAATACTATTAAACATGGAAGCATGAATTATCTATAGGGCCTAAAAAGTAAATTTCTTAGTAAATTTGGGGTACTTTACATAGAAGTTCTCTGTTCTAATTGGCCCACTACCTACTCTGGAGTTCATATTAAAGCATATGCATATTTAAACCTCTCTTATAAACATGCTTCCACAATTGACTTAAAATATACTAACTAGTTTTAACAAAACTCTACAATGATTCCAGCATTTTTATTAGTAAATTAAGATGTATTAATAAGATAATAAAAATACTGCCTAGATTTGGTAAATATTGACACTGTTTCCTTAGTTGCCTCGTACACTGTGTGTGTGGAGAGGGGGGAGGAGGGTGCATATGTGTGTGCAGATGAGCCCGGAGCATGTCTGCCGAAACTGGAGAAGGGCAATGGTCTTCTTCTTTGTCCATGCCCACCATATTCCCTTGAGACAGGATTTCTCACTGAATCTGCCCCAGTGACCTGTATGTTTTAGTACCCCATAGCACTGTAGTTACAGGCATGGAAAGCCAGATCACAGCTTTTGTTTGTCTATTTTTTGCTTTACAAATGTTCTGGGGACCCAAACTCAGGCCTTCATGCTGGCACAGTAAGAGCTTTTATCCACTGATCCATATAACCAACCCCAGAACTCAAAATTTTAATTTAATAAACTACAAGACATTTATAAAATGTTCTTTCTACATCTTGTACATCCTTTACCCACACCAACAGAATCAATACAATTTAGCTCATAACAAGTTCATTTTTATATATTTGTTAAAGATTGTACTGTTACCTGAGCTGAACTAAATTCACATCATAAGCACCACCCACAAATAGCATCTGAAGCTTGCTTTTATTTGAAATTATATTAATATCTTTGAAATATATATTTAGATGCTTTCTTCAGAAGTAAAACTACATGTTTCTTATGTATTTATCAAGCAGTTAAATTATAGAATATATTGCACATTAAATATCAATATTTATATGTAGTTATATATTTCAATTTTTCTTCTATTTTGATGAGTATTCTTGTTTCTGGGTATGTTTTTGTTCTTAAAATACTTAGATGTGCATATTTCTCATTGAGTATGCATGTGAACATTTCTTTTAAATGATCTTCTAAGGTAGAATGTCTAGGATATCATAAGACACAAATACTTCCAACTTTACTAACTCCTAAAATTGGGTTTTCCTGATTTTTCACTCACTCCTCCTGAATGACAGCATTCCTAATTCCCAATGTCTTTACAGCATGACTCAGAAAGCATGATCTTTGTTATAGTTCAATAAATGGTAAATAGTTCATTATTATTTACTTTTAAAATTAGAGTAATGGGATAAGATTTCCACGTAATGCAGGTAATTAATATTAAAAATAAACCCAGGCTCAGTTAGTAAAGGGCATACAAAAACACTGGATTTATTGGCCATCATCTATCAACTAAGTAACACATGAAATGGAGCAAGTTCAAGGCCAGCCTGTGATACATGAGACCTTGTTACAAGCAAGCAAGGAACAAGCAAAATTCAACTCAGAAAGTTGACACAGTTTATACAAACATACTTTCATGAAAACATACTACGATTAATAGTCTTTATTTTATTGCCAGTCCCAGACATTAAAGGTTTTATTTGGGTTCCTTCAATCATGCCTTTAATATAATATCACATTAATGAGTTTACCTAGCATTTAACATATCATTTAGCCTGCTAAGGAAAGTCTTCATGGCTGTATACATTTGTAGATTTTTGTTTTTGACTAATAGTATCCTATGGCATGGATGAAACATAGTATTTGTGGTTTTATGTTGTCCTGATTTCACGAAGGATACAATACTCTAATAGTAATTATTTTTTCTTTCTTTATGTCATTTTCTGCATCAGCAGTGATTGCCATCAATTAAAGTTAGCAATCAAAGCCTAAATTTTTACTTTTCCTAACATACATATTTCACAGCTTTAACATCACTGATACAGCAAACCAAACATAGGAATTTGGACTGACATCCCATAATTTCTTTTCTAATCAGCTTTTAAATCTTTAAATGGAAAATGTAGCTGTAGATACTCCTTTTCTATTGATTGGAAAAGGCATGATATACATGAGTATAAAGGAGAAACTAAGAGATCTAATGACCATTTGATATAGACATTTGTTGTAGAATATTTATTTAAGACGTGTTACATTCATTTATGCTTTCGAATTTTTGTTTAATGATGCAAAGTTGTATTGAATTCTTTTATGTTGTGTTTGTTTAACTCTGTAAAGCTGTGTTAATTTTCCTGTCAAAAACACCTGACTGGTATAAGAAATAGCTGAATGGCCAATGGCTAGGCAGGAGAAAGGACATGTGGGCTTACATGCAGAGAGAATAAAAGGAGGAAAAATCTAGGGAAGAGAAGTTGGGTGGCAGACCCCCAAAGAGTAAAAAAAAAAAAAACCCAACTACAGTCACTGTTCAATTTTTATCAACACATGTCATGCTTCTAACCAACACATTAAAATGCCTTCTATCTTCTGCACATAACTCACAGCTTCTGTAAGGAAGAACATTCTCATTGTGCAGAATTTCTGTCACCACTACCCACCTTTTCTTTTTCAGAAATTTATTTTCCTTCACAACATACATTCACTAAATATTACACAGTTCAACACTGATTTCTGTGGGAAGTCAATAACTATAAAAACCAACATTTTGGAAACTGGTACTAAAGCTCTGTCACTACACAAATCCTTTGTTCTTTCTTATGGAAGTTACAATTTATAACCCTTACCTTATCAGCCTTATTTTAATAGAAACATACCAAACAAAATAGGAACAACTGTACTTACAAATGCTTGTTTATGACATTCAATTTTTTTCCAAGACAGGGTTTCTCTGTGGCTTCGGAGGCTGTCCTGGAACTAGCTATTCTAGACCAGTATGGTCTCGAACTCACAGAGATCCACCTGTCTCTGCCTCCCAAGTGCTGGGATTAAAGGTGTGCTTTTGTGCCATCAACCCCCTGCTTGTTTATGACATTCGAGCTCAAATGAAAACCTTTCTCATCTCCACTATAGAATACCAACTGATATCCATCATTAACTCAGCAATCTGCTCCTCCTGAAGAGTTCCTTGTATGTTTGCTATTGTTTGAACATTAATTGCATTGACTTGCTTAACTTTTCAGATTTCTTTGAAGTACATACAGAACAGTTAGTCTTTACTGCCATCCATGAAAAATGTGGTCTTCTACTGTCTGCCCTGAGTTTACATAATGTGGCCAGTGACTTCCACACTTACTGCTCTACATGTTCTAGACTACTGTCAATACTAAACAAAGCTAACTATGCCCCCAACCACACACACACACACACACACACACACACACACACACACACACACACACAGACACACACACACACCACATTCTCTCTCTGTCTCTGTCTCTCTGCTCTTCTGGCTCTTTTCCTGCTCATTTTCTTTCCTTTGTGTCTCAGCTTAAAAGTCCCCTTTTTAAAGAATCCTTTTGATTACTTTCTTCCAGTTATTCTTCTCATTTGTCAGCCTTGGTTTCTTTCCTGGAATGATTTTTATGTCTTTACTTATTTTTTGACTAACATTCTTAGTGAAGACTACAGTGGGAGGACAGAGGATTTATCTTCATCACAATGCTAAGCACAGTGTCTGGGATTTGGTCTCAGTTCAATAAATATTTGATGAATGAACAAATGAATGAGTGGATGATTGAAACCCAGGATACAGACACACACAAGCACTCTTTACTTGAGGGCACTAATTCTTCTTTCCCCAGCTTCTATCTGAGAATACAGCTATATTCCCATAGGTAAATTTTTTTTTAGTGTGTGATGCTGTTCTTTCCCAGCAGGAATCTGTTCAAACCAAATTAGTCAGGAGTTGTACAGCAGGCCATGATTTCCCAATGCACACAGGGCTAAAGGGGCAGGGAAGATCAAGCTACTAAAATTTCCTTCATCTGCAGACTTTCAAGCTGCTAATCAACACAAGCAGCTCATAGCGCATTGAGTAAAATAGGTTGCTGAGATGCATGTACACACTAATTCCAGGTGATTGAATATCAGGCATCACTCTTGTGAAAATATTGACAAAGATGAAGAGTGTGATTTGTTCTCTTTCTACATTTCAGGGTTTCATGTTAGTCTCAGAGATTTTATCAGGCATTCCTATAAATCAACACTAAGCAAGAACACTGGGTGTAGTATCTACAACCCCTGCCAAGTTGCAGAAATATTTGCTTTCTGTGTAAAGGTGACCACATTTAGGTTCTCTTTCCCAAGAACATATGTTGTGTTCTGGTCCGTGATGCCAAATTCTTTCACAGGAAAATGAATCTACCAAATTTATTGCTTATGCCATGGACAGATGGCATCAGCAGAGAATTTGGAAGTTTGAGTCCTTCTAGTAAGGTCATGTATTTCTCCATGGTATAAAAACCGTATTTAAAAAAAAAAACTGTGCTTAATTTTCAGGTTTCTGTCTGCAAATGGGTACAGATACCTGGAAAGAAGAGGACATCAGATATTTTGGAGCTAGAGTTACAGGTGGGTGTGAACTTCCTGATGTGGATCTTGAAAACTGAACTCCTGTCTTCTGCCAGAGTAGCAAGTGCTCTTAACTACTGAGCCATCACTCTACAGCCTCTCTCTTATGTCTTTACAGAGAAAAGTTTGGACAACAATGAACTCACCTATAGATTATAGGTTATGGTTTTTTCTATGTTGTTTCAAAACTGATTCCCATAGGCTTTATGAAAAGATGCATTTTTGTTGCTTCTCCTGATCATAGGAAAATGGAATATATAAACAGAGAGATTTTTCTCATGGTCATATTGATTAAAGGAAGATCAATGTTACAACCATGAGACCTAAAATACATATTGGTACATACATGTATGCAACATTTACATCAGTGTCAGATATGTTCAGACGTACAATATAAGGGTTTTGCTTTGGATTTTTTGTTTGTTTTTCTACATAATAGTTGTCAAATATAGGAGTGTCCACATGAGTGGCAAGGTTACAGGATCTTCCACAGAGGTGGTAATGTTGTACAACTGGGCTTCATTCCCAGGCACTGGCCATCGGAGGCAATATTTTCCACTTTAACTAGGGTTTGAAAAGAAGCCAATGGGTACAGCATCTAATTGTCAATCATCCTGTGGTAGCCTTCGCAGGCCACCTTATTGGCATATAATTTTTATTCCTGACAACATTTACCCTCTTAATAAGTAGAAACTAAATATTGCTAAAATTTTCTCCATAATACTCAAATTGTACTTTTGAGACTTCTGCTATTTGAGACAAGGTCTTATTTATAGCCCAAACTAGCATTATCTAACCTCATCTATCTAGTCACATTTTCCTGATCATCCTGCTAAATGCTGATTACAGGCATGTGCCACCAGACTCTGCAAACATCAGGTATTAAACACATCTGATTAGTTTCATTTATGTAAATTACAGTATCATTTCTCATAGCACTTTGCTAACACTTTCTTTGTGTTTAAGTGAGCAGGTTTCTACCCTATGCTCTTATTTTTAAGTCATCCTAGAAGTGTCTGTTGTCGATTAAGAACATTCATTTCATCAATTTCCAAAGAATAAGGCTAGTCTTTAATATAACTGATTAATTCACGGAACCCATAAATAACATTGGTGAAAATGCTAAAAATGAATAAAGGAAAAGAAAACCATCTTTGAAGTCATAAAATAGCAAAAAAATAATTTGCTAGACTGCTATATACTTTTTTCAAAACTCAACCCATAAGCTTATGACAGACACGTATGAGTGCACAGAAACATCCTATAATTAATCACCTAGCATGTGACCAAGTACAAGATGTCACTTTTGCTCCAAGTAAACATAGACTAAGTGCCTGAAAAGTTAGAAAATATTTTTTACTTTTCTGATGAGACCTGTAGAAAAAAGCACAGCCTAAGAGAATATACTCAGTGCAGAGGAAATAGAGGATATGTGTGAGAAAGTATATATGTGTGTGAGAGTGTTTGTTTATATTCACGTATGTTCATTTGTGTGCACACTATATGCTCAAATTCTCAACTGTATAGTTTTTAAATGATTGGCTCCATATGATTTATTTTTCAAGGTATCATTCCAGAAGACAAAGTTATAATAATGTAATAGTTGAATTCAAAACCAACAATGTAAGAACTTCTCCCTTCTTAGTCGAGAATAAGTATCATATCGTCTATATTTATAGGTAGAAATGAAAACTGCACAGTAATCATGGACAGAGATACATTCCTCATTAAAAATGCTATCAGAAGCTAAATACTATTATTAATGCTAAAGGTACTATATCCACACCTTTAAAAAAATATGAAAGTTCTCATTAAAATACATAAAATACATAAAAGATTCAATCCTATTTTTTATTGGCATATAACAAAATGTTTATAATGCATTATACAGCATAATCTATCTTAGAAAAATGCCTTAAATAATTTTGCTTAAACTTGCTTAAATAACTTTACTTAAACATGCACAATAGAAATTAGAAATATCTTGGCTTTTGGAATTTAATAGAATATTTTCAGTTCATATGAATTATAGGTCTAGATTTTGTCCAAATTATATGCTTCTCCATCCTTTTTTGAGGTTCAGCTCTGAGAGCTAAGCCTCAGAAGGAACTGTAGCCCCTGCTTAGTAATAATTCTACATGCAAATGAGAAATTAATCCAGATGAAAATTAAGGCAGATGTTGTTGGTTTTGATGTTTTTGCTTTGTGAACAGTGATTTTTAGATCATGTCAGAATTGAAAAGAACTTCAATATGTTATTGGAACCTAGTATCTGTATGATGGTCTTGAATATCCTTGAACTCAGCCTCTTGCCAACCAAACAACCATGAGCCTGACATGCATGCTTTAGAAGAAGCCATCTTCTGTCTATGTTTGGATTTTTCTGCCCTGACTCCTAATTAGAGACAAATTCTGCTTTATGTAAGAAAGATAAAACTTCTCAGAACCTGAGAGTGTTATTTATGACACATTTTACCACATCAGAAGTTTTTATCAAACGATGTCAGATTACAGAGTGATAAATACTGCAAAATAAAAATAGATGTTGGCTAAAAAATGGTGGTGACAAATGAATTTTTTCTTTGCTTTTAAAATGTGAACCTCTTCTTCAGTCCTTTTGAACAAAGTAACTTTTCTCTAGTTTGGACACTGACATTACATTATCTGAGCATTTACATTTTATTTTTATCATCTACACTATCTGATACTCAGGTTTGCACCCCAGATCTTTAACTCTTTGATTAAACCTGAGCTTCCTATAATTAGAAAGGTGCTGGACTTAGGAAAGGGAGGTGATATTCATTTAGATATTTCATGAACGTCTATTTAGTAGTGACTGTCTCTTGTGATCAGCATGTGGATATAAACCACCCTCTAATTTATGTACTAGTACAGTGTTTTTCACAAATCAGGGACATCATAAATTTTCACTTAATGATTAAGTGTGGGAACAAATTAAGAGAGAGGTGCTTGACAATTTTTTCCCAGGGGTTGTCCTCCTTGTTCTTCCTGTTGCTGACGTAAACTCTCTTGATAGAAGCAACTTCAGGGGAAAGCAGTTTATTCTGGCTCAAAATTCCAGGAACAGTTCATTATGGTGGAGAGGTAAGTCAGCAGGAACTAGAAGCAGCTGGCCCATCAAACCCACAGTCAGGAAAAGAGCATAAATGAATACACTCTGCTGCTAGGTTCCTTTCTCCAGGACTCCAACTAGAGAGTAGTGCCACCCAGTGTGGGTGTCTTCCCACTTCAATTCATGTAAATAGGATCCCTCTGCCACTTCCCCCAGCTCGCACCAGAATAACCAGAAGCCCATCTCCCAGCTGATCTTAGATTCTGTCCAGTTGACAATAAACTCAAGCATCACTGGCTGCTCTGGTCCTGCTTGTGTTATTATGTGTCTTTACCTATAGCATCTCAGGTCCTGGGAACACCTCAGCATGGGCTTTGGAAGGGACACTAGTAAGGTCATCGCAAAAATGCCAATCCCTGCAAATCCTTTCTCCATGTTATGGACTACAAAAGGCTGCAGGTCTCAGGTAGGAGTTACTCCATCAGTAGCAGCATGAAAATTTTACAGACCTCCTGAGGTTTAAAGATAGGGAAAATTAAACAGATAATCCTATATTCTAATTAGAATGTGGTGTTTCACCTGCGGTGAGTTGCACTCAGAGTAGTGAAACAAAACTTGCATTTATATATGTACAATGAACAAGTTAAAAGTTTGAGTGAATTACAGGAAGCAGTATGAAAATACTATACAAAGAGTTTGGGGTTGCTTGCGTTAAAGAATGAGTCTCCAATGACTAGTTACATCAAAGGAAAGGACAGCACAAATCCTGTGTGAGAACCTAGATGCTTGGGAGAACAGCCTGGGAGCTGTTGTGCTAGAGGGTCTCTAAGGATACCAGAATGTAAAGAAGAATAATGAAGTCCATTGCCACTTAACATGGAAAGGAAGTGTGACAGTTACTTGGCCAGCAAAGTGATGGGGAGCCAGAAGTTTTCAGGAAACAAGTGACATCCTGGTCAAAGTGACAGCCGAGAAAGTGGATTTGAACAGTGACATTTAGGCCTTAGTGGGAAGGAACAGATATACAAGACAGAAATACAGTGAAAACTGCAGTGGTCTAGGAATTGGAAGACAGAATGAGGAATTTCCCAGAACAGCTGAGGGGCAGAATAAATCTATGTGTCAAGGAGAAAATAGAAACAGGTTTTGTGGTTGTTTCAAAGGACAGAAAATGGCAAGTTGCTAAAGCATGACAAGAAAAAAGTGGTCCTTGCTGTGGCAAAATTACTGCACTTTATCAAAAGGGACTCTGTAGAAATTGGAGATCATGTGCTGTGCCAATAGCCAGAGTAATTTTCACATGAAGCTCACTGGGCTTCACTACCACTCTACCCATCAGGCAGTTCTCACCAGAGGTGTTATTTATAAGACTTCAAGTTTTATTATCTAAAAATGAAAGTGTTCATGAAATTTGCAATAATCCTGTGAAATTATGTTCCTTGAAGACTCATGTTCCAGGCTGCAAATTCTGTAAGGCCAAATGACAAATTAAAATTGTCACCAAAGAGAGTTGCAATGTTGCAGATGAAAAGTCAAAATTATCCTGTGCTTTCTTTAGTCCCATCAATAGCCACTTGTCGCCTAACTCTGCGTCTGAACTAGCTTACTTCAGGCTATCTGACAAAACTTTTAGAATATATCCACTTAGCAGACAGGTAGCTTCAAATAGCATACAAATCCTGTAACAGAAGTTTCCAAACTTTGTTGCAGCCCATTTACATACTGTCCTCACCTATGCATTTAGCAAATATATTGATTCATGGCTTTCTTTGTTTATTAAATCTCTTCTCTAATGGAACATGTCAGTCATAGTAATCTGAATTTTTGTTTCTGAATCATAGTCACTCAAACTACCACTTATTCCCTTTGGGGCAAGAGGTGGGTTTTTAGTTGACATTCTGACTAAGTCCACACAAACTGACATGAAAATAAGGCAAAAATCTGATAACCTGTGAACTCCTGCTCTAGGTACACACATACAAGTTCTGTGAGTTCTACCTAAGTTCTTGTTTATGAAATTGTCAAAAGTATCAGTTAAATGATACACGTACATGATGGATTCCATTCAAAGGGAATTTATAGCATCACCAGTGCTTAACTAAATTCACAGTAGCATATTGTTTTAAAGTTATATGCACTGCCTGTGCCATTAAGTTACCTTATGGAACATGAGAAATATACCCCAATATTCTACATATGCTAATGCTAAGATAATTGGAGCCTAGCATGTTCTTGTGTTCTCACAAGGTGAGTCAGAGATCCATCAGAATAAGAATGATAATCCAATCCATATACTTCCTATCAACTGAGAAAATAGAGAGATAAAGAAGTTGATGATAAAACTTATGGAGACAGTAGAGTAGAGGCCATGAGTACACAGATGAAGCTCCTCCAGTCATAGTCACAGTTCTGCTTTATTGGAGAGCAAGCAATAGAAGGGAAAAGCAGTAGTTCAAAGAATCTCTCACAACTACCTATCTATCCTGGCCCCACTTCCTGCTCTGTGCTTCTCCAGTATTGCAGGTAGATAGATGTAAGAACTCTGGTGGTAACCCCAGAAAAGCTAGGTAAAAAGGGGTCCCTGAGAGGGACACATATGGAGGGCCCCAAGAAAGGAAAATATTTAAGATCTCCTGAGTAAACTTGGAGGGGATAGAAGGGAGGGGATAGGAGATGGGAACAAAAGAGATCAAGAAGACTGAGTTGGGGGAGGCATAGAGAAAGAGAGAAATGAAAGAAATATCTTGATAGAGCGGGAATCACTATGGAATTAGGAAGAAACCTGGTGCAGGAGAAATTCTCAGCAGTCCCAGTGATGAGCCCAGCCAAGGAGACTAACAATAATGAAGAGGGTGTCTGCATGGGCCTTCCCCTTTAATCAGGTTAGTGACTAATTGTCATCATAAAACCTGCATCCAGTAACTCATGGAAGCAGATTCAGTGACCTACAACCATGCACTAGGCTGAGCTCCTGGAGTTCAGCTGAAGAGAGGGAGGATGAATTATATGAACAAAGGGGGTCAAGCCCATGATGGGGAAAACCACAGAGACAGCTGACCCAAGATTTTTGGAGCTCATGGACTATGAACTGACAGTGACAGCTAGGGAACCTGCATGAGACCAAACTTGACCCTCTGAAACTGGGTGACTGTTATGTGACTTGATGTGTTGGGAGTGGGTGGTGCCAGGACCTGACTTTTTGGAGCCAATACCCTATGCTGGGATACCTTGCTCAGCCTTAATACAGGAGGGAGGGGCTTAGTCCTGCCTCATCTTGGTATGGCAGACTTTGTTAACTCCCCAAGGAAGGCCTTATCCCCTATGAGGAGTGGATAGAGGACAGGAAGTTGGGAGGCAGGTGCCAGGGGAGGAGGGGAGGGAGGAGAAACTGGGGTTGATATGAAAAATTAAAGCTAAAAATTTTAAATAAAAAAGAGAACATCAGCTTTCTTTCATTGCAGGTGTGTTTCTGAGAGCTACAAGAAAGGATTACCTCACTTAAATCCATCATCTTTATTTCACCCCAAACTGCCTACTTCCCTTTCCACTGTGGGTTATAGGATTATGGAAGGAAAAGGGAAAGTGACATCTACTTTCTCCTCCATGGAGCTTGCTAATCTAAGCAGTGGCTCTCTAACATGGAGATGCAGCACAGTAGAAAAGCATATGTTGAGTATCCAAGAAACTATAAGTTCGACCGAAATAACAAAAATCACACACACACACACACACACACACACACACACACACACACACACACCACAAAACAAAACAGGAACCTCAATTTTGCCAAAGCTAAAAAATTATTGGCATGTTATTATTCTCAAATCTGATGGTTTTGATTTAGTCAAAAATTGAGAGACTAAGGATTGAGAAATCTACCTTTGGGGCATAGCAGCTTGTTTGATAATTCTGTTAATGAGAATTTCTATTTATTATTCATTTCTCCCTATCTCCTCTACTAGAATCTTACATGGGAACTTGCATTGAATCTTTACTCTTTTCAAAACTAGTCTTTAGGAAAAATATTGAGATAGCAAGTTGTCCCTAAGCCACCATGGAAAGAAAACTGGTCTTGAAAAAATAATGTTTAAAAAGAAGTCCAGTAGGAAAAGCTAATAGGGCATGTTGGCTCTATGTGGCCTTTCTTGTCACAATGTCATACAGAAGGAAGCCATCTAGATTACCAGCCCATCTAGGCAATCTCTGACCAGCACTGTAGGACCTCAAAGGCAATCTCTGACCAGCACTGTAGGACCTCAAATGTTGTCATGAATGAGAGAAGTTACCCAATTGAGTTCTGCATGTATCCCTGGCCTACAGTATCATGATATTTCATGTTTTTATTGTTTAGAATTATGGGATCATTTATTATTATGAACAGATAAGTGAAAAAAAAAGTCCATTCACAGCTTATATAACTGGCTAAACATCCACACTTGAGAATCATCTTTTAATATCTCTCCTCTTAACTATTGTGATGGCAATTCTTGGTTTTCAACTTGACTAAATCTGGACAACTTGACAACATCTGGAATTAACAAAAACCCAAACTTCTCATACACCTGAGGTTGGAGAGGTTTTTTTCTTAATTAAATTATTTAACATGGGAAACCAGTTTTTAATCCAGAATTTTTGAGGTGGAAAGATCCATCATTAATCTGGACCACATCTTCTACTGGCAGCCTATATAAAGGACATAGAAGAAGGAATCTTGCTCTCTCTGCCTGCTTGCTTTTGCTGGCAAGTCTATTACTTTACTGGCATTACAGCATACGTCTTAGGAACTTTGGTGTATACTGACATTCAGCCTCATGAACTGAACAATCATTCAATTCATGGACCTTTCGCTGGTTTATAGTCATTCTTAGACTTGCTGGACCACAGCCTGTAAAGCATTCTAACAAATATGTGTTTGTGTGAATGAATATATGTGTATGTATGGGATTATATGCTTGTTTGTATGTATGTATATATATGTATGTGTGTGCATATAATATATTCTATTAAAATATATTCTATAAATTTCATTTATTTTTTAGATAACTCTAATGAAACTATATGTAGGCTCCCAGATATTTTTCTTCTCAGTGACAAGCTGCTCACTCATTTCCCAACTAATAACCTAAGAATCATATATGTGAAGTATATAACTGATAGCCAGGGACATACTGTTTGGTTTGAATTTTATTAATTCTAGTAACTAAAGAAATATGTATTTCCAGATGTAGGGTAGTTCATTTGTCTCAGTTCTTATCTTCCCTGTCCCATCAATCCTCAATAATGGCCAACCAGGTCAGGTCTTTATTGATCAACTTAACTGAACACTCACTGGATACCTCTATCAATGACCAATCAGGGACTAAAAAGGAAACAATTCAATATCCTTGCCACTCCTACTTTTACAAAAACTACAGGGACATACAATACAAACTCTAACATGAGAGTCTGATCTTTCTTCAGAACCACAGTCAGCTTCTGTCTGTATGCCTTCTCTGTGATGCTACTATCTTTTCTAATGCATTACTTTTTAAAAAGACAGTCCATCTCCTTGTCCCTCTTTTATTCCAAACTTCAAACATTGTAATATCTCCTGAATTTAAGTTATCTTAAGTCATATGGTAAATTCTTTATGTGCAGTTTAGGAAAGCAATATATAAAACAGAAGAAGTCTTACTCAGAAATCAAGCAAATGGGAACAGTATTTGTACAGCTTGGTCCTCCTATGTTATTTTGATTTTAAAATACATGCCACAGTTCACAAGTAAAACACAATGCAAAGCCTGCCCCATGAACAATAGCATATGTTTTGGATGCTTATTAATGCACCGACTCTAAAATAAACTCTTTGAAAAAGCTCTGTGTTTTGTTGGGGCAGGGGCATGTTAGTGTTATTAAGCAGCTGGAGTACCAGGAAAGAGTTGTTCTACCTGCTTTCCGATAAATGAGCTGCACTCCAAGAGGTAATGTACCACACTATATTTCCTTTACTTTGAGCTGTTTTGTCACTTCAGGATCATTAGCCTTATGATTTCTGAGTTATCTCACCTATCACATTAAAGGTCTCTTTCTTGATGGAAAAACATTGACTGTAACTTCTTTCTTCTATGGATAATTTTGTAAGACTTCCCTCACCCACCCTAACCTGTCATCTACAAAAATCAAACACATAAATGTGTTAATTCGAATCATTCTGAAATAAAAGCAAATACTGACTGAGGAAAGTTTCCCCATGATAAAAATCAGTACTGTACAGTAATATTTTTTCCTTAAGAAAACTAGATTTGTGCTACAATGAAGCCTCTTCCATTCCAATTTCAGGATTGCTAAAAAAATGCTAAGGGAGCTACTACTACTAAGGGAGCAGGCATTAATATATTCACTGGTTTATTTTTTATTTTTATTCTTATTTTAAAAGTGAGCATTCTTTTGGATATATGTGAGAAGTTACATTACTCAATGCCATTCTGTAATTTAGGATATCTACAGAGATTGAAACAAATTTCATCTGGGACCTAATATCATATGTTAGTTATAATAACTTATATATTTAAGAAATTAGTCAGCCGGGCATTGGTGGCCTATGCCTTTAATTCCTGCACTCAGAAGGCAGAGGCAGAAGAGGGCAGATCTCTGTGAGTTTGTGGCCAGCCTGGTCTACAGAGCAAGTTCCAGGACAGGTTCCAAGGCAATACAGAGAAACCTTGTCTGGAAAAACCAAAAACCAAAACAACAACAACAACAAAAAACAAACAAACAAACAAAAAAACACACAAAAAACCGAAAGAAAGGAAATTAGTCTAGCAAGGCAATGGTGGTACAGGCTTTTTAAATCCCAGCACTGGGGAGACAAAGGTAGGGAGATCTGGTGAGTTTGAGGTCAACCTAGTGTACACAGTGAGTTCCAGGAAGGTTCCAGGGCAATACAGAGAAACCCTGTCTCAAAAAAACCCAAAACCCAAAAAACAAAAAAAAGTAAAGAAAAAAGATTAGGAAATTAGTCTAGTCTAGCCAGGCAATGGTGGTAGAGGCCTTTAATCCCAGCACTAGGGAGATTAGGGAGACAAAGGTAGGGAGATCTCGTGAGTTTGAGGTCAACCTGGTCTACAGAGTGAGTTCCAGGACAGCCTATACAAAGAAACCCTGTCTCAAAAACACAAAGAAAAGAAATTAGTTTGTATATTTCAAGCCCTTTAATTTTATTTTTTAATATTTGTGAACTGGAAGTATCTTGGTTTTGAACTATAATCTTAATAATGATTTGTAAATATGGCACAACAATTTTCTCTCTTGCATACACACACCTACAACCATGAGTGTGTGTGCATTTCATTCTTAGTATCTGTGCCAAGCAATGAAAATGATAGCTGAATTCAACCTTCAAAGGTAATAAACTACAATATACATGCAGATGGGTAAAAAGCGCAGAAGTTAATGATCCATGTGTTTCATAAACCACAGAAACAAAGGTTCAGCCCAACTTGTTTCTCGTGGAGGACAGATGCTGTCTTTCTCCAGAGACAGGCAAAAGACTCAGGCTCAGTACTTAGATGAGCTTGGGAAATGACAGGGCACACCTTTCCGTCCTTTCTCACCAGCTCTGTATTTGGAGGGGCAAAGAGAACAGAATGTATGCTTAATTGAGGCAGTAAATACTATGCTGTAGCAGATTGTTTTACTGTTAAATACAGTAATGGGTTTTTAATGGCTGCTGTCCAAAATTACACTGGAGAAAAATGGTTTATTAGTAATAATAATAATAGCTGACACCTTTATCTTCAAAGCACTTTACAAATATTAGCTCATGAATCCTCCAACTGCCATTGAATGGATGGTAGATGCTATGTCTATACTCAGTTTACAACTGCTGAAACAGGAAAAAAAAGAGGATAGCTTTCAAAATGTTTTGTGCACAGATGTCAATTTCCATTTAAACAATTTATATCAATTTTAAAGCTTGAATGGAAGACATTCTCTCTGATGGTATCCTCTACCCACCACACAATTTTTTATTATTATTATTATTAAAGGAATGGTGTTTAAGGTCAAATCTAATTTATTTGACCTTGACTCACCAAAGCATGTATTAAGATGCACCTAAACTGTCTAGTCCTTTAATATTTCTTCAAGAACATCAACTGTGTACAAAATCTATTCAGCCTACCTAAATCAATTACAGGCAAAAACTTGCATGCATAGAAAAACTGGACTGTTAAGACCCTTTGAAATCTAACTCCTCTGGGAATTTCCAGAGGGTAGGAAACAAAATGTGATCAAGGTTAGTCTTTAAGAAAAGTTATATATATAAAAATTTTCTATTTTTATCATTTTACCCTGATCTCTACAGAAAATAGAGAGCATGTTTCATATCACAGAACAATAACAACTCCAAGTAGTCAATTAATTATGCATGCATGTACAGGCTGTAGATGTTGTAGGTGTTAATTTTTTTTTGTTTCCTTGTTTATTGCCAAGTCAAAGCACTGAAATTCTTGTCATTATACAATCTCTGAAGGATTCTTTAGAGCATCTTGTTTTAAGGTAAGATATGAATTTTGTGATAACAGATGCACTGTATGGAGCAAGTTAAGAAGATATTTTTATTCTCAACATAGTGATAAATGTGATTGTTGAGAAATGGGTTGAGAAATGGAGTGCTGTCCTCTAATCAGGAAAGGGTTAAGCAAATGCCTGACAGTATATACAGTGGAAGAAGATAGGCTCTCCAGTTTATACTAAACAGAGAACAACCATATTTCTAACAATTACTATTAGTGATAGATGTAAAAAAGTGCTTGTTGGAGCCAACTACCACTTAAGAATGCTATTGGTATATGCACACTAAAATACCAACAAATCTGTATTTACTTTTAAATACTTCTTCCTCCCCCCAAAAAATAAACAAGTTCCCAAAACTCCCAAGTATACTTTACCAACTCCACTTCAGCTTTATTTTGATTTACAGGTATCAATAAACACAGTGTTATCATTAGGATCTAGATCATTTTAAACAATAGCAAGGTGGAACAGGGATCTGTTCTCTTTAACTATTTCTATCTTAATTCAGAATGGCAAAAATGCCAACACATAAAGCAATTGGTTATATATAATACCCACATTTGAGAGAAATACATGCATATTGGTGTTATAGAACAGTGGTAGCATTTCTTCAGGAATATAGAAATGGTAAAGTTGGTTGTTACAGCAGGTCTCCCCGCCGGCCTCCCAGTCCTGCCACCATGTGGGCCCACAGCCGCGCCAGCCCCAAATAACACTCAGAGACTCTGTATTTGATACAATCCTGTTGGCCAGTTACCATTATTGTTAATGGGCTAGCTCTGTCTTAATTATTAACCCATTTCTACTTATCTAAGTACTTCCACGTGGTCGTCTTATTGGGGAGCCGCGGCTGGCGTCCTGCTCCTTCCCTGGGCTACATCTCGACTCTACTACATCCTCTCTCCTCCTCCTGGTCTCCTAGCCCCACCTATCTTGTTTCCTATTGGCCACAGGGCTTTATTAACCAGTATGAGAAACATATATACAGAATAACATCTCCCATCATCTCCTCTTTTCTGTCAATGGCGGCAGGACCAGGAGGCTGGCGGGAACAACATGCTGTAACATAATGGTGTCAGAACTGGGACTGAGAACTTTCGCTTAAAACTTAACAAAAGCTTAAAAAATAGTTTTGGAAACAAAGGAACAGAGACTAGCAAGACTTCTTAGTAGCAGCATTTTCTTGGTTGGATTTGTTTTGCTGTAGACAGAGAATTGTGCGGCTCCTTTAAGGGAGGTTTCCAATGAGCATAAGTGGCAAAAAAGGCTCCTTGCTTTTAAGGAGCTCTGCTAACAATTCATTGGTGTGTACAAGAGCTACAATGTAGGTTTACACTGTGTTTTAAAAAATACGCTGGCTTGGGAGAAAAAAAGAAACAGGGTACAATGGTTTAAAAAAGAAAAAAGAAAGTAGAATGAATGGGTATAATGGCACACGCCATTAATCCCAGCACTCGGCAGACAGAGGCAAGCAGATCTCTGTGATTTCAAAGCAAACCTGGAATGCAATGAATTCCAGGTCAGATAAAAGTTACACAGAGAAACCCTGTCTCAAAATATGTAAAAATAGAAATAGAAGAAATAGAGTAATAAAAAAGCCACGTAAAGATGGAAAACACAGAGAAATTTTGGATACTATATGTGCTTCTGATGTCTTTAAATTATTAGATTGCTGAGAAAATAACTACTGATAAAAGAAATGCTGCTGGATTAATTCAATCTATATATTTTAAAAATGCTTTGACTCAAAAATTTAAGCCTAAGGACAAGTTACTGGGGAAAAGGATTTCTATTTTTGTTTCCACAGAAAATGAAAAGCTATGGATTCTTTCCAGACTTATATGGTTTGATCAAGCCAGACCCCCTGAAACAGCTCCATAGATGATCCAACATTCAAAGCAGTTGAGACAAAGCCTTGCAGACTACTGCCAAGATTTCTGCATCTTCTTTGGACCCCCATGACAGAGCCCTCTACCAGCAGGAAGTAGTTTGGAAAGAACGACGCCCAAATTCCCAAATATTGTTTATAAATGTTTGTTTTCATTTAGATGGGCTTGGTTATAAATGGTTATAACCACAAGCAATCTTTTTAAAGGTAAAAAGGGAATTATGGTATAGATATGAATACTTTGCTTTGGAATGGATTTTCTTGTATTGATACAATTTAAGGTCAATTTTGTGATATGTATATTTCTCCTCTTGTTTAGGTATTGTGTTTATATAGCTCATTGGAAAATGTAATGCATAATTTTATACAGATTAGAGAATTACCTATGATAGTTAAAACTTAGAGTTAATTGAGTTAGGATTTCTAGATATACAGAGATGTATTTGAGATGGACAGGCATTCTTCAAACCTTTCAAAGACCTACAGAATATGGCATTTAAAATGGTTTAGGGTTTTTCTTGACAGTGAGGCACAACTACTCCTGGTAACAACACCTACAGAAGAAAGGAAGATGGACATCGAAGAAACACATTATGGAGTTTGCTTCTAATATGGCAAGACTAGCCATTTGGGCAAGGTACTGCTCTTCTGGACTGTTTGACTTTATGTTGTAGAAACTGGACATGCAGGACCCACAAAAAGGTGACTGCTGACTCAAGATGGACATTGCTACAGGATTCCTGCTTCATGGAAGAGGCTACCAGACAGCCAGACAGTCTACAGGACACAGAGAAATGTTTCCTGCCTTGTTGAGGAGTCTGGATACACACTATGGCCTATGGGCTGAAGATGGAACATTACAGATGAACTTCGGGTGACTGACCAGGCAATGAATTGTCTCTGTCATTTCTAGAGTTTATATATTATCCTTCTGTGGTCTTTGAAGGAGTTGAAGACAGATAGTTATGCTTATAGTTTTCCTTAGTTAGGGTTAAAGATAAGTTACATATAGGACTTTAGACTCACAAAGATAGGATAGATGATATTTTCTTTAAGTCTTACAAAATGTTAATGGACTAAATATTGTTAACTGTGATTCTTATTTGATTACTGTTATATGATATATTTTGCTATGTTAAGGTTAAACCCCTTCTTTTACTTTAGACAGAAAAGAGGAGATGATGGGAGATGTGATTCTGTACATATGTTTCTCATACTGGTTAATAAAGCACTGTGGCCAATGAGATAACAAGATAGGCGGGGCTAGGAGACCATGAGGAGGAGAGAGGAAGTAGTAGGAGTCGAGATGTAGCCCAGGGAAGGAGCAGGACGCCAGCCGCGGCTCCCCGACAAGACGACCACGTGGAAATACTTAGATAAGTAGAAATGGGTTAATAACTAAGACAGAGCTAGCCCATAAACAGTAATGGTAACTGGCCGACAAGATTATATCAAATATAGAGTCTCCTGAGTGTTATTTGGGGCACACGTAGTTGCAGGACAATGGCGGCAGGACCAGGAAGCTGGCGGGAACAACATGCTGTAACAGATGGTAAGTAACATCTTTGGAGAAAGCAATTGTTAGCTTCTACATACAGTGGTACCCAGGATCCAGCATAGGAATGACCATGGCAACAAATGTCTATGAAGGACAATTTTAGATAGAACATAAATGCACCCATGAAATTTTCAACTTGAAAGAGTATAGAACCACATAGGAGACGATCCTCTGAGTATCCTTGTGAGGGGTTATTTTGACTAGATTATATTGAGGGAGGAAGACACACAACCCACTGTGGGCTGGTTGCACCATTCTCTCCATTGGGTCCTGGGCCACATAAAGAAAGGAAAGCTAGATGGACAACAGCAGACTTTGTTGCTCTTTGATTTCTGATTGCAAATGGCACATGATCCACTGCTTTATGATCCCAACTTCTCTCCTTTCCCACCATGATTTTCTGTACCTAAACATGATCCAAATGAACTCTTTCATCCTTAAGTTGACTTTGTCAGGGAATTTAATCTCAGCAGATCTGTAACTAAGATTGGTGCCACGCCCACTCTGCAAGTGTCTCTTTCAGTGGCCAATCCTATGACTCCATTGCATGCAAGAGTTTAATGCCTCCTTTGACATGGCACCAAAATTAGGATAGGTATGTGCTCTGTCCAGCTTTGGGAAGACTCCTTCTTATCTCCTTTTGTCATATTTACCTTGAATAACTAGGTACATAACTAGGTACAAGAGTAGGATGGAAGAGCTTGGTGAAAGAAAGTAGATGTTTCTGACTTTGAGTCCATTCACTGCTACCTGCCAGCAATATTGTGTCATTTTGAACAAGGCCCATTCTGAATCTGTCTTACAACTTAAAATGGGGTGTTATGACAGTAGTACTCTCCTTGAGTTACTAACATAGAGATTGTAGAACACTGAGTAAGCATGTAACAGTGGCAGATGGAATTACATGAGTAGCTTCTGTTTCAGCTTTCCTCCTACAGCTATCATGAAGTGGTTAGTCCATAAGAGATTTATTTGTACATGGGGTATCCATATAAATCTCAGGCAGATCTTGAACTTCTAATATCTCAAGCAGATCTTGAACTCCTAATTCCTATACCTCAGCCTTGCTTGGATTGCAAATATTTATGACTACAATCAGCTAAATCAATAAAGCTTCTTAAAATGACTGATTACTTCCACTGACCCTATGCCTGTATCAAACCATACAACTAAGTAATGCAAAATGAAGGAAGCTTCATAAATATCCACTCTCTATTTTGGCCAGGATTGAATTCAACCCTGGAAATGCAAATGGTGACATGTATAGTATTTTCTTAGATTCATTACAGCCCTCAACTGCTCACATAATATCTCTGGATTTTAAAAGAAAAAAAAATGTCACCACTGTTTGTATGTTTTCTCATAGCTTTCAAATAAGGAAACAATGAAATATGAAGGCAATAGAATAAGCATTCAATTGGGTTCCAAAAGACACTATCTGAGCTTTCATTTCTACCTCCCCCCACACACTTGCTAGCTATTTGAGTTGTTTTCTGGTTTTTGTTTTGTATTTTTTTTTCTTTGCATAAAACCGGCTGCAGGCTTCCCTTCTGTTAACTACACTGTTGTGAAAGTCAAGGATATAAAAACATTCTCTAAAAAGCATGCAGTATTTATATAATACAAGATAGTAAGATGTTAAATGGCTATTTCATTAGCAATTTTCTGAATTAATGGAAAAGCAGTTTTGAGTGGTTGAGTCTTCAGAAAGGTGAGTATTTATTTTTCTTCTCAACCTTATTTGCAGATGAGATTATTTATATTTATTTCTTTTGGATCCATTGATATGTAAGATAGCTCATAATGAATGGATATTGTCATTATAGATTTTTTAGCAAAGGTCTAACAGTAGTACACTGTGATCACAATCACAGCATCATCAAAAAAATTGTTGCATTTTTCTTACCTACTTACATTCTTTTATCATGAAGAATGCCTCCTTCCTTAGCTTCAGAAAGACAAATTGCCCTGCAACATTCCCTTGATTTATTTTTTTTATTCTTTTATTGTGTATGTAACTTTGCCAAAGACAGGAGTGCCCTGCAAAAATGCAAAGGTGTAGGTGGCAATGGTACTCAATTGCCACTCTGTTACTTGAACTCCCATTTCCCAAGCACAGGAGCCATGATACCCAATATTACAGGAAAGCTTTCCTCGGGGAAGGACCTCTGCTCAAAGAGCAAACCTGATTGAAGTTGTATTTGACATTCTCCTCCCTATTGTATCAGTTCTAGTCTTGGAAAGAAGGGGAATAGACAGTTTGTCCTGAAATTTGGGAGCCACAGGTGAAGCCCATATGGGGATATCTACTGCAGTGATTTAAAAAAAAAAAAATTGGAGGAAAGATTAACAAATGAAAAGGGCTAAAGATGGCCATAAAAGCAAATTTAATGAGGCTTGTTTATGATAATTCAAGCTGACCCTTTCATTACTCACATTCTATAAATTAGAAGCATTCGAAGTGTACTAGGTTTCTTTGCAAATCTTTGAAACCCAATCTACTCTCCTCTTTCCTGCTGTATCCTGAGATAGCTTGCCTCTACAGACAAGGCCCCTTCAGTTTTTGACTGTGGGTCTCTCTCTCTCTCTCTCTCTCTCTCTCTCTCTCTCTCTCTCTCTCTCTCTCTCTCTCTCTCTCTCTCTCTCCCTCTCCCTCTCCCTCCCCCTCTCCTCCCTCTCCCTCTCCCTCTCCCTCCCTCCCTCCCTCCCTCTCTCTCTCTCTCTCTCTCTCTCTCTCTCTCTCTCTCTCTCTCTCTCTCTCTCTGAACTTCTCATTTCAGCCACTAAGAACTATTATTCAGGATCTATGAAGGATCTGACAAGAGAAGCTATTCATATATGTGCACATAATTAATATAGGTAAAATTTAATGGTACCATGAGCCAAAATTCATGTTTGTTTGCATGCAAAGGGGCTATACAGGTACAATCTTTCTTTGTTCCTTCACACATTAAAAATGGTATAGAAAGGTGAAAATGAATCAAAAAGCTGGAAATTAGTGAGCAGTTAATAAGTGCTACTGAGCTCTAAATAAAAGTGTCATATATAATGTTTACAATAACAAATATGAGCTAGATGTGTAAGCCATTTTGACAAATGAAATCAATCTAAAGTTAAAATGGCTTAGCCACAACATATGTGAATTGGCCACTTGAATTTGAAGCCTGGTAGCCTGATTATAAAAAGTCATTGCATTTCACCATCACAGCAGTGTGCTTTCTAACATGCCAGGGACTATAAGGGTTTATGAAGTACATAAAATGGAGCACATGTCCTCAAAGAATTTACAGTCTGAGAATTTAATTGTGATGTGCACTAAAATTCAAAGGCTGTAGGAAAACTGACATGATTGCTCTTCTTAGAATTGGGGAAAAGGGGATCAAAAGAGGGGAGCAGTGGTTATGTAGGTTTCTTATTTCTGTAACCACTGAGAAAATAAGACACAAACAAACATCAGAAAGTATATGTGTTAAGACACAGTCAAAGCACGGAATGTATTGATGCATTTTCCAAATCTGATATGTTTATTGTGGTTATCTCTATCTGCCAATGTCACTTGACCTGAAAATTTACTCAGTTGCCAGTTCAACCTATGAGCCATGAATCCACACCATAACTTGAAGGATTCATCTCACCTCAAACCCATTGTACCTCAAGCTCTGTACCTGGTTCTTATTGGAATTATTTTCATGACCACATCTGCACATAGTCCTACTGATTTGACTTTTAAAAGAGATAAACAATTTGTGTTCTTTTGGCAGGAACAATTTATGTGGAAACAGATATTGTTTAGTGGAAATTCTGAAATATGAAGACAGTACTCTTTTTAGTTTTATTATCTAAACACAATGAAAAGGTAAGCAGGCTCATTTTTGAATCCACAATACATAAAAAAAATCTCAATTAGTTATGGTCTATTTGTGCACTCACTGAAAACATTTGTTAACAAAACAGAATTTTCTAGTTTACTGGATAAATATACCAGAAGAAATTGCAGAATAATGTTGGGTTGCCAAGCAACCACAGCACTACTCTCTCTTGTTTATGATCAATCTGACTCATTCATCAAGCTTCCTAACATACTGCTGGAGAATTCCAACCAATTTGATTTTCGTTAGAAAATTATAGTGACTTTTGGTAACACAATAACACTTTTATTCTCAGAAGATACACTTAGATGTTCTTTTGATCAAAGGCATGTGTTAATTCATTATTCTCTACGTGGTGCTAATGAGAAAGCTATAATTAACTAACCACACGATTACAACACACATATAATAAACTGCAGCAATTAGTAATGTTTAAAGTGTTAACCAGCCCTCAAAATTAGGAAATGCAGACTCATTCCTCTGATAAAGATATACAGAAAAGAGAAAAGCATCATATCTAATTAAATTGAGAATTGCTTCCAGTCCCTCCCAATGGGGACAGAAGACATGTGATCTCCAAAATGTGAGCTATTTCACTTTACTAGCAGAGAAAATGGCTCAGTGCCAAGTCTACTTGTAGGTAGGCTCCAGTGCAGGTGAATAAGGTAATCGTTTCTTTCAAAGAATGCTGAGCACAATATTTTCCAGGAATGAATAGAAAGAATATTATGCTTTCTCTCATTAGCTGTGTTAACTTAGCATATTGTATGTAAATCACCATAATAATTGCATTCTCTTCAGACTGAATTACTTAGGATGAAGCTGTAATCAAAATGTTCATAATTGAAAATACAGTATTCTCAGGGTTGGTTTCAAAAAAAAATTGCATGGAACACTGATTGAATCATAAAATATAGTTCATCACTGCAACAAACCCTGTATAAAGACAAGTTCATCCTCCTGATTACACCTTGACACGTTAATTAGTTCCCCCAAATTCAGGGCTCAACACCCTCCAATCTGTCACGTTTTCTGCTGCTGCTTCCCTTTGTCTGGTGTAATAAGCTTTTTCCAAGTGCATGGCTGCTCAGGTCTTTAAAGGAAAATAGAAAATGGTGAAAAGTGAAATTTTTGTTTCTAGAGCAGATGACATTCTATCACAGTGTTGGCTGTCATCAATCAAAGGGCAAACTAATTTCTAATAAATAGGACATTTAGTGCCAGAGCTCCTGGGAAACAATATGTAAATGATCACATGAATTTCAGACAAGCTGTCACACTAATTCCTCAAGGTCCCTTTTAAAGATGACATACACACTGTGGAGGTGAGTGCTGCCATGCTCACTGCGGATCAGCACTCCACTCTGAATTGATGCAACAGCCTTTTTATGGACACTGGTCCCTTCCTATCTGACATGATTATCCTCTCTGTTACTTAATTTTCATTTATCAGTTAGAACTAATAGCAAATAGCACAGCTCTTACTTGTTTCTTCAGAAAAATGAACCAGTCTAAATTATTGCAACACAGCAATTTTAGGTCAGACATATCTCCTGTCTTCAAATATTTCAAAAATAAATATAAAAGCAGGCTTCTATGCAGGTAATGTTTTTCTCAGTGAGCTATATGTCCATAAAAATTCATAAAGATAATTGAGAGAGTAGTATCTATTTGTCTCAATGGTCTAGGATCTACCAAAATATTCACATATTTTAGTAAGAAAATGTTTTTAAAAGTTGATTTAAAATGAGTTGGCTAAATGGGAAGAGGCTATTAAAGATGCCAACACGTTGTGCATGATGTGAACTCCTGTTGTACAATGCCAGATGAGTAAAACTTATACAACTGAGAGGTGCTTGCAAAGAAGGAAGAATTCTGCAAGCATAAACACGCAATATATGTTAATCTTCCTAGACCTATGCATCTATGCAGAGGTAGGTAGAAGATTGAAGACCAAGAGAGGGAAGATCCAGGTATATCTTAGGCTCTATAGCCAAATCAAACGGTGAAAGTCATAGATGGGTGCATCACAAACAGATCAAAACTGAAACAAGCTCAAATCCTAGATGGAAAATCTTGGAAGAAATTGGATTTCCTTGTCACCAGTCATTTACCCAGCTTCTGTCTACCCTCTGTCCAGCACTGGACTACAGAGCCAATCTAGTACCGCCACTCAGTTTTTCTCTTTCAGTCTGTTGCAAACAGGATTTAAAAGTTGAACTGGGTGTTAATACATTTAATAAATGTTATTTTCCAAAATTAGAAAACGCAGAATTCTGCCCTTGATAAAGGTGCCAAGAAATGGCAATCTGCCATATAAAATTAATGTGAGAATTAATTGTAACAGTAGTACCATCAAGACAGCTGACTCCTAAATGATTGTTATTCATTCGTCAGAGAAGGCCTCAGACGTTTTCCAGGGCCACTGTCCACTTTAGATAATCCCAGTTTAGTCTTCCAACTCAAAATTGGATGTAATGATACCTATTATTTAAAGAGGGAAACTGAGGCCCGGAGTAAATGCCTCCTGTCCACGCATCCCAAAGAAGGTAGAGCTGGAATTTCAAGCCAGGTGGGCACTCCAGGAGACTACCTTGAAATACCTTCAAGAGTTACCTAGTTTAGCATCTACATGCACTCCGCACGCCCATATCTATCCCTACCCATAGCTTACAAACGGGAGCGCGCTCCCTGTTGTGCACGCGCCTGCAGCTAGCTACCACTAGCTGGCTCTTCGCAGTTCTGGCCAGCGGGGCGGTATTGATTGCCTTTCTCCCTAGGCTGAGTAAGGGACTCCCTCACCCGCCAGTCGCACGGTAACGCGCACACCTGCTTGTGGCTCATCTGCACTCCTATCTACTCCCCCCGCCCGATTTCAGACCACCCACCCAGCTCCCCCTCGGTGCAATGGTCTCCAGTACCTGGATCTTGATGCCGCTTCTCCCGCCCCAGATTTTTCGCAGGAATTCCTCAGCCCTGTCCCTGGCTGAGAAAGTGAGGTTCTTAGCAGTCAAAGGAGTAGGGAAGGAGAAAGCCACACGTTTCCCCCAGCGTCTTGGCTCCAATTCCAGCTCTTCAAATTAATCACTTGCGCCCTGCTCCCTAGCTATGCCCACTTTCACTCAAGGGAGGGGGAAAAGAGAGAGAGAGAGAAAGACAGAGAAAGAAAAAGGACAAGGAGAGACACAAAGAGGAATAGGAGACTGTCCATGACTGGCATCCCCAGCTCCCCGGGCTCAGCTACCAGGGAGCCATGGCAACCGGCGCCCCCACCCTCCCAGCGCCCTCTCGCCCCCATGGCGTTCTGTTGAGGTGAGGTGCTGAGCCTCAATCTTTTCCCTAACCTGGCAGTTCACAGATGCTTATTCCAGGCTGGAGGCTTTTGGGGAACGCCACTGCGACCAAGAATTATCTCTAGATACTAGCAGCTATATTAGGAGTTTGGGGGCCGGGGTGAGAGAACCTGGACCTCCCATGACCTAGAGGTGGGACGTGGAGAGACGTGTAGGACTTGTCCCCATCCTCACCGCCCCCCATAGATGGCTACAATCTACTGGACAGCATGCATCCTCTCCCGAGGGTAAGGATGGGGAAGGTGGCTATTACATTGGAAGAAACAGGTCAACCTACCAAAAGCTTAAGGGCTTAAGGGCACAGCGGTCCTGGAAGCCTGTTTACTACATCCACTGACCTGGAGCTGTCAACAATCCAGCCCTAGCCACCTGCAGCGGTGCTAGGAAAGGCGGTGCCACTTCTCAGGTTAGGAAAGGGACCTTGAGCCACTCCCATTTTGGGCAAGGATGGAGCACTGGATTGTGCACCATTTCCCTTTCATAAGAGTTGCTCTTTACCCAGGAGCAAGCCCTCGATTTCCTTCCACCTCGCTCAATGAGTTGGCTAAAGGACAGATTGAGAGAGTCCCATTCCTGGCAAGGCACGCGCAGATACACTCACCTGAGCCCCCTTTGGCGTCCGATCTGTCGGGTACCTTCCCTTGGGAAAACTTCTCCTTAAGCTGGCTCACAGGGGCAGAACCAAAATGGTCAGGAGACTTTGGGCGGATCCAGGGGAGTTTCTAGTTGGGTGCTCTCCGCTGATCCACACCCCGGTCTGCCCACAGAGATTCCGTCTGTCCCCTTCTGCTGTTGGCACAGGTCTCCAGAAGGCTGGACCTGTTCGAGCTTGCACCGGTATCCACGCCCTCCTGCCAGAGACTGGCTTTAGCCTCTCCTCCGCTGGCCCCCGGATCTGCTCTGCCACCCCTCACCCACGCGGCTTCTTTTCCCTCCCTTTTACACACTCTCCCTTGGGACAAGAGAGAGTTACAAGCTTTAGATTTTGGTTTTATGAAAAGCAGAGAACAAAGACAAAACTTTGCTTGTCGTTTTCAACATCTCTAAGCCAGAAGAGGCAGGATCGCTGCGGGGTTCGCTTGCCAGCTAGAAACCAAAAAGAAACCCCTCCCCTCTGCGCCCTCTCCCACCCTTCCGCGTTCAGATTCCACACACAGGCTTCCAGTCTTGTTTTACCCTTTGCTGCATGGTTAAGGGGTGTGGTGCCTTGTACCTCTTTTAAAAACGTTTTCCAGGTTTCACATCCTCATGGGGGGGGGGGAGGTGCTCGTCTCAATTTCATTTACAAAATAGCCATCACCAGTAGATGTCAGATCAATCAGTACAGGCATAAATTTAAAGCTCTTCTACTGATATCTAATGTACGGTTTGTGTACTGCTACCAAATTGATCAGTGACATTTTCTTATTTACTCTCTATTAATTCACTGCTATAGAATAAAGCTTCCATTGCTCACTCCCCTTGCAAAAGCCCATTCCTCCTGCTTCTCTCTCTCTCTCTCTCTCTCTCTCTCTCTCTCTCTCTCTCTCTCTCTCTCTCTCTCTCTCTCTCTCTCTCTCTCTCCAACAAACAGGATTTTTTTTTAACCAAAAAACAGGATGTTTGTTTTAGGGATGCACTAAAGGGAAGTTACAGACTTTGGAACTTTAAATGATGGGCACACTCCTTCATTTTTCATGCACACATTAATGATATTTTCCAAAATGTTCACACAATATTGCTTTTAAAAAATCCTGTTGCATGTAAGTGCGCTTTGATGGTAATGGAATTACTGACTTCTAATTTTTACTCGGCTGAGGCTGTGGGGTTGATCTTACAGTCCTGTTTTGTTCTCCTCTAGTGCACTAAACAATGAGGACATTTATTCCTGTGTGCTACCCTCAGTGTTGGATGCCACTACAGGGACCAACAAGAAGTAAGGGGACTCAAGATTCTGCCTCAGAAGCAGTTACATCAAATATCTTGAAAAAAATAAATGGACTTTTCCATGTTCGCAATTGATAATCTTGAGGCCTAAATGCTGCCAGTGCATGTGTGGGCACAATCCCTACTGCCTGTGCTGGCAAATTACAAATGCAAGTGAGGGCAGGATGTGTCCTAGGTTAAAATTGTGCTACTGGAGTGGCTCCTCTGCCTGAGGCATCATTATTCATGTGGCATGTTTTCTAAAGTAGAAACAAAGAAAACTGTAATAAATTCCAACAAGGAAAATACTGAGGCCAGTAGGAAACCATTTCCAAGATCTAGGAGTCCCAAGAGAGACAAAAAAAAAAAAAAAAAAAAAAAGTTGGTTGCAAATTTACCACCTTCTGGGGTGACATTTCTTGGACAAGAAAAAAAAAAGCCTGAGAACTGTATTTTGGTGAGAGTAACAGAGAATGTTTAAAGACTCAGCTTTCCCCTCTCTAGTATTTGCTTGCTGAACACATTAAGATCATTAGATGGACAGGAAGGTTATAGGTAAATAGATGGTAGATAAACAGACAGAATAAGTTCCCAGATTTGAAAAAAGGGGAGGGAAAGGAGAGATACAGTTTTCCAGTTTTCTCTGTATTAGTAATCACTTGAGAAACTCAATAAGGAGGGAGCAGATCTTTATTTTTAAGTGAAATGTCTTAAATTATATTAGATGATACTAAGATACAATACCCCAAGTAAAAAGATAAAGTGTTAGTCTTTCATAAGGTTTCTCATTACACACACACACACACACACACACACACACACACACACACACACACACACACGCTTCTGAGCCTTAGATACCTCATAAAACTGCATATAGATTGGAAATATTAATAATTGCCTGTGGCCAAATACAAATAGTAATTAAGTCAGCATATAGCAACTCAATTTATACTGGGCAGCCAAACTTTCTGAAAGAAAAAATGAAGTAAAAATGATTAGAGGAAGGGAGAGAGGGAAAGAGGGCAGGAAGGAGGACAAATGTAGAACCAAGAAAGAAAAAGACTATTTTTTCAGAGGGCTTCTCAATAGAAGCAGAAGCCTTTAAATATATAATTCCAAGAATTTACTCATAGCCATGACTGTGAGTACATGACTGTACCCTGCTTTCTTTGAGGGGGGCACCAACTAGCTCCTAAAGCATGACAGGGAGACTTATTAGCTTTGAATGCTCAGCCTTAGTTTAGGCTCCTTTTTCCTAGCTCTTATAACTTAACTTATTTCTCTTCAACTATGTTTTTGACTCAGGGCTTTTTACCTTTCCTTCTTTCCTTCTTACATTCTTTCCTTCTTTCCTTTTTTCCTTCCTTCCTTCCTTCCTTCCTTCCTTCCTTCCTTCCTTTCTATATATCTTACTTTCCTGCTGTCTTCCTGTCTGGCTTCTGCTCCAGGGTGTGTCCCCCTATTTTTCCCTCCTTCTCTTCTTATTCTTATCTCTGGTGCCTAGATTGTTTCTTTCTCTCTCTCTCTCTCTTTCTCTCTCTCTCTCTCTTTCTCTCTCTCTCTCTCTCTCTCTCTCTCTCTCTCTCTCTCTCTCTCTCTCTCTCTCTCTCTCTCTCTCTCTCTCTCTCTCTCTCTCTCTCTCTCTCTCCTTGCCAGCCCTGTTATCTCTCTCCTACCTGGCTATTTTCCATTCAACTTTTTATTAGACCAATCAAGGGCCTTGGTGCAGCAGAGTGAAACAAATGCAATACACCTGTACATAATTAAACAAATGTAGCACAAACAAGTACAATATATCCTTATTTCATTAAATGAATGCATCATAAACAAAGACAACACACCTTTAAATCATTAACAAAGGCAGCAACAACAAATGTAACACACCTTCACAAAGTTGAAGTAATGTTCTGCAGCATAAACAAATGTAACACATCTTTGGCTAGTTAAAATAATACTCAAGGACAATGATTCCTATGCCTGAGTCCATATTTTTATACAGTAGCAAATGCAGGCAACACAGTCATGGTTGCTGGCTAAAGCAACAGCTTCCAGCAAGCCTGGAACCAGAACACATTCTTCATCCAGAGTGAAAGGCTGTGAAAAATACCTTCTGCTGCTGTTTGGAGCCTCTCCTGGCTCCCTCTCCCTTGTCTGACACTTCTCCACACAGCACACACTCCTGATCTGTAAGAGATGCTGGGGAAACACTACCTTCTGGCCAGTCACTCAGAAATCTGATCACATTAGCTTCAAAAGGTGTGAATTTTCTGTCTTGTGATGGATGAAGACCCTGCCTATTGAAAACACTACTACTGGACAACAAAAGAGGGGGGATGGGTTTTCTCATAAACAGAAGCAGAAGGTGAGAGAGATAGGCCAGTGGACTGGAAAAACATAAAAGGTATCAAAAGCCGGGGCATTTTTCTGCTTTTCCTGCTGATTTACTGCCTATCCTCTGCCTGAAGCATCGTTTGGTATCATTCCCAGGGCTAGGGCTATTGCAAGAGTATTGCCTTTTGGCAAAGCCATGTAGCTTGTGGTAATGGCACCATTCCTAGAAAAATTGTTTAGTGGAAGAGTTGTAGTGTTGGAAATGGTATTGCAGTCTATCAGTTCCCAACAGTCACAGATTGACTGGGATTTCCTGGCCAACTGCTGTAATAAAAGGAAGGCAGGATGTTCTTCTGAGGGAAAGATCCTTCAAAGGCAACCTTGGAAACACAAAGCAGCCTCCTTCAGCTTAGAAACTAACAAAGCTAAAGACCAGAACAGTGACTCGGCAGAAGCACAGAGAGCCCATATTCCTTTAACTTATCCTTTCATTTAAGAACAAAAGGACATGTATTAGGAATCAAAGGACAATAATGCTGAGACAAATAAGGTAAACCTCCCCTGTTTCATGCCATGGATCATTAATATATGTGATTTGGCCCTAGGAGTTCATAGATATGTTTAATGGATTTTTAAAGGGCCATGCAATTATATGGCAATTTATAACCTTATCCTCTGGAACTAAGTCAGCAGTAGACATTATCAAATCTCACTCTTTAGGTATCCCTTGACTACTTCTGCAAATCAGTAAGATGTCCCAACCCCCAATCAGAAATGTCTGATGTGTCTAGGCTACAGTCCTGTTGTTGGTTTCTCCAAAGTTCTGTGTCATCAAAATTGATCTCAAAAATAAGCAAACTGTATGATAAGTTAAATTCCTGGTTGTTGGGGAGAAGCTCTGGTATTTTTAAAGTATTGAAAATTTATCTACCTTCTTCTATTCCCAATGTAATACAAAAACATTTTAACCTGGTAAAAATTCACCTATAACTCCCTTTTATATTTGTGGACAGTATGGTTCAAAAATTATTTTCAACAGTGCACAAGTAGTTAGTGACCTAGAATACATTGATAAATACCTCCCGATTTTTGGTACCATGCCATTTTAGAATGTAGCAAAGCGTGTTTAAGGTAATATTATATATCTCAGTTCTGCAGTAGCAAATAAGACAAAGAGAAAGGGGAGTGGAGAGAATATGATGATAGGAATGTCTCAGCAGCGAAAAATAGTCTTACTTTATCATTGTCTTTTATTTTGTATTACTGATATTACAAATGGGTTGGAGAAAATGTAGATACCAAGTAGACTTGTTTATCATAAAGTTTGTAGAAATAGTGTTCCCCAATATGTTGTTACTTTATTTTTGGTTACATGGCCACCCACAGGTTTGGCTTTATGTCTAAATTCTTACTAAAAAGACATTAAAAAAGAAGAAAAAGACAATTTTCAGATTTTTAACTTAAAGATAATGCAGACTTACTCTTTTAGGCCTAGTTATGCTGAGGATGACAAAAGAGCTTTTATTAACCTAAATCCCTGAACTGCAAAATATCAGAGTCTACTTACTGATATGAAATGTTGAACCTCTCTCTTCTTTAAGCCACTCTTTCAGAGTCCATTTTATGTAACAGTATGAACTTTAAATAAGGCAACTATAACTTTTATCATGAGAACAAATTCAGAATAAAATCAAGAATGGGCTAAGGTGAATGAATATTTGTTGGTTTTACTTGCACAGTTCATTTGCATTCATTAAATTTAACCAACCCTAGGAAAACATATCTCCCGTGTTTATATGGCTGAGTTGAGACTGTCTCCAAGTTTCCCGTCCTACTTATGATCTGAACTTTAAAAATAAGTTCCATTCATTAGTATTATGGGCCATAGCAAAAAGGCAACAGATCCAAATGCAACCAATGAAAGGCTGCTGCACTTTGGCTATTGTATGTCTCCTACATGCCAATGTGTATAAGTCTTGGTATCAAAAGTCTCATTATTGGGTTCTGGTAGAACTTGGAGAAATGAACTCTAGATAGAGGTCTTTAGATCATAGGAAGAATACTTTTTAAAGTAATCATGACTCTCCTAATATGTTTATTGTCTTCTTTGTTCCATGATTTGTGATGTAATCATTTTTTTCTTACATATATGCCTTTTGTGGTTTACTATGCTGCTATTGGCTAAGTGATTTGGTGAATCAATTATTGACAAAAATCAACTAAACTTTGGATGGAAACAAAAGTCTACTAAGCACTATAATTTACTAGCGTGATAGAACTCAGACTAACAGAGAGTTACTTTAGACTTGTGATTACACGAAAAGGAAAAAAACTGAAGATTACTCAACAAGCGTGATATAATCCACAGGAAGTGATTTCTTGTGGTCATCAGTTTAACTAAAAATCATATGAGCTTAGTGAAAGAGGGATAACTGACAATCCAGTTCTCCAAGCAAGCTGACAGCTTTTTGTATGCTTAAAGCTAAAACTGACTAAAATATGGTTTTATGGCAAATGAAATAAACATTACAACATAATGTTCATAAGCCATGTTCTGATGGGAGATGTCATTCTGCAAATATGTTTCCCTTATTGGATAATGGATAAAACCCTGTTGCCCAATAGGAAAGCAAGATAGGTGGGACTAGGAGGCAAGAAGGATTCTGGGAGATGTAGTAGAGGAGAGCCAAGATGTACGGACTGAGAGAAGAGGTTCAGATCCTCTCTCTGGTAAGGTAAGACCACATAGAAACACTTAGATGAATAAAAATTGGTTAATATTTAAGACAGAGTTAACCAATAAGAAATGCTACTAACAGGCCAACAGCTTTATATCAGCCTCTCTGTGTATTATTTGTGGCTGATGTGGCTCTGAGATCAGAAAAAGTGGTTGTAACAAAATGGTGCCTACAACATGGGTACTAAGAACTTCCACTTAAAACTTAAAAAAACTTAAGAAAGGACTTTAAAAACAAAATAACAGAGGCAAATAAGTCTTGATAGCAGCATTTTTCTCGGCTGGGCTCTGTTTTGCCAGAGACAAGCAGAGACTTGTGCAGCTCCTTTGTCTTTGAATTGCCCAGTTGCTAAGGAAGGAACAACAACTACTAAAATACACTTGATTACCAATTCTGCTAAATTAATCCAATTTATATATATTTAAAATGCTTTGACTTCCAAATTTAAGTATAAGGACAGGTTACCAGGGAAAAGAATTTCCATTTTTGTTTCCACAGAAAATGAAAAGCTATGGATTCCTTCCAGACTAACATGGTTTGATCAAGCAAGACCCCCTGAAGCAGTGTTCCAGATGATCCAACATTCAAAACAGCTGTGACAAGGCAGCCTTGCAGACCACTACAACCAGGATTTCTGAGTCTTCTTAGGATTCCCAAGACAGTGCCTCCTACCAGCAGGAAGCAGTTTGGAAAAAACAACTCCCAAGTTCACAAATATTGTCTATGTTTGTTTTCATTTAAACGGGGTTGGTTATAAATGGTTAATGATCACAAGCAATCTTTTTAAAGGTAAAAAGGGGATTATGGTATGGAAATGAATGCTTTGTTTTGGAATGGATTTTCATTTATTGACTAAATTTAAGGTCAATTTTGTGATATGTATATTTCTCCTCTTGTTTAGGTGTTATGTTTATATAACTCATTTAAAAATGTAATGTATAATTTAATACAGATTATAGATAGTTACTTATAATAGTCAAAATTTATAGTTATGTTAGTTAGGATTTCTAGACATACAGAGATATATTTAAGATGGATAAATATTCTTCAAACCTTTATAAGACCTACAGAATATGGCATTTAAAATGGTTTAGGGTTTTTCTTGACAATGAGACATAACTGCTCCTTGCAACACCACCTGAATCAGAAAGGAAGATGGACATCAATGAAACTCATTGTGGAGTTTGCTTCCAATATGTCAAGACCAGCCATTTGGACAAGATACTGCTTTTGTCTAGATTGTTTAACTATATGCTTTATAAAGTAGACATGCAAGACCACAGAAAAGTGACTGCTGATACAAGATGGACATTGCTACAGGGTTCCTGCTTCATGGAAGAGCCTGCCAGACAGTTTGCAGGACACAGAGAAAAGTGACTGACAAGTTGCGGATACAGTTGGACAATTTAAAGTGTTCTGCTTTTCTGAGGAGTCTATTACAGAAGCATTTCAGGTGATTGACCAGGTATCAAGATGTCTCTGTATTTTCTATAGTTTGTATATTATGCTTCTGTGGTCTTTGAGGAGTTTAAGACAGATAGTTATGGTTATAGCTTTCCTTAGTTAGGATTAAAAATAAGTTACATATAAGACTTCAGACTCACAAAGATAAGATTAATGATGGAATATGTTCTTTAAATCTTGCTAACTGTTAATGGACTAAATATTGTTAGCTATAGTTCTGATCTAATAATTGTTTTGTTATATATTTTACTATGTTACAGTTAAAACCCTTTTTTTTATTTAGACGGAAAAAGAGGAGATGATGGGAGATGTCATCCTGTAAATATTTTCTCTTATTGGTTAATGAATTAAGCCCTGTTGGCAAAAATGAAGGCAACATTGGCAGGACTAGGAGACAAGGGGGATTCTGGGAAATGTAGTAAGGAGAGTCAAGATGTAGGAACTTGAGAGAAGATGTCCAGACCCTCTCTCCAGTAAGATAAGACCACATGGAAACAATGAGATTAATAGAAATATTAATATTTAAGACAGAGCTAGCCAATAAGAAACACTAATAACAGGCCAACAGGTTTACATCTAATACAGCCTCTCTCTGTTTTATTTGGGGTTGACACAACTCTGGGACCAGGCTGGTGGGAAAGTGCTTGTAACAAAATGGCTCCTACAAAGTGGGTAGTAGGAATTTAAAATGATTCAATATAAGAAACTGACAAATCCCATCTAACACATCAACAGAGTAAAGGATAAAAAATGGATAGCTCTATCAGCATGTCGACAAATTCAGAACAAATTTAGTAAGATTCACCATCTTTTAATGATGAAAATTTCTTCATATAGTAGATATCAGAATACTAAAAAAATAAGTGTAGTAAACCATCTAGGGCTGATGAGAAGAATCAGTGGGTAAAGATACTGCTACCAAGCCTGACAACCACAGTTCTATCTCTGGAATCTACATGCTGGCAAGAAAGGAGAAAATCCCACAGGTAGTTCTTTGACTTCTACAAATGCACCATGACCATCATGCATGTATTTACACATAAATATACAAATACATATATACACACATTAAATACATGTGAAAATAATATCCTGAACTGCTAAGTGTTAAATGTGTTTTCTTTAAGATCAGGACTGAGACAAGGACTAAAACTTCAATGACGTTTACCACTTCTACCACTAGAAGTCTTAACAAGAGAAAGAGATAGGGATTAACCAAGCTGAAAGGGAATTAAGTTGTTCTTGCTTTCAGAACATGTGCTTTACCCACAGAAAACCCCAAAAGCTGTGGGAATTAATCTTAATAAAGGTTAAGGATACAAACACCAACATTTTCAGATATCATATTTATATGCCAATAAAATGTGCTTCCTGAAAAAATAAAAGAAGAAAACAATCCCTTTCATAGCAGCTAGAAAACATCTTGTTAATAGATTTAAAGAAGCAAAAAATCCCTACAATGAAAATCCTTAAATGCCACTGAAAGAAATTATGGAGAACATAGGATAATCAAAGAAAATCTATATCCATGGATTAGAAGAATCAACACTGTTAAATTGAGCAAGCTTTTTATATTACTTACATTTCTCATTGCTGTTACTAAATATCTAGCAGGAAGCACCTTGATGATATAAGGACTTATTTTGCTTTTTACCAAGTCTCAAACTGCTGCCTCTCCTCAGCGAGGCTGGAGACTGAATGCCTCTATCTTCTTTGTGACTGGAGAATGAATATTTGCCGAGACCTTATTTCTGTCTTATATAACCCTCTACTTCTGGGATTAGAGGTGTGAGCTATGATTTTCTTTGACATTAATTCAGTCTTTTGTAGATCCAGGTGGCACTGGACCTACAGAGATCCATCTATCTCTTAATCTTGAGTCCTATGATTAAAGGTGTGTACAACCACCTCCTAGTTTCTGGCTGCTGGGATTAAAAGCATCTATTACCACTGCCTGATCTCTATAGCTTGTGGCTAACTTTGCTTTCTGAAACCTCAGGCAAAGTTTAATAAATTATAAATAATATATCACTACAGAGAACACTTATATATTTTGTTGGAATCATAGTTTAATATACCTGATATGGGAAACAATTTGGATATTCCTCCAATATGACAACAGAACTATTATATGATCCATTATTTCTACTCCTAGATATGTAGCCTAATGAAACTATGCACCAAAAACTTCTATATATTGCCTTTTTATCACAGCATGCATCACAGTATTTAAAGAATGAACTCACCTTAGATGTCCACTAACAAATTTAAGGATAAAGAAAATATGATGTGTATACACATATGTAAATTACTTACAACATACAATGGAATAATATTAAATACAAAGGAAAAATAGCATCTTTCATTTCTAGCAACATAGATACATGCAAATGTCATCACGTTAAGTAAATAAAGTACCTAGAAATGTAAATGCCACCTGTTTATATTCACTTGAGGAAAATAACAAGTTAATATAAAAAAGGACAGACTAGTGATTACTCAGAAGTATGGCGAGAGACCGAATTAAGTTCAATGAAGCTCATCGAAACATAGCTAGAAGCAATTAACTTTCTATTTTTTTGTAGCATAATAATTGCTAATTAAAGTTAATAATTTATCTTATGATTATAAATGTACAAAATTCCCAACACAAATTTTGAAGATAAAGAAGGGCCCATTACCCTGATCTCACTCTTAAAGTTTACACACTTATAATTTATTAGCACAATGTACGTTATGAAGACTAACAAAGATTAAGTGTCAATAGAACTATTTAAATTTATCTTGAACCTACAGTTCATCTGGGCTATTGAAAATGTAATGTTTGTGCTTTATTCTTTATTAGCTTGTTCAATACTTTAAAAATCAGTCATTAACATGATGTGGTGGTACATGTGTTTAATTCCAGCACTTGGAAGGCAGAGATAGGCAGATCTCTGTGAGTTAGAGGCCAGCCTGGTCTACAAAACAACACAGAGAAACCTTGTCTCAAAATAAAAAAAAAATCACCCATTAACCAATATTACCTTTCATGCAGTGTTTAGAATCCACAATTTACCCTTTTCCTTTCAAAATGCTAATTTTCAAATGTTAATTTTGGTGGCATGATGAGCATCATGCAGACCCTTTTAAGCATTGCTGAGCTCAGGTCATCAGACTTGCACAGTACACACTTTACACACCAATGCTTCCTGCCTCTGCTCTAGTTTTGAGATAGTGTTTTCTGCAGCCCAACATAGCCTTGAACTCCTCTAGTTTTTCTGTCTTCACCCATTCTTTGATTACAGACATGCCTCACTCTACTCATGTCTTTTATCTTTCAATTGCTGTAAAATGTGTAGTGTGCTCTTCTTCTTTCTGGCTGCTTTAATGTGTTTTCAATTTTTGTCCTTAGGAATTTTGATTATTGTGCATGTACTGATCTTGTGAAGGTTTGTTGAGATTCTTATATTTACAAAGTCACCCACTCTGTACAACATACACATACACACTATGCCAGTCTTTTTTCTTTTTCTTCTTTTCTTTTCTTTTTTTTCAGGAATCTTTTTCTACACATTTTATTATATTGTGACTATGGTCATTTTTTTTCCTCTCCTAATTTTCCTTTATTTCTAAGCTTAGGAAATCTTTCAATGTGTTCCTGCTATTGAGATGACTGAAAAATTTTATTTTAGATACAGTATTTTCATTTTGAATAATCTATTGATTCTTTATTTAAAATATTTGACTTCTCTTAATTTTCCCAGGTTTACATATGTTTGTATAGTGGTTTATTTTATTTCATCAGGCATAGTTATAGATTTGTTTTAAATTTATTTTTTGCTAAATCCAATATCTAGATCATCCCTGCTCTTTGCTTATTGGATACAGAATACATTATTCTGTTTCTAGCACATGTTGAGCCATTTTGAATTATTTTGGGGAAATGTACAGATTCTGGCCACAGACTCACTAATTAGCTTATGGTGATTTTGAGCTTGTAACAAATCTAGTGCCTCAGTCACATAAGTGCTGAGAATCCAGGCCTGTTCCACCACACATCCCTCTTAATGACATGTTACTAAATCACAAACCGCTTGCATGTGATGCACTAAATTAACACAAACAACTCTGCTTTCAACAATGAATATGATGGGTTTCTCAAAAATGGCAAAAGAGGATATATGGATATGATTTTTTTATTGGTTTTCAGAATATCTTAAACAAACAGTCCCACTGATGAATCCAAAACTAGATGACAGAATGAAGGACTCCCAACAAAAAGTTAGATGCAGTATTGTGCATCTGTGTTTCCTACATTCCTTGTGTGAGATATGAGGCAAGGACAAAGTATGACCATGAAACAGCAGGTCAGTTCCCCTGGAGAATCACACAAAGGAGGTCCTGCCTCAAACAGAGATGGGAAGTGAGAATTCACTTCTGAAAGTTGTGCTCTGACCTTAATTCTTATTCCATGGTGCTCACACACCTGTACACACGCACGCAAGCATGCACACATGCGCGCGCACGCATACACACACACACACACACACACACACATACCATGAAAATAAATAAAAAATAAACATTTGTGAAGAATCACAAGAAAAGTCCAAAGTCCTAGTTCCATCTATAACCTTTTGTCTAGAGAAACTATTCAAGTACTTGGGAAAAATAAGCCTTTTTGACTTTTAGATCAAACCAAAATTCTAAGCACAAGAACTGCACTGCGAGACACAGTAGAAATGCTTTTTAAAGCTAAAGGAAATAAGCCATGTGGAAACTCAGTTTCTTTTAGAGAACAGGCTATTATTGGCAATGGTAAATATGCTGGTAACCATAAAAGGTTATTTTTCTTTCAGTTTACTTATGTAATATATGGCTCTTGAAACCAAAAAAGAGTAGCCATTGCTTTAAATAAAACTAAGATAGTTTCCCAATATCCCTGAAACTAAGTTCTGACAGCTACATAAAATATTATTTTGCATATGAAGATTTATTATAATGATCCCTATTTCATAAGTAAAAATACATCATCTTCACAATGTTAATTTCATCTAGAGTTTTATTATTAGCACAACTACAGAAGCCTGCAGATATTTTACAGAAAAATCAGCCCAATTATATACAAGCAAAAATCTTCTTTGCAGATCTAAATTTTGCATCACTCCTCTAGGAAGAAAGAGATCATTAAATTATGATTTAGTCGCTGGGCTCTTTGCTGATGAGAATGCATAGCACTTGAGCATTTGCATTTGAAAACAAAATGGAACAAATATAGCTGGTGCACTTCAAAATAAAAGGACTTACATTTTGTCTAAATGTGAATAAATGGCTTTGGGAGTACAGCGTAAGTTTCAGCTGAGTACAATGTGGGGTTGTTTGTCACTATTATTCTTTTGAAATTATTTCTGATAGAAACAGCTAGCACTGATTAACTGATAAATATCTTACAATGTAATTAACCATAATCTTGTACATTGGACATATTTGATTTGCTTCATCTAATGTAAGATATGTTTGGAGGAAAGTTCATTTTTGTCCTCAAAATGGCACTGACAAATCATAGTTAACATTATTTGTTTTGAAGATTGCTGGAGAGCCAGATCTAATTTTTGTGAATAACAACAGGGAATGTTTGTTTTGTGGTATTTTATCCAATACTATATCAGTTCTTTCAAGTAAAAGTCAGATGTAATGGGCAGAAAACAATGATGGTAATTTTTTAGAAGTACATATGTAACATGGTAGAATAAAAACATGCACAAAATATCACAGGGTGTGTGTGGTATTACTTGTCTGCAATCCCTCCATGTAGGAGCCTACAGTAGAAGGAACATGAGTAGGAAGTCAGCTGGGAGTACATAGTGAGACCCTGTCTCAGAAGAAAAAGAAAAATGAAAAAGAAAAGAAATGAATAAATGTACCAGGTGTAGTTAAAAACAGTAATAATTGAAAGAAGAAAAAAAAAGAACATATTTATACTGGCAATTGCTCATTTAGAAAATACATATATGCAGTTTCCCTTATTTCCTGAGAAAATAGATTTATCAGTAAAATAGAGAAAACACAAATTTTCATTCAATGCTATTCAATTTAAATAAAAGACAACTTGATATTTTTCTTTTACTTTGATACTACCTAGAAATGTAGCTGTGCTTTAATAGGTATGGGTCTTATACAATTCAAATATAATGAAAATACAAAATGTTTTTCCCAAAATATGTTCTGGAACATAAATAGGAAAATGTTAATATATTTCAAAATCATTCTGAAATAATTTTGACATTGTTAACTTGATATTTGTAAAACTTTAATCGGTAATTCCCCTTTAGATGTTGAAATATAAAATTTGAGTGATTATAAATACCAAAATATAAGAAAACATCACCAGTTGTGCTAGAATTTAAAGGTGGTATCGGGCAATTAACTTCTCTGAAAGTTTGTGAATAAAGCATGGCATATGTTCTACACTTGATGAATTACACACATCCATTACAAGATCCTGAAAAGAAAGGATTCCCATGCCAACCTTCAAACCCTCAACAGGAATTTATTTCAGCCATAACTCCACACTGATGACAGAGCAAACCACCCTCAAATGGGACTTCACCAAAGGGATTGTTTATGGAAGGGTCAGAAGAGGTTTTCCATAAAATGCTTGCTGTAAGAACACACTGTATGAAGCCCAAGTGTTCTGTTCGGTTTTACAATTAAGCCAATAAACTCTATCCTTTAAGTTATAGGCTTTTCTCAGCATCAAGTGATCAAATATGTAAGGTAAAACAGCTCCATTTGGAAATATCTCAAAGAAAGAAGGTACAATATAAGCACTGGAGTAATGACTGATTTTGTTCACACCCTTTAGCAAGTGAAGCAGCCTCCTTGGGAATTGGTCGTTAAATGGAATTCCAGTCATGGGGAACATCACCACTTGTGTACATACTACTGTCAGGAGGCATAGTCATGTATATTTGTCAAAGATTAATGGCCTTGTTTTTGCTCTTGATTCCCAAGAGACTTGTATTTAGTAAAATGCTATCTTAAAACAACAGAATGACAACAATGAAACCAAACAAACAAACAAATTTCAAAAACCCCAAGACTATGTGTATTTGTTGGAACAACTATGATGAATATGTAATTGAGAAAACAGCAATAGTTTAACAAGAGGGTATGGTGGCTTTCCTAAACTAAATAAAAGTAATGGAGACAGAAAAAAAAATAAGAAACAGCATGTTATAGACTGAGAAATGCCTCACTCAGACAGCAAAGATTTTTGTATTTCCTTTACATTTGTTGAGAATTCACCATTTCAGTAAAACATACCTTACAGTGAAATGGTAATGCAAATGTAAATGAATTCAAAAGGAAATGGAGAACTACACACAGGCCACAGGAAACAATTGATAACCATGTATACTGTGGAAGTAAGTCTCTGCAAAAATTAGCTGAATGCACAAGTGAAGGCTGAGGTGAGGTTTAATAATCATTCCAATGTTTTCATATATAGAAGAAATGACCTGCAATGCCATCTGAATCATCAACTAATTCAAACGTACACCACACTTGTATTCACACACACACACACACACACACACACACACACACACACACACACAGAGTATGCATTTATTAAACATGTCACCTGTTCGCAAAAGAGACTGATCATTTTCTAAATGTTTGGAATAAATAGATCATTAACATATCTCAAATTTCCTGTGTGATTAAAGTAGTTAGGATGAAAGTTGCAGAGCCCATCTTGAATACATTCAAGAAACAACATTTCCTCTCTTATATGGAGTTGGAGAGATTGACTGCCTCTTAGCAGCCCAATCCTAACCAAGTGGTACCCTGTGGAGATTTCCAGTTTGGGCAATAATAGGGATCCTTTTCATCTCAAATTCAGCTCAGATAATAGTACTGTTTGGAGGCCCGCTCATGCCTTGAATGAAAGTGCAGAATCCTGCTATGAATGGAATGTCACAGTCAGGATATGCTGCTGGCTTGGCATGCTAAAACTAATGCTTCAGGTCTGAAAAAAATTCCAAATGCAAGTATCACTGTCCCTAGGTAAAATGTTCTCCCTAACTTTACTTCCTTAACAAATACATCAATGTAGCACCCCGATTCTTCTAAATAGCGATTTGAGGCCCTTAATATATATAGGCTTGACATGGTAGGTGACCAAGTTACAAGCAACACTTATTTCATTCTGAGGAGAAAACTGTAATGGGCTGATGGTTGGTTCCTTAGACGTCATATTCATAAGACACAATCAGAACCGCAGATCTATCTTATAAATATCAGAGAAGACCTTTCCATTTCAAGTCATCTAAAGAGAAAAGAGTGGTGTTATTCACACCAGCAGAAGTCAGTAAAAGAATCAATTCTTTGTTTTAAAAGGATAATAAAAGATATAATACAACATAGTACAATTATAATACAATATAATACAATAATTCAGTAAAATATAAGAAAATAAAACAAAAACTATCACATTGGGGTTGGGCAAGACAAACAAGCAGAAGGAAAAGAGCGCAAAGGAAGAAACCCAATAAAACCCCTAAACTGGATGTAATTACATACATGAAGAAGATCCACTGTAGGCCCATCCAGGATCAGTAAATGTTGCCTTTGACTCTGTGACTCTGTTTAAGCATTGTACATGTTGATTTAGAGGACTTTGTTGCCTTGGTGTTCTCCATCCCCTCTGGTTCTTAAACTATTTCTATATCTTCTTCCCTGGAGTTCCCTGAGCCATGAGTGAAGGCATTGGAGAGAGACATCCCTTTTAGGACTTAATTTTCCAAGATCTCATAATCTACATGATGTCTGGGTGAGTATCTATATTTATTTTCCATCTGCTGCAGAAAGAAGCTTCTCTAATGATGGCTGAACAAGGCTGTAATCTATGAGTATAGCAAACTGTCATTAGTAGTCATTTTATAGCTACTTTTAACCCTTTGAAAAGCTGTTTATTAACTTTTGTATTAGTACAAATATCTTTTATTACAGCCTATAATACTGGGATTCAGGGAGGTGGTGACATTGGTGGATTTGAGTATCTGATCTCCAATAGTACCTGCAGCTCTATTCCTGATTCTGGAATGACTGCCAAGCAGATTACTCTACCACTGAAGCCATCCCATTCCATAGCCATGGCAAGAGTATTGGCAGTGAAATGCAGACATTTGTTCATGGACACGGCTTCCCGCTAGGTAGTATCAACATTTTTAGTCATAGATATATGAGTTCCCTGAGCCTCCAATGGCAAAGGACTTCCTTACAATCATATCTGATGGGAGATGTCCTTCTGTATATATGTTGCTCTTATTTGTTGATGAATAAAACACTGATTTGTTGATTGGTCAGGCAAGAAATATAGGCAGGGCTAGGAGATGAGAATTCTGGGAAATGTAAAGCTTGGGAAGAGAGGACTTGCCAGCCATTCTCCACTAAGCCAAGACCACATGGAAACATATAGATTAATAGAAATTGGTTAATAATTAAGAAAGAGATAGCCATTAAGAAGCCCAAGCTATTGGCCAACAGTTTTATACCTAATATAATGTCCATGTGTTCATTTGGGTCTGAAGGGTAGCAGGACTAGCCAGGACAAAGAATCTCTTGTTACACATATCTCCCAATGTATTGGTCCCACCCTGCAATGATGATTATGCCACCCTTAAAGAGACACATCTTAAAGAGACTGTGGGACGTGTGTGTTAGTGGAGGCTCTTTCAGTTCAATACTGTGGGGAAAAAAGCTGATAAGTGACAGCATCAGTTACTGCTTGGTTATCAGCTGCTGAGCCTAAGCAGTAGCAAAAGATATGGTCGTGGACAGGGGCCAGCTTGTCAGTCAATGCCTACTTGGCAAATTAGGGTCCAGTGGTTGTTCTAAAGTGAATTGCCTTGTTGTATTTCATGTCAGTCAATTACCTACTCGGAAATGTAGGATCAAACAGTTGTTCTGCAGTGATCTTGAACCACAACCCTACCAAATTGCACAGCCATTCTTTTGGACCCAGTGGAGATCTCCTGGTTTTCCCAGTCTTAAGATCTTCCAGGCCAAAAACTAGTGCTGAGCTGAGCTCCCGCTATATGAATGGGTAAGTACTCACCATCTTCCTTTTCTACTGCTGCGATCCGTACTTAAAAAAAAAAAATGATAACAGCAGTATTTGATTATTTCCATAAGTCCCTGGCTATCTCATCCCTGATTCTTGGTCATCCAAGCTGTATCAGTTATAAGTTCCAACTTGTGAAGTAGGAATTAACCTTCTTGGGCATATGTATTTCATCCTACCACAGAGACACATGCTAAACCATATTTTTTGCTGCTCTATCAATAAAAACCAGGAACTAGAAACATCCTAGATATTCCTCAACTGAGGAATGGATAAAGAAAATGCAGTATATTTAAAAAATAGAGTATTGCCCAGCTGTTAAAAAAAATTCTCAGGTGAATGGATGGAACTAGGGGGAAAATTCATCCTGAGTGAGATGTCTGAGATGCAGAAAAACAAATATGGTATGTATTCACTTATAATGGATATTAACTGTTAAGTCTCTGATAACCAATCTACAAACCTTAGAACCATAGAGGTAAGTATAGAGTAAGGACTAGATGGTATAGATAGATGTAGGTGGTATAGGAAAGGGGAACAAAATAAATAGTTATGAATGGATGCAGGGCTACTGAAAAGGGTCAAGTGGGGATGGTGAGATAAGGACAACAGAGAAAATACATGAAGAGATAGCTAAAAGTGAGGGACATTTGAGGGGTAATATGGAAACAATACAGTAGAAGCTTCCTAAAATATACACATATAAAGATGATCTAAATTAGATTGCCAAATAGTGGGGGGGGGTGACAGAACCCTATCTGGACATCTCTTCTTACCAAACAAATGAAATTTTTAATCACCATAAAAACTGCATGCAGAATTGTAACCAGCTGATTTTGCACTTCATGGCATTAGGGATGCCTTGGCAGCTACTGTTAGTAACATTGTCTTGTAACAAAGTACCACACACATTCTAATAAATAAATAAAATAGCTGATGTCTCACCCTACCAGGAAATAAAAATGGCAAGTGAATTTATTTTCCCTGAAATGATGTAATCCATAAATTCCTGAACGTTTTGTTATAATCAAAGAAGTTGTATTTTCATAAATGCCTAGTTGAAGAATGTCTCTTTTGTACCAAAAGTGCAAAACAAGGCATTCGTCCTCCATATGTCCTAGTTCAGTAAATAATGGGAAGTTATGTAATTGACCTTAATAATGGTCTGGCAGAGAATGCATAAAGGAATAAGAGGAACATCATATGATTTTTAAGCCATTCTAAAATTGATTTTATTATAGTATTCTGCTACTCAAAGATATGAGTAACAGCATTGTATACAGGGGGACAACCACGTTTCTTAGTTTGCTATTAGGAGCCATCAAGTCACTGCTAAGGAGATTCTACCCCCACCCCCAAATATGAAACCATAGGAAGAGATACAGATTACTCTAGTTTATTTTTGTTTCTGTTATTTTTGTTGTTGTTGTTGTTCATTTTTATTAATAATCATTACTCCAGATGGTTCACATTAGCTCTTAATCTCATTTAACCTTGAAGCACCAGTGTTCCTTTCCATTTTTACAATATTCACTGTTGTAAGTAGTATTATTAATGGCTGGATTTTGTTAGGGTTTGTTGTAGTGCTAAGTTCTTCTGGCTTGCTATGTAAAAGTCAATTTTTGAACGATTTTTAAAAAATAAAAACAAAAAACAAACAAAACAAAAAAGGCTCTCCTTATTGTAGGAATATACACCGATCCAGTCATTACTTCACCAATTCTCATGGAACATCCATTAAGTATGCATAAAGCAAATGAGTAAGGGGAGGGTTAAGCCATCATTTTATATGAAGAAAAAATATTATAAAACCAGGCAGATGACTCATGCCTATAATTATCACACTAGAAAGTTAGAGGACCACCATGAGTTTCAGGTTGATCTGAGCTACATGTTGAATCTAGCCAGACTAGGCCATAAAGTGAGACTATGCTACTTGTTGGCTCTTGTTTGGTTTTAGTTTTCATTTATTTATTCTGTCAACTTGACACAATCTAGGGGCATCTGAGAATAAGAAAACTGTAAGTGAGAAAATACCTATACCACAGTGGCCTGCAGTCAAATCCATAAGGCATTTTCTTGATTAATGAATAATATGGGAGCATCCAGGTAACTATAGGCAATAGCACTTTTGGGCAAGTAGTGTCAGCTAGTATAAGAAAGCATGTATCTAAGCCAAGGAGAAGGGCCTCAGGTGAAACTCACCTGGAAAACACATTGATTGCAGTCATAAGCCCCCAGGACTGTGAGATGATGGGTTTCTGTCATCTTAGCTCCCTGGTTTGTGATGTTTTGACATGGAAACGCTAACAAAGCAATTTTGTTTTTCACAGGAATGGTGAAAACAGAACCATAGAATATATAAACAAATACATCCACTCTGTCTTCATAATGGTATCCCTGCTGTGCCTTAATATAAACTTCTCTTTTTATAAAAATAACTGATTAGGACTCAATCCCATGGCTTCATTTTAATATATGGTCCTTCTTTAAGGCCCTATTTTCTTTTTATAATTTATTTATTCATTTACATTCCAATCACAATTCTCTTTTCTACCCCTCCTACCACAACCCTTTACCTCCCACCCTCCCCCCAGGCCAACCAACCCTCAGTCCATTCCTCCTCAAGGGTATGGGCTCCCAGGAGGTGTCAACAAATTCTGAAAGAAATAGGTTGGGGCAGACCCAAGACCCACTCCTATGCATTATGGCTGAGCATGGCATCCTACACAGGGAATGAGCTCCAACAAGCTAGCTCATGTACCAGGTTTTATTGTGGCCTTACTGCCAGGATCCCCTTTGATCATGATGGAGAGAAACAGCTGAACCAAGTTCATGGAAACTCATGGACTCTAGACAGACAGCGCTAGGGACTCTATGGGACCAAACTAGGCTCTATATATGGGAGACAGTTGTGAAGCTTGGACTACAATTAGAAGACCTTTTTTCAAAGACAGCAACATTTGAAGATATTGCAGTTAACCATTTCAGTGTGGATATCCTAGTTGGAAATGTTCACCCCTACCAGGCACTAAGAAACAGCCTATATTTTCATTTCTGTCTCTTCACCACCACCCCAATTTAATGACACCTAGCTCATGAACACAGTTTTTGGAAGGAAGAGGAACATGGATTTTTACTACCATATTCTGGATGTTTCTCATGTCTACTTTCCTCTACCTCACAAACTCTACTAACTATTCAAAAAAAAATCCACACACGTTTCTGAGCCACTCAGTAGAATAATGACCATAATTTTGTACATACAGTGTTCAAATGTGACAACAGTCTCGGTGTGGCAGTATATTCTTATACCAGTATCTGGAGCAGGTGGGAGGCATAAGGCAGTAAGATTTCAAAGGGTCAAGGCTAGCTGTGAGCTAAATAGCAGTTTAAGGACAGCTGGGATAACATAGCAAGACCTTATCTCAAAACAATAAACACATCAAACAGTAATTAAACAAACAGGTATTTACCTAACCTCTCAGCTGTTTTCCTAATCCTCAGCTTCAACTTTGTCTGTTCCTTGCTTCTGAACAGAAGTGCTGCCATCTTGAATTGTCTTTGAACCAACACATCAATTAACTCCACAGTACAATGCTTTTGGTTAGTAGAGGAATTCCATTTAGTTTTCTCTCAGAACTTCTGCCAGGCTGCATTTACACTAGTTGTACTCATGGTTACTATAATAATCACTATATGGTGAGGCAATTAATATTCACACTCTTAAGTTCTACAACTTCTTTCTATGGTTACAGGTGAAGACAAATGAAATCTTTTAGAATTGGGGCATCTTATCCAAAGGTCATACACAGTAATTGAACACACTTGAGCTGCAATCCATTTTCTCTAATATAAGTATTTTGAAATATCCTCACATTCATACAATAAGCTTTTTATCTGGGAACATGTCACTCATGAGCATTGATGGACATGATTCCAGCTCTGCAGCAAACAGAAGCATACCATTCCATCAGCTGCCAACATGTGTGTGAGATCCAGGGTCATTTTAGCCTCCAGTATTATTGGGAGAATGCAGGAAGGCTCATCATTTCAGTTGAGGATAGCCATGTGTTGGCTTTGCAATACAAGGAAGGCCTTCTGTATTAAGAGAATTCCTCACAAAATACACGAAAATGATGGTGAAAATGCTGACTGCTTTCAGTGTCACATAAGCAGACAACAACGTTCTTATATATTGTGATAGATTACCATCTATTTTTAAAAAGAAACAATAATGGAAAATAAGATTTTTGTTATACTTTCACTCATAATTTCTGCTTATCTATAGCATTAGAATTAAATGGGTTTCAAAGATGTGCTCATATCATTTTTGTAATGTGAGCAGATTAAAGTAGTTAATGCTATAAATTATGCAAACACCTATTTGTGATTCACTGATTTTTCTATATAAATATGTCCCAAATTTAAAACTGGTTTTAATTTAAAAGTATGTCTATGAAACACTGGTTGATCCCATTTCAAAAATCATAATCACTCATTTCAACTACAGTGTGGTTACAAGTGAACCGCTAAGATAGTCATCTAGGTAACATAATCACTACTACAATATATTCAGACAATGCTTTTTGTGTGTTTGTTATTCTGTTAATTGGCTGTTTTGTGAACTCCACTTCTGAAGAGAGAGCAGAGCTGCTAAATCAATATTACTATTAAAGCTGCATCATTAATTAGTAACATTTTCAGACTTCAGAAGTCAATTACACATGAATCAGCACCTATGTGCACAAGAGGTTGACTTCATGAAAGACTAATTTCGTGATCAATAAAGTTATAAAAACAATAACAATGAAGATCACAGCAATTGTCCAAATTGATTTCTTTAACACAACACAACTATATTTGCATATATCCAATTTAAACCTTCCCTTTTCCTGTGGTGTTAGCAGTATTCTAGGAAGAGCTGAAGGCTCAATTCACTGAATTTCTTTACCCAGCTATATCCTGATCAGTCTACACAAGGAAAATTAGCCTCTAGACCCCAAGTGAGAATCTTCCCATTTCCAATGAGCTGTCTGGGTTTGACAGCAATGCATCTGGGCAGAGATGTATAGAGTTAGGTTCTTCAAACAGAGAAGTGCTTACACTGCATTTAGAAGGCATGTTGGTGAAGGTAAATGAGTTCTAAATTCAGCTTGCACTGTGCTGAAGTGGATAAAGAGTGATTATAGCTATTTGTTCTGATGAGGTTAGGAGCTTGGATCATGACCTCTTGAGAAAAATAAGATGGAGTGTTTGTAATGGATTTTTCTTAATCTAATGTAGAAATGACATTGAATGATGGTTCTTAATTAGCATCCTCTTCTTCACCTGCATTTGGTGTGACACCCTCACATTTGCCTAGATCATCTGTGAAATGCAAAGTCAAGCCCCAAAAGGCATGCTCCTTATTTCTCTTCATAACGAGGGAGTGTGACAAATTTAAAATGGTTCTGTGCAAATGAAGACAGAGATATGGGTTTTCATTGTGCACACATGACACAAGTAGGTATTACAAGGTCCTAAGAATGATAGAAAATGGATCCAACAGAAAAAATCAAATAAAACTGGTTTTGAATTTATTATCCATCACTCATTCAATATAAAAGGAAACACAGCAAAATAGCAAAGAAGAATAAGAATAAAAGTTGACTATTTTCAAAGGCTTTGAGTGGCAAAAGTACTCAACAGCCTGTGCACATTAGTTCATTTTATGTTTAATGATGCAAGGAATGAATGCCAGATTTAGTTTCTCCTTACTGGGTAATGAAATAGCCTGGTATGCAACATTCCACTTTGTGAAATTTAAAAAAAAGAAAAAAGAAAGAATATATAATTCTAAAAGTCCTTCTTCAATTAACTACAGGTCTGATTCTTGACCTCTGGCTCACATGTTCTTTCACGGTGAAGCATTTTAAGTTTCTTTGAATATTTTTCTTTGACTAAAGGCTATTCAAGATCCCAGAAAGGCATAGGTAGCTTAGTGGTGGCAGAAGGGAGAAGAGAGAGGATAGGGGATTGCTCTTCTGACCTATGTTCTAAGATAACCTCATATCAGGAATTGAATTCAACATTCCGAGTCCGTTCTACTGTCTTATCTTTAAAAACAACCTAAAGCTGGTAATTCAGAAAAGCCAGATGGATAAATGGAAAACCCAGATTCCGGTTTCCTCAGAAGGAAAGGCCATTAAATCCCTGCTGCATTGTGAAAATTAACCATTTCCAAAACCAACCTTTTATTTTTGCCCTAGGATAACCTGATCAAATTTTCTAGCTTCGTTTTCTCTATTGGACTAACAGTAATGTGAAACTGAAGAAGCCCCGTCAGATCTGAAACCAATTTCAAAGGCAAGCCACTCCTTAGGGAGAAGGCGGCCATGTGAAAGCAAAATTGTGTTAATAGTTAAATCCCATCTTCAAATGCCACCAACTGTCTGAAGAGAAAGTGATATAAGGAAAGGGGGGGGAAAGGAGAGAAAACAACCTTAGGGGGAATAAATCAGGATAGAGAAAACAAAAGAATGAAATTTAACAAATAAGCCATAAAATGGAGTCAAGAGAGAATCTTGGGGATGAGGGACTGTAAAAAGCAAAACTGATGAGAGATTTAAATGGATTAGCCTGGGATCAAAAAGCTAGATACATAAGGCTTTTACACAAACAACCAAAACATTCTTTGTCCTGATTTTTATGTAGGAGGTATCCCAAAATATTTCTCAAGCTATTCTAGCTAAATGCATAATCCTATATTTTAGTAACTAATGTTATATTGATACTATAAGGATTATTTGAAAGTAGGCAATTATTTACTTTATTATATATCATTTGTAATATTGACTTTTGAATTATTCAAATCTTTGAGAAAACTTAGCTGATATTTTCAAGGACATGTGTTTTTACTATTATTACAAATTATTGCTATTACAATAATATTTCTTAGAGATTGTAGCTCCAATTATTGGCTATTTGAGAAATAAATTATGGGTATTATATGAATACATATGTTAAATAAAATGATATTAAGAGAAGGCATAACTTAGATGATGTTATTACTTAATATTAGTAATTAAAAATAAATTTCATCTATTTAGCTGATATAATTAAAGTTGACTGAAAGGACCATAATGTTTGTGAAGTCTAATCAAAAGAAAGATACATTATTAACATGAAAATGATTTAATAACAAATCATTTTTATAGCTTTAAGGGGCATAAATACAATAGAAATCCCAGCAAAAATGTAAAGAAGTCATGTAGAAAATATTTTTTTAATTAGAAAGCCTCCCAACTGTATACCTGATCATCAGTAATTCTGAAATTCTAAAGTAACCAAAGAAAATATGAAGTCTCATTTTCAGTGGTTTAATGACCCATGTTATACAATATATAGAAGATAAAAGTCATAATTTCATGCTACAGACCTTATCTATCCTCATGCTTAGATCAGATATATTAAGGCTTGAAATTACTCTTCTTCTTCTGTGTGTGTGTGTGTGTGTGTGTGTGTGTGTGTGTGTGTGTGTGTGTGTGTAGTATCTGTGTGTATGTATAAAAATGTTCTTTTGTTTGTACTGAGTATGAAATATCTGAAGCTTCAAGTCATTATAATGATAACCTCTTTTGCACTGGTCATTTGGGGTCTCCTAATTAGGTGGAACAGTATAATGATTTCAAATTTTCTTTAATCTCAGTATCATTTATATTCTTAATTAATTAAGGATATGCAAACATAGGCGAGATTTAATTAAGAAATTCTAGGGATTGTTCACAAAAGAGAAATAGTATATATGTGTGTAGTGAAACAGACAGACAAATGGTGTGGGATGTCCTTCTGTATTCTGCAAATATGTGTTGCTCTTATTGGTTGATGAATAAAGCTGTTTTGGCTTGTGGCAGGGCAGAAGGTAGATAAGCAGGAATTCCAAACAGAGGTAGGGAAAGAAGGCAGAGTCAGAGAGAACCCATGTAGCCTCTTGGGAAACAAGGTGTGAGGTAACAAGTCAAGAACTTCATGGTAAAATACAAAATAATAGGAATGGCTCAATTTAATTGGAAAGGCTAGTTAGTAATATGCAAAAGCCATTAGCCAAACAATTAATTATGTTGAGCCTTAGAGTGACTATTTTGGAACTGGCAGATGGGAGGAAAAACCTCCAACTACAGACAGACAAACAAACAGGCAGGCAGGCAGGCAGGCAGGCAGGCAGGCAGGCAGGCAGGCAGGCAGGCAGACAGACAGACAGACAGACAGACAGACAGACAGACAGACAGACAGAGAAGCAGAGACAAAAATAGAGAGACAAAAAGGCATAGAGTGAGAAAACAAATGTTGAATGTCAGTTTTTTTACAGTTAATCAGCTTCCCAGGAAATTATATGCTTCAGTAACAGTCCCATGATCACAATTGGTTAAAAAAAGTAATCTGGTTCTGTAGATTAAACCAAGGGCCCTCCAGATATTGTGTATATGTTCCACTAAGGAGGTGTCATCCCCATCCTTCACAAGTATTTTCTGGCTCTTATACTGGAAGATTTTAGTAAGGTGTGCTGGCTGGAAGGCATAATTGTCTGTATCTAAGCAATAACTTTGTGCACCGTATCTTTCTTCATTCCTAAGAATTTATTTACTTGGCTTATTTATTGTTTTCACATTTTACTTTCAGTGAATGCCAGTGTCCCATGCTCCAGCACCCTATAAACCCTAGAATAAAAGTTGAGATGAGCCCTAGAATAAAAGTTGAGATGAGTAGTAATAATCACAGTTATAATGGCTGAGAGTGAATCAACTATTCACCAAGAATTGTCTTTACACAAGGGTGTTTCTAAATTTTTAATATTCATTTGTTAACTAAAAGGATTTAATAAAGTGGATGCATTACTATTCATATTTTATAGAGGAAGGTGAAGATAAGTCCAAGAAACAAGTTGTCAACTCCACATGAATACATGAGAATTACCAGCTACATATTATTTGTTTCAAATACTATTCCTCATACAAGCAATACCTCATGCAGATTTTAGTGAACAGTTGACCCACCCTGGTTCACATACTATCCTTGTAACCAGGAAAAGTGAGCAGTTTACCAAATAGGAGAGAGAAGTATTTTAAAGCACAGGTCCTTTATAGTATGGTTAACATTTCAGCTATCTCATGATCCATATGTACATTTCAAATCTTCAACATGAATGTAGTGAAAATCCAGATTGTCATGGTTTAGGTATTCTTAAGGAAGAGACTGGTCATTTTAATGTAAATAGTGATGATTAAAGATTAGGTACTCTCTCACAGCAGGTGATAAATCAGCAATTAAGAGTACTTGTTCCTCTCTTGGAGGACCAGAATTAAGTTTCCAGAACCTTCATGATGCCTCACTTCTGTCTTTAGCTCAAATTCCATAGTCTGACACCTTCTCTGACCTCCATAGGTGCTATGTGTGTGCAGTACATTTAAATATATGCAAGCAGTATACTCTAACATATAAAATGAAAATAATGATAATTTTTAAGTAGCTACTTTGGGCTGATTAAAACAATACTATGATTTGTACACTATGGAAAATCCATCAAATAAATACACAGAGAGGAAAGGTACAATTGTGGAACTATCACAAACCAAAGGCAAATGAAAAGGACCCACAGCGGGTAGTAAAGCAGCTTGGAATAAATACATTATGATTTCAGCACCTCTTGTTGTTGCGAATCTGTTACATGAATCAAGATGAGAACTGTTTATAGATTTCTCACACTATTTAGACAAGACTGAAAGTGAAGTCTATTCAAGAAAAAACAGATATGAGATGACTGAGACTAGATTAAGCCTAGGTCATCAAACTCCAGAGTGCTTGCTGAATTGAAAAAAAAAAAAAAGATAGAATTTAATTCAGGGAAGAAATTCACCCTGAGCTGTTGGAATGTTCATCCATATATAATCAATTTTCTTTTATTATTTTTCTTTAATTTAAAAACAAAAGCCTTAAAAATAGTCATAAATCAAATTAATGAAGCCATTATTATAGCCCAGGTGATATTTCTACAGCTCAGAAAGCACTGTCATATTTCAATATAAAAATACATCTTACTAAGTGAGTAGGAATGTTAAGTTTTAGCTTATTTCACGGATACTGTTTCAAAACCAAAGGGCCACTTGTCACATTGTGACACACTTCCTCTGACAGCAGATAAAGATGGACTCCATCCGTAGTTCAAATAAATGACTTGGAGTTTCTTAACTCCTGTATACATCTGGTCATTAAGCATCAGTTGTTACCTTTGCTCTGCAAAGCTGTAGCTGGTAACAATAAAGGTCCTTCCATTGGCAAATAAAAACTTGGAAAGTCATGTGTAGTAAATTTCAAGAATAAGTTCATACTCATATTAAAAGACTAACTACACTATGGTTTATGATCACACAGCAGCTCAACATAAGTCTTATACCAATTGAAAATTTTATATACTTAGATCTCAAATCAATGAGGATTTGAAAGGTAGAGATTTTGTTATTACAAGTGCACCCCAACTGTACTATCTAAAGATGCAAGGATGAGCTGAAATGCTAAAACTCCCCAAAGAAGAAATGCATTGACATGTCTACTGTCTGGATTCCTAAAAATTATCAACAGCCCCTACAGGCATGGGAATCAGGATGCTGGACCAGAAAGATGACATGGAGTTTATTAGGAGAAAATAACTTACATAGGAAAAAGTGACTATCACATTGCTCTAGCCCCAAGGATCCAGACCCTGCCACCCTGATGCTCTCTGCCACCTGAGGGGCTTCTGAGCCCCAAATCAATCCTTTTGCAGTAAAGTCCACACCTGTTACCACACCAAAAAGGGCATGGTCAGTGCTACAGTTTCGGGGAAGGGGGGTAAATATATCACTACAAGTCCCATGGCTGAATCTTAATTTGTGCTCTCCTGTCTGGAACTATCTTAGTAAGGTCAAACAAGATGTCTAAAGGTGAAGTGATAATGTTACCAGAAAGATTTAGATGCTTCTTACAAATTTATTACAAAAATAACTAACAAACCCAGGATGAATATTATGTTTTCTGTGACACACAACTTTGATTTACCAAAAAGAATTCAACACAAATAAATTCAGTTTGTTTTTATACCCAAAAAACTGACCCTAGAACTGAGAAAGAAATTTGTATTTTCATTTGAATTTACTCTCATATTAAAGTTTCCTTTACAAAATGGTAAAGGCTATTTAGTTTAGAATAAAAAAATCGTTCAGAAAAACACAAACATGTTTGCATATGTATATGCAAACATAGATTCTGAATAGAGATAAAGGCATTTGAATGCTGGAGACTTTCAAGAGTGAATAAATAACACCTTAGCATTTTCTCACAGGTTTAATTAATTTTCAATTCCATATTTCTAGGATTTAAGATAAAAAGAATTTAAATAGGAAAAGAGAGATTAAACACAAGAAACTGTGAGAGATGCAATTTCAACTGACTGAGTTTTCATGGAGAAAACTAGGCTCCCTACAACTGGGAGATGTTGTAGAGAAATTGAAGAGGAGTGAGAGATGATAGAGTGGCAGTCCAGGAATATTGATGTTCAGAGTGATATGGGAAACAATGAAACACTAGAGCAGGTGCTGAAGAGGCATGGCATTAAAACTTTGCCTCTGGGTAATGTGTAGGATGGAAGAGAAGAGGATAGGACAGGACAGGACAGGTCAGAAGAGAAGGGAGGAGAGGAGAGGAGAGAGAGAGAGAGAGAAAGAGAGAAAGAGAGAGAGAGAGAGAGAGAGAGAGACAGAGACAGAGACAGAGACAGAGACAGAGACAGAGACAGAGACAGAGAAAGAGAGAGAGAACTGTACAGAGTTCTAAGAAGAAGCAGCAGCAACCACCCACCATGATTGCATCAACAATCCACACATGGCTATGGGGTGTTAGCTGAGAGAGATAGGCCTGTGAATAATAAGAAAAACACTCACGGAGAACTGGGAGGCATTGAGGTCTTTATACTCTATGCTCAAAGCCTGAACTAATGATCCAGTTCTGGGTGTTGATTCAAATGAAACAGAGCCTTACAGAAACAAATGTATGATTTGTGTATCTACATCTACCCTTGAGACTACATCTCTAGAAATGCCACAATCTGTAAATTCAGCTATGTTTTATAAATGAAGTAGACAGTTCTATTTAAAGTGTGAAAGCCATGATTCCATAATATGGTTTGTTGGGAAGGTAGCCAGATTGCAGTAGCCTACAGTGTGATTAAGAAAAATGGAGATAGGTGTTTGAAAAATAGCACATGTATTTGAACATTGAATATGAATAGTGAATGGTACTAGTTATTTCTCTTTATTATCTTAGTTCTAATAGAACCACAATGGCAAAAAAAGGCATTGAAAACAGAAAATCTTGTCAATGGAGACAGAAAAGTGTCCTATGAGTAAAGAGTATGTCACTAAATAGGGTAGGTATCTGAAAGCTTTCTGGAATGTGAAAGACTCCATGGCATTTGTTTGTTTATTTAACTCCCATTGCCCCATGTGAAAAGAGAAGAGAAGAGCTACCTTACTACACTGCTAGGGCTATGAATCTTTTATTTTTCCCCATTACTAACTTCAGGCCACTGAGCTATTGTAAATGCCTCTCTACTGCAAACTGTCCATGTTCAAGGTACTTTTTTGCACCTCTCAACCAAAAGTAAAGTAGAGGATAATTCTTTGTGTAGCATTATAACTCGAACTTAGATGAATAGAAATAGGTGTGATTTATACTGTCTTTTCCAGCCACAGGAGCCAGTAGCCTCTCTCCTAACATTGCAGTTACATTTTAAACTGCATTGTTTGGAGGTTGCTTGCTACATCCACACTAATATCCTCTTTAGCATCTGCAGTGTCTTTCCTCCATCAGGTGCACCTCTCCTTTGGTTCTTTTATTTATAGTTCTAAGGTTTATCAGCATCAACCGCTTTTGCATTTTATTGGCCTGGTTTGGAGGATGACCGTAAGTCCCATAAAATATGCATTTAACTTACTTGATAGCAAAGCACATCATCCCATTTATGGGAAAATTAGGAGGTATAACTCACAGCCAATGCATAAAACAAGACATTATTATTATTCAACTGTGTGACCAAATATTGACAGAATTTTTTCAAGTTGTGAAATTTATGGTGGAATTGTGTTTAGGCCCTTTAGATAATAGGCTTGCTCTTTGTGCATGTAGATTGCTTCTATCAAAATGCACACAATGACATCTACTTGATTTTTAAAGAAAAGATCAGTATCATTCTGAATTAATGAAACTGGGACTTGACTTTTGCTTAAAGGTCTAGTCTATTATGACAGACATTTAAAGACATATTAAAGACAAAGGCTGATGTCATTATCTTGTTCTGTCAATATTAGGTATGAATCATTTCCATTTTTCTTAAGAAAAAGATGTGAAGTTGGTGATAACAAACAAACATGATGGTGGTTGAAGATGATAAGCTTTCCTTTCTGGGTTCACAGACTCTGCTAGAGACAGAGGCAAGCAAAACCTTTAGTCCAGAAGAGGAATAGCATAATTAAAATCCATTAGTTTACTCAGTCGGTGGTCAGCATAATTCACCAGGTATATATCTCAGACAGACTAGGATGGCTGTGTTCATAACCTGGCTTTACAGTAGCATATTTGGGATAATCAACACCAGAAATCATGTTCTGGCCGTGCTTCCAAGAATATCCAGTGCACTGCAGAATAAGAAATAGCAAAATGAGTAAAGTTCAACCAAGTTCCATATCACCCAGATCATGTGTCCATTCAATATACACATTCAACATTTGCCATACATTGTGCTAAGGAATAATAATAAAATACAGTCCCTATGCTCAGGGAGGGGTAAATGAGAGAAGGAGGTAACATTAATCAAATCATTATACAATTGCCCCACACACATACATAGTAAAATATGCAATGAGAAGGGAAGCCAATGGTAACAGAATGTACATTAGACAGAAATCCTAGAGAAAGGGTCCATGTAGGAGGAAAACATTGCTAGACAAAGAGGGCAATTAAATATGGTCCAGGTGGAACCCCTGCCATGAGAGTATCTTAATGCATTACAAGTGTTAAACAGACAGCCTTGCTGGAACACAGGCACAAGACTATGGCACCATATTTAGAAACCATAAAAGAAGTTTTCCATGGGCCAGGATTAAGCATTTCTTTTGTTTTACAGGAATACTCTTTTAGTAGGATATGGAGGCACAATTAGACTTGCATTACTATATAAAGGTCATCTTGGTTTCAAAGCACAGAATAGATTACAGGAGAAAGTCAAGGTAATGCCCAGTGATGTTCACAATCTATAATACAAACTACAAGCAAGTCAGCCACCTCATTATAAAAGTGATAGGATAAAAATCAGAAGAATCACAAATAAAATGTTGGTAGAAGAGATGACTGGGGAGGTTGCTACCCTGATTCTCTACAAGACATGTGACCTTCACTTTTTTTTAACAATCTAACATACTTGCGGTCCCAGATCTGTATCAAGTACTTTTCCTCAGCAACAATGACAAAACATGCCACTGCCATATCTATCTGCATTATCTTTATCAGAGTATGAGTGGCCATTCTACTCACTCTTTGTAAAATAATATTTCTGATTATTTTTTGACAATTTCATCGATGCATAGAATGTATCTTGATCCTATGCACTCTGTACTTTCCCACCCCTCACCTTCCAACACTGCTTCCTCCAAATGTTAAGTACTCATTATAAAAATTCATTTATAACACACTTAGTCAATTGGTGTTGCCCATATACACATGGGTACAGGGCCATGCACTAGGGCATAGGCAACCAAGTGACTACACACCCAAAGCAAAGTGACTTTCCTTTCCCAAGCAGCTGCTAACTGCCAATAGATCCAAGACTAAAGGTGGAAGCTTAGTAGCTCCTCCCCAGTCCATTATGTAAATCTTAACTGGCTTAATCTTGCCTAGATCTAAGACTGGCAAACAAACCTGCTTTGATGCAATACACATATCATGTGCAGTACATACTATTCACAGCTCTCCTCCCCATCCTCCAGATTTCATAGTATTTTGTTCCTTCTTCTACAGACTTAAATGTGTGATTGGATGTTGACTTATACAGATGATCTGTCTGTGGTTGAGCACTCACAGTTGCTTACTCTCAGCCCTTTTAATAGTTACGAATATCTCCAGTAACCTTCTATATAAATATATAGGAGGCAGTTGGATAACAAGCCCCTTTAGTAAAATAGCAATGACAGGATACCCCAGAGCATATGACTTGCATAGCCACATTGTTGTTGTTGTTGTTGTTTGTTGTGGAAATCAGGTTTACAGTCATGGGCAGGAAAATGTACCTATACACAGTGGATTATTTTGCACACACTTATCTCCATTCCACTGTATCCCAATGTTCCATCCTGGATTCTTTCTTTTCAGACAGATGGATTAAATGTGGTGGTTTTATTGAGATGTCTGCAAAAGTATTGGACATTTAAAGACCTGTTCTTTATTTGGTAGATATTTGAGGAAGACTAGGAGATGTGGCCTTGCTAGAAGAAGGTATGTCACTGGGGAAGAACCTGGTACCATTTTGAGCTAGCTCCCTGCTTCCTGTTTGTGACTGAAGATGTGAGCACTCAGCTTATGCTGTTGCTCCCTCCACCCTGCCCCCTGCCCTAAGCCCCAAGTAAACTCTTTTCGCCCCTATAAGCTTTCTTGATCATATTTTATCACAGCAATAGGAAGGTAAAAGTGACACCGACAATAAAGAGACCCTGAAAAAGAAAATCCCTAACATAATGGCAGAGTTGCTTTCTCAGTTTGTCTTAGGCAGGCAGAAGCCCTAATCTAGTCTCAGAAGGAACCATCTGTACACTAGCAGAAGGCTTCCCAATGAATTCTGTACAGACGATGGATGAGCCCCCATAACATTTCAACTAGATCCAACTAGGTCCAAAGCTACACATTTACCTCAGGAGCCCTGCTTCTATAAACGAGTCATGAACCAAACCTTGAAAGTTCAGCTTCTGTTTAAGTAAGCTCATTCCGTTTAGATTTGACTTAAAGTCTGTGAATTTTCAAGGCCAGAATAATCAAGATAATGGCCGCTTACCGCCCTTTGCTCTGATAATGCCCTACCACTTCCCCTTGCTCTCATTTCTTCCACTTACTTTTTTCTCCCTTGAAATTTTGGTGACTCTTCTCACTGATCACCATTACCCTACGTCATCTCTCATCCAACAAGATCCAACCAAACAGAAGACTCTCAATCCAAGCCCTTATTTACATACAGACACCAACCAATGAGGCTCCAGTATTTGGCACAAAAGGGAAGTAGCCCAGATAAAACTTGCAGCTCATTTCTGAGTGTACTTGCTTGCCTGGAGCTGCTTCTCTAGCCCCATGAAGCTGTGTCTGCTTTTTTTTTTCCTACCTTCCACATGGCTCAGTCTTCATGATCCTGTGAGTGCGAACCTGGGAGCCATTGGTTCAGAGTGGATTGGGTGGCGATTGAGTTTGTAGGTCCCTAGTTCCCTGGGTTAAATCCAACTGAGCCAATAAGTAGGCCCCATGGCACTCGAAACCTCTCCTAACACTTTGGTTAAAATTTGTCACTTTGTGTGACAACAGTAGTTATCTCAGTGGTTTCACTGTAAATCTATTAAAGTTGTCCTTTGAGTACATCTTAAAGCAGGTCAAATGACAGGTTTATCCTTAAAGATGTGTGTGTGTGTGTGTGTGTGTGTGTGTGTGTGTGTGTGTGTGTGTGCGCGCGCGCGCGCACGTGCGTGCGTGTGTGTTTGAAACAAGCTTGTTTTATATGTCAATCCCAGTTCCTACACCCTCCTGTTCTGCCCTGTTTCTCCCACCAATCCCCATCCCATCCTCTTTCTGCTCCCCAGGGAGGGTGAGGCCTTCTATAGGGAGTCTTCAAAGTCTGCCCAATCATTTGGAACAGGGTCTAGAACCATTCCTGTTTGTCTAGGCTGAGGGAGTAATATTTATTTTTATTTTTAATTTGTGTGCTTGTGTGTCTGTGTCAAGTGTTCAAGTGCCCTTTGGAGCTAGAATTATAAGTGAGTGTGAGTCACCTTAACCATAACCACAGCAAAAGGAAAAGCAGAAGGGAAAACATTTAACTGGAAGATAGCTTACAGAGAAGAGGTTGTCTAGGCAGGAAGCATGTCAGGACACAGCCAGACATGGTGCTGCAGAGATACCTGAGAGTTCTGCATCAGGACCCTAAAGCAGGAGGAGAGAAAATGACACTAGGTTTGGATTGAGCTTCTGAAACCTCAAAGCCCACTCTCAGAGACACACTTCCTGTAATGAGGCCACATATCCTAATAATGCCACTCTCAGCCTCTGGAAGCCATTTTTATTCAAACCACCATAGAACCCCTTTCTGGCAAAGTATCAAAGCAACACAGATTATCCCATGCCAAAAGAAGTAAGCATTGCCTGTGTGTGTGTGTGTGTGTGTGTGTGTGTGTGTGTGTGTGTGTGTGTGTTTCTTCCCATGCACTCACTCCTTCTTTTAAAACCACTGGAATTTAACTCTATGATTCTTCTCCCAAATGATGTTATCTAATCTTTTTAAGCGTTTTTCAAATCTCCCATCTCTAAGCATCATGATTGGATTGCAACTTTGACTTCATAAAATCAAACCACAATGATTAACTTTTAACACATGAAGACTTGGCTATTTCAACCATATCTAAATGGTAATACTTACTAATACACTTCTTTTCCTTTTTTGCTTTCTAAATCCTCCATGTTTAGGGGAGTATTTGACTTCCTTTGAGCCTTAGCGTGGACTTATAAAATGCATAGAATAGGAACATCATTCAAGGCTGCATCTCAAGGGTCTTAGTGAAGTAATTCATAATCTGCTCACAGCTCTCTAGGCTTTAATGACTGCAGTGTTTTCTTCTTTCCAGCACTTCAGATCCTCTGAGTATAGCATCCTCTTTACTTCTCTGTTTCTGTCTGTGTACAGTGTCTTACATGGCAGCTTTTAAGGTTGCATTGTGCAGTTTTGAATGCTATAGAGACCAGGAATATAATGTCAGCAAGGGAAATGTACAGGTGAGTGAATATTAAGCAAACAGAAGAATCACATTCTGTCCTATTTTTCTGCTTTTCTTCACTTTTGCCCTGACTAACAGGGCAGTTAACAATGAACTGGGAAGCACATAGGGGAATCGAAGGACAAGGGATATAAAAAAAAATGACAGCAAGTGGAGATCAGTATGGCAGTTCCTCAGGAAAATGGGAATCAGTCTACCACAGGACCTGGCAACCCCCCTTTTAGGCATGTACCCAAATGATCCACATCCGTGCAACAAAGACATGTGTTCAACTACATTATAGCAGCATTATTTGTAATAGCAAGAGCTTGGAAGCAACCTAGGTGCCCCTCAACTGAAGAATGGATAAAAAAAATGTGGCATATCTACATAACTACTCTGTGGGGGAAAAAAACAAAGACAAACAAACAAACAAAAACATGGGAATCTTGGAATTCACAGGCAAGTGGATAGAACTTGAAGAAACTATCCTGAAAGAGGTAACCCAGTAACAAAAAGAGGAACATGGTATGTACTTGCTCATATATGGATTTTAGACCTAGAACAAAGAATCACCAGCCTATAATTCATACTGCCAGAGGAACTAGGATACATGGTGGATTCTAAGAGATTCATATAAGATCCTTCACAGAAGGGGGAAGGGACAAGTTCCCCAGAGCACATGGGGAGTTGGTTGGCAGTGAGTTGAGAGGGAACTAGAAGAAAGAGAAGGGGAGGAGAGGAAACACATGAGACTAGGAAGATTGAGTCAGAGGAGAAATGGAAGAGAGAGAGAGAGAGAGAGAGAGAGAGAGAGAGAGAGAGAGAGAGAGAGAGAGAGAGAGAGAGAGAAAGAAAAGAGGGAGCCATTATAGGATTGAAGAGAAAACTGAACCTAAAGAAATGTCCAGATACCCACAAGACTGACCCCAACTAACAATTTGAGCAACAATGGAAAGGCTGCCATAGATATCCCTCCCTGATAGTGAGATCAACAACTAAATTATCCACCATCATGGGGCCCTCATCTATTACCTGTTGGAAACAGAAGCAAACACCCACAACTAAACACTGAGCCAAACTAGAATCCAGATGCAGAGAGAGAGAGGAGACCACCATGCTGTAGAAACACATAGAGGCAGCAGACCTGTAAAAGGAGGAGCTAACGAGCCCCCAGACTATTAGCTGGGAATGCAGCATGGGACTGACTCAGACCTCCTGAATATGGGTCTCAGCTAGAAGGCCAGAGCAGTCTAAGGGACCTCAGACAGTGGAACCAGGATGTATTCCTGGTGTACAAAAGGAACTTGAGGATACATACCCCATGGAGTGATACTCCCTTAACACAGAGACAGAAGTCTTAGTCCCTACTCCAAATGGCTTGACAGATTTAGATGATCCCTCCTGGATGGCATCACCCTACATGTGGAATAGGGGTGGATGGGAGGGGAGGGTGGTCAGGGTGCATGTGAGGGGGGGGAGAGAGGGAAAGAGGGAGGGAGAGAGGAAAGGAGGGAGGAAGAGGGAACTGGGATCGATATAAATAAATAAATAAATAAATAAAATAAAAAAACTTGTTTTTAAAAAAAAGAATGACAGCAAGACAGTATTTTGTTCAAGCTGCCAAATTTTATTTTCTCAGGGGAGGCTTATATAGGACCATAGGCAGGATGTGAGCTAGGTTTGCAAATGGGCAGGATGAAAGGATCAGTAAAAGGAATGCCCTGAACTAATCTTTAACTAGCTGTAAAATGTAGCAGGAGGAATATCCTAAGATATCATTTAACTGGTTGTAAAAACACAAGCCTGTATCTAGGAATGCTCTGCTGAACATTCTGCTTACTTATTAACAGGCAGTAATTTTTTATCTCAGAGGCTTGAGGCTTGAATACATCCTGGTTCCACTGTCTGAGGTCCCTTAGACTGCTCTGGCCTTCTAGCTGAGACCCATGTTCAGGGAGTCTGAGTCAGTCCAATGCTGGATTCCCAGCTAATAGTCTGGGGGCTCGTTAGCTCCTCCTTTTACAGGTCTGCTGCCTCTATGTGTTTCTACAGCATGGTCTTCTCCTCTCTCTCTCTGCATCTGGATTCTAGTTTGGCTCAGTGTTTAGTTGTGGGTGTTTGCTTCTGTTTCCAACAGGTAATAGATGAGGGCCCCATGATGGTGGATAATTTAGGTGAGGATGGTGATGGTCCCCAACACACTTTTGATCGCAATTTTGCATTCTCATTTTTACATAAGTGTAATGATAGATTCAGTCACATAGGATATTTATAGAATAAAAAATAAAATTTCACATGCATACATACATACAGCACACACATACACGTGTATATATTGTTTGATATGGGATCTTATCTATCCCAAGCAAAATCACTATCTACATAATTGAGAATGACTTTGAATATTTGGTCCTTCTGTCTCTACATCCTAAGTACTGAGATTACAGGTGCATATCACATGCCCATTTGTGCAATGATGCAGATAGAATCCAGGTTTGTGAATTCTTGTTATGGGAACTAATTCAGCCAATAGACTTTGAGGCATCCCATTTGTGTCAGTGTCTCAGGTGCTACAGGTGGACATGAAGATGGCTGGTGCTTTCTTGGGTGTAGTAAAAGAGCTGAGAGCAGCATCCTGCACCCACAGGGAAGATGACTGTGACAGCTTTCTACCTTTATTGTGAAAGTGTTCTCCTAATAAATATTTGATATTCTTTTATCCAGACATTCGTGAACTTCCTTAGTCTGCCTACAACTGGTGCCCAACATGGGACACAAATCCACGACCCTGAGATTAAGAGTCTCATGCTCTACCAACTGAGCTAGCATGATGTAAGCAAAATAGACTGATGAACCTTGCCAAAACAGGATAGAAAGTCTTTCAAATCTTTCTGCTTCTGAAAATGGCCTGTCATGTATTCTAGGCCTTAGCCAAAGTTGGTTGCCCCAACATTTGTGTGAGACTTTGGGTGATTATCCAGGTAGCCAGCTGTTTCTATCATTTCTTGAACCTTTGGGAAGTTGCTGGGCTTGCACTTCCTACTTACTCAGATAACATTATTTTCCTTCTCAGGTCTTTGATAGGGTTGAAGACTAGATACTAACCTCGTATTTTACCTAAGACATTTAGGTACAAGACTTAGAATCCTCAGGATAGGACAGCTGTTTCATTAATCTCTATTAATTGTCTATATGATTTTGCATTATGTTTAGAACCCTCTTATTTAGATAAAAGGACAATTGTTGTGGGGATTCACTCAACCATTAGTCTTTGAGGTATTATGATGGGAGATGTCATTCTGTAAATATGCAAAGCCCAGTTGATCAATGGGAAAACAAGATAGATAGGACTAAGAGTCAAGGAGGATTCTGGAAGGTGTAGCTTAAAGGAGTCAAGTTGTAGGACTTGAGAGATGAGGTCCAGGACCGTTTCTCTGGTAAGATAAGACAATGTGGATATACTTAGATTGATAGAAATTGGTTAATATTTAAGACAAGAGCTAGCCAATAAGAAACTTCAGCCATTGGTCAACAGCTTTATAACTAATAGTCTCTGTGTGTTATTTAGGGACTGAATTGACTTTGGGACCAGCCTGGTGGGAAAGTGCATGTAACAGTGTTAGGCCCTTTGAGGCCTTATATCAGATGCTATGGGCAGACTGGGAGCAGGATGATGCTTTCTTGGGTGGTAGTACAATAGCTAAGAGCAGCATCCTGCATGACCATGGTGGGTATTCACCTTTATTATGTAGGTATCCCCCAAAGAAATATTTGGTATTCTTTTATCCAGGTGTTTGTGAACTTCCTTACTCCACCTACACATTCTAGGCTTGTGTCCCACTTCAAAATCACTGTGTATGTCCATATGTATGTGTAAACATTTAATTATTTTCATTAGGGATGGTAACTATCTAAATGATGCCTCTACAATATGAAACCTGCCTGCTCATGAAGTTTGCCAGTCTGGATCATAATACGTTTCTCTTAAAAGACCACTCTAAAAGTTGGGGTTGGTTTCCTTATGCTTTCTGCTGTTTTCAAGGAGCTGAAAGGCTGATCTTTAAGATTGTACTTTGCACACTACATTATATATGTGGTTTCTATATGTCACACATGGTTTCTTGCAATCTTTATTTGGACTTGGATACTTGAGAGTACAGTCTATCTGAAGTACAAATCTAATTAGTCCTATTAAATAAAAACCCAGAGTCAGATATTAGGAGGTAACAGCTGAAAAAGATCAGAGAAGCAGAGCAGCCAGCCACTAGAGTTCTTACCTCTATGAAATTTCAGTCCTAAAATGGGCCAAATTCCTGTGTACACCTAGCCATATCATTTCCTGTCTCCTGTTTGTATAGATCTCTAGACTTCTATGGTTACATAGTGGATAATTCTGTAAATGGAGCTATTAGTTGATCTAAGTAATAAAAACCTGGAGTCAGATATAGAGGAAAATGTTAAGAGACTAGAGAGAAGGAGCAAGACATGTTATTTATTTCATATCTCAGCAGACAAGAGAGCAAGTTCCTGTTCTTTGTGCTTATATCCTATATCGACCAAGCTAGCTCACTTCAAGTCTTCTGTATAGACCTCCAGACCTCTATGGTTGCCTAGTGGCAAGCTCCATTGTCTGAACTTCAGACAGGCTTTATTTGTACAAGCAAGATATCATCACATAGCTCCACTCTCTGATCTTCATGCAAGCTTTATTTGTCAGAACACAAACAAAATATCACAACATCGATACATTTTTATTTCATTCCCACCACAGTAGATAAAGCCCATCACACAGTTGGCATGGTGTATTTGCTTATTTCAAGGAATGCATTAACAGCTAGAGAAAGTGGAATGATATATCTAGAGAATAGCTAGGTTTTGATTTAGAAAAACGTTTAGAGAGCCATGAGCAAATTATGATGGGCCTTAAATAAAACACTAAACTACTGAAATGACATTTGGGGGAAACCAAAGCCAGTATATTTCTTTTAGTCATGAAATGAATTAATAATGAATACTTTTAGGATTATGAATCAAAAAGTGACAAATCAAACTAAAGAGGAAAGTCTGAATGCTTTCCTATAAATTCATTACGCTGATTTTGCTATAGCTCTCAGCTGTACATATGTTGTTTACATGTCTGCTTCACTTGAAGCTACAATAAACATGATATTGAAACCAGCTTTTAAGTTGTTGATTACACTGCCATTCTTACTTTGATTGAACAAAAACAAATTAGTATACAAACCTACATCATTTACAATAAAACACAAAGAAATGGATGCAATGTGTGTGGACATAATTAATGAGTACCACAAAGGCATCCACAACCCCTGATTCCTCAGTGTTTGTACACCGAGGCTAGTTGCTAACACTTATCATTTATCTATGCTTCTGGTTATGAAGGCCAAAGTGACCCAGTTGTAGCCTACATGCCACAAATAGAAGTTATTCTAGGTGGTTTTATGAGAAGGTTTTCTAATCAAAAAGAGGATTGTAGAAACAGGTGTGAAGAACTGTTCACACAGTGCTCAGGATGCAAACTCATGCTTTCCTCTGCTGAACCATTACCCCAGTAGGTTCTTTTTAAAACAAAATATGACAAAAAATTTATTAAAATTTACTGTGGTTTGTTCACTTAAGGTAACAATAATAATTTCCCCCTGATTTCTAACTATCTAGGAACATTCTTTAAGAGGGGCACAAAATGTTTTAAAAGTTCCATGTTTATAAAAATAATAATACCTTATGAAAATGTTCTGTTCAAATCTCAGGCATAATCATTGATGAATCTTGAGGGTAGTATATGACAAAAGTAGTTAGTTTAAGGTAAGAATCCATGAATGCCGTTAAAGCCATAAAAGAAGCTAACAAGAATTAACAGGTACAGTAAATTTAAGCAAGGCAGGGGAGCTACAGTAATGAATCCCAGGAACATATTTTATTAGAATTTATGGTCATTCTGCTTGAATCTTTCCAAAGCAAGACTTCCACACTGGAGAATAAGATGTTTAACTGAGATTACACTTTAATAGCCAAAACCACTAGAGCTTTTTCAGGGAACATTCTTTAAGAGTTCCCTGAAATCAGTTCATATTTCATCATAAAATTAACTACAATCTGGACCATCTTCCATAATGAATCCAGAGATAAGGGTTATGAACATTAAATAGTCATAAAAATAAAAAACACATAACTGTGAAGCATCTCAAATTGCTGACTTTAAACGCAAATATAAGCATGCATCAGATACAAGGGAATATCACAGAAGGTAGACTTGTGCTCAGCAGAAGACTTCAGTAAGCTGGGCTACTGGGGAAAACAGAAATGGAATGAATGTACAAATTTTTCAGTGCAGCCAGGAAGAGGAATAGGATGCTGACTATGAGAATATATAACAAAAGGCTTAAACTAAGCTGGAGGGTTAGCAGGGTCTTCCTCAAGTTTCTGACTGGTAAATTAATATCTGTGGACTGTAATACTAAGATGGCATATATGTGGGAGTCACTGGTGCTGTGAAAGTGTTTTACTGAAGAAAAGTTTACTAACATCAGAGAAGCATCAATTGGAAGAAATTTTGGAGAGTATCTATTGTAGACAGGATGGATGATACCTGAGTTAAGAATTGTCTGGTATCAGTAATCTTTGCTTCTTCTTCTTCTTCTTTTAATGTTTGTTCTCAATACATCCAACCACAGTTTCATCACTCTTCACTCTTCCCACTAACTGCACCCCTCCACCTCTCTTTTCTTCAAGATCCACTCCTCCATTTTCCCTGGATAACCTTGCTCTTTAATTAATACTGTTATACTATTTATATTATCAATAAAATACTAGTTGACTTCTAGTCTGTGTATGCATACACATATATGTTCACACAGTTGTGAAAACAGAGTAACAAGTACATATAGCACAAACTCACACACACAACTACACTGTATGGAGAGGAGGAACGGTTTGTTAAAAAGCACAGAATTTTAGAGTTAAAACATGAAAAGTTCCTGGAGAATTATTGCATAACATCAAATAAAGTATGAATATATTTATCATAACCAAACTGTACACTCAAGATTGTTAATTTGATAGATTTTTATGTAGTGTGATTTTACCAAAATCATAATTATTTTAATTAAAATTTTAAAACATTGGCTCAAGGAACATTTACAGAGCAAAAAACAGAATAAATGTTGTGGTCAATAGAAATAAAACCCTCAAATGCATAAATTGCTCAGTAAAAGAATAAAAACAATCAGGGGTTAAAAACAATAATTCCTTCATGTATTGTGACAGTGATTTCTTTTCTTCATTTATATATGTTTAGCTCCTAGGATCCCATTTGCCTGTTCTAAAATTCCTCACCTAAAGCCAGAGACTCATAATTGATCGATTTTCTGAAGAAACTTGATCAATATTCTTAGGAGAAAGGCTCTTTATCACTACAGTACTGGAGTTTATGGGGGGGGGAGGCTTTGAGTCATGAAACTCTACAAAATTGCCTTCTGTATATTTATGGCTCTGTTCTTCTTAGACCCTAACAAGGAATACAGCTTACAGCTACATGGGTTTGAATAAGGCTATTTTGTGCTATCAAATGATACTGAGACCAAGTTTTTGACATTGTGGTTTGACTTTGAGGAAGTGCTATCAAATGATTCTTTCCCTTTGCTCATCCCTTTTCATGCAGAAGAGACTAAGTCTAAAGCAAACAAGAAAGCTAAACACAACCTTGTTGATCAGACAAGACCTCTTACTGCAGAAACAAGCCATTTGCATTAGAACACCTGTTAATAATGTAGTACACAATTTTGCTAAACCTCAAAGAAAGAGGTCTTCAACCACGTTCTGTGTTTTTTTTGACAAATGTAATCTGACATCTAGAGCAGCTGCCAGGAGATTTACAGTGCTGCAGTTTTCATCATGGTTGTCACCCCCCCCATTTATGGTTTCTTTCCATTTTGCACACACATAAGTACATACGTCAGCAATATAAACACACACATATATATATAACTCTGTTCATATACACCAGTTGAGAAGCTGTCTGTGTCAGAGATTTGTTCAAAATTCTAGTAAAGGCTCTTCCTACATCACAGTTATAATATGTCTGTGCTTTAGCTTTGTAAAATAATCAAGCCTTTCAGTCAACATCTGTTTGGCTCCATAGATACTACATGACCTGAGATACATCTTGAGTGGGAAGACTCAAGATGAGGAAGGCTGAGAAGGAGAAACCTGCTGCAGGGAGCAATATTCAGAGATCTCTGACAAAACAAACAAAAACATTATGCTATTGTTGGTTTAGGGCAATTTCAGGAAAGGGACTTTTACACATGTGTAGTCAGGATTAAAGGAAACGACTAAAGGTGAGGTCTAGAGTTGGTCAGTAACAGAAAACCATTGCCACATTTAAGAAAGGAAGGAGGAAGACTACTGCAGACCAGAGTGAAACTATTGGGCAGTGGTTGCAAGCATGCACACTCCATCAGAAAATGTGCTCAGAGCTAAAAGAAAATGGAGGAGGAAAGAAACTCTCACCTGTCTGTGTGCTGATCACCTGGCTATGCCTCTTGTCATCCAACCATTTTCTAAATCAAGGATTCTCAAACTCCAGTATGTGTCAGCCACATGAGAGTCTGATTAGGATAGATTACTGGTTCTCAGTAAATAAGTAAATAAGTAACATTCTTATTTGCTAATCTTGGCAGGAGACTCCAAACTCTCCAGGAAACAGAAAACTTCAGAGGATGACAGTGTGATGGCCATCCTCCTGGCTGGGGTACTGCACTTTGATATCCACCAGTCTATAATAAATAAAGAAGCATGAAGACTAGCGTTGTGTGTATTAAATAGTTCTCCGTTATCAGACAAATACAGAAGAGAGATGAGAGCCATGTTAATGGATAACTAATGAAAAATAAGGGAGAGGGATCCTCACAAGGAAAAAAAACACAGTAAAAGGCTATGTGAAACCAGTGGCTTTTGTGTATAACACCCAGAAGCATGAGCTGGCCATATGGCTGAGTAGGTAGTTGCATTTATCACCAAACCTGTTGACCCATAGTTCAAGTACTGTGACTCAAGTGGTTAAAGGAGAGAAATGACTCGTGAAAGCTGTCCTATGACTGCTATAGGCATTCGGTGGCGGGTGAGTACCCTCACACATACACAAGTGCTCACTAAATATTATTTTTTTTAATCTAGCAGTGGAAAACAGTATGAATCTCTAATCTTATTAGAAAACACAATTGTTTAAATGACTGTGTGAAAGCAGGCTAAATCCCAGTTCACAGAGTATGAACACGGTCATCATAATGAATAAGATAAACTTCATGCAGGAGTACTGAAAGGGGAAAGACCTTAGGCAAACTGTAACCTGAAGTAAATTGAAAGGTTATAATATGGTACAAAGTAACTCATGCTGCCTAGAGTAGCTTTCCATGTTTATAAGGCAAGATTGACCCATGTGAACAGTCGATCCTTTGGATATTTTAGCAAAATCTATAAAATGGGACAAACCCAATCATAGGTTTTTTATTCACATGTATATGTATATACACATATGTAAGTAAATGTAGACATACATACAAGCATGCATATACCATTATATGTACAACCTACACATAGTGCCTACTATATAAACACAAATAAATATAAATATACATGATTATAACACATATATAGATTTGTACTGTACTTCACAGTGGTGCCACGAAAAATAAAGATGGAAAACCCTTATTATCCAGGATTGCCTGGATGCTAATAATAATGCAAGGTTCTAGGCCCTGCTCCACAGACAATGAGGACAGCATGCATAGATCTACAAGGGAAAAGAGGTTTCAGGGTGATCCTTCGGCTTATAGAAATTTGATAAATCTTAACAAAACCGTATCTTCTGAACTTGTTCATATATTAGCTTACAAAAATATGTGCGTATGGAGAAACCCACAGAAACAGCTGATCTGAACAAGGGGGAGCTCATGGGAACCAGATTGATAGCTGGGGAACTAGCACAAGACAGACTCAGACGCCCTGAAAGTGGGTGTCAGTTAGGAGGCCTGGGCAATCTATGAGACCTCTGGTAGTGGATCAGTATTTATCCCTAGTATAGAAATGGTCTTTGGAGCTCATTCCACATAGACAGATACTATCTCAGCCTAGACACACACTGGAGAGGGTCTAGGCCCCACTCCAAATTATATGACAGACTTTGAAGATCCCTGATGAAAGGCCTCACCCTCCCTGGGGAGCAGAAAGGGGATGGGATAGGGACTTGGTGGGGGGTAGAGGAGAAGGGGAGGGAGAAGGAACTGGATTGACATGTAAAACAAGCTTGATTCTAATTTAAATAAAAAAGAAGAAAAACATTCCGTGCCTGTATTATTTCTTGAATTTCTGATTTAAATGTAGGCTAGGAGGATTTTAGAATTTGCCACATCAAGTTTTGCATGAAGGACCCATTGTGACTCCAACCATTAAGAAGTGGGGTTTTCTTCTTTATGCCTACAACCTAGGAATCTCCATGTAAATTTCTTTTACCTGTTCACTAGAATGTTAGTAAACAAAATGTAAACAGAGATTTGTAGACTTAAACATCAGGGTTTGATCTTTTGGGTGACATTTAGGAAGCTACAAATCACACTATTGGGAAACCAAATCTTATTTGGAAGATGAACAGGGCCTTATAGAGAAAAAGCAAGTTGCTATTCTCTGATGCTTGGGCAATCACCAGTGTTATACAACACTGTAGTAAAATAATTCAGTGAATGAAGTTGAGTGAGACTAGTAGATGAACCATCTTCTGAAAAAGTATTTAAAATTGCATGTGGTGATATTTTGTTTATGCCGTAATAAATAAAGCTTGCCTGATGATCAGAGTGCAGAACTAGCCATGCTAGTTAGCAATAGAGGCTAGGCAGTGGTGGTACACACCTTAATCCCTGCATTCAGGAAACAAAGGCAGACAGAACTTTGTTAGTTCAAAGCCACTCTGGGCTACAAGAAATTATTCCAGTCTAATAGAAAAACAGAGCTCACACAAAGATGATACTAGCACTGGGATCACAGACCTCCAATACCAATACTAGGTATATAGAGACAGGAATAATATGGCTAGGTAGAAAGAGGAATATAAGATAGGAGTAGATAGGAGATCAGAGCAGTTTGAGGACTCAGAGGTGGACACAGTCTAAGGATGTAGTCTGAGGATGCAGTCTGAGCAGTCAGTCTGAGGATGCAGTCTGAGGATATAGTCTGAGGATGCAGCCTGATGATGCAATCTTAGGAGGCAGGGAAGGAGAAAGTCTGAAGTAGCAGTTTGAGGACAGGATTGCCCCTTTGGGCTCAGAATTGGGAGAGGTAAGAGCTCTAGTGGCTGACCAATTTGATTTTCTGATCTTTCATCCCAATAGCTGACTCTGAGTTTTGTTTTGTTTTTTAATTAAGACAAAAGAGAATTTGCTATATAATTGTAAATAAAATTGTTATTATTTTAAAGCACTATGTTATGGGAAGGTTGATTATGCAACAATAGAAAGCTGCCACAGTGTATGACCCAGGGGTGTGCATTTATGAAAATTAGCCAGCAATATTTGACCACTGCTAATTCAAACAATGTCTTACAAGTTGTTAGTGGCTACACCTGAATATACTAATAATTATCTACCAGCTGTAGTTCCACTTGCCTGAAACCTAGCAATGTTTCCAGTCCCTCCAGCAGAGCTCTGGAGCAGCCAAATATAGTTCTTGGTTTTTTTGTTTGTTTGTTTGTTTTTAATGATTTTTTGAGTCAGAGTTTCTCTGTAGCTTTGGAGTCTGTCCTAGAACTCAAAATGTAGATCAGGCTGGTCATTGGTAAAGAATACACTCTGAATTAAAAAGATCCTCTTCATATTTTTAATACATATATTTAATGCCTTTATGAACAATTATTTATAGGTCTTATTAACCTTAGATAAAATATACTTCTAATGACAAAGGCTGGATAATTCATACCATCCTCAAAATTCCTGAGTTCTGCATATATCTGGTAATCATAAATATAGGAAAATGTCAGAATTTTATTGTCTATGCACATGAAGTCTACCCAACATTTTCTACTTAGTGTCTTTGTTTGCATATTAAAAATTACAGGCTTTCACATGAGCATCAAGACAAGCAGCTGTTCTTGACATTTCAACAACTGCTGACAATACCGAACTCTTGGGTTTATTTTTTCCACAGAAAACAAACTAAAACATGGATAATACCTTTGATAAATCTCATGGTCTCCAGATAATGATAGGACCCTTCAATCCCCAATCTGCTGTATCTAAAAGACTGCTTCATTCTCAGGTAATCAAGGAACCACAGAAAACAGAATATTTTGTTTATTCTGTTGGTTAAGTCTTGGCTTTCAGTAGATCACATTGGCTATTCATTACCTTCTTTCTCATATTTTTTTGTTGGTTAGTTAACATAGCTAATATGTCCCTCATTCCAACAAGATATCCAAGCTTTATTTTGTTTGTTACTGCTGTTCTTTTCATGTGTATGCATGTGTGTACATGTGGTTACATGTGGGTTCATGTTGTGGGATATTTGTATATTGTGTGAAAAAAACTATATTACTGTGATTGATTTGGTAGAGATCTGAACGGTAGGAAGTATAGTTGGGATTTCTGGCAGAAAGAGATGAAGTAAGAGATGATTGTAGGTATGTGTGGATATTTGATGAGACACAGAATAAGCAGGATGATCAGAAGGAGAGGAATCAGCCATGAACCATATGGCAGATGTAGATTAACATAAGTGAGTTAATTTAAGTTATTAGAGCAAATTAGAAACAAGCATAAGCTATAGAATGAGATTTCATAATTAATAAGGAGACACCACATCGTTATTTGGGAACAGGAAGGACAGTAGAAGGTTTGTTAAAGATTGGTGTGTGTGTGTGTGTGTGTGTGTGTGTGTGTGTGTGTGTGTGTATGTGTGTGTATGTATTTGGTGTGTTTGTGTGCAAGTAGAGCAAATACTCATGTCTAAAATCTTCCTGATTATTCTTTTACCTTATTCATCAAGGCAATGTCTCTCAATCAAACCTAGACTTAGCAGTGGGGCTAGTTTTGTGAGCTAGCTTACACCAGGCTGTCCCTGCCCCATACAGAAGTTGTACCATATTCATATGGCATTTATATAGGTTCTGAGGATTCCAAGTTGAATCCTCCTGATGCTGCAGCAAGCATTAAACTTTGGGCTATCTCCTCCTCAGTCCAACGGCAAAATTTTTGAGGCAAGAAGCAATATATAAACTATTTTGACATCTCAGAAAGAAACAATGACAGGGACAAATAGGCAAACACAGCTTTAAAAACATTCCCTGCCAGACCCGCCTATCAGTGCTGAAACATCCTGAGTATCAGACTAGCCTTTGTCCCTCCAACAGGAGGCCTTGGCTAGAGGCCTTGGCTAGAGCTAGACCTGACTATCCCTGAGGAAACATCCTGCAGGCTAGCCTCTGCCAAAGAGGCCTCACCTCTCCTCTGCTGGAGCCTGAACTTTGACCCCCATCATCGGGCCCCCACCTAAGGAGAGACACCATAGAGAGCTTGGACCACCCAGAACTACAGACTTCGAACATCTGATCCACCTAAATCTGAAGAGAGAGGGAGAAACCCCACCAACACCTACTAGAAGAAGCTATGGGAAAACAGCAATACAAGAAAACACCTAACATCAGAAAGCCAAGCATAACACTACTAGAATCTAGGAAAGCTACACCAACTAGACCAGAATACAACAAAGCAAATGAATCAGAAGAGAACAACCTAAAAATTATTGTCATAAAAATGATAGAGGCCCTGAAAGAAGATCTGAGAAAATCCCTTCAAGAAATGGAAGATAAAGCAAACAAAAAAAATGGAAGAAATGAATAAATTTCTTAAAGAAAGTATAAAAAGCCAAGAAAAAATAATTAAACAGGTGAAGGAAACGCTTCAAGAATTGAAAATGGAAATGGAGACAATTAAGAAAACACAAACCGAAGGAATGTTGGAAATAGAAAAACTGGGCAAATGATCAGGAACTACAGACACAAGCATGACCAACAGAATTCAAGAGATGGAAGAAAGAATCTCAGGAGCGGAAGATAAACTAGAGGAAATAGATTCATCAACCAAAGAAAATCGTAAATCCAACACATCCTTAACACAAAACATCCAGGAAATGTGGGAAACTGTGAAAAGGCCAAACCTAAGAATAATAGGCATAGAAAAAGGTGAGAAAGCCCAGCTCAAAGGGTCCGAAAACATATTCAACAAAATCATTGAGGAAAGCTTTCACAATCTGAAGGACAAGCCCATGAAAATATAAGAAGCATACCGAACACCAAATAGACTGGACCAAAAAAAAAAAAAAAAAGACCCCTCGACATATAATAATCAAAACACCTAACATACAGAATAAAGAAAAAGTATTAAGAGCAGCAAAGGAAAAAGACAGGTAACATATAAAGGCAGACCTATCAAAATTATGCCTGACTTCTCCATGGAAGCCCTCAAGGCCAGAAGGTCCTGTATAGATGTTATACAAGTAGTAAGAGTCCACGGATGCCAACCCAGGCTACTGTACCCAGCAAAACTCTCGATCACCATACATGGAGATATTTAATGACGAAGCCAGATTTGCACAATACTTATCTACAAATCCAGTCCTACAGAAAACTTTGGAAGGAAAACTCTAACCCAAGGAAGATAACTACACTCACAAAGATGTAGGCAACAGATAAACCCACTTCACCAGAAACCAAGGATAAAGAAGGACAAATAATTTCACAATACTGCTGCCAAAAGCAAATCTAAAACAAACAAGCATTAACAATCAATGGTCCTTACTCTCCCTCAACATTAATAGTCTTAACTTGCCTATAAAAAGACACAGGCTAACAGAATGGATATTAAGAGAGAATCCATCCTTCTGCTGCATACAAGAAACACACCTAAGCTTCAAAGATAGACATTACCTCAGGGTAAAGGGCTGGGAAAAGGTCTTCCAATCAAATGGACCCAAGAAGCAAGCAGGTGTGGATAGCCTAATATCTAACAAGTTAGATTTCAAACCAAAATTAATCAAAAGAGATAAAGATAGTCATTTCATATTCATCACAGGAGAAATCCATCAAACAAAGTCTCAATTCTGAACATCTATGCCCCAAATACAAAGGCACCCCAAATACAAAACCTCACATACAACTTCACACACTTACAGTGGGAGACTTCAACACACCACTCTCATTGCTAGACAGAACCACCAATCAGAAACTCAACAAAGAAACAAAAGAACTAACAGAAGTTATGCCTCAACTGGATTTAAGACATCTATAGAATATTCCATCCAAACCCAAAAGAATATACTTTCTTCTCTGTTCCACATGGAACCTTCTCTAAAATCGACCACATACTAGGTGGCATAACAAACCTCAACAGATACAAAAGAATTGGAATAGTGCCCTGTATGTTATCAGACCACCATGCTTTAAAATTGGAATTCCACAACACCACACATCGCAGAAACCCTACAACTTATGGAAACTGAACAATGTGCAATTGCACCACACTGGGTCAAAGAAGAAATAAAGAAAACAATTAAGGACTTCCTAAAATTCAATGAGAATGAGGACACGACATATCCAAACTTATGGGACACCTTGAAAGCAGTGCTATGAGGGAAGTTCATTGCACTGAGTGCCCATATGAAGAAAACAGAGGATAGTCACATTCGAGAATTAACAGTGCAACTGCAAGCCTTAGAACAAAAAGGAGCAAACTCACCCTGGAGGAGTAGATGCCAGGAAGTAATCAATTTGAAGGCTGAAATCAATAAAATAGAAATCAGGAAAACAATACAAAAAAATCAATGCAACAAAGAGTTCGTGTTTCGAGAAAAGCAACACGATAGACAAACCTTTATAAACCTAACAAAAAGCAGAGAGAGATCATGCAAATAACAAAATCAGAAATGAAAAGGGGGACATAACAATGGACACAGAGGAAATCCAGACAACTTTCAGGTCATTCTTTGAAAATCTGTACTCTACAAAATTTGAAAATTCAAATGAAATGGATAACTATCACTTACCAAAATTAAACCAGGAACAGACAAACAACTTAAATAGACCGATAACCCCCAATGAAATCAAAACACTCATTGAAAGCCTTCCAACCAAAAAAAGCCCAGGGCCAGATGGCTTCAGTGCAGAATTGTACCAGAAATTCAAGGAAGAGCTAATTCCAATACTCCTCAAATTGTTCCACACAATAGAGACAGAATGCACATTACCAAACTCTTTCTACGAGGCCACAATCACCTTGGTACCCAAGCCTCACAAAGATACAACTAAGAAAGAATACTACAGACCAATATCCCTGGTGAATATCGACACAAAAAGACTCAATAAAATACTGGCAAACCGAATCCAAGAATATATCAGAGAAATCATCCACCATGACCAAGTAGGCTTTATCCCTGGGTTGCAAGGATGGTTTTATATACAAAAATCTATCAGCGAGATCCACCATATAAACAACTGAAAAAGAAAAACCATATGATCATCTCCCTAGATGCTGAAAAAGCCTTTGACAAAATTCAACACCATTTCATGATAAAGGTCTTGGAGAGATCAGGGATAACAGGAACATACTTAAACATAATAAAAGCAATATACAGTAAACCAACAGCCAACATCCAACTGAATGGAGAGAAGCTTAAGGCAATTCCTCTAAAATAAGGAACAAGACAAGGCTGTCTGCTCTCCCCATATATCTTCAATATTGTACTTGAAGTTCCAGCTAAAGCTATAAGACTAGCAGGATACAAGATAAACTCAAAAAAATCAGTAGCCCTACATTATTCAGACGACAAAAAGGCTGGGTGACACTTACTAAACATGTGAAAGACCTATACAATAAGAATGTTGTGACTTTAAAGAAAGAAATTAAAGGATATACCAGAAAATGGAAAGATCTCCCATGCTATTGGATTGGAAGGATAAATATGGTAAAAATGGCAATCTTGTCAAAAGCAATCTGCAGATTCAATGCAATCCCCATTAAAATCTCAGCACAATTCTTCACTGACATTGAAAGGATAATAGACAACTTTGTATGGAAAAACAAAAGATCCAGGATAGCCAAAACAACCCTGTACAATAAAGGAACTTCAGGAGGCATCACCATCCCCGACTTTAAGCTCTACTACAGAGCTATAATTCTGAAAACAGCCTGGTATTGGCACAAAAATAGACAGGTAGACCAATGGAATAGAAAATCCTGATATTAACCCACACACTTATGAACACCTGATTTTTGACAAAACAGCTAAAAAAAAATGCAATGGGGGGTGGAAAGCCTCTTCAAAAAATGGTGCTGGCACAATTGGATGATGGTGTGTAGAAGACTGCAGATAGACCCATGTCTATCACCATGCACAAAACTCAAGTCCAAATGGATCAAAGACCTAAACATAAATCCAGCCACACTGATCCTCTTAGAAGAGAAAGTAGGAGGTACCCTTGATCAAATTGGTATAAGAGACTGCTTCCTGAACATAACTCCAGTAGCACAGACACTGAGATCAACAATTAATAAGAGGGACTTCCTCAAACTTAGAAGTTTCTGTAAGGCAAAGGACGCAGTTGGCAAGACCAAATTTTTACCAAAAAAAATTTTTTTTACCAATCCTACATCTGACAAAGGGCTGATCTCCAAAATATACAAAGAACTAAAGAAGCTAGTCAACAAAACACCAAATAGCCCTATTAAAATTGAGGTACAGAATTGAAGAAAGAATTCTTAATAGAGGAACTCAAAGAGGCTGAAAGAAACTTATGAAAGTGTTCAACATCCTCAGCTATTAGGGAAATGCATATGAAAACAACTTAGATACCATCTTACTCGTGCCAGAATGGCTAAAATTAGAAACAACAATGAGAACTTATGCTGGAGAAGATATAGAGAAAGGGGAACAATCCTTCACTGCTGGTTGGAGTGCAAACTCCTACAGCTATTTTGTAGATCAGTATGGTGGTTCCTCAGGAAAATGGGAATTAGCTTACCATAGGACCCAGCAATTCCACTCTTTGGTATATACCCAAATGACCCACATCCATGCAACAAAGACATGTGGTCAACTATGTTCATAGCAGCATTATTTGTAATAGCAAGAACCTGAAAGCAACCTAGATGCCCCTCAACTGTTTGATGGGTAAAGGAGATGTGGCACATCTACACAATGAAATACTACTCTGCCGAAAAAATAAATAGCGGAATCTTGAAATTCCCAGGCAAGTGTTGGAACTTGAAGAAACCATCCTTAATGAGGTATACTAGTCACAAAAAAAGGAACAGGTTATGTACTCGCTCATATATGGATTTTAGACATAAAGCAAATGATCACCATTCTATAATTCACACCACTGAGAAATTAGGATACAAGGTGTATTCTAAGAAATTCATATATGGTCCTTCACAAAAGGGGGAAGTGACAAGTCCCCCTGAGCACATGAAAAATGGGTGGCATTGAATGGAGAGATAACTAGGAGAAAGAGAAGGTGAAGAGAGGAAAACACGTGGGACTAGATAGATTGAGGTAGGGCGAGAGAGGGGGTGGGACATAAAAGAGGGAGCCATTATTGGTATGAAGAGAAAACTGAACCTAAAAAAAAGGTCTAGAGAACTAATAAGACTGACTCCAACTAACAATTCTAGCAACCATGGAAAGCCTACCATACATGCCCTTCCCTGATAGTGAAATCATCAACTAAATTATCCACCATCATGGAGCCCCCATCTAGTACCTGTTGGAAACAGAAACAAACACCCATAACCAAACACTGAGTAGAACTAGAATCCAGATGCAGAGAGAGGAGACAATACCAGGTTGCAGAAACTCACAAAGACAGCTGACCTGAACAAGGAGGAGCTAATGCCACCCCAGACTGATGTCTGGGAATCCAGCATGGGACTGACTCAGACCCCTTGAATATGGGTCTCAGCTAGAAGGACTGAGCAGTCTGGGGGGACCTCAGACAGTAGAAACAGGATCTATTCCTAGTGCACAAATGGCCCTTGAGGACACATCCACCATGGAGGGACACCCCCTTAACCTAGAGATAGGAGAGAAGTCCTAATCCCTACTTCAAATGACTTGACAGATTTACATGACCCAACCTGGATAGCATAGTCCTACAAGTGGAATGGGGGTAGGGGGATGGGAGGGGAGAGTGGCCAGGGTGCATGTCACAAGGGAAAGCGGGTAAGAAGGAGGGAGGGAGAGATGGAGGGAGGGTTGGAGGGAGGAAGGGAGAGGAAACTGAGATCCACATGTAAAATTTTCAAAATATATTATTATTAATAAGAAAACACTCCCTGATACATGACTTATCTGAAAGATTGGCCATAGTCACTTTACATTCAACACTTCCCTGAGTTATGTATTGTTTTTCCACCTTTATGTATGTATACCCTTTTGCATGAATTTATGTATATAGACTCCTGTGCAGGTGTATATATATGTATGTATGTATGTATGTATGTATGTATGTATATGTATATGCATATATGTATATGTGTATGTATATGTATATATATGTAATTGCTTCAAGGACATATATACATATATATGTGTGTGTGTGTGTGTGTTTGTGTGTGTGTGTGTGTGTGTCTGTGTGTGTCTGTGTGTGTGTGTGTGGAGAATACGATACTTCATTTATTTGTGCAGCATCTCTCAGTGAATCCCAGAGCTCATCAACATGGCTAATTTGGTAGTCAGTTTACTCTGTGTTCCACTTCCGTGGAATGACAGGTGAGCTGCCATTCCAATTCAGTGGTAACTGAGATTCTGAGGATCCAAATTCCAGCTCCTAATCTTTTGCAACAAATGTTTCAACTATAGACACACTACCCAGTCCTACCTCCCATTAATTCAATCACTTATCACAACTAAGCAAATAATTCTGGGCTACCATAAGTTAGTGTTTGTTTTCAGACTAAATGTACAAAACAAAAAAAAATAATTTATAAAAGAGACAAAATGATTCACATTAATGCTTTCTGGTGGTTGTTTGAATTGCATATGTATGTTACATTGTGATAAGAAATTTCCAGTTACTAATTTACTTAATACAATTTCACATTCTTTATCACATTTTCCAAATTCATATCTTAATATATTGTTTTCCTATACTTGAGGTCAAATAATAAACATTTATTAGATATTAGTTTAGCTATCTCATCTATGTAACTACAAGAAAATCTTGATAATAAGGAATAACTGATGTAAGGATGTGATGGATCACTTTGCTACAGTGTAATATAAACCTTAACTGGAGTAATAAATGCTTCTGCCTTTCAAGGGAACCTGGGATAGTGAAAACAGGTTAAATATGTGCTTTATGATAAATGAAAACATTCATCCACAAATCCCACAAATATTTAAGACAAGACCTGATATTACTTTCATATCAAGACAAAATCTGGTCTCCATAGAGGGAGAAAATGACTTAAAGGAAGCTTTTTGAAAAGGAGAAAATACACACAGAGCATTGATGAGCTCCAGTGTGTTTTGTGCAAACATCTTTAGAACAATGTTTTGCTTTGCTTTTAAATCATTCCTTAATTTGTAATTAATTGGTTTTCAAAAATTATTCCTGAATGCTAATTTTCAGGGCTGATAATGAAAGAATGCCATTAACAACTGAAATCCCTTGGGTGGAGAATTCATTAACACATAGAACACATCTAAGTGTTTTCTGAGCTTTCCTCACATGGATAGGAGCAAATGACAAACAGAGCCAGTGGAAAGGTCACTGTGCTTGTGTGTGTATATGCAAGGTCCATAGTGACAGCATCTTGCCATCTTACAAACAAAGACAATGAACAAAGACAACAACAGATACTGTTCAGAGACATTTTATCTTCTCAGTGGAAACTGTACTCTCCTGTTTATTTTTAGGACATTCTGTTTTTCTGGCTTACTAACTTATGTTTTTATTTTTAATGCACCTTCTTCGATTTTTCCTTTGTTCTTCTATCTTCTCAAACTGTTTGAACCATAGGCTTAGTCCATGTATGTTTAATATTTTTCTATTGTCAACATCTGCCTTTAATATCAGAAATGTTTTGTGAGTACTGCCTAGACTCTATCTTAGATTACACTAATTCTTAAATGTGTAAGTCATCTGTAAGTTCCAAATTATGCTTTAAAGATAACTGTCTGCTTCAAACTTATTTTCAAATGTGTGCATGTCACCATATCTTGCTGTACCTTAATTCTTCATCCCTTAATCTCTACTGATTTGATTGTTAGTCTTGAGGCTATATTAGATTATTAATTTCAGTCTAGTACAGAATAACTAAATATTTTGGTTAATGATTTATATGCTTAACATATTGTGTTATTTTGCCAGTCATAGAGGCACACAGCTATAATCCTAGAACTTGGTAGGTGAAGGCAGGAGGATTAGACATTTGAGGTAGCTGCAAACATATAAGACAATTGCAATAATAATAACACAATTTAATTTATATATTTAGCCTTAATTATTTGATAGGGTCTCACTTAGCACAGGTTGTCTTTAAACTATGAAGCTGAGGATGACCTTGGCATCTTGAGACTCCTTCCTCTATCATCTGAGTATTGGAACTATAGGTGTGAGGCATTATGTCTTGTTTGTGCAGTCTGGAGGTTGGTCCCAGGACTTTATGCAAACTAAGCAGGCCATCTACTAACTGAGACACATCCTAAACCCAATACTAGGAATACTATGAAAGTCAAAATTCCATAATTTATTAGTAATCTAATGCTGCATTAAAGTATTCCCACCAATTTGGTATTACAAACAGCACACATTTCTTATTTTACAATTACTGTGGGTGAAGAATCCATGCATAGTTTAATTGACTCCTCTCTTTCAGAGTTCCCCATGGATGTGATGAAGACCCTGGCCAAACCCAAGGTCCAAATTTCATTCTCATCGTTGAAGAATATGTTTTAGTTTTTTTCCAGATTGTTGGCTATAAGCTACAAAGCAGGACCCCTGATGTGGGATAATGTTCTTGTTCACTGTAAAATCTTGTCACTCATATCATGTTGACTGGCCAGTAGCCAGGCAGGAAGTATAGGCAGGGCTACCAGACTAGGAGAATTCTGGGAAGAGGAAAGGCAGAGAACCTGTCACCAGCCAGATGCAGAGGAAGGAAGATAAGAATGCCTTACTCATAAAAGGTGCCAAGCCATGTAGCTAAACATAATTAAGAATTATGGGTTAATTTAAATTGTATGAGTTTATTCATAATAAGCCCAAGCAATAGACCAAAAAGTTTAAAATTAATGTAAGCATCTGTGTATTTATTTGAAACATCCATCTATAGACCCCCTCTTCTGGGGCATTCAAATAATGGCTGCTTCTCTTTCCAAAGCCCAGGAGGGAAAGAGGCTCCTAGTAAGATAGATATTGCAATCCTGCACATCATAGATATAATAGTTTGTTGAAGGTCATAGGATCCTCCCACCCAAGGAAATAAAGACGAGGAGATGAGCGCCATGGAAATAACCCTAGATTTCCCCAGACAGAAACTGTAGGTAGGAGTAATTATTTAAAAAAAAAAGAAAGAAAGAAAACGATATCAGAAAAGGAATGGCCTTGAGAAAGTGTTTTCATTGGATAGATCATTTAGTCAAGGATATTAGATAACTATTGTGGCCTGTGGGAAGTTTTGGATAGTTCATTCCTACATTGCCTGGCCAGTGTGATGTGACTTCTTTAAGCTGTTATTGAGAGGACTATAATCATATAATCAGTGACATGATATTCACTAGAAATTGAAAGTTTTGTTTAATAGACAAAACAAAAATTTTGCAAAGTGGGAAGCCATGGCCTTGGAATAAAAAAATAAGTTCTCATTAAACAAAGCAAGTAACCACTCTTGACAAAGAATATTCTCTTGGTCACCTGGATTTAAATGCAGTCCACTTATGCAAAGAATACTTGAAAGGCACCAATTCCTGAGTATTCATGATAGACATATGTTACAGCAGGTCTCCCCGCCGGCCTCCCGGTCCTGCCGCCACGTGGGCCCACAGCCGTGCCAGCCCCAAATAACACTCAGAGACTCTGTATTTGATACAATCCTGTTGGCCAATTACCATTATTGTTTATGGGCTAGCTCTGCCTTAATTATTAACCCATTTGTACTTATCTAAGTATTTCCACGTGGTCGTCTTATCAGCGAGCCGCGCGGCAGGCTTCCTGCTCCTTCCCCGGGCTACATCTCCACTCCAATTACTACTTCCTCTTCCTCCTCCTAGTCTCCTAGCCCCACCTATCTAGTTTTCTATTGGCCACAGGGCTTTATTAACAGTATGAGAAACATATATACAGAATCACATCTCCCATCATCTCCTCTTTTCTGTCTAAAAAGAAGGGGTTTAACCTTAACATAGCAAAATATACCATACAACAGTTATCAAATAAGAATCACAGTTAACAATATTTAGTCCATTAACATTTTGTAAGACTTAAAGAAAATATCATCTATCCTATCTTTGTCAGTCTAAAGACCTATATGTAACTTATTTTTAATCCTAACTAAGAAAAACTATAATCATAACTATCTGTCTTCAACTCCTTCAAAGACCACAGAAGGATAATATATAAACTCTAGAAATGACAGAGACAATGCATTGCCTGGTCAGTCACCCGAAGTTCTTCTGTAATGTTCCATCTTCAGCCCATAGGCCATAATGTGTGTCCAGACTCCTCAATAAGGCAGGAAACTTTTCTCTGTGTCCTGTAGACTATCTGGCTGTCTGGCAGCCTCTTCCATGAAACAGGAATCCTGTAGCAATGTCCATCTTGCATCAGCAGTTACCTTTTTGTGGGTCCTGCATGTCCAGTTTCTACAACATAAAGTCAAACAGTTCAGAAGAGCAGTACCTTGCCCAAATGGCTAGTCTTGCCATATTAGAAGCAAACTCCATAATGTGTTTCTTCGATGTCCATCTTCCTTTCTTCTGTAGGTGGTGTTACCAGGAGCAGTTGTGCCTCACTGTCAAGAAAAACCCTAAACCATTTTAAATGCCATATTCTGTAGGTCTTTGAAAGGTTTGAAGAATGCCTATCCATCTCAAATACATCTCTATATATCTAGAAATCCAAACTAACTTAACTCCCATAGGTAACTCTCTATAATCTGTACTAAATTATTACATTACATTTTCTAATGAGCTATATAAACACAATACCTAAACAAGAGGAGAAATATACATATTACAAAATTGACCTTAAATTGTATCAATAAAAGAAAATCCATTCCAAAGCAAAGTACTCATATCTATACCTTAATTCCCTTTTTTACCTTTACAAGGATTGCTTGTGTCATTAACCATTTATAACCAAGCCCATATAAATGAAAACAAACATTTATAAACAATATTTGGGAATTTGGGCATCGTTCTTTCCAAACTACTTCCTGCTGGTAGAGGGCGCTGTCATGGGGGTCCAAAGAAGACGCAGAAATCTTGGCAGTAGTCTGCAAGGCTTTGTCTCAACTGCTTTGAATGTTGGATCACCTGGGGAGTTGTTTCAGGGGGTCTGGCTTGATCAAACCACATAAGTCTGGAAAGAATCCATAGCCTTCCATTTTCTGTGGAAATAAAAATAGAAATCCTTTTCCCCAGTAATTTGTCCTTAGGCTTGAATTTTTGAGTCAAAGCATTTTTAAAATATATAAATTGAATTAATCTAGCAGCATTTCTTTCATTAGTAGTTGTTTTCTCAGCAATCAAATAATTTAAAGACAACAGAAGCACGTATAGTATCCAAAATTTCTCTGTGTTTTCCATCTTTACGTGGCTTTTTTATTATTCTATTTTTTCTACTTCTATTTTTACATATTTTGAGACAGGGTTTCTCTGTGTAACTTTTATCTGTCCTGGAATTCACTGCATACCAGGTTTACTTTGAAATCACAGAGATCTGCTTGCCTCTGTCTGCCTAGTACTAGGATTAATTCTACTTCCTTTTTTCTTTTTTAAACCATTGTATCCTGTTTCTTTTTCTCTCCCAAGCCAGCGTATTTTTTAAAACACAGTGTAAACCTTTATTGCAGCTCTCCTACACACCAATGAATTGTTAGCAGAGCTCTTTAAAAGCCAGGCGGCTTTTTTGCCGCTTATGCTAATTTTGGAAACTTCCCTTAAAGGAGCTGTGCAACTCTCTGTCTACAGCAAAACAAATCCAACCGAGAATATGCTGCTACTAAGAAGTCTTGCTAGTCTCTGTTCCTTTGTTTCTAAAAACTATTTTTTAAGCTTTTGTTAAGTTTTAAGTGAAAGTTCTCAATCCCAGTTCTGACACCATTATGTTACAGCAGGTTTCCCCGCCGGCTGCCACTGGTCCTGCCGCCATTGTCCTGCAACCACGTGTGCCCCAAATAATACTCAGAGACTCTGTATTTGATACAATCCTGTTGGCCAGTTACCATTATTGTTAATGGGCTAGCTCTGTCTTAATTATTAACCCATTTCTACTTATCTAAGTATTTCCACGTGGTCGTCTTATGGGGAGCCGAGCGGCAGGCTTCCTGCTTCTTCCTGGGCTACATCTCTACTCCACCTACTACTTCCTCTTCCTCCTCCTAGTCTCCTAGCCCCACCTATCTAGTTTTCTATTGGCCACAGGGCTTTATTAACAGTATGAGAAACATATATACAGAATCACATCTCCCATCAGACATATGATTGTATGTTGTAGTACTGGTCAAATCTGGGTAGAAACATTCATCCTAATGGTGGAATCACCAGCCAGGATGGCTGTGTGGTTCTTCCAAGAGCACAGGAAACTTGTTCTGCCTAGCCCTCTCTTCAAGTTACATTCTGAATTCAGGCACATTAGATGCAGGAGAACTTTCTTATAGATACAGCGTTTTCTTAGGTTAATATTCTTCATGCCACGTTCTTCAAGCAGACAAAGTTCTTTAGAGTTGATCATTTAGGGAAATAAGGAGTCTGGATGTTCACATCTCTACCCTCTACTACCATTAAGCCTCTGTGAAACTTAAAACATTTTTGTTGAATTCTGTTTTCTTCATTACATTTTAAAGAAGACATTATTCATGCAAAATAAAAAGATATGAGTGTGTAATTTACACTAGGGAAGCTGCATTTATGAACTCACAGAAATTGTGCCAGCATGCAAAGACCTATGGCTCAAACCAGAGGAAAAATCTTAGGTAAGTATAGTCTGAGTAGTAGATCTAGCAGTATATAAAAAATAGAAACACAAGCTAGTATCTTTAGAGAACTGTTCTAAATGAAGTCTGAGACTATGAGTCTGACAGTTGGTATTCAGTATTCTATGTTCAGTAAATAATAATTTAATTCATTAAATATTTATTATAAGCCTAACATGTTTTGCTGAAAATTAAGAATGAAGGCTTTGAGTAAGACTTGTAGAAGGCCTAAACTCTCTTTTGATAATTATTCTAACCCTGGGCAAGTTGCATATTTATGTGTGTCTCAGTTTCATCATCTTTGAAAGTGAGGATAATAATATTACTTCTCAAATGGAGTTGTTTAAAGAATTAAACCAATTAATTACTATTATGCATTTACATGGTATGTCCAATATGTTTAATAAGTGTTAGCTATTTTCATAACACTATGCAGTAAAAATAGATTAAAGAGAGAGGCAAATTATGGCCTTTGAAAATTAAATAAGATTTATGAAATGGAGGCATTCTTGCATATATGAGTATAATTAGCTATCATGAATTATGACTTTGAATTTCTGTTTTATCAGCACCTTAATAATTTATGAAATGTATAGAAAACTAGCCAATTTCCATGTGCGTCTATATTATGGTGTTGGTTATTTTTAATAATAACCTTGGATGGAATTAAAATGTGAGAAAACAGGTGGTTTCTCAAACTTTAGTAGCAGTTGGATAAGGGCCTTTGTTGTCCAGTATAATCAATACATTATCCCCTTTGGATCTAAAAGCAGTGATCACTTTTGGTAAATAGTGCATCTGCCAATGTGTGTCAAACATTTTACATTAAATTGCTATCATTTGGATTACAGATGTCTGTGGTTTGCCAGCCCTCCCTGGTGTTTTTCCAGCAGCAAAATGCAGCTAAATCAGAAAAAAACATGGGGATTTGGAAGAAGTAATTTGAATGTATTGGAAGACATTGTACAAAACTCCTAGTTTACATTCATGCTATGCTAATACATTGCCCAGACTCAAAAGGGTATTTCCTTCCTTTTCTCCGTCACATTTTTATGTGGGAATTCATTTATGAAAATTCTTGAATTGACTGATGGTGAGAAAGCTTTACAACCCTGTGATTGAGGATTGTAACTTTCTAGATGCTTTCTAAATCTTATGTTTCCTAGCCTACACACAGGAAATTTTCCTTGACTTGTCCTTTGCATGCTAATTTGATGGGGGAGTGCCCTGTCTGTATGGTGTGAACGTATATTTCTCTTATTGGTTTAACAAAATGCTCATTGGCCAATGAACAGGCAGGAGTATAAGCAGGGCTACCAGTCTAGGAGAATTCTGGGAGAGGAATTCAGAGAGTGATGCACGGAAAAGACACCATATACCCACAGAAGGTGTAACACAAGGTATGGGCATTCTCCAGGAAGCAAAAACTATATGAAGATACAAAGTTTAATAGAAATGGGTTCATAATTATGAGAGAGCTAGCCAATAAGAAGCCAGAGCCATCGGCCAAAGAGTTTATAATTAATATAAGCCTCTGTGTGTATTTGTGTCCAAGCAGCTGTGGGGTCAGGTAAGAAAGAGACTCTGTCTACACTAATTGCTTCAAGGACATAGACAATAATGTACACCAACAGCCTTGACCCTCACACAAGTATTTCTGATAAGAACTCATCATGTATTAATAGCTTCCAGGAGAAGCCACTCCATCCTCTTTCTGTACTATGTCAGTTTTTGGTTTTGAGATAGGGACAAAGTATAGTGCAGTTTGTATAAGTCTGATGTTATGCATTTTAAGGATAGAGGCACTCTTTGGTACAGCAGAATGAGAAGAGTCATTTCCTAACCCATGACTTCAGACAACAGAGACCTGTGCTACAGATGAAGGTATTCAATTTAGAGTGTCCCCATCTTCTATCCCCTCTTCCCAGTGCCTGCTGCCTTAAATGCCCATTAAATGCATTCATCTACTTATTTTGTTATGTGAGTACCTGTGTCTCAGCTACTAGACCAAGACATTCAGCAGATTTCACATACCATTAAACAATAAATATACAAAATAATTGTATCAAGTTATAAATTTTACACACACACACACACATATGCACACACACTATTTGACAGTACAGTGTGCTTGTTCATTTAGAAGGAATAGAGAGGAAATAAACTTGGGATGAATAACCAAAACCTTCTTTTCCATAATGCCTTAGCTTTAAGCTGGAAAAACTATATAGAATCAGATATGGGATACAATTGTCTCACACTATATCCCAGGACCTGGTGAAAGGTATTCAGTTTCTTGGTTCTCCAATTTTTCATCCTTAAAAACTTAATAATAAAGGTACATATAGTAAAAGTATCACCAAATTAAAATAAATAATTAAACAGTTACATTCTAATGATTAATAACTATTGGACAGAAAGAACATAATTATGATAGAAAAACAATGAAAGGAGACTATATTTTCCCAAGACCAGTCAGAAACAAAATATATACAATATGAACAAAATCCTTCAAATCACAAGTTCTTTTTCTTACCACTACTAAAAAATAAAATTGTCTTCATTTCAATGCAGGTATTTTTTTTTTGACTCTTAGTGCTGTAGCTACAGTTTTTATGTGATGGAAACTATGTGAGGGAAATGCCCTTACTTGCAATGACTGGGAAGGAGCTTGCTATAAGAACTTAATGCTTCTGTTTGTGTTTGAGCCGCACACTCATTCTGGTTGTGTCTGCCAGGCATTGTGCGCAAGCCCTTTTCAAAGAGCCAGATTTACCACCTGCCAGCACACACATGTAGAAACAGACCTTTAAAATTAGCCCTTTCATGAGCAATTATGTTGTTAAAACTTATTAAATGAATTTACCTCTATTTTTATCTCATAAATATCATACTTTCCCAAAGCCTTTTACAGTGAATAAAAGAAACTGTTTCTTGATTTATCTATGCTTTCATTAAATAAAAAACAACAACTAACAATCATAGGGGGAATGTGCGATATGTTGCATTAGGTTAAAATACTTATTGTTATTTTCTTAGGACTTAGGTTGAATATATTAAAGGATGGCATGCTGCAATATCATTTCAACACAAATATTTCTATTTGTATAGATAATGTTCATTGAGCTATGTGGGGCAAATATTGATGTTGAGTGTAAGTTTCTAATGATGCAGGGGTTCTGTGAAGTAGGTAACATTGTAATTCTAGGGACTGGTTTGCCCCTTAACTTTGCAGCATATAGAACTGAATTTGGAACATAGTGGTCTACTCCTGAGTTAGATTTTTCAGCCTTCTTTTTACTTTTTTCTTCGAAATATTGTCACACGAATTTACCCAGGACACCTGATAATTCTGCTGCCTAGGGAGAACTTGAACTTGGGATCTTCCTGCCTCAGTTTCCCAAATAGCCACAGCAGAAAGCTCAGAACATTCCTGGTTTGACTCATGAAACAATGGATGCACCGAAGGTATTAGTAATCTAGTAATAGCTTATTTGTTGTAGTGTATCACTGGAATCCACTGGAATGTGGATTCTAGAGGATGCTTGTAGTTTTGTTCAAACACTTTCAGTCCCTCTATTTGTTAAACAAAGTTTATTCCACCACACAAAATAACAGTTAACATTATCTTTACATTTCTTATCCATTGATTTTTATTTGGTTAAAGTAACTGAGGTGTGATGGGAGATGTTATTCTGTATATATGTTTCTCATACTGGTTAATAAAGCTCTGTGGCCAATGAGATAGCAAGATAGGCAGGGCTAGGAGACAAGGAGGAAAGAGGAAGTTGGAGGGAGGATTCGAGATGTAGCCTGGGGAGGAAGGAAGACGCAAGCCGAGGCTCCCCGATAAGATGACCACGTGAAAATACTTAGATAAGTAGAAATGGGTTAATAATTAAGGCAGAGCTAGCCCATTAACAATAATGGTAATTGGCCAACAGGATTGTATCAAATACAGAGTCTCTGAGTGTTATTTGGGGCTGGCGCGGCTGTGGGCCCAGACTGGCGGGTTGGCGGGCTGGCGGAAACATACAGGCTACAGAGGTGTTTTTTTTTTATTACTTTTTTATTATTTTGAAAAACATCATGACCAAGGCAATTTATAGGAGGAAGTGTTTATTTGATACCAGAGGGATAACAGGCTCAGGTATGGTGGGTGTAATAACAAGCTGAGGGTTCACATCTTGAACCCAAAACATGAGGCAGTGACATCGTACTAGAAATGGTGTGAGGCTCTGATCTCTCAAAGCCCACCTCAATGACATAGTTCGTCCAACAAGGCCATGTCTCATAAACTTCCCAAATAAATTGGGACAATTAATTCAAATGTATTCAAATATTAAGACTATGAAAGACATTAATCAGTCAAACCAACATAAGTGCTAAATGACAAAGTGATGTTTGCTTTTCTTGTTGTCTCATAAAAAAAAAAAAATGGGAATTAAGAATTGGACCCAGGCAATCATTAGACTGCCTAAATTGAGAATTATGTGTTCTTTTGAATGGAAACATGGCTCATTTTTACCTGAAAGTTATGGTTTGCTTTGATTCTTTTAGAAATACCTTGTTTTCCATGTGGTAGACTTCCTAGGATGATAGATGTTAATTTATTTATGACAGTGATAGCACAGATAGGATAGTCTTTCACAAACTAAGAGCCATGACCCCTTTAGCAGACATTTACCTCTGAAAATGTTTACATTATAATTTATAGAAGTAGCAACATTACAGCTAGGAGGCACCAATAAAAATGTTTTGGTTGTGGGTCATGACAACATGAGGAACAGTATTAAAAAGATCTTAGCAATGGGAAGGTTAAGGACCACTGCAGGCGAGAAGACATTGGATGCCCTGGAGTTTAGGGTGCTTGTGTGCTGCCTGGTGTAAGTGATGAGAACTGAACTCTGATATTGAAAAAAAAAAAAAGCACAGATTTTATCAGTGAACCATCTCTATCATAGTGTATCTTTTTGATTGTTTATTGTTTGTTTATTTGGTTTTGTTGTTGTTGTTTTGTTTTTCAAGACAGGGTTTATTTGTGTAGTGTTGGCTGCCCTGGAACTCTGTAGACTTCGCTGGCCTCTAACTCACAGAGATGCCTCCAAGTGCTGGAATTAAAGGCATAAAGAATATCTTTTCACAAGACAAAAAATGCCAAAACAAAACAAAATGAATCAAGCAGTCCACGAAAATACCACTTAATTTGTTTTGTTTTGTATTGACCAACTACTTGATTTTGTGTTTGTTGTGTGTCTTTCTGTTTGCATGTTTGTTTGTTTTTTTACTTCCTTCCTCCTTTATTTCTCACTTTTTTATTTTTCCCCCTTCCTTCCTTTTGTTCTGAAAGAATGAAGAAAAACATAACATGCACAGGGAGGTGGGGATGATTTGGGAAAAACAGGGGAGAAGGAAACATGAACAAAATGCATTGTGTGAAAGAACGATTTTTCAATAAAAGCTATAAAAGACAAAGAAAAAACTATAGAATCATGAATCTCGTTAAAGTAGTTAAATGATAGAGATTTTACTTAAACTATTTCTAAATGAAGGAACCATTAAATTATTCAGACAAGTTCAAACAACAAAATGATACTTGTGGTGAGGTGTTGTCATAGTTAGGAAGTACAACCTGGTAGAATCATGTCCTCTAGGTAGTTTGGGAGATAGGGGTGCCTTTGAAATGCCATTATTGTGTGTTGTTACCCAGATATCTCTTCTTTAGCTTTGAAATCTTTCCTATTTCTCACTTCTGAAATTTCATTCATCATTGCCATTTGCACCATGTGGTGACATAGGCAAGCAAAGGCTGCCAAACTGCACTAAGATTACTATAACTTTTCAGCCCCTAAATCTGTGAGCAGAAGAAGCCATCTCACACAGTTAGCCACCTCAGGGAGTTCACTGGAGCAATACAAATTTGACAACTACATTAGTATTCAGGCACAGGAACAAAGGTGTACTTCATGAAATTCTTTTCCATCCTTTTTTTTTTTTTCTTTTTTCCCGCCTCCCTTCCCTTCTTTCTTTACTTCTGGTCTTCTAGAACAACTCCATCTTAAGTCCTTAGAAAGAATTAAAGAAAGTAAACATGTGTCTGGAAGGACCAAAACAGTGCAGAGGAGGAAGTCAAAGAAGCTACTCAGAGAGGCTGAGTAACTCTGGCAGAGATGAGGAGAATACTTGTGTTGAACAGTGGCCTAGGGCTGGGTGGTAAGATTGATCACAACACAGAAATGGTAATCACTTCACATCATGGGAGGAAGCCGTTGGCATGGAACACAGATCGTCAGACAAGATGTATTACTTAGATATTCTATATTAATCAAAGCAGGAAATCAATTATAAACAATGATTCAATTTTCTCAAGGAGGATACAAACAGGGAAAAGTAAAAAGTTTCCTCAAAATGCTGGGAAACTATCAAGAGGGCACAGAAAGCAAACAGAAGGAATTAAAATTGTCAAGTGTGAGACAAAATAGCACCAAAAACACAGTCATAAAACCAATAAAAGCAAAATAAAATAAACAAAAACCAAAATGAAAACCAGCATCTGATTGGTAATAATCAAATGAAATAGAAAACCATGAACCCATGGAAATATAAAAATATGACTAGCTGAAATACTTTGAGGGTTGGGCTTATCTAAAGCTTTACTTTGCAATGAAGCACTAAGCAGCTATGAAGTAAAAAAGTACCAGCTTTACAATGGAGAAAGCTGAAACATCTGGGGTGGGGAGATGACTACGAAAGGTAAGAGTTTATTGTACATGGTTGAAGACCTTATTTAGGATGACTAGCAACCATGTGAAGACTGACTGACACATCACTATGCTTTCTATTATCCTAACATTCCTAGGTGGGAATGGCCACAGTAGAATCCCCTGAAACTCATCAGTGTGGTCATGAGATGCTGCTACACAAACTCCAACTGAGGAATGGTTTTGAAGGTAGTCTACCTAACATCCTCAAAAGTGGCAATTCACAGATTAAATAGAGAAAATACCCCAACTCCAGACATTACAGACACACCAGAGAGAGTGTGCTTGGTGACTATGAATGAGGTCCTTTGGCAGCAAAAGGCATTGCTGAGGCAGTCAGTGAATTTTGAATATGATTTGACAACCAGATGCAAGAAATTTATCAATTTGAATTTCCTGATTGTACTGTGGCAATGCAGGGTCATACCTTTGTTTAAAAGCTGTTCGGGAGTATCATGGAAGAGAGTCAGCAACTTATTTGGAGATGGTGCAAGAAAAGATTTATATTAAAGTAATTAAGATTTTGGGTTTGTTTGTTGTTTTGTAATCCTTTCAAGATTTGTTTTGGTTTTTGTTGGTTTGTTTTTTTTGGTACTAGAGATCAAGACATCTCCAATATTCTACACCTGTTCTTTATCACTGAACAATAAATAGCCTTGTCCTAATTTTTGAGGATGCTGTTTTTGATTTTGTTGTTAGACAGCATCTGACTCCTGATTGACCTGGAACTAGATATATAAACTAGTCTGCCTCAAACTCACACAGGTCTGTCAGCCTGCATCTCCCCAGTTCTTTTGAGAATCTTGTGTATGTGTGAGTATGTTCACTTGAGTGCATGAGCCCCCAAAGACCAAAGGTGATATCCCCTAGAGCTAGAGTTTCAGGAAAAAAAGCAAAAAAAAAAAAAAACAAAAAAAAAACAAAGGTTCAAGTTTCATGCTATCGTATAATATAGCACAATAATTAATATTCCTTGATAACAGAATCTAAGGAGTCTGATTACTTTGACAATATCTGAATTTGAATGCATGTCACAGATCTTTTACTTTTGGTCAACATTCATATGTATTATGTTATAGATTTTTGCCACCCTAGAGAATTCCGATGTAATTCAATTATTTCTCTGCTCACTGCATATCTCCCTGTGATCTATTTACACATTGTACCTTGAGACCTAAGGATAATATGAAAAATCAATTGTTTAGAAAATGGAATGCAAGTCCTAAGCATACACCATTCTCGTATTTGGTTCCAAATGTGCTGACTTAATCTATTTTACAGCAAAATCAGATAAGGTGAAAATTCTATTAATAATACCAAAGTTAACTGAGCCTCCAAAATGATTAGCCACAAAGAAATTTTAATTAGTTTGATCAAATCTGCCTTTTAAGCAGTTGGGAATTTGGAGATCCAAGAAAATGTTGTCTTTAAGCTGCTTTGTCTGTGAGGAAAGCAGGAGTAACTCCCTGCCAGCAAAATACAATTTGTATGCAACCGTGTTCCTCCACAGTTATCTCCATCTTGTGTGTGTATGTGTGGGGAGGGGGTGGCATGCATGGCTCGGGTTTGCAGTTCAGCTAAGGTAGAATGATACTGAAATGTGAAAAATGGTATTAAGGCAGACAATATGGATTATTAACACTTTATTTTACATAAGCCTCATAAAACAATGGGTTTTGCATAGCTTGTGTGTGCAGAAAAGGCACAGGCTTATCTGGTTACCATGGATCATTGTGAGTTTCCTTTTGCAAGCAGAGTTCTGACTAGGGTTGGGAGCCAAGTTCTTTTCTAACTGTGTCTATGTGGAGACTTCATTTCAGACACCTTGGGCTGGAGCAGCATGTAAATTGTCAGGAAAAAATATTGCTAGCCTGAAGCAACCAATGCAGCCAGTTGTACAGCCAAATGTGCATATTTGGCAATACAGCTGTTTTCCCTGCTCGAGAAATGGTTGTTCTGTGTTCCTGCTAAACAATTTCAGCCAGCATCACATCAGAGCTTCTTATACTGCAATACAACTCGGGGCTTTTGTAGACATTTACACAAAGACCACTCAGGGTATTGTCTGGTTTTTGATCATTGTTCCTTCACCCATTTCTTATTCAGAAGCTCCAAATGTTGAGGACTATAAAACACAGTCAACTCTCATGCCTTTGTATTTAACTGTTTAAAACAATGGAGGGAGAGAAAGGAACGGGTGGATAATAAGAATAGTAGGTCATTTATTATGTTTCTCAAATAACCCGGTTCACAAGCATAGCACTCCTGTGTGTTTAGTTCACTATCATTGCTTTCACCAGAACATAAAAAAAGTGCCCAACAATCACCTGCTTTTAAAGTGTTATTGTGGGACTAATAACAGTGGGAGTGGGGGAGGGTGTGTCTCTGACTCTTATGCCAGCTCAAGGAACACTCTTCCTCCTACTGGATTACCTTGTCCAACCTTGATATGAGTGTTTGTGTTTGCTCTTATTGTTAATTTGTTATTCCATGTTCAGTTGATTTCCCTGGAACACTTGATCTTTTCTGAAGGGAAATAGAGAAGGAATAGATCTGGGGGAGAGGCGAGTTTGGAAGTTTGGGAGGAGTGGAGGAAGGGAAAACTGTGGTAGGGATATATTGTATGAGAGAAGACTGAAAAAAAAGTGTTCATATATGAGACAAAGAACAGATTTATGTTTCTGTCATGGGTAAAAACAAGTACTCTTATATTGGGAATGGCTTACCAAATAAAGCTAGAGCCTCAGGAAAAGAAGAGGGAAGTCATCTTTCTTTACTACTCCCTTTAGAAAATGACTCTCAAGTTCAACTTCCAGTCATGTCAAAAGACGATCCAAAGCCAAATGCTTCTTAGATGGTCATTAGTTTTTCTTCATTAATTCTACAATATGTCAAAAATGGTTAGATATAATAAAAGTATAACCACCCAGGAACAACATTCCTGTCTCCAGTGATATATTGAGTCTATTGCTACGGCTAGTGTTGGTATAACAAAACACTTGAGGATGGATAACACATAAAGAAAATAGTAGTATGGGATTCATGATTGTCATGTCTTTGGGGGTACAAGTATCACAATGCTATCACTCTGGTGAGGGATCATTCAACCTGCATCACAAAAAGGTAAATAGGAAGAATGAGAAATGGCCATAAATAAAGGGAATCTATATCTTTGAGGGTGGCCACACTTTGTGGCAATGTGTTATTGAGAACTAAGTCATTCCTCTGAAACTCAAACTTATCTGTGGAGCTAATATTAATCTGTTTGTGAGGATGAAGTCTCATGATCCAACTATCACCCATCATCTCTGAGAGATTTCCAGCTGAGTATCAAGACATAAAGAATGGGGTATCTTTCAAAATAGGAACTTGTGGGTAATCACAGCCGAGGGTAGTATCAGGGGTAAGTGAAGCAAAGACTCCACAGCACATGATGAAAAGTTTTTATTTATTTATTGTGTATAGAGTATGTGTGTACTCAAGTGCATGTGTGCTTGAGAATATGTGTGTGTGTGTGTGTGTGTGTGTGTGTGTGTGTGTGTGTGTGTGTACTTATAGAGGCCAGAGTTTAATATTGTTGTCTTTCTAAATTTTTCTGTACATTATTTTTTGAAATAGGGTCTTTTATGACTCTAAGACTTTGCAATTCAGATAGGTGGCTGGCCACTGAGTCCGAACGATCATACTATCTTTTTCTTCTCAATACTGGTATTACAGATATGTACAGCCATACCCTGTCTTTTATATAGGTAATAGGGATCTGAACTCAGGTCCTGGTACTAGAATTGCAAGAACTATATTGACTGAGCCTTCTCCCCAATTCCCAGATAAATACTATAAATATTGAAGTCAACCAAGAGTATTTTGACCTAAGTGGTCTAGTATTTACAAAAAAGCCCAAGAATTGTGCTAACTGTATTTAATGAAGGAGACATATAATGGTAAGAAGTCTGAATAGTTATGTTGTTCCAAGCCTTGAATTCCTCAGGTGTCCTACACATGTGAGAAGACTATGTCTTCCATTCTATGCGAGTCTTTGTCCTGTACTCACTGTCCTGCTCTTTGTCTTCTCCATGCCTAAAACCTTTCTAATAAAGCCTTGCCATTGTGAAATTACCTTTTCACTGGGCTAAGTGTTTCATGCACATTGCCTCATTAATCTTTTTAAAAATATGTTGCCAACTAGATATTTCTCTTACTACCACATACAAAATGAAATAAGTATGAGAATGCTTTAAAGTTAACTGTTTTGTTCAGCAACACTCAGACTCAGGTTTGCCCATGTCCTGTGATTTTCAGTACTGAAGAAATGATATGAAAAAGCCACCCATTTCCTTCTGTCTTAATATCAACGATTGTCTCCAAAATAACAACCAGTGTATGCTTGCATTTTATCAATCTAAGCAGTCTTCCTTGCTTCATTGCCCTTGTGACTAATGAGCACTAAGATACTTAAGACACAGCTGTTGTTGCAGTGGACATAAGAGTCACTGATTAACACATTCAAATGTAAATTTCTGACTGCTGAGAAGACCTGCTAGATGAGAACTTTAGTATTCACAGTGCAGTGGGTGAAAACTATAGTGTGCACACTGCACTAGGTGAGAACTGTTGTGTACAGTGCACTAGGTGAGAAGTGTAATGTGCACAGTTCATTAAGTGACAATTTTAATAACACAACCAGTCAATTATGATACAACTGGATCATGCATATACAGGAAAAATTCATTTGACTATTTCAACCAGTCTTCAGAGTTGCTAACACACTGAAAGAGAAATGCTCCTCTGCCTAGGTTATATTAAACAACCCTGGGATAAATATGCTCCATCCACTTTAAAACAAAGCTTTTTAGACAAAAGTCTGCACAGTGTGTGCCTAAAATCCTAGCAAATGGAGGGGTCCAGAAGAAAGGCTAAAAGTTTGAGGCCAGCCTGTGCTGCAAGCCAGATGTTGTCTTAAAATAACAAGCAAACAAAAAACCTGGATTTTGAATGCTTTAAATCAGTATTTGTTTCTGTTCTTTTTATATTGACTTTTTAAAAAAGTATATGAACCTTGATTGTTTGTCTCCACCTTTAAACGATGGACTTATAAGTATGTACCACCACCACAACCCTTTGAGATGATTATTTCTACACTCACTTTCTGAATAACTACTATGAGTCAGATGCTGGAATTGGAAATGGAGAATAGGCGAAGCACCTGCACACATAGAGCTTAAGTATAGTCAATGAAAACCAAACCCAAAGTGTAAATAGAACAGACAAAAATGATGTAGAATGCTTGGTGTCAAGGGACTCCTTTTGACTGAGTAATCAGAAAAAAAAAAACCTCCTGGAAAAGGTGGCACCGAAGTGGAATTTGAGATAAGAATCCAATGAAAGAAAGAGTGAGAGAGAGGCACAGAGGTATGCCAAGCAGGAAATAAGCTTTCCATGTGTGGTATGATGTGCTTATTTTGTGTAAGGAAGGCACCAAGAAGAGAGAAAGAGATAATGGAGAAAAGTCTGGCAGAGTGCAGCTGCCAGATTAAATTATTTCAATGTACAGAAGGGTGGTGGAGGGTTCAAAGCAAAGTAGCTGAATGTCTACACTTGCTGTTCTGGAAAAAAAAATCACAGGTGGTTTACTGTGTTGCATGCTACTGTGCCTTCATCTTGTTCCAGAAGGTTGAGTTAACTTTTCTCTCTATCTTCCTTACAGATCAGGTTGGTACACTTTCATTAATGTAAGGACACACAGCCTCTCTGTGTTGCTCTTGACTTTGTTCCAAAGCATCCACAAAGCCAATTCTGCATGCTTGGAATTTGGGGGTCTTTATATTGTGCATGCTGCAAAGAATTCATGGGTCTCAACTGTGATAACTGTCTCCTTGGAGTTAACACATGTCATGTATTTTGCTACCTGAATGTGTCTGTGGAAACAAAAATCCTTTGACCTTCTCTGACCCATGGGAATGTGACCTTTAGAAATTTCTTATGCCTATGACTTTGCTGTATACACCTGGGCAGCCACACAAGGGAGTGAGTATAGTTGCCCAAACATAAAGTTGCTGATATGCACCTGACTTTGGTAGTCCTGAGTTTTAAGTGTCACAGCCAGGGGCAGAACAGAACATACAGATGTGACCAGATTAATGCCTCCTGGGACTCAAGTTGGCTTTCTTTGGCAGAAGTATTCCAGAGAATAAGTCATATAAGGCAGGTGATAAAGAACTCAGAACATAATTAGGAACTGGCTTGATGCACATTTCCCACTTTTACTCTGTAATGAACCTTAGCAACATGCACAACTCATTATTGGAACATATGGAGCTTTCTGGCAAAATCCTGAGGTTGGGACTGCTGGGAAAACGCCCACCACTTGTCTCAACTGGTAGGAAAAGCATAGCTTTTATTTATTATTTGGGTTTATTCTTCCTTTGTTGATTTTCCCCCTGACTTTTTTATTGTTCTTGCTACTTTACAACATAGCTTCAACATTTCTACAGAGATATGAAGGATATACACAACTATACATACATTAAATGTGTTTATCTTTATTTGTCAACTAGCAATTTGTATAATATGGTAGAAGAATGTGACTGGTTTTCATTGTTGGTGCCTGATGAGGATACTCTAAACTCCTGGCATTTCTTGATAGGTTCTTTGACATTCACAAGTCCTTTGGACACGCTGGAGTTTATGGGTAACAGGTGATTGGGGATTCATAAGAAATGAGCAAACAGGTATGACATTAAAGAGTTGAGCTTTTGAGTGTGGTAGAGGGAGCTGGGGGTGCATCCTACAAGCAATGAAGCCACTGTAAGCAGTGAAGTCATCTATATCACCTACATATAAAAGCTCATATAAAAACCCTAAATGTCCCTGAACATGGGTCTCAGTTAAAAGGCCTGGGTAATCTAAGGGACCTCTGATAGTGGAACCAGGATGTATCCCTGGTGCACAAAAGGACTTTGCGAGCACATTCTCCATGGAGGGATACTCTCTTAACCTAGAAGCAGGAGGGAGGGCCTAGTCCTTACTCCAAATGACTTGACAGATTTTGTTGACTCCTCCTGGAAGGCATCACTTTTCTTGTAGAGTGGGGGGTGGGTGGGAGGGTGGTTGGGGGCAAGAGAGGGAGGAAGGGAGGAAGAAAGAGGAAATAAGGGGGGGAGGGAGGGAAGGAGGGAGGGGGAGGGAACTGGGATCAATATGTAAAATAAGAAAAAATTAAAACAAAACAAACAAACAAAAAACTCTAAACACCAAATTTGATGGAATTCTTAACAGGAGAACATATGGATGTATCTAGAGGATGGAGAGCTCTGATTCCAAAAGGAGATGAATTTTCAACCCTCCTAACTGCACCCCACTGTTCTTTCATTCAGCTGGTTTAGCATTAAGTATGCCATTCCTCTGAGTTCCATTATTTATTCTGAAAGAAGAGTATCAGGAAGCTACCAAATTCATTATCAGATTTGCAAACATGCAGGTATTTTGGAGATTCTTCACATCTCACTTGCCTTCAACTTAGACAGTTTATGTTAAAAGACTCATCCTGTATCCTGTGGGTAGGGGTTGATGCTAGATATAGGGTGGTTAATTCTAGAACTCAATTACAGAAATCCAAATACAGATATGACAGACAAAGTTGGTATATTATTCAGAATTCTTCAGAGAAACAGCATAAAACATATAAACTTATTCTGGGATTTATTATGGGATAGACTGGCATAATTACAGATATCAGAAAGTCTTTAGATGTGCTATATGGAAGCTGGAGGATCAAGAACACAACAGTATCATTCTGTCTTCATCCAAAGCCTGAGAAAAGAATGACAGAATAAATAACATGGCTCCTATGCCATGAAAACCAGAGCCACAGGTTGCTGGCTTAAGACAGAGGGATTTGTTCCCTTTTGATGCTCTGTGGAATGAATCCTGCCTGTCCACATTGGTGAACTTGAATGTTATGTTCCATGTTTCATAGTCTAGTCATTCACATTGTCACCTCTTTCAAAAACACCCTCATAGACACATCTATAAAGGTCTTTAACTATATGATCATAAAGCTAACTATTGCAGTCTGACAGCATGAAAGACACATATCTTCTAAGACAACTCACAATGGTTAATAGCCAATATTTCACATTGCTATTTTTTTTAAGTTCCCAGGAGAACAATATATAATGAGGTCCAAATTAGCTTCATTGATAGAAGTGATTTACAGCTGGAACTCTTTAGTTTTTATTTGTAATCAATTGCTAATTCATTTAATTGTATTTTAATATGTGTGATGTTAAAATTGTATTGTTAGTATTTAGTGTTTAGTTCAAGTTGAATTTCTTTTGATAGCCTAATAGAGACCCCTCCCTCTCTATCTCTATCTCTATCCTGCTTTATTACATAACCTGGATTGGTTTGGAACTTAGTAGATAATCTAGGCTGAAATATAAATTATAGTTCTCCTGCCTTAGCTTCCTACCTGTGTATCATCTCGTTAGCTTGCACCCATAAATTCTGAGAAGACAAATCCTTAATAATTAGAGATATTATTCTTTGGTACCTGATAAGGAATTAAAATCACCTCAGAGGGGAACCCAGTCAGGCCAGAAGAGTTGCTACATACCATATAAATAGATTTGTCTGCATTCCCATATTTATTCTTTTCCAAATCTCCATAGCTCCACAGACAAGGGAAAACAAAGGGACTTTTGGCACTAGGATTATGGGTTTTTGAAGTCATTTTATAAAAGCATTAGTGTTTCACTGAAAATGAAAGGATGGGTGTTAGATACATGAGGTTTTGGCAAGAGGAAAGAATTTGGGATTAACACACATGAATAGGAAAAGAGTGGTCAATTATGAGTGATATCCTGGGAAGGACCCTAACCATTATCTGGAATAAATTTCCTTTGTATTAGAAGACAATTCTTGCATGAACAAAAACTTGAATTCTTTGGAAATCTACTTGGTCTAATTCTTTCCATCTTTGTTGCTTCAACTAATTTGCATGATTAGTCCAGAGAACAATTCATCATCCCTCTTTTACACATCTGATGTTCTAAAGGTCACCTGGCAAGTCAGAGATGACATTGGCCATATCCTCTGGGGCTCTTTCTAATCACTGCACTTCCTCCCCAATGCTTTGGGTGTCTGGCACATTTGTAATTGACAGAAGGATAACAATGCAATCTGGCTGACTTCCAAAGCCATTCTCAAAAGAGATGGGGTAGTGTGAGGTAGCTAAATTGCCTATATCCATTCCCCAGTCCTCAGAAAGGCAGACTGCAATAGCAAAGAAGGTATAAAAAATTGAAAATAAAGAGATTCTCTGACAGAGGTCATTGTTTGTCTCTGTAATTTAAAGAAAAAATACATATATTATAATTCACTTTGAAGCTGGATAAGCAGGCTCTGTGTAAAAATAGACATGGATGCTTGGAAATTCTATGAATATCTTTAGAAATTTCCAGTCGGCTTCTGCTTTTGATACCCTTCCTTTTCAGGATTACTCTATGAACAGGAAACGATGCTTGCAGATAAAAGCATTGAGAAGCCTTCTTGATTTCTAAGTAATGCTTAACCACACTGATTCATGTATAAGTGCCTGTCTCAAAAATAATGTAGCTACTCCAATGTGGAGAGAATTCTACTGATCAGGCTGTGATAAGCTGGGAAGTGAAGAATAATTGTCTTCTACCTTTAAACTGTGAAAAAAGTAAGAAAGGATGACGTTTCTTCATCAGCAGGTATTAGTAGGTAAAAGTGTAACTGATATGTATCATATGCAGATGTGTATATATCCATTGACAACCTAGTATTAAAATCCACTTAAAATCCTATAGAAAGATCATGTCTTAATGCCAAGGACTTTTGTTGTTTTTTATAAATTCAAGGTGTTGTGATCCTGAAAAAGTAACACTTCCCAAACTGAATGAAAGTATTTTTCTAATTGATAAACAACTAGGTAGATATACCAAGTGTCCCACAAAATCTGAGAAATGGCAAAGCACAGTCTTGTCTAACTAAGAAAGCACATTGTGTTTCAATTTTTATTCCAAATGTGGTAGATTAATAGGCGGTAACAATTAATCCTTTTTGGAGTGGGGGGGCATTCTGAGATGGGTAGCCTTTGCCATGTCTCTCTTTGGTGGTTCTCGTTAGAACTGTCACTTATTTTAAGTGACTGTTGATGTGTACAACAACCTCGAAAAGTTTGCTATTCTTCTGTACTCTTGTCTTTCCGTTGCCAACATGAAAAAGTCATTTTTCTGGGCTATCCCATTGGTTGCAGGAGGCAGATAATGGGATATCTGGAGGATAATTATTCTGGGGCATTTGCTAGACAAGTCAAACTTGAGTAGATTCCTCAGATGTCCTGAAATTATATAAACTATAACAATAAGTCATCACTGTGCTGCATCCCTGAATTTGATGATGGTTTTCTCTGCAACAATAGCTAAAAACGTCCATGCTATTGGTATCTGCAGTGTTATATAGTTTAATGAAGGTTCTGCAGAAGGACTGGAGTGATGGCTAAGCAGTTAAGAACACTTGCTGCTCTTACAGAGGATCTGGGTTCAGTTACTAGTACCCAGCTCAGGTGATCCTTTGACTTACAAGGGTTTCTGCATACATGTGGCACACATAAACTCATACAGGCACACATCCATACACAAAATAAAACCCTTAAATAAACACTCTGGAAATTCTAAATGAATTAATGGCCTAATCCAAGTTCCATGCAGATCAGTACTATATCACATCTCAAACCATCTCTTGTTTCCAATCTCTGTATTTTTTTTAACCTTCAAGAGTTTCTTTTAGAAACTGGATGTAATGGTCTTTTATTAAGTTGTAAGCACAAATAAGCAGCCAATCACTGTTCGTCAAACCTTTCACCAGCCTCAGCAGTCTTACCTGTGAGTCAAAGACATGTGGGATGCTCTGGGAATGGACTACTGACATCCTCTCAACAGTGCTGAGCCCTGTTCAACAGTGCAGATCTGAATCCTTGTACATGACACAAAAACTCACTGGAACCCTTAACTTTGAAATGACTGAGAAACAAAGTAAGAACAGTTGTAAGAGGTGTGCACATAGTTATGATTTTATATCAATTCCAAAGTTATCTTGAAGTATGATCGAGAGTATTGTAAATGGATAAACATGTGCAGGTTGGCTTCCCATTTGGTACATGTTTCCTCACTGCCTAGGGCTTGCTAAGTTCCACACAGTTGGAAATACTCATTAAGTTTGCACTTGTAAGTAATCTCTCAAAGTTTTAGAGCTTGCAACCTAACATGACCTAACAAACAGAGTGAGGACTAAGTGAAGTATTAAAGAAAAAAAGAATCCTTTCAAAGGTGTATGAGAAAGCCACCAGAATTCAAGTTGAGCATAGATAGCCTTTATGTTTTTCATGGGGATGTTTTATTTCTTATATTTTATTTATATTTCTCTATATTGTTTTATGGGCAGATAGGTGCCGTATTTATTGCTGAGGTCTTTGGAAACACACTCGGAGACTGAAAGCAAAAGAATTACTTTGGCATCTTGTAATAAATTTTCTTAGATTCAGCTGAGAAGGCTCTGGTGGAAGGCTTTTCGTAATTGGGCTCCAGAAAATGTATGCGACTGACAGGTCATATTCAAGCACAAAAAATTTGACAGTAATGATTTCATTGTGCTCAAGTTTTAACCACCCCCTATACACTAAGGACTCTCAGCAGTTTATGCTACCAGAGGTCTCTTGCATAAGTCTGAGTTCTATATTCAACTGGACATTTGTATATCTGTACATGAGTGCCCTGGGGCAACTCAGATTAATATAAGCCAATCTAAATCCATCCTATTCCACTTTCACCATTTCTTCTTGGATTCCCTGTCTCAGTTAATGACATCACCATCCATCTGGTTACTTAAACTATCACCTTGATACATCTTGATTCATCTTCTTTCTACATTTAACTCTCTGTTTGCACACAAGCCTACCAGTGCTTTTGAAATGTGTGTCCTCATTTATAACCCCTGTTTTCCCAAGATCTCCAAACTAAAGTGCAACTACTCCAGGTAATATACCTCTCAGATTCTAAGTAAAATATAACCAGGTCAGTGTCACAAATAGGATGTCTTCCAGGACTGGACTTCCTACGATTATAATGCCTTAGTCTGGACTGGTACATAACCTGTACAAGGAGGACTCCCAGACTATCTAGGCTCTCAGTTTTGCTTCAATCCTCTCTAGTTTTATAACCTTGAGCAAGTTTCTCAACACCCCTGAGACTCAGTTTTCTTTTCACTAAAGTGAGACTAACAAGCATTCTGCCTATCTCAAAAGGCCTCTGTGATTACTAAAGGAGTTAGTATAGTAAATCACATAGTGGACTTCTCAGTCCACTATGAGTCAGAATGAGCAGTCTATTCATTCTTTCCATACTCCGTCACTTTGCTTTGGATACTCAGATGTGCCTGTTAATTTCCTACACCACTATATTGCTGTTTCTTGCTTTCTTCCTTTTGACATACTGTAGGATGTACTGGAAAAACCGAGTCTAAAGAAAAGTGTTTTTGCATAATGCCAGATGCTTACTCAACATGACTAGGGCAGTGAGAAATTACCAAAATCAAAATGGAAGCTGCTTTGAAAAACAAAACCAAACAAAACAAAAACAGCTTGCCTACAAGGACTTGGTACCAGTGTGTCAGGTCATTGCTGATAACATTTCTTATTAGTCCACTGGCTTGCTTAGAACGCTCAATATTGTTTTTAGTCTTGTTCTGTGTATATATGAGGCAGATAATATGTGTTTTGGGAGATATCTGGTCCTGTCTGCATAAGGAAGCCAGAGTAGATGTTTACAATCTTCCTCAGTCTTTGCTAGCTGGTTGATTTTTTTATTTTTGAGACAAGGTTCTCAGAACCTGGAGCTCAAAGACTCTACTGGCTGGCTGCTACTGAGACCCAGGAATGCTCCTGTCCCCACATCTCCAACTGTGGGATAACAAAAGCATGCTGAGATGCCTGGCTTATTTATTTATTTATTTATTTATTTATTTATTCATTCATTCATTCATTCATTTATTTATTTATTTATTTATTTATTATGGGTGCTGCAGATAGAACTCAGGCCTCTAAGCCTGTGCTGATGTTGACAATTTTTTTATGTGAACTTAAAATTGCATATTTCTGTATGCCTCGAGAAAGCTAAATCCCACAGTAGCATGGTATTACCATTTGTGAATATATAATACAGAATACAAATGATCCTGTATATTCCTGCCTGCTTTGCTCATCTATAAGAACAAAAATCATTACAAAGGGGTGGTTCTCTTCCTCTTTTCCTCTCCTGAGTATTTGGCGTCCTACACTTTCTTTCTCTTAAGTTTATTTTCATGGCTTTCTATCTACAGGTTCTTCTCCTAATCATTTTACCTCCCATGCTGCTCAGTTTTTATGGTCAGTTTGATTCAACCAAGACTCACCTGGGGAAAGGTAACCTAAATTGAGGAATTTTCCAGATCAGATTAGCCAGGTCTGTGTGAGATGTATCTAGACTGACAATTGATGTGGGAGGGACCAGCCTACTGTAAGTTGCACTTTCCCGTGACAAGTAGGCCTGGGGTATGTATGAAACCTAGCTGAGCATGAGCTATAGAGTAAGGTAGTAAGTAGCATTCTTCCATTGTTTCTGCTTCAGTTTCTGCCCTGACTTACTTTGGTAAGGAATTGTGACCTGGAACTAGAAGTAGATGTTACCTAAAATAGAGCTTTTCCTTCCAAAATTGCTTTTTATTCTAAAACTCTTTTATTATTTTTTTTTCATTTATGTATCTATCCCAGTTCCCTCTCCCTCCATTCCTCCCATGCCCCCAGGCCCCCCCTCCCATCCCATCCTCCCCTCTACTTCACAGGGAAGGTGATGCCTTCCAAGAGGGATCATTAAAATCTGTCAAGTCATTTGGAGTAGGGACTAGGCCCTTTCCCCTGCCTCTAGGCTAAGGGAGTATCCCTCCATGCTGAATGTGCTCCCAAAGTTTTTTTGTGCATTAGGGATACTTCCTGGTTCCACTATCAGAGTTCCCTTGGATCCACAATAGAGGGAGCCATTATAGGTTCTAAGAGAAAACTGAATCTAGAGAAATGTCCAGAGACCTACAAGGGTGACCCCAACTAACAATCTGAGCAACAGTGGAAAGGCTACCTTAAATGCCCTTCCCTGATAATGAGATTGATAATTAACTTTTGTGCCATCATAGAACCCTCATCTAGTAGCTGATGGAAGCAGAAACAGACACCCACAGCTAAACACTGAGCCAAACTCCTGGAATCCAGTTGCAGAGAGGGAGGAGTGATGAGCAAAGGGATCAAGACCAGGCTGGGGAAACCCACAGTGAAAGCTGACCTTAACAAGGGGAAGCTCATGGGCCCCCAGACTGATATCTGGGAAACCAGCATTGTACCGACTCAGACCCCCTAAATTGCTTTTTTTTTCTCCCCCTGCCCACAGCATCAAGAAGCAAACTAGAATACCATTCTTCTTCCTTTTCATTTCCTGTTTCTTCCTGACATCTTTTATCAGCAGTGGGTGAGTTGGAGTAGTAGCCTTTGTGTCCTTGTCTATTTGAACTCTCCAAGACTATGTCTAGAAATAAAAAGCACAGGCCAACTCTCCCTCCAATGTCCATCTTTGTAAAACAGAGCTGTCAAAGAGCACAGCTGCCTTCATTAATCTATTTCCAAGTTTGACTGCATCAAACTCGTAGTTGTGGCAGAGACAATGTTGGCCCACAGGATTATCTTCTGACCATTTATAAGCCCTTGCTTTCAGAAACTTCATTCCATCTCACAACTTTAAAAATCATGTATTAGCCTCAATAATTATGGGTTAATTTCATTGCCCCATTCTTTCTTCAAGTCCCGGCTGCAAATGCAAATGCAAATGCAAATGCAGCAAATACCTGTGCTGCAACTTGATATTTAAAACTTTTCCAGAATAGCGCAGTGAATAAAGTGACAAAACTGGAGCCAAGTACCTTTCACCTTTGCGTAAAAGTGAGACCTTAAATTTGTTCCTCATCTCTCTGTGACTATTTCATATATAGCCAATGAAGATGATCATCAGAGTAGTATGTCAGAAGTTGCCAAGAAGATGGTGTTACTTAGATTTCACAGGGTGAAATTTTAATAGTTACCATGGCCTTTCTTTACCCTCTACCCAATACACACAGTTTATAGTTTATAAAGCGTGTCTTTATAATGTGTACACCTGACCACATCCATCATTAATATTCTATGTGATGAAGTTCCCATGATATGTGACCCAAAGAGTGGCTCTCCTAACTCATATTTTGGCTTCATTTTTTTTTTTAATAAACTCTCTGTTACTCAGTATTAAGCCAACAACCAATCCTTTAAAGGCATAATTGCATCATACTACTCTTCAGCATATCAAAATGACACACAAACTTGTCACTATTGACTTGCCAAGCCTTGTCTCCAGCTTTTCTCCATGTCCTATCCTTTGACTATATCTTCATTTTCATTTACATTGGTTTCTTGTTCCTCACTGTGTATAAGCAATTTGACCCTGCCTAGAGCCTTTGAGCCTAGTGTTCTTTGTTTCCAGAAGGATTTGCCTCTTGATGCTTTCATAATTCATTTTCTATTTAATTTAGAGTTTGTTATAAATGTCACATTGTCAGAATGCCTTTTGCTTATTCTATTTAAAATATACTTTCTATTGGTAACTACTCTTATAGTCATATATTTGTTGAATTTTCATAGCATTTTTGACTGTTCTAGTTTGATTTCTGTTTCTCCAATGAAACATTCTGATCAAAAGTAACAGGAAAGAGAAAAAGAGTTTATTTGGTTTACACTTCAAAATCACAATCCATTCTTGAGAGTACTCAGGGCAAGACCTCAAGGCAGGGAACCAGAATAGGGGAATCCCAGAGGAAAGCTGCTTGGTGGTTTGGTGCAGGTCTTTCTCCATGGCTCATTCTCCTATATCACTTAAGACCACCTGCACAGGGATGGTACTGCCCACGATAGACTGAGCACTCATATAATAATTTAGGACCAAGACAAGCTCTCACACATAAGGACACAGTGTAGTTTGATCTGGGCAATACCTCAATTAAGACAGTCTTCTCAGAAGACTATGTGTTGTATCAAGTTGACAGCGGAAACTAACTAGTATACTCCTTTGTTCACAGTTTTGTTTATTGCATCATTATTGATTTGCATTACCCCCAGCTCATTTGTTGCCTCATGGTTCCATCCTGCCCACAGTTTGAGAAAAACTGGATAAATTAACTGAATTAACCTCACATCTCTTCAGCTGCACTGGTTCTTTCCCACACTTGGTTTCTAAGAGCTTTCCTATCACTTTACCCCTTATAAAGTCCCCCTCTTCAATGCACAAGCACTTGTTTAAGTATGACCTGCTTCATTAAGTCTTCCCTAATTACCTCTGAATTCTGAATTCTTCATTAGTGGAAATGTCTATGACTATACACTAAGTCTGCTTTCTTTCTCAGAAATAAAGGGAGGCTACAGGCATGCTCCATGGGGTATATCAGACTGGATTTTTTCAGAGAATGAAACCTGATGCAAGGGTTTGCAATAAATTTATTTGGGATCCCAGGATTGAGGAGTGAGTTCTCACACAGTGTTTCCTTTTCTAAGGTCACTGGCCTTTGAATAGGAAAACTTTTTATAAACAAGAATTATTATCAAGTTTGTTTTGTTATCCAACAGTGTTCATAGAAACTCACTAGATATTTTAATATTAAAAGAAGGCATGAGGTAATTTTCAAAGACAAAAATGATAGAAATATCAGTGATTAATCATCATTGTTCTTTTTATTTTAAAGAATGGACCAGCCAAGAACCAACAGCACATACATATATCCTGGAAACTATCCATTGGCATATGAACTTAAATGGCAATAGGAAGTTTTAGCCTTAAAAATGTCAAAAAGGAATAAATAGTTGTGTGCTACCTGTTACTACAACTACTTACTCAGGAAAGTTAATTTCAGACCTCCAGACAAAATATTAAACCTCCAGATTAAATATTAAACAAAATATTTAATTTAAAATATTTAATCATTGCTAACCCTACTCTGAATTTTCTTGTTTTATTTTCTCCATCTGCTTGTATTTGTATGCACTTTATTTTGCTAAATTGGAACTATAAAATGACAAAAAGAACACCTTTGTTTTTATGGTTAAGGGTATCTTAGAAAAATGGTTTGCTGCTCAAAATAATATACATTGGGGCAATGCCTTGCTTGGCCTAGTAAGTCTAATTTTGATACATGGCTGGAATTATGCTTCTCTCATTATGCATCTCCTGATAGATGTGGAGAGTCACATTGAGTTGAATAATCCTTGGGCTGTAGATCAGAACAGCTTCAAGAGGAACTGACACATGTTCTTTTTGAGTATTCCTGAAAATGAATATATTTAATGAAGAATTTCCTTGGCTGGGAAATTTGAACTCCCATATCCACATTTGAATGTGGGAGTTAATTTTTGTTTGGTTTCATAAATAACCTATGTTACACAGCTGGAGAGATGACTCTACAGTTAAGAGTATTTGCTGCTCTTGCAGAGAACTCAGATTTGATTTCCAGCACTCACATAGTGGCTCACAACACTCCTAAATTCCAGTTTTAAAGAATCTTACACCATCTTCAGATGTTCATGGGTGCCAGGTACTCATGTGCACTCAGGAAAACACTCATCCACATAAAACAAAATAAATTTTAAAAAGTGATATACTATACTGTGCAAAGGTAACTAAAACACATGTGAAAGTACAAAAACATCAAGGATGGTCACACTTAGCATAGTAGGGTATTTGTTTATAAAAGTTCATCTCAACATGCATCATATACACATCTTTCATCCTGTGATATTAAAATAATACTAATATAGGAACCTATATTGAATGTTTAAGAAACTACCCTTAATAAAATGTAGTCATTCTTTATTAATATTTTCTATGATATGACATATTGTTCAACAATATAATCATGATATCCACCTAGAATTTTTACCTTCTTTATTACTGTGAGAACACTCTAGCTTTCCCCCCAAAGAGGCTATTCACTGTGTGTGTGTCTTCAAAAGACAAAACAAAATCAGAATCATATTTTAAATGTCAGTTACTTAAACATATTCAGCCATGATGAGTATAGTGAACATGTGTTTTTGATATTTTCTCTCCAGCAGGAGCTATTCCGCAGGACATATGCCCTTCATTTGGAGAAACAACAATACCATTACACTGTCAGCCTCTAGCTTCAGTGTCCTTGGATTAACTAATCTATTCTTTGGGGGGATATATGATCGATCTAAAATTAAGACACAAAGTCACAAATATGAATAAACAAAGAGTATTTCTTGATATTCATGTAGAAATGATGGGATTGGGTATGGGGTGTTCTGACCCCTTTATTTGTTGTATTCATTGTTTGAGTGAGGAGATGCTATAATTATGGGATTTGGAGAGAATAAGGAGAAGTAAGAGTAGATATGGACTGAGATGTCAGAGAGGAAATGGCTCTATTCTAGATCAAACTAGATCTAGATGCTTTAATCAGCATTCATTTTGGTATATTAGCATTCAACTAGACAATCCATTCTTGCTTTTGTTTATTTTGTTTCTTTCTTTAGAAAGTCGCACATACTAGATTGGCTGGCTTTGAAATGGTGATCTTGATTCAGCTTCCAAATGCTTGAACTACAGGTCTATACTACAATAACTAGCACCTAATGCATCCTCGTGTGCTCAATTGCTATTGTTTTGCCTAAAGTAGTTTGGTCAGGATTTCTGTTAGGTTCAAAATTATAATTGTAATAGACAAGCCTGTTAAATTTCCTGTAAATAAAATAAACTATCCACCTCACACTTTTTACCGTTACTATCTAAACACACCATTAATAACTATACTTTTATAACATAGTAATTGTGATCTGATAGCAATGTGGGAAATCATCAGTTCAGGAGTTTTATTTGCTTTGCATTTTCTTTCCACTGTGGAATAGGTTTTTCACAGTGTAGGCCATTATTTTAAGAGTCTATTTAGTTCCTTGAGATGAGCCCAATGCATAGCAAATGTAGAACAGAAATGTGATGAGTAGGTGAACAAATGATTGAATTTGCTGCATGAGGAGCCCCAAGAGTTTCTATTTAAAGATACATTGATTCCCCCGGGCTACAATCAAATACCATATAAAACACGGTGAAATATATGGTGTTTTCCATACTCTTTCAGTTTTATACAGCACTAAAAAACTTCATTGTGTTTATTTCAATTTTTCAAGATAGCATGTAATGTGAACTTTAAAAACATGAGTTCAGCTTCCAGGGAGAAAACTGTAATGTTCCATTGGGAGCTAAACACAGATGATGGAATGATTGACTAGGTATCTACTTTTGAATTCCAGTTATCTGAGGAAGGCTGGATGTGTTCATGAAAGCCAATTTGGGAGTATCAGGGAAGATTTTGGCCTCTTTTGGCCCTACAGTATTTATTTTATTCCCCAAAGATAGTGCTTCACGCTTCAGACAAGGGAAGAGAGAGCTCTATATTCTGCTTTTCTACTCCAGCACAGCAAGGCACATTTCACATATTCTTTCTCCTTCATCCTAAGGACTGTCCACATTTCCTGAAAAGGAGCCTGTCTGTCAGAGTTTAAAGAGGGCAAAGAATGGATGCAAAGTGCAGTGACTTCATTATTTATTTATGTCTCTGTTCTGGTATTTTATGTGTTTGGGTTTTTGTTTGTTTGTTTGTTTGTTTGTTTGCTTGCTTGCTTGTTTGCTTGTTTGAGACTGAGACCACTATGAAGCTCTCAGCTGACCTAGAGATTATCACATAGACCAGACTGGACTGTAATTCATGAAGATCTGCCTGTGGCTACCTCTGCATCCTGAAGTGCTAGAATTCTCTTATGTGCCACCATAACCAGTAGATTTAGTTCTTATAATTAAGGATTAGTCCAATTTAATGTTAAAAGAATTACAGATGTCAAAATAGCTTACTAATGAGGCAGTTGTCAAAAAATTGAAGCTGTAAGAAATGGCTACAGTAATGTAATATATCGGACAGCTCTTCTAACTGCCTATATTTTTACCACACAGGCCAACAGGACTACTATTGCTAGTAATTCTTTTCTTTTCCTTGCATTGAATATACCTATACATATTTCTTTACTTCTGATGTTCTTCTACAATTGTTACCACTGAATATATTATGCCATTGCTAAACATATACCCCGCAACTCTCATGTGCAAAGGTCCACAGAGTAGAAGTAAAGATAACACCCAAGTGGCTCATGCAATCTTAGAGGAAGTCTATACTTTAGTGATATAACGTGCAATCAAGAAGGTGGCACAGAAACTTGTTTCTTTTTAAGAGTCTCCTTCATTTCTCTTTCCTATCAATATGAGCAAGCTCTTGATTCCATCTGTCTTGGGACCATCATCATACCCTATGCCTTGAATAGGGTAAGGTGATAGCTTGTGTTAATTGTCAATTGATATGATTGGAAATCAGAAACTCTGGCATACCAGTAAGTAATTATTTATATTAAGTTTGCTTCCAGACACATTTATGAAAGAATATCTTTTCCCTCAAGACAAGGCCTTACTTGTAGCAATGGCACTGAACTTATAGGAGTGTATCTGCTGCTACCTCCTGAATACTGAGATTAAAGATATATGGTACCATGTTGTCTTAGTTAGGGTTTTTATTGCTGGGTCAACACACCATGGCCGCAGCAACTCTTATAAATAAAAATATATAATTGGGATGTTCCACAGTTTTCAAGATTCATTCTATTATTATCATGGCAGAAAGCATGGCAGCTTGCAGGCAGATGTGGTACTAAAGGAGTAGCTGAGAGTCCTACATCTTAGAGGCAACAAAGTCGACTGAGATAATGGGGAGTATCCTGAACATGGGGAACTTCCAAACCCACCCCCACAGTGACACACCTCTTCCAAAAAGGCCAAACCCATTCCAATAAAGCCACACTTTCTAGTAATGCCACTCCTTATAAGATTATGGGGGACCAATTACATTCAAACTAAAACACATGCCATGTCTGGCCATCAGGAAGAATATTGCTTAGGTTAATTGAAGTGAGAAGATCCACTCTAATAGTGGGTGGCACTATTCCTTAGGCTTACATTATGGACTGTTTAAAAAAAAAGAAAGATCATTGACCACAAGCATCCATTGTTTTCTACCTCCTAGTTGGGGCTGCAATTGACCAGCTATATCTAGTTACTGCCACTAGAACTTTGAAGCCATGATAAACTGTATCTTCAAATGAGCTATCACTATCATCTCACTGCCTTTTCTGAAACTTTGCTATCTCTCCCCATCTCATAAAGCTACTCATAGAACTGTATGGGCTTACAGGTGTTTTTGTTATTGTTGCTTTGTTTTGTTTTTGTTTATTTTTACTCCCAACCTCATTGGGCCCTTCCTGATATAATTAGACTCTGTTCTCTTGCAATGGCTCTCAGCTTTCTGAATCAGTCTCAAGGGTTTGTTTGCCCTTTCTTTCCTTTGCTACATCATGGAATCAGGAGACAGGGTAGATGTTCACTGATTTTCATGTCCCTATCTATACCATTCTTGCTGGAATATTATATATTTTGCCTTACACTGTTTTATCCAGGATCAGACTCTGCCGCCTAACAAGTCTTACTTTCCAGTTACCTCTATAATAATCTCTTCCCTCCCCCTCCCTCCCTCCCTTCTCTCTCCCTCCCCCTCTCTCTCTCTCTCCCTCTCTTTCTCTCTCTCTCTCTCTCTCTCTCTCTCTCTCTCTCTCTCTCTCTCTCTCTCTCTCTCTCTCCCCCCGTATCTCTCCTTGCTTTGCAAAACATTTCCTCCTGGTCACTGCCATGTTTAGGTTTTTGTTATTGTTGTTGTTTTGTTTTTTGTTTTTGTTTTTGTTTTTTTAATCGCTGCCAGTATCATAGCTGTTGATAATTTCTGAAGTTACATGGATGGTATTGCCAGGCTTCAACTCCATTTTTCTTGGCATTTTCTACATGTTGATATAGCCTTGTGTTGATTAGCTTTATGTCAACTTGACACAAGTTAGAGTCATTTGGGCAAACGGAACCTCAATCAAGAAAATGTCCTCATAAGATTGAATCCCGGGTATTATATAGAGCATTTTCTTGATTAATAATTTATGTGAGAGGGCCTAGCCCATTGTGGGTGTTGCCACCCATGACCAGGTATTTCTGAATTGCAGTTAGTCAAGGTGTTGCAACACAGCAATAGAAGCCCTAACTAACACAAGCCTGACTCCAACATTCTGTAAAGAGTCAAATGCTGGGCAGTGCTATTTACCAACAATGTATCATAGCTTTCTCTTTGATCTCATCCAATGTTCATTGTACTTCATTGATCGTCACTCCAAATAATTCTCTTTCTTCCCAACCTTTATCATCCATCTCTCTTGATCTTATTCCAGTCAGCATCTACACTGTATCATCAATACTGTCCCAAGAGTCTCTGTAGACAGTATTGTTATAATACCTAGAATGGTCAATTGCCATTCTAGCCATTATGGTACTCTTTGATCTCTTTCACCTTGCAAAACTAACTTGGCTTGTACATCTCATTTCTTGAATCCCATGACTCCTATTTTCTAATCCTGTATTCGGTCTGTTAGGCTTGTTCCTTTTTACTTCTGACTTCTGTAGGTTGGAGTCAAAATTCAGACCTGAAACCTCTTTACTTTAATCACACCTAGATGATATTAGCCAGAGTCATCATTTTATACATTAGTTACTATGCCAATGTCCTTGAATTGTTTTCTCAACATTACAACTTCTTCCTTCAAACCTACATTTAATATTTTTGTTTTTGTTTTTTGTTCCCACATGATAGCTCAAGTGTCAACTCAAGTGTTCACAAAGATTAGCTCACTGTTTCTTCTCACTGCTTTCTTTCCCTGCCAACCCTCTATTTCTGTAGGATTCTCTTTCTTGGGCCATATTTGCTTATTAATCACAGCTCCAGAATGGTATATCTTCTTTAATTATTCTACTCACACTTTATGTTTAATCTATCAGCAAATCTTTTCATCTCAAATCTAAAATTAGTCATCCCATTCTCCATGTTTCATCAACTGTCACTCTGGACAAGATTAGTGCAATGCTACAGGTCCCTCTTAATTTGGGAAAAATTTTCTATGACTCTTAAACTCTTGTATCAATTCTTACAGGTTATGATTTTCCCCTACAAATGCACACACATCCACATAATTAACTTTCATCCCAAAATTACACATATGAGATATTCATAATAACCAATAACAAATTGAATAATTATAAAAACTACAGTGAAAATTATTTAAACCATAGACATTCTCAAGTCAGATATGATGGTGCATTCCTCTATTCCTAGGTCTTGAGTGGCTGAGTTAAGAAGACTGCTGTAAGTCTAAAGCCTGCCTGGCTACATGTCTGTTTTCAGAGCTACCTGTGCTATGAAAAGAGACTTTGTCTTAAAAAAAAAGGTAATCAAAATAAATAAACAAATAAATTACCTGTGATATTTCCAATAATATTTCTGGACTGTAGTTGACCATGGATATCTGAAAACACAGAAAGTGAAACTAGAAGTGGGACTATAATATAATCTCCAAGCTTTTACTTTGTTCTGGTAGTTTGAATGTATTTGGCCCCCATAAGCTCAAAGGGAGTGTTACTATTAGGAGATGTGGCCTTGTTAGAGGAAGTGTGGTCTTATTGGAGTAGGCTGGATGACATACTTAATACAAACCTCAAGCCTAGTGGGCACACCCTTAAACCGGGTCACACCTTCTGTTGGAAGAGTGTCACTGTGGGGGAATGCTTTGAGGTCTTTCTACTTTCATTCAGTGTAACAGTTAGTGGACTTCCTGTTGTCTCCGAGTCCAGATGTAGAACTCTCAGCTCCAGCACCACATCTGCCCAAATGCCATCATGCTTCCCAACATGATGGAATGAACCCCTGAAGAGTAAACAAGCCCCCTCAATCAAATGTTTTCTTTATGAGAGTTGCCAAGGTCATGGTATCTCCTCGCAGCAATAGAAACCTAAGACATTTGCCAAACCTAATGTTTGACTACAACAACTCCCTAAAGCTCCCTAAAGGTCAGTCTCTGTCAATTCTCTAAATGATTTTTCTAAATGGTAGGTTCTTCCTTAGATTCTCAAGTTCTATATATTTCTATTATGGTGGGGTCATCTGTATCTTTTCCTCTGCTACTTTCTACTCCAGCCATATATGTACCCAATACCCAATTCAAGATATAGCTTGAATCCTTGTCCTTACTTACTTCCTTTCCGTGCAATGAACCTGCGGCCTGGATCACTCTGAAAATCCTAGTTCTCTGTAAGACATTTTTCTGGTTATAGCTCCAAGTTTTCCTTCAAGTTCTGATTGAAGTTTATTTTTTATACTAACCAATCACACACAGTGAGTGAATAATTACTTTATCTACTGAAATGTATATTTCCAGAAATATTGATCTTTGTTATTGTCTTTTTTGTTTTGTTTTGTTTTTTGTCATTTTCTTTTTATTTTTGTTTCCTCTGTGGTCTTAACCTTCTTCATTAAGGGACAAAAATATAGTGACGGGTACAATTTGTTAGGAGGTAAGTTGGGGATGCAAATGAATTTGCTGTCAGCCAACCCAGAATGTATTATGAGAGCATCCTTACAGTATTGTTGTCAAGCAAATCAAATGAACTCATCATATAACAGTTGCAAAATTTATCCTATACCACTATTAATACTATCAAACAGAGATTGGATCCATTTTTACCCTGTTATTATTGATAACCGGCTACCCTGGATTCATTCTAGGTAAAAGCTTGAAGTACAGGTTCCACAATTGACTCCTCCAAAGCTTGCTTTCTTTGATCCACACGTTTGTAGTCAAATTCCTTGTCTCCCTTACTGTTACAAACCTTCTTTGCATTTGAAACATTTGCTGAAACTTGTCTAGTTAAATTTCTTACTCATTTTTTTTTCTGGCTCAGCTCCTTAGCATCTCCATTATACCTTGCTAAGGAGACTTCAGGGCTCCCAAATTGCTGCTGAGTGTGTAGTGTTTGGGTAATAAACACCATCTGAATGCTTCTAGTGTGCACTGAATCATGGAATCTCCAGTTTTAAGAAGTCTTAAATCATCTGCCACTGACATCCATCTACTTTTTTCTTTCTCTAATGTGTCTTTTGTAACTACTACTGAGTTACAAAATCTGCTGAGACTGAACACACTGCCTCTTCACAAACATGAGTTTTGGCCAATGACAGTTCTGAGTTAAGTTATAATCTCTGTCCTTTCTAACACAACTCCTATTTCTGTTGCATGGAAAGTGAATAGAAAAGAAAACAAGTAGATTTAAATTGAGATGAATTAGATTCAAATCTGATCTAATTACTTGTTCATGTAGTAGTTTTTATCCTCTTCACATACCCTAACTTTCTCTTTCTAAGTCTGTTGATTGGATCAATATGTTAAATGTTTTATATTAGATTCCACAGTAAAATGCTTTAAATTCATGAGAAGCTGAATTATTGCTATACAACCTCATAGTGTAGGTGAACAAGTTCATGAGACAGTGTAGTGACATGATTTGTGACTTATTAAAGCTTGCCTGATGATTTAGAAAGCAAAGTCAACCACAAGTCATATAAGCCAGGCATGTACCTTTAATCCAAGAAGAGAGAAGTTTGGAGGTAGTGGTACACACCTTTAATTCTAGGACTCAAAACTAACAGGTAGATGGGTCTCAGTGAGTTCAAGGCTACTCAGATCTACCCAAGAATGATCCAGTCATAAAGAGAAACAACTCACACACAGATGATCTCAGCACCTGGGATCACAAACCTTTAATCCTAGCATTAGGGAGGTACATAAGACATGACCAAGGTCTCAATATTAGGCGTTCATGCTCAAGCCACATTGAGGATAGGAGAGATTCATTCTCCAGACATACTGAGGAAAAGAAGACATTCAGTCTCAGCATTCTACAGCCATGTTGAAGAGGCAGCATGAAGATGTAAGAGCTAGTGGCTTGTTATTTTGTTTTGCTGATCTTCAGCCTAAAATCTGAACCCTAATATCAGTGTCTGGATCCTTTTATTTTTTGTGTTAGAGAACAGTTCTTCTCTGAGTGGTAATCCAAGGGACAAGGCTAATTGTGTCGCCCTCAGAATTAGCAGTATTTAGACAAGCAATCCAAACTTCATCTGATCCTAGAATCTTCATCCACACTTCCATATCACTGAAAAAAGATCTACTTTGTTATTGTACCCTATTGCTGGTAATACCTTCATCTAGATCCATACCAGTGAGAACAAGTTACCAGAAACATAGCTTTGTTTATTTGTGGACATTCTTTCTTAGTAAATGGTTCATCAGAAACTTTGATTCCAAGGTTGTATTTGAATTACACCTTCTTCTAACCTAAAAGGGAGAAAAATAAGGAGAAGCATGCACATCGGTAACATCTCTGTAAATGTATGATGCATGGAAGTGTCTTCCTAGTCTTTTACTAGGATTCTGTTGACCAGATCACAATGAGTGGGTTCATAGCTGACAGGCCAGAAAGAAAGTATTTCTTCACTTCTAGGAGATAACCTAGCACAAACAGGAAACAAAAATTTTGGTCTTTGTCTTCATTGCCAAACAGTACAATAATTCCTTAAAAAAAGAAAAAAGTATGCATGCATATTGTAGAATGTCAGTTAACATTGTACTTTGCATACACACAGAATAAACTCTTTTTGTTCATTATATGCTCATCTTAAAATGCTTAATGTCAATCACTATTTGTCATGTGAGAATATCCATCCTCCTCTGTTCATTTGCTGTACCTTTCCTACATCTTTTCAAGTCCTGTGGCAATGAGGCTTTGTTTCTTTGCACATGCTTTGAACCTGATCTATACTTACACATAGCAACCCAGGCAGTGTCAACAGCATCTAGAAAGGATAGCCTTTCTTTTATTGTTCAACATTCTGTCTCTACTAATGCAATGAATGATAAAGGTAGTTTTGCACGGAGTCTCATGCTAGCATTGATGCAGAATGACATTGCACTTGAATGAAGGCCTTAAGTCTTTCACTGTTCCATAGCTTTGCATTTCAAAGATGCTTTACTGTCTTTTGCCTGAAGTAGATCCAATTTTTACATCAATAAAAATCACACATAATTATCAAAAGAAACTTAGGCCTTATGCAATGGACAGAAATTTGTCAAAATGTACACTCACATAGGTGAAGATGTCCTTGGCATTCCACTGTCACTTTTAATAGATTCTCTTTTGCTTTTGTCATTGATTATTTTTAAATACAGATATGCATCAGTAGTATGACATTGCTTTACAACAGTCAAGTCACACAGGTACAAAAGGTGTCCTAGCTCTATCCTAGGAGAGCTTGGATACTACTTACATCTTTGTAGAACAATATACATAGTTTATAAGGATTTTGGACATCAAATATATTTTCTTTATTTTTAAAGCAATCTTATTTTAGATAGCAATCCCAATTCCCTCTCCCTTCTGTCCTGTCCTTCCACTCACACGCCATGTCCCCATTCACCTGCCATCCGCTACTCAAAGAGGGTGAGGCCTCCCATGATGGATCATCAAAGTCTATCACATCACTTGAGACAGGACCAAGGCCCTTCCCAGGAAGGCTATCTAGGCTGATCAAGGTACCTTTCCATAAAGAATGGGCTCCAAAAAGCCAGTTCGTGCACTAGGGATAAATACTGGTTCCACTGCTAGTGGCCCCACAAACAGCCTGAGCCACCCAACTGTCAACCACATTCAGAGGGCCTATGTATTTTAAAGGTTCATATATGTTGGAACATACAAATGTATCTGCTTTATATATATATATATATATATATATATATATATATATATATGTGTGTGTGTGTGTGTGTGTGTGTGTGTGTGTGAAATGCTTGACATATATATATATATATATTACAAATGCTTGACATATATATATAAAGTCCACTTAATGGGTGCTCATTTAAAGGCATTTAAATGGGTTCTTATTATTCCCATTAGTGTAAGCATGCTCTAGTGAGCTTCCTGAATCTACTTTGATGTAAAATCACTGTCATTTTCCTTTACACTTAAATATATAATCATTGAGCTACCCTAATGACATAGTTTTAATTTTAAGAGATAATAGAAACATTATTTCCCTGAAAAGCTAAGAACAATTTCCATTTGATTTCTCCAACAATGGCAGAAAATGCCCTCCTTCCTGCAAAGCCACTGATAATATGTGATTTTTGTGTCTATTTAAGGCAGTTAATGACTGGCATAGCTTTTTAGATATCAGTATCATGTCATTAACTTTTACTAACAGTCTTTTGTTTGTACTAATTTTGTGAGAAGATAATCACATCATTATTATTTCTTTGTCACCAATTAACAGTAGTTTTAAACATCTTTTTGATTTTGTGTTGACCATTGTTTTCCTTTTTTTCCCTTTATTTACTTAAATTTGAAATAAAGTTGTTTTATATGTCAATCCCAGTTCCCTCACCCTCCCATCCTCCCCTATTAACCCCACCAGTCCCCAGCCCATTTCCTTTACTGCTCCCCAGGGAGGGTGAGGCCTTTCATGGAGATTCTTCAAAGTCTGTCATATCATTTGAGACAGGACTTAGGCCCTCCTGCATGTATAGGCTGCGAAAGTATCCCTCTATGTGGGATGGGCTTCCAAAGTCCATTCATATAATAGGGATTAATATTGACCCATTACTAGAGGCCCCATATACTGCCCAGACCTTCTAACTAACACCCATATTCAGGGGGTCTGGGTTAGTCCTATGCTGGATTCCCAGCTGTCAGACTATGGTGCATGAACTCCCCCTTGTTCAAGTCAGCTGGTTCTGTGGGTTTCTCCAGCATGGTATTGACCCCCCTGCTCATCAATCCTCCCTCTCTGTAACTGGATTCCAGAAGTTAAGCTAGTGTTTAGCTGTGTGCGTCTGCTTCTGCTTCCATCAGCTACTAGATGAAGCCCCTAGGATGTCATATGAGGTATTCGTCAATATCATTATCATGGAAGGGCATTAAAGGTAGCCTTTCCACTATTGCTTAGATTGTTAGTTGGGTTCACCCTTGTAGATCTCTGAGCATTTCCCTAGTGCCAGATTTCTCCTTAAATCTATAATGGCTCCCTGTATTATGGTATCGCTTTTCTTGTTCCCCTCTATTCTTTCCCTGTCTCAATCTTCTTGTTCCTTCATGCTCACATCTCCCTTCTTCTTCTCCCCTTCTCTTTCTTCTAACTCCATCTCCCCTTACTCCATGCTCTCAATTTTCTCAGGAGATATTTTCTCTTTTCCCTTCTTCAGGGGACCATGTATGTCTCTCTTAGGATCCTCCTTGTTTCCTAGACTTTCTAGATGTGTGAACTGTAGGGTGGTAATCCTTTGCTCTGTGTCTAAATTCCATATATGAGTGAGTATGTACTGTGTTTGTCGTTTTGTGACTGGGTTACCTCACTCAGGATGGTTTCTTCCATTTCTATTCATTTCCTTGGGAATTTCAGGATTCCATTGTGATTTTCAGTTGAGTAGTACTCAAATGTGTAAATGTGCCATATTTTCAACATCCATTCTTCAGTTGAGGACATCTATGTTGCTTCTAGGTTCTGGCTATTACAAATAATGATGCTATGAACACAGTTGAACAAATGTCCTTGTTGTATGAATGTGCATCTTTTGGGTATATGCCTAAGAGTGGAGTTACTGAAATCAGTATGGTGGTTCCTCAAGAAAATGGTAATTAGTTGACCATTGTTTTCTTTTTCCCCTATCATAATATGAGCCTCAATCTATGTCTATCCATGACCTTCAATGTCTCTCTCTATGTTCACCTAACTTTGTCTCTAAGAGAAGATTTGCTCTCTAGAGTGTTCTGTGTCCTGCTGAAGCATCTGAGATGCCCAAGTCACAAAATCTCTCTCTCTCTCTCTCTCTATATATATATATATATATATATATATATATATATATATATATAGTTTCAAAAGAATTCTGTTGGTTTTATTCTTGAAATATATCCCAATTTATTGTGCTTGTTGCTTTTCTCCCTTCACTAAGAATTTAATTCCCACATGAATAGGAGCTTTCTCAAGATAATGTATTTGTTAGCCCACACTGCTCTCAACATGCTCTTTGCAATGTTTCTTATGTTGAGAATGATAACATGTTGGGGTTGATATTGTGAAAGTAATCTAGGCAAATAAATGAATGGAGTTTTCTTATTCTGGCTTTCTTCCTTCTGTTGTGATCAACATGGTTACTGGAAACAACTTAATGAGGAAAGGGTTTATTTCATCTTACATTTCTAACTATAGTACATTATTTAGGGAAGTACAGACAGGAACTAAAGCAAGAACTGAAGCAGAAGCCATAGAGGAAAACTGTTTTTGTTGGTTTGCACTCTAGCTTGCTCAGTTATTTTCTTATACAGTAAAGATTTACCTGCCTAAGAATGGTACTGTGTGTAGCAGACTGGTCCCTCTCACATCAATTATCAACTAAGACAATCTCTCAAAGACGGGTCTACAGGCCAATACCTCATTTGAGGTTGTCTCTTCCTCCTGACTCAAGACAGTGACAAGTGGACTGACTAGCATATCTATTTTCATTAAAAAGTAAAATATAACTAAGTTCTTATTCTTTTCCTGAAATTAGCAACTTGGCAAGACCACATTTAGATAAAAGAAATATTTAGATAGAAGAAATATTAATATCTTCACAAAGACACGCTCATCTTAATACACAGCACAAAAATGAATGTGTTATTTTATATATCATTAGGCCTTTACATTTAATAATCATGAAATTGGAAAGTTTTCCTTGGGTATCTTTGTGGGTTCAATGTAATGATAGCATCCTTTTAAGTAGGACACATGAGGTTGAAGTCATAGAAGGGGAAGGATTCATCATAAAACTAGAAGTGATAATGTAAATAAGAAAGGGACATTAATCAAGAAATGGATGTAGCCTCTAGCAGTCATAAACTCAAGAAAACGTATCTCTTTCAGAACTTCCAGATAGAATTTTTCTAGCCCTCTTCATAGATACCTACATGAAATCAAGAGTGTAAGGACAAAAAAAAAAAAAACTTAATGAAAGATTTTGATAATGGTCTCATTATTACTATTTTCCCTAATGAGTAACTATACCTTTTGTTATGTTTTTCTAGGTTTAGAGTGTAGTGCCTGACACACCTTTTTCTTTTTCATGACATCTGCTCCATCAGATGCCATGCCTATTGTGCCAGCAATGCCCTGAGAGGATTATGGCACTATACTGCAGTCATGCTCAGACATGTCTAAACCCTAGTGATGGTGTCAGGGCCCTTTTCCCTCTCAATAACATTTTACCTTTGCATCATCCTTTTCTATTAAACAGCATAACCCACAGGCACTGGCAGTCTTCATTCACAGTGTGATTCCCTCAAAACACAAATGAAAAGGACAGTTTTATCTTTATTTTGTGGACTTAAAAATTATCTTATTTAAGCTCACATAATATACATAAAGTAGGCCAGATTAGACTTGTTTAATTTCATATTCAATACTTTTTCTATTTTATAATGTTCTTTAAAAGGAGTCAAGGACTAGTTTTTACATGAGAAATTATCATGACAGTGAATAACCAGATGACAATGAGAGCCTCCTACTTATTATGCAAGGGAGCAGGACATTTGGCTTAGTGAACAGCAGGGGTACGATTGTTGCTCATTTCAACAGAATAGTAACTATTTTTCCCCATTTGAAAAACAGTCTCTAAAATTTAGTATATTCCTTGATAAACCTACTAATGAAGTTTAGTATTTTATCATTTTATAAGAAAGTAGAAAGTATCAAATTGAACACTTGCCATGCTAAGGAATCAAACTGAAGAACCTTAGTCTATATTTTATACAAAAATTAAGAGACACGAAAAGACTTTGGGAGCACATGCCCCATGGAGGGATACTCCCTTAGCCTGGGGGCAGGAGGGAGGTCCTAGTCCCTACTGCAAATGACTTGACAGATTTTGATGACCCCTCCTGGAAGGCATCATCCTATCTGTGGAGTGGTGGGGGCAGAGGTGGGGGTGAGGGGAGTGGAGAATAGGAGGGAAGTGGTGGGGCATGGGAGGGTGGGAGACAGGAAGGGGGTGAGAGGAAACTGGGATCAATATGTAAAATAAGAAAAATTAAAAGAAAAATAGAAAAAAAAAGTAAAGAGCAAAAAAAATTTATGAGACAAGGATTCTCTAGTGGATATCAATTAATTCTAATAGGTTAGGTAACCAGATTATGTATCCTGATATTCCCAGATGCACAGTGCCAACAGACTAAATAAAATTGACAGTGTTGTCTTTTATTTGCTAGAGCTATAGGATTACAGGAAAATTTTGAAATGATTCCAAAGTCTCAAGTTCATGCTGTTTCTATATTATTTTCCTAGTCATCATTTAATTTCTCTTTTCAGAGCATGCACAGAGAAAGCATGTCATTCATCATCTTTTCTGTAACGATAATTGTTCAGATTCCATAGATGTGGGCAAGGACAAAGATTTTTCTTATTATACATATTGATCCCTGTTCCTTCTCCCTCCCTCCCTCCCATACCCCCTAAACGCCCCCATTACCGCCCCCTCCACCACTCTACAGGGAGGGTGATGTCTTCCAGTAGGGATCAACAAAATCTGTCAAGTCTTTTGGAGTAGAGACTAGGCTCTGCCTCCTGCCTCTAGGCTAAGTATCCCTCCAAGGGGAATGTGCTCCCAAAGCCCTTTCATGAACCAGGGATACATCCTGGTTCTACTGTCAGAGGTTCCTTAGACTGCCCAGGCCTTCTAACTGAAACACATGTTCAGCGGGGCTGAGTCGGTCCAATGCTGGTTTTCCAGCTATCAGTCTGGGGGTTCATGAGCTCCCCCCTTGTTCAGGTCAGCAATCTGTAGGTTTCTGTAGCCTGGTCTTTCCCCCATTTTCTTATTATTCATCCTTGTTTTGCAGCTGGATTGCAGGCATTTAGGACAAAGATTTCAAGCAATTAGATTACTGAGTCAAAATGGTGGAGCCTGCAGCCATGAAAAAAGTAATGGTATTCTGAAGTTACTCAATGAATAAAATTTAGGAAATATTATTTTTTCATATTTTCACAGATGTGTATTAACTGATATTTAAGCTTCAAAATAAAACAATCTCTTTATGTCTATTTTAAAATCTATCAATTCTCATATGTTGTGTACTTTAATGGCTTTGTCCTTTTAAAAATAAATTACATTTATTTATTTATTTAGTGTGTGTGTGTGTGTGTGTGTGTGTGTGTGTGTGTGTATGTGTGTGTGTTTGTGTGTGTACATGTGCATGCACCACAGTGCTGGTATGGAAATCAGAGAACAACTTAGGGAAATTAAATTTTCCTTTCCCTTATATAGGACCTGGGGATGAAACTTAGGTCATCAGGCTTGATGGCAAGTGTCTTAGCCTCTTGAGCCACCTCCCAAGCCCTAATGTCCTTTACTTGGAATAGAATTTCTTGGCCATTTACATATGTTCTTTCTTAGTTATGATGATGGCTTGGAACTCTTCCACTTATTAACTGTTTGATTATTTTCACATTGTCTTATTATTGGTGATGTCTGGGGATTCTTCTACTTATGAACATTGGAACTTTATTTACTGCTTAACCGTTTTGTTAGGTGCTTTATAAAGAATAGCTCACCTACCCCACACAGGTAGCTTTTCTGATAATCATATAGTTTATATAATAAGACATACTAACAAAAGCAGCAACTAGACTTATATATAAGACAGTGTCCTCTGCACATAAGAAGTTGTGTGCAACTTCAGTAAATATCATCTGTTATATAGTTATCGCATCCTGATGAATTAGGTTCAATGACAGCCATTGTTTTTCATTCAAATTAAAAAGCCCATCTTACAGAAATTACTTGGAGAGATTACTTAACCAAGGCCACGTAGTTAGTAGATAATTAGACTCAAAATTTGAACATAAGCAATAAAATTGGACTCTGCACATTCACACTGACTGTGTACTTTGAAGCTTTAAACATACACCATTGGCACAGTCTTTGGACACAACAAATACTTACTTGGATGCATAGATTCATACTACTTACAAGCCTGAAGAAATGAACCATCACTCATTTTGACATTGGTGTGCTTTCATTGCAAAAACATTAATTATTGGTAAAAATAATGCAAACCATGTGCACTTTCTATAAAATAAAATTTGCACCTAACCATAGTGGAGACTGAATCATCTTTGGTAGACAGAAAAGACACCATGCCTACCAGAAAACACTGAAATTCCATCATGAATTATATCCAGTGTAATTTGCAGCATTTTTTTTTTTTACTTTTCTCAATGTCTGAGAGTTCTATTTTTAAAAAATTAAAATGGTTTACATATCATTTAAATCCCCTTGCAACCCGTGTTTTCCTTTTGATCAGTGCTGCTAGTTTTTCATTATATGGGTTTTTCTGGGTAGAAATGTGATGCTCTGAAGCTGTGCCTTCCTCCCAGAGGATGTTTGAGAATGTTTGTCAGTACTGGTGTGATGCCACTAGCAACAAGGGCAAGAGCTGCTACTTACACAGCTACATATATAATCAACAGAACAAAGCACAGTCCCCTAATGAGTAAAAACTATCCGACCCAAAATGTCAACAGTATGGTATTGAGAAACTGGGTACTCAGAGTTTAATATCACTGCACATTGCAAAATGCTAATCACTCATTTGTGTCCCCATCAATGATTAATAACTCTAATGTCTCGTTCTGCTTTACTACTTGTAAGATAGTGCCAATGATGCTATATAATTTGATATTTCTATTTCCATTGCTAATGTGTATGGTTTGGTCATATAATGATCATTAATAATACAAGATGGGGGGATGAACAGGTCCTTGGCTGTCAATTGTGCTATTTCTCTTAATGGTAAAAATAAACAGTTAAAATCCCTGCCACACTTTCTGTTTTCCTAACTATATTTTCTTTTGAAATGTGAATTCACGCTTAAAAACTATCAAAGCTTAAACATTCTCCATTTGAAATTTGATACAACAAGAAGTCAAAATGGCTGCAATCTTAATGATACCCCATTTTCCCTTCAAAAATGAGAATCACAAGTATAAAATGTCATTAAAACAAAATGAGTCACACTTTTCAAAGTGCCTCTCCACTGTAAATTGGCAACTGATGCTCCTCTGTGGCTGCAGAATGAAGTAAATTTTCCTAATATGAAACACATTTGCAGCAAAGCTTGCTTCCCATGAAAGGCATCCTGATAAAATGAAAATGTCTTATTACTGTTTATAAAAATGAGCTCATAGCAGCCAGGAGAGCAAATGGTTGAATCACTGTCCAGGATGTTTAAAGAGGAAAAACATACTTAAGAAAGGGTGTACTCAACCGGTGGACCAAATATGTTAGTGTATGATTTAAATTCGAATCTCAGTTGATACTATAAACATTTGGAAGACTTTTCTGCAACCTTTATTACTACAGCACCATTCCTCCATTTCACAGAGGTGTTTTCCATTAGGCACTTTGGCAGTCAGCTCCTCTTTGTTTTGCTATGTATAACTAGATTTAAAGGAAGTGATACATTCAGTTTAAGTAAGAAATGTCTGCATAGTATTGTACCAGAGAATCATATTTTGAGGGGTTTTGCTGTTTGCTCATTTGTTTTATCAGGAAAATGGTAGAATTTGAAAGAGTGCCAAAAATAATCTATAAAGAGGACAATTCAAAGGCAAATAGGAGCGAAAGATCTGTAAGTGAAGAGAAAATAAAATAAATCAAAATAAAATCCTTCCTAGCCATTTTTTTCTGCTAAGACAAAGCAACCTAGAGTTCAATAAATGAGCAATCACAGACCAAACCAAGGATACAAGTACTTAATATTGATTCCATCAGAGCTATCTTTAACAAAATAAACCTGATTTTAAAAGTAGTTATATCTTACATCTTTCAGTGAAGTTATCATTAGTCTTCATTTAAATGCAATTAAAGGAAATTAAGGAGTTATCATCAGCCACTCTGCTGCCCATTAATATAGCCAACAAATGCTAATGACCTTCTATCTAAGGGACTCTGTTTTAAGAACAAAAGCCAACAGTTAGTATGGTGTGGATGCATTAGTACATTCTTCTACAGTAACTGACTCCCAAATCTAGCACCTTAAACCAAATAGACATTCAGAATCTTGTATACATTATGGGTATCAAAACTCAGAAGAAACTTGTTTATATGTTTCTAGCTCAGAGTCTCTTCTAATACTGTAATTAATTTAGTTATCAGTCAGAGCTCTAGTTCTTGAGACCAGAAAGCAATTTTGGAGAGTGACTACCCAAACAGCAAAGAGTTAATTGTTATTTGTGATGTGTGGATGTTTCAGATGAATAGTGATAAAGAAGAAGTCCCATTTTATGGAGATTCTATTCTAGAGGAAAAGATAGATAGACAACTGGTATAAATATCATATACAAACATTTGACACTGTTAAGAGAAAGCAAAGTGTGTGGAAGGACTGAAATATTTGAGAATGTTCTCTCTGCAGCGGTATCTAAAACTTAGATCTAAGAAACCAAGGACATTTTAACCATTTTCAGCTCTCGGTAGAGGTACCACCAGCAAAGACAAAGCCTTTAAGGGACACAAGCATGCCCTGCCAATATCACAGAAAAGAGACCAAGGTGGCCAGAGATTTTCATAAAGAGGAACCTAGAATAAAACAGAACATCATCTGTGGTCACCAGGCTAGTTCAGTTAAGGCCTCGTGAGGGTCCAAACAAAGAATTTTAACTTCTTGGGAAGGATGATGGGAAGAAAACAATTGGAAGTCATTTGATTCAGAAAAATGGGAGAAAGTGAAATTTATGGATATGTAGTGGCTTTGATAGAAGAGATTGTTTAGGTGGGTATCTGAGTGAAGGTTCTATTGCTAAGATCCAAGAATGTTAGCTTCCCTTTGGTACAATAGACAATAAGCTGTTGAGGGACTCCTAATCAGTGTCCACTAGAACTCAGTAACAATCTTGCCTTATGATAGTACTTGTGATCAAAGAGAGAAAGGACGCTATCTTTCTCCTTTTTGAATAGCTCAAGCAGGTAGACTTTGAGGATATGCTGCAAATGGAACATTTCTATTAAACCGTTACATGCACGTGCCAAAAAATCTCCCTAAAATCTCCCTTTTCTATGCATTTCCATTGTACATTCTCCTGGAAAAAAAATATACCATCTATGTGTTTTAAAAAATAAATACTGTACAAATATACATTATAAACACTGAAAATATTTGTTTTATACATATGACTGATTGAATGAGTGCATGCATGTGAAAACAGATTTTACTAAGAACAATGGATCATAATTAAGTGGCAGTTTGGGCCACAATGATATGAAAGTCAAATTCATTTTTACAAAACACAAGAAACATTGACATTCATGACGCCTACACTGCTTATGCAAACATAAGGAGACCAGCTATGGATTTAGATCTGAGTATGTTCCCACATCCAGTGCGACTCTGCTGGTAGGCAGTTGACACTACTCTATCCTTGATGGGACAAGCTCTTTAAATCCTGCTAGTAAAGGGAAATATTACCCATAGTGCAAATATTTACACTCATTTTTTTGCTTCTGATGGTGGTGTGCTGCTCCCTTCTGCTTCTTCATGGCTGAGTGCTACAATTGTGTTTTAGCAGTGATGTTTATAATTACTAACCCTTTCATGCACCCCTGTTCCTTTACAGCAGCTCTTATTTTCCTCCTTAGCCTCTTCTCCCTCATGACTATATTCTTATTGATATTTCCTTTCCCTCTGCACTTGAAAATGTGCATTTTAAAGCATACCCTTAATCAGAATCCTTTCTGCAAACAAGCTCAAGTTGTCAGAGGAAAGGCATTTTGGAAACAATAGCTGTGCAGTAGAAATGCACGCACTGCCCTTGCGGGGCAGACATATTAGTATCATTTATTTTAGATTTTAACCATCTAAGTGATAAAGGTCACTGAAGAGTGGCTGGGAAGACAATTAAGGTCATCGGGATTTACTAGGGATTATTAGCTCTCCTTAAAATGGCAGCAGACTTAATACTGAGCCAGGACTGCAGAATGGCATGAGCCATTTTTAATTATTGAAAGTAATTTCACATGTGGTTTAACAGTTATAATTGGAATTTTGAGTTATGCTTTCCTTGGTAACAACCCATTTCCTTTGTTTGGATAAACCTCAGGCATGGAGAGATGAAATATGATGTCCTTTAGTATGTGATACTCAAGAAATTGCATTTCACCAGCAGGCATTTAGCATTTCTGGTGCTGAAACAGAATCTCAGTAAAAGACAATAGAGAGTAGGTCCCATCATTAATACATCTATGCCAGCTTCCATGGCTTTAATAAACAAAGTCTACTGGTGAAAGAATGTCTGCATGAAGTCCAGAAGACCTGACCAGGCCTTGGGAAAGGTTGTCAGAGCTGGATTATCATTTTCAAGAGGATATTCATGGTTTCAGTGAAGAAGTAGGTGTGTAGATGCTACCCATTGATTTTAAGTAAAGAAGTGTATGAGAGTAAAGTACAAACTGACCCTATAAGAATCATTATCAGTCATAAGGCCAAAAGTGCACTCACCCATACAGAAACAGCCTCAGCCTGCTGGACTTGGTAAACTCCTACTGAGGTTCCAGGCACAATTTTAATGTCTTCTCAACTGTCAAATTTCATTAATGTGCAATGGATTTATGTTTTCCATTCTCTGGGACATTATAGCCATCTGCTTTAGACTTAAATGGTGCTGTTACTTGTCATATACTCAGTCATGCATTGAGCAAGCATACATAGAGCACCTACTATGTGTCAGACACCTACTATTGCAGGCACCTGCATTGGGGAATTGACCCAAGCATTTCAATATTCATCCTCTAAGAACCCTAGGTGATGGATTCTCCCACCAAATAGATATGTAAACTGGAATATAGGAGCATAAAGACACTACTAACTTACATAGCAATAAGTAGGTGTGTTGACATTTAAAGTTACATTATTCTGATCCCAAAACATAAACTTTTAACTAATATGATGTATTATCATGATATTGTACTATATAATTTTAAATAGCATTGCTTCATAGATATAGATATAAATATAGATATACACATAGATACAGATATAGATATAGATATAGATACAATAGACATAGATATATGCTGATACAGTAGGATAGATTCATGACACTACAGCATACAGTGATTCTCAACTTTCCTAATTTTGCAACCCCTTAATACAGTTCCTCATGTTGGAGTAACTTCAACAATAAAATTATTTTTATTGCTACTTCATAACTGTAATTTTGCTAATGTTATGAATAATAATGAAGATATCTGTATTTTCTGATGGTCTTAGGTGACCCCTGTTAGAGGATCATTTGACCCCCAAAGGTTGAAACACTGGTATAATACAATATATGACAAGCTGGGTGGAGCTGGCTAATACTTCTTATAATAACCAGTAACATCCCAGCTCTTTATGCATTGAGATTATGTTGGAAACTTGACATCAGCTCTGGTAGAAATATTTATTCACAGCACAGTAAGTGCAAATGACACGATTCTGGCTCTGTTTTTCCCGAAGAGTTAGTTAATTGTTAAACATTTATCAACCCTACTGATTATTTTATAGTTCATTGTGTAACAGTCCATATCCAATCATTTTCTTCTGGAGAGAAGGGACTGTATCTTTTTCCAAGCTTGTATATAGCACAACACTTAGCACATAGTGGGTACTCGGTATATTATTCTTGTACAAAAGAGTGAATATTTTACCACATCTTTCACAGCTTTTACAGTATTTACTTCCATTAGTCTTTAACAGTCTCAGTGTTTGTAATATCACTGTAGTAGGTTGCCAAGGGATAAAGCATATAAAATCGGAAGTGCAGTTCTTTCCTTTACAGCTGGATTGCTTTTCAGAGAAGAAACACACTGCATATCAAATACCTCACACTTATTTTCACCTGCAAAGCCTGGGACCATGCAGACTGCACAGAAGGCAAACATGTATTTCACTCAAAACAAAGCAACTATAAATAAAAATCCTAGCATGTAAATCTTCAAGCTACTTATACAATCTGTCTACTTCTTTTGTTCCATTTCTTCCCATTTTCTATCTAAACTGGTCTTTAAGGAGAAAGCCTTTAAAACTCCAGATTCTTGTTAAAACCAAGATATATCTTCCCAAATGTATATAAACAGTATCATTTTTAAAAACACATTTTAAGTTGAAATAGAGTTACATTAGTTTCCCAGCTTCCTTTCCTCCCTCCATCCCTTCCCAGGCCCCCAAACCCTTTCCCTGTGAGCCCCTCAAATTGATAACCTCTTTTTCCTTGTCTATTATTCTCATATACCTATGCAAATACATTATTTAGATGTATAATGTATGTAAATATATTACTAAAATATTAATACAAATTGCTGATTCTGTTTTGTTGTTTGTGTGTATGTGGTTTCAGGACTGACCACTCTACATTGAACAACTAAGAAGAGGACTCATTCCTGTCTAAACACTTAATTAACTCTCATAATGTTGGTCTGGTCCAAAAACTTCATTTTTTGTAAGAATGTTCCTGAAGCCATTTTTTTCTTGCCACAGAGTACCGTAACCTTGGAAATCTGAAGTATTTACCAACCAACTCTGCCTTGATAGCTGACCTATAATGACCATTGGTATATGGCTTATTTTTCCACATTGCCTTCAAATTGATGTGTTTTGAGTGAATGAATGAATGTATGGATGAATGAATGAGGAAAAATTAAACAAAAACCAATGACTCCTAATGGTTTAAACATTCTACCCAGAGGGATGTCTCACATCTATAATCCCAGCACTCAGGAGGCTTGGCAAGAATAATAGTATGAGTTCCAGTGTATCCTGGTCTACACAGTAAGAAACACAGCAATATTGGTGAAAGAGGGAGATTCTGTAGTAAAATACAAAAATAAACAAGAAAAATAAACCCAGAATAGTCTAGCAAATATTCCTGTGATATCAGTAATATGTGTCTGTATTGTACATTAGACAGTCTTCTCAGTAGCCTTGAGCCATAACTACTGGATTCTTTAATGTGACTAGATTTTAAATTTTATTCAAATTCAGCTCACTTAAATGTAAGGCTTGCATGTAGCTTGTGGCTATGACATTAAAGTGAGTTACAAGACCAGCTATAGGAATTATATTCTAAGCTCAGAATGAATATTTCAAAAAGCATTGCCTGCTTTAGGAGAGGACAATGTAAACACATTTTCCCCTAATAAAAGCCTTCCTATTTTCCTTGCTGATCTCACCCACAGACTAGAACCCTGTGAGGAATTTCATGCTTTTGAAGGCTCTGCATGCAGCCATTAGAGCCAGCCATTCAAGATGCCACCTCCCTGCTGGGATACACTTAAGCACCAAGGATTTCTGATAGACACCAGAGTCACTCACCAGGGCACAGTGGGAGGGGCAAAGGGTTAGGAGGTCATGGCTGACTGCTTCAGAAATGTCCAAGCCATTCACAAGGTTCATGACTGGCAGTGGTTAAAGGTTAGGGCAATTATGCTGTGTTATCTACTAATAACGAGACTCAGCAGCCCTTCCACGTTCAATTGTTGTTAAGTATTCTATTAAGAGGAAATACATAAATTCGTTTTAGATAGTATTCTGAGTAATGAGGAAGAAAGAATCTATTTGTATTTAAAGTAGGTTGAAGTGCAAAGCAGCTAAGCTAAGAGTGGATACATAGAAGCATTTATACCACAAAATTATGAAGGAAAGGCCCCTTAGAAGACATCTAATTCTGCCCACTTTATAGCTACAAGGCTAAAAAGTGACTGGCTGAGAGACAGAAAGATGGCTGCAAAGCTAAAGCCCTGTCTTGTTTATACCCGACACTGGCTTTGTTATCCTGCAACATGCAGTTCTGAACAAGAGAAACAAAGGAGCAATAAGAATGACTCTTACATTTTATCTTGAAAGATTGCTGAAATGTTACTGTAGGCTCAGAACAGAGGTTTGTGACATTACACTTTGCAAAGAGGGCTGTTGCCATTTCTGAATTTTTTCTAGTCCTCTCCCCCCCCCACAACACCACTCCTTTCTCTCTAGACATTCATACATTCCTATTCTTCCATAGCACCTAACACCCTTTTGGAGTAAATTGGAAAACAACATTCACTCACTCTGGTCCCCAGGTAATCTCTAGTAAATCCATGCTTCGGAACACCAATTTCCATCTTAGTGTGCGGCTTGATCTACTGGGGAACTGAGACTTATGGAATATGCTGGTGAGGTCAGGGGCTAAATTATTATGACTTCATTGCCAGTGAGATGAGATGTAGCCTGCTACATGTAAATCAAAGAGTCAATAGTAGGGCAGGTGGCTGCTCTGGCATTGTTACCTCAAGTTCATAACTGAACAGGCTACAATCTCTCATCCTTCAGATGCACGGGTATAGCAGCCACCATGTTCTGCAAACCATCACTGTATTTCTAAAAAAAGAAAGAAAGAAAAAAATTACACCATATCCTAGGCTGAAATCACTCAATCAATCCTCAAAACTCAATTTAGTCCTGCCATCTAATCTTCTAGGGGATTGAAAAACCTGGGTGAGCCTGGAAATCTCCACAGTCATCATTTCTTCAACTTGTGCAATTTCTTCTTTTGAGGGAGACATAACTGTGTGTTCTAAGCATACATGTTGTCCCATATTGAAGTCACAATGTTTTAGCATGATCTTACTGAAATGGGATGGCTTCAAAACTGAAGGTGAATTTAATACTACTCAATACACATTCTATACACACTCATATTTGCCTTTTTCATGATTCCCTCTCCTTGTCCCCACCCAAAAAAAAAAAAAAACTTGTAACGTACTAGAAAAAAATGATACTATCAGGTTCTTGTTTTTGGAAAATAAAATAAGATTTTACAGGCCTTTCAGGGGAATTACCCACACAGAAAACTAATATCAAGGATGTGACTCATTCTTTATATATCTTCTGGAATCTTCTTTCTTTTCCCAGTAGTTGCAGGCTGAGATAGAGGATTTCTGAGAGGTCTGGGCTTCTGAGCATTGAGTTCATTAAGCATGCAACTCCTTTTGGCAGGAAGCCACCTTCTTTAAGCAAAACCCAGTCACAGATAAACGGAAGGCAATCATCTCTTTGCTAATAAATGCAGGCTGCAGAGATGGGCTGCCAATCTTAGAGGAAGAGGTGGAGGTAGAGAGTGTATATTGTATTCTTATGATTCCTGCACAATACAATATAGCTGAAGCAAGAAGCCCTGTGCTGACTCTGAGGAGTGAGATCACAGCTGTGCACGCACACAGGATGGTTGTACATAGTTTCTGGGAACTTGGTCCATCCAACAAATAACATAAACTAGTTCTTTGAAATCCCCATGACTTACTTGGGAAAATGAACAAAGCCAAAACTGTGGTAATATATCCTTCATGATGTAATAAAGCCAATGGAGATCAAAATGCAAAGCTAGCCACAGCCATAGAGCCAGGAAGTGGTGGTATACACCTTTAATCCCAGGACTCCCTAGACAGAGGCAGACATATTTCTGTTAGTTGAAGGCCATGTGACCTATACAAAGTTGATCCAGTCTAAAAGCTCACACAAAGGCGATTTCTGCACTTGAATTCTTACACCTTAATCCCAAGATTTGAGAGGTAGAAAAGGAAGAAGCAAAGGGTCTCATGTGAGAATTAGTCTCCAGCTACATTGAAGAGAGCAGAGCAGCCTAGGGAGGAGAGCATAGCAGTCTGGGACTGCAGTATCAGACTTGATAGAGAATAATACAGTCTAGATTGCACTCTGAGAATTCATGGAGACAGTATCACACATTTTGGTCTGAGGTAGAAATAAGAGCTAGTGGCTGGCTGCTTTGCTTCACTGATCTTTCAGTTGGAACCCCAATATCTATCTCTGGGTTTTCATTATTCATGTTACACAAAAAACTATGGTACATACTGGGACACTGGGCATGAATAAATCCATCAAAGGGCGGGTCTAAGTATTATCATTGAAGTCTACCAACAGAGTAAAAAGGCTAGCTGAGAAAACCATACTTGAGATAATAATCATTGAAAAGAAAAAAAAAAAAAAAACAGAGCAAAGTGGTTGGCACATGACAGAATCACAAGTGTTCACTCACTAGAGCCAGTATATAGCCCAAAGGAAGGGGGAAGGAGGGTGTCCTCTCATTGGATCAATGAAGTCTACTGCTAAGAACACCTATTCCTCAGCTATTTTTGGGGCACTATGACCAATTCTTTTTGTTAGAAATGTATTCAGAAATCCTAATAGATACTCAAACCAAACAAAACATGGTTTTAGCTCCAGTAACTTTGGTCTAAGCAATTACATTCATCAGCCCATTCTTGGTCCAGCTCTCTGCTTTATTCTGCCTACCTAGACACGAGTCAGTTTCCTTTCCTCCAACTCCAAGGATAGCGATGCCATGTCTCCTTTTGTATACAAAAATTGGATAGTCCAATTACAATGCTGTAATCAAGATGCAACCCAGATTCCAGAAGGCAAGAATTGGAGTCAAAGATGCCTTGGAAAGGATGCTTTTAGAAAGTAGGAAATAGACAAAAAGATGGAAAGACAGATAATAGAAAATTAGGCTTACCCCTCCTATTTGTGTAATAAAATACCTGTGAAAAGCAACCCAAGGAAGGGTTTATTTGGGCTCATGGTTTAAAAAGGAACACATACAAAAGAGAAGTCGGTGTCAGGACCATGAGGCATCTGGTCACAGGCCATCTGTAGTCAGGAAACATAGAGAGAAACTAACTGGTATGTAACACAGGGCCCCAAGCAAGTGGGTGTGTGTTTTTTTCACTTCTTAGGCTAAAACGGTTTAGAAATAGCCTCACAAAAACACCCTGCAATGTGTTTCCCTGGTGGTAAATCCAGTCAACTTGACAATGCAAAATGTACCACCTTCAAGAGTAAGGAAAACAATAGCCTAAAAAATGTAAACAAAACGAAACAAAGGAAACAAACAGACAAACAAAAAAGTCGGCTCAAGGGCATAAGAACCATCTGCAACCCAATTCTCGAGGATCTTATGCCCTAGTCTAGCCCTTTTGAGCACTGTGTGTACATGACGCATAGATCCATATCGAGGCAAGACACTCACACACATAAAATAAAATGAATACATCTTTTAAAATTATATGAAAATGATAAAAGTCTGTTCCTAGCTGTTAATGTCTTGCAGGTCTGCTTCAGTGGACAGTTCTCTCCATAAACCTCACTCCCCTCCCTAGGACAGGACCTACACCTCAGCCATTCGAGGGCATCCCATAGTTGCTGGCACCTCCACCTAACAAATAGCTATTGGGTATTTACATCTTTGCTTCTAGCCTAGAGAGGGGATTTTCATAGCCCTCAGGGGTGAGAGAAGAGTAAGCCTACCGATAAAATCCCATCTTTGCTAATGGGTGATAAAGTAAAATCCAATCCCTAGGGCCTATGACACAGAAACCCTCTGGTCCTACTTTATGTGGATCATATATCTTAATAGATTTTCAAGCAATTTAGAAGACAAGACAAAGCAGCTGGTAAGAGCCAATTTACAAGACCCTCATTCCCAAGCCACAGGCCCCCTGCCCCCACTGCAGGTATAAAAGACCAATTGATAAAAGCAAGCCTTTTCTAAACATGAGGGAACTCACACATCTCTGAAATTCCACTTGACACAACACATACATATTGTATAAATGTTTTAGGCTTATTTATGTTATACTAGATTACGTATGGTTGGTGTTTATTTTTTCTTCTTAGCTATTTCAAATTGGCCACTCTGAATCAAGTAGGCATTAGGTACTGTCTGTTGCTGGTCAAAAGGCAAAAACGCAAAACTGGTCATTATCTGAATAAATAAACTACCCCTTTTGTATTATTTCTGGTTCCATGGCAATGGTTTCTCCAATTTGTAGGTAAGAAATTGATAACTAATCCCCCACGTGATAACACTTTATCTCAGTAATTTCACTTTATGTAAATCTAAAGCAAGCTGTGCTTTGAGAGGAACCCTTGGGGCTCGACTGAAAAAATCATGACAGGGTAATTCTCAGTGGGAGAAAAATGAATCCTGCCCTTCAAGGTGCCTTCTGCTCTGGAATACATTCAGGAAAATAAATTTGCATCACTGCGTTACTGTTGCTCATTAAGAATCAGAGTAAACAATTACTGCATTAAGCACTCTCTGAGAGGCTCCAAAGGCCACTGGTGCTTACTACTGATTTTCATAAATGATCTTCAAGAAGCTCCCCTGGGGAAGGAAAATCAGGGAAGTCCAGGGAAAGGTTAGCCAGGGCTCCATCTCATTACCATGGTGATGAGATGCAACATGCAGTCTGGACAGAGAACCAGTTGCCATGATTTGGTGCTGGTTTTCTAGCTTTGTCAGGGAGTGTCAAATGTAATTCACTACAGGTTTCCTGGGCACTCAGTGCTTTGGGGGAGCACTTGAAACAGAAGCCTGGTTCCAACTTTGAGGAAAGCTGTGATCACAGACTGAGTTGAATAAGACAGAAATCACCTGGTCTTCACAGGGTTGTTGTTGGGTTCTCCTGGTTGTTGTGGGGTTCTATTGGTATTAATGTATTTAAAGAAGTGGCTGCTTATCATGGAAAGGCTACAATAAATGCCCTTCTCTGATAGTGAGATCATCAACTAAATTATCCACCATCATGGAGCCTTCTAGTACCTGTTGGAAACAGAAGCAAACACCCATAACTAAACACTGAGTTGAACTAGAATCCAGATGCAGAGTGAGGGGACAAGACCAGGTTGCAGAAACACACAAAGACAGCTGACCTGAACAAGGAGGAGCTAATGCCCCCCCCAGACTGATGTCTGGGAATCCAGCATGGGACTGACTCAGACCCCCTGAATATGGGTCTCAGCTAGAAGGACTGAGCAGTCTGGGGGACCTCAGACAGTAGAAACAGGATCTATTCCTGGTGCACAAACGGCCCTTGCGGACACATCCCCCATGGAGGGATACCCCCTTAACCTAGAGACAGGAGAGAAGTCCTAGTCCCTACTTCAAATGACTTGACAGATTTACATGACCCAACCTTGATAGCATAGCCCTACAAGTGGAATGGGGGTGGGGGGGATGGGAGGGGAGAGTGGCCAGGGTGCATGTCACAGGGGAAAGAAAGTAAGAGGGAGGGAGGGAGAGCTGGAGGGAGGAAGGGAGAGGAAACTGAGATCCACATGTAAATTTTTTAAATTATATTATTAATAAAAAAAAAAACACTGATTGTCCGGTAGCCAGACAGGTAGATAGGCAGGGCTACCAGACAAGTAGAGGCAGAGGCAGGCAGATCTCTGTGAGTTAGTGGCCAGCCTGGTCTGCAGAGCTAGTGCTAGGACAGGCTCCAAAGCAATACAGAGAAACCCTGTCTTAAAAAAAAAAAAAAAAGGAAAACAAAAAAGCTTTAATACAAACTGCTGACCTGAACAAGGGAAAGCTCATGGATACCAGTCTGAAAGCTGGGAAACCAGCGTAGGAATGACCAAGATTCACTGAATGTGGTGTTTGTTGGGAGGACTGGGGTCTATGGGGCCTCTGGTAGTGGATCAGTATTTGTCCCTCATATACAAATGGACTTTAGGAGCCCTTTCCACATAGAGGGATATTGTCTAAGGCTAGACACAAGTAGAAGGCCTGGTCCAAATGGTATGACAGACTGTAAAGACTCCGCATGGAAGGCTTCACCCCCACTGGGGAGCACAGAGGTGATGGGACTGGGTTGGTGGGGAGAACTGGGGGGAGGAGTGGAGGGTGAGGGAACTGGGATTGGTATATAAAACAAGCTTGTTTCACATTTAAATAAAAATATTGTTAAAGAAAAAAAAGTGGCTTCTCTTGATTCTGGAATCAGTTCTCACTGTGGAGATAATTGCTTACTTCATTTAATCTTATGAAGTCTTTCCCACTAAGGAATGAATTTGGGAAGTACAGGAACAGCTTTGTTTACTCTCTTCTGCATTAGAATACTCAGAACACCTTGCAAAGAGCCAAGAAATAGCAGGAACTCTGCTGATATTTTGTGATTAAATATGCAAATGAATGGAGACTTCTTACTTGAAAAAATGGAACTCAATGTCCAATTTATTCATAGAACTTTAAGTGGTGACCCAAGAAGAGTCTCAACTCTAAAAATTCCAGTAATTCCTTCTTTGTATTCTTCCACACTGACAATTAGAGACAAGACAATATAAAAGAAGGCCACTGTTCTGAGTCACTGTTGATGTGGGTGATTCTGGAGAAAGCAAATCTGCTGACCCAAAAGAGGAGAGGGGATTTCAGAGAAGTCACAGTCCTGCCTCTGTGTCCTTCATGCTTTCTTGAGCATGATTGATCAGGCCTGTCTACCCCTCTCTAGGGGCATGGAGTCAGACGAAATGAAACTGGAATTTTAATCCTCTTGTTCAAAGAAACCATAAAATCAAATAATGTTTCTTACTGCTTTGGTAATGATAGCACCAACTTATAGCAGACCAGTGTATTTGCCTGGAGAAAGATAATGGATAAAAAAAAATACTAAGTGTTAGGAAGAGTAGGGTATGGGCTAGTTAGGAGAATTATCAAATCACAGCCTGAGATGGGAGAAGCAAGCCTCCAGGTCCAAGAGAGAGCTTCACTAGGAAAGACAGCCATAATGTATGTCAGAACAGATGCAAAACAAAAACAAAACAAAAAGATAAAAAGTTTAAATTCCAAGTTTTCTGGGGCTCTTAGCTCTCAGTTGCAAGGGGAAAGGAGGCTGCAAGGCTATAGTATGTTTTAACTACAGTGTTCCAGAGAGCACTGATTTGAGAAAGAAGGCCTGATTTGAGAAAGAAGGCAGAAGGGAGAGAAGGAGGGAGGGGCGGAGGGAGGGAGAAAGGGAGAGAGAGAGAGAGACAGAGACAGAGGGAGAGAGGCAGAGAGAGAGAGAGAGAGAGAGAGAGAGAGAGAGAGAGAGAGAGAGAGAGAGAGAGAGAGAGAGAGAGAGAACAGCAACTAGGGGTCTGTAATCTTATAGTTGGCCTTTGAAAAATGTCTTGCTGTGTTGGTAAGCATCCATGTCTTATCCTTCAGAATTCTACTTGCTTCAGTGTTAAAGGCCAAAGGCAAACTTGTAATTTGTGAATATCAGTGAAAGTGTAACACAGTTCCTCAGATCCACAAATGGGTTTTTATACCAACCTCAACTAAGATATTTTGACTCATGCAAGAACAATTGAACTTTTAACTGAATGTACTTTTTTAGAGCATGTGCATATCCAGGATTATTCTTAGGCATCTAAGTGCCCATTTTCTTTTCAGTACTACATAAGACATATTGATGGAGTGGGTTCCATTTAAATATTGCCCTCCGAACAAAGAGGGCATTCTTAGTTAAACTTCGGGAAAACCTTTCTCTTTATAACTTCCATGGTTTCAAACAATGCTATTTACTGGGAATCTGCTTTGAGTACCATATGCTTTAGCTTGACATTCAAAGGCATCAAGTATCTGGCTACTGATTACTATGTTTCAATTAGTCGTGCATGCTGCCACTTATAGAATCCTGTTCTTAGTGAATAGAAGCTATTTCATTTCATATCCTCTTTTTGTTTAACTGTTGAAAGAAATAGACATAGAACTAGTCATATCCAAATATCTTTGCTTAAATATCTACTAATTTCCACTCTTTACTAGTATATTTGGGCATGTACCAGGACAGCAACCTCTCTAACCCCTGGCTATGTTGTCTTTTGCAACTCAAGTGTCTTTAAGATTAAATTGAGTTATGGATCCTAATATGGCGGAGTCATTCTGGATGTTCCAATGTCATCATCCTCAAAAGTGAAAGATAGAGACCACAGAGTAAGAGTTGGGGCAGATGTGACATAAGTGATGATACCACTGGCTTTGAAGATGGCAGAGGCAACAAGCTAACACATACAGGCAGGGGTGACAAGACAGAAGAAGAAAGCAACTGCTAGAAAAAGCAGAACTCATATAAAACAATTGAATTTAATCCTTGGAACTAATTTCAGATTTCTGTCCTCCCAAAATGTAAGGTGATGCATTGCCAAACAGTGTACAATAATTCACACGAATATGGTAGCCACAAAATATTTTGCTTCTATATTTTCATTTCCATATAACTATATCTTCTGTTGTCTTGCTTCAAGACAGCATCTCACAATATATCTCAAGTTGGTATGGAATTTCTAAATCCCATGACTCTGGCTCCTAGGCACTGGAATTAGTCATGCATGCTGCCATACACAATTGCATGTGTCTTTTTCTTTTTTCTTCTCCCACCCCAGACAATAATTCTCTGTGTATCCTTGGCTGTCCTGTAACTCACTGTATAGAACAGGTTGTACTTGAATTCAGAGATCTGCCTGTCTCTGCCTCATGAGTGATGGGATTAAAGGTATTTGCCACTACCACATGGCCACAATTACATATTTCTATAGTAGCTAAAATATCTAGCTTGTATGAAAAATGACCAAGTGACTGATCTGTGCTAAGTTCCTACCATATTTTATCTGACTCTCATAAGAACCCTATCCTATGGCACTTTATTAGACAACAATAGTCATTGGTGTTCATTACATGATATTAGCACCTAGACTGCCTGGGATATCACTATATCCAAGTTCTAATTTGGAGTAAGACAGCTTTCATTTGTTTTACTTTCCTCATATGAGGAATGTAAATAATAATTATGCCTGCTTACAAAGTAATATTCGGTTCATTGATTAATTCCAAGAGTTAAAACTTAGTCTGGCATGGTCTTACATCTTTAGTCTCAGCAGTTGGGAGACAGAGGCAGGGTGGATCTCTAATTTTCGAAGCCAGACTGTTATGCAGAGGCAGTTTCAACACAGGCAGAGTTACACAGGGAAACTCTATCTAAGAAAAAAAAAGTCAAAAGTCATTTATGGCATATAATATACATTATAAAACAGACATTGTTTCCCCATTATAAAGGTGATTAAACTGAAGTCTGGAAGGCTTGCTACACTAGCCCTTCAACAGGAACAGGAATGAAATTAGGCTCATAAGTCAATTTCATTTTATAAGAGCAATACAGGTTTCTCCAATTAATGAATCAATGAATTCATAATGTCAGAAATGGAACCTACAGTAACACAAAAGAAAGTAGGAGGCATCGAGATTTCTGAATGTCCTGAGACTTACTTTAAAATGGCAATTCATTTTAATAGAAATGAGAGGGACAGCCACTAGTAGGACTTGATAGATAAGCAGGCAGTGGCCAAATCACATCAGAAATGACATGTGGCAGTGCCAGGGGCTTTCAGGCTAAGAAGATGATTGATATGGAAAGATTTATACATATTAAAATAGTTTTTCACAGAAAGAAAAAAACGCATGCAGAAAAAGCAAACATTAGAAATACAGATTACATACATCATCCATAAGGACATGTGTTTCATTGTTAAGTGTTTCTTTGTAGCAGAGGTTCGTTCTGGAATCAAAATGCATTAGGCTGTGCACTCCCAAGTGCATGGTTAGGTTCACTAGATGCAGACTGAAAAGCTTGCATAACCAGTTTTCAAGTGATGCTGCCAGTCTAGAGCCTAAGCTTAGAGACCACTGATCTATTGCAATTATTTTCTCTCTGCTTCTGTCCAATATTACTTCCGAAAGACTCACAAAGGGAATTTAATTGTCTCAATCTAACATTACAGAGAATTGAAAGGGAAATGTTGTCTGAGTATTTGTGACAGCATGAAGCCCATTAAAAGTACAAGACTCTGAGAGAAGAAATGGGCTTTATTCAAGAAAGCTTTTTAAAGACTTGGGGACACCGAGGAAATGACTCTGAAGCAACATCAACGTCAGGCACTCAGTTTTCAATAGGGAGAAAAACAAGAACATTGTGTCCTATGCAGAACACTCCTGCATCAACTGAATTTCATAAACCAGATTCTTAAGATCACACCCTTCAGTTTATTTTGTGAGTGAGATTTTCACAATTTTTTAGATAGTTTTGGTAGGCTTTTTGTATTAATATCTGATTGAAAGAAAAGGAGGTGGGTCCAGAACTGTGTGTGGAATATGGGACATTAATAAATCACAAAGGTATTCCTAAAACAGGCATGAACTCAAGCTTCTCACCAGTCCTATGGATTGATTAGACTTCATCATGCAATATAATCACAGAACAAGAACAGGATAAATAAAGAGATGAACATTTCTACAGCCTTCGTTTTCTTTTAAAATTTCTCAACAACTAAGTAATACCATTAGGCTCACATTTAGAAGGCAAATGAAATGAATGAAGTAAGGGCTAATTTAAAATGAGGTAATATTGAAATACTTCTATGTACAAAGAAAAAGAAAGAATTTTATTTCTGAAGGAAACTGACAAAGACCGCCTGACAAATGAGTGGGAGAAAGTGGGTATATGGGGCTTTTCAAATTTGACACTTTTAAAACTAACAACTCTTCAAAATGCAGAAAAAATATATTTGAGGATGAGGAAGATGAACCACATGAATATAAACGGAATCTAAAAGCTCCCAATTGTGAATAACTGTCCTGGCAGTGTCCATTGTTTGGAAGGAAATTATTTTACAAGTAGTAACAAGTGGACATCATGACCCACATCTGCAATCCCAACACTGAAGAGGCTGTGGCAAGGGGGTCACAGATAGTTTGAGAACAGTCTGGGATTCAGAGTGAGACTCTGTTTATGACAGAGACACACATATACACACACAGAGTGTGAGTGTGTAAACTAGTATATTTCCCACTGATGTTTTAGCTACCTTTCTGAATTAATATCTTGAAGTAAACAGTGCATTGACAGAACTGCATGCGAAGCAATCATTAAAGGTTTATTGAGAAATATCAGTTCTCCATGTGTGTCTCAGGATTTCAATTGTTGGAAAGAGACACCATGGCCATGACAACTCTTATAAAGGAAAACACTTAATTCAGACTGGCTTACAGTTTCAGAGGCAGACATAGTGCTGCAGAAAGAGCTGAACATTCTACATCTTGATCTGCAAGCAACAGGAAGTGAACTGTGTCATACTGGGCACAGCTTGTGCATAGAAAACCTCAAAACCCACCTCCATAATAACTCACCTCCTAAAACAATCCCACACCTACTCCAACAGGGCCATATTTCCAAATAGTGCTACTCTCTAGGGTAACCATTTTCTTTCAAACTGCTATATTACACTCCCTGACCCCTGTGAAATCAAAATAAAAAAAAATTCAGTTTATATAATGACATAGAATATATATTACCATTCCAAAACATAGGTAAAAGAGCATAGTGAAGAAGTACTGGGCCAAAACAAGACCAAAAAACCAGCTGAGCAAAGTCCAAACTCTGCATCATTATGTCTAATATCAAAACAATCTTCAGATCTACAAAGCCATTCAGCTTTGTTGACTGCAACACACTCCTTTCTCTTGGGCTGTTTCTACTCCTTGTGAGCAGCTCTCCTCAGCAGGTATCCCATGGCTCTGGCATCTCCATCCTCTTCCGGTCTGCCAGGCAGTCCAGACTTCACCTTCACAGCTTTATGTACTAGCCACCATTCAGGGAATCACCTGATACACATCTGTCCTCAGGGGCTTTCCTTAGTCTCAGAGGAAGATTCCATCCATGACTGTGAAGCCAGAACCATGTGGGTGAAGCTGCAAAGTTCTGCTGCTTACTAAGGCTGGAACATGGCTGCCTCATTCAGGGACATCTCCACCAATTTTCTGCTTTAAATGGTCACCTTCACTGCTTAAACTTGATCATCATGGACCAGGCTGGCCTCAAACTCATATATCTGCCTGCCTTGCTTCCAGAGTGCTGGGATTAAAGGCATACAACACTGCACCCAACTCCGAGACTTTCTTTACTCTCTTTACAAGTTAGAAGTTTAGCTGTGTGGGAATTTTTCTTAAGGACACTACTCCCTTTATTCCATAACAGACTTAGTTCCATTCTTCTAATCCATTTATCTCCTTCAACACACGATTTAGTTCCATTCTATTTCCTAGTGCTCCTTTTCCCGTCAAATTTAACATTTTGTATTTTCATTGAACAGCTTGCTCCTTTTCATTATAAATATTCATTAGAATTACCATTAATAACCACATTACAGAGTGCATACTAGGGTATTTTGAGATTTCCTCTGTCGACATCCTGTCCTTAATCTAAACTTCTTTACCTTGTCCTTGGGCAGCCACATTTTCCACCAAAATATCACAAGAATGATCTCTATGCCACATACTAAAATTCTTTTCCTCTGAATCATCTTGAGTCAGGCGAGCACAGTTCAAATCACCTTTAGCACCATTGTCTTCCATGCTACTACTACTAAGACCCATTAAGCCCTGCTTAACCTATTCAGCTGCTTTTTAAATCCAAATTTCCAAAGTCTACATTCCTCCAAATAAAAGCATGGTCTGGCCTGTCACAGAAATATCTCAGTACTACAACATTCCCTCATATCAAATTCTGTCTTAGTGTTTCTATTGCTGGAAGAGGCACCATTGCCAGAGCAAGTCCTGGAAAGGAAACATTTGATTCAGACTTGAGAGGTTTAGTCCATTATCTTCATGGTGGTATGGTACAGGCTTTGTCTCATACCTAAGGATATGGTCATCTCTCTGAGAGGTTTAATAACATCTGTTCATTTCCACAGAAACAAGACAATAAGTTATAAACAGTAAGCTAAGAAAAAAACAGCTTCTCAAAAGGAAATTTTCATGTTTAGTTTTAGAAAGCAATTTTCTGTGATCACTACTTCCCTGGAAGTAGTTTTAGTTCTCTGAGAATTGTCTATGACACAGTTTGATCATATTTACCCTAACTTCATCTACCTGCTTTTCCCTACTCATTCAACTCTGTGTCCTCTTTAAAAAAAAACAAAACAAAACAAAAAAAAAACCCAAAGTCTAAAGAGCACTGCACTGGAGTATGTTCAGCCTACCAGGGGCCACAATCTTAAAGAAAACCGACTTTTCCCTTCCTAGCTGCTACCAAGAGCTCCTCAGGTTTCAGGACTACTTCCTCTCTTCGTGCTGGGATCTTACCTGGCTTGAGCTTGCACATGTTTTATGCATATTGCAAAAGCTAAAAATTGAGCTCCCACTTGATGCAGCTATACCACTCTTGAGTGTATGCTTGAAGGACTCTATATCCTACTATAAAGACAACTGCTCATACATGTTTCTTGCCGCTTTGTTCACAATAGCCAGGAAATGTAATCAAGTAGATGTCTCTCAACTGATTAACAGTTTAAAATGTTGTATATTTATACCCTGGCACAATCTTAAGAGGAGATAGAAACAATTGTTACTTGGTTTATACCTTAGAAACAATAAAACCAAAAATGATTCATGGGTTCATTTTAATTATTAGCTACTTTGTTCAGCCATGAAATACTCTCCATATATTGAGAAACATCAGTTATCCATGGGGAGGGGAATATGAGATGACGTTCTGTTACGGCATGTTTTTCCTTCCTGCTGGCTCCATCCCGCCGCCTGCCAGTCTGGGCCCTCAGCCGCGCCAGCCCCAAGTAACACTCAGAGACTCTGTATTTGATACTATCCTGTTGGCCAATTACCATTATTGTTTATGGGCTAGGGCTGTCTTAATTATTAACCCATTTCTACTTATCTGAGTATTTCCACATGGTTGTCTTATCAGGGAGCCGCGGCAGGCATCTTCTCTCTTTCAGGTCTACATCTTGACTTCTCCTTCCCACTTCCTCTTTCCTTCTTGTCTCCTAGCCCCGCCTATCTTGCTATCTCATTGGCCCAACGGTGCTTTATTAACAAGTACGAGAAATATATTTACAGGATAACATCTCCCATCAACGTTCCAAATCACAACGTCTCTCACAAGGCCTCAGAATAATCCAAACCAAGTAGAGGATTCTGAAAATGCTCATATCAATATATGTACATTCTGGATCCTCCCAAGTGTAGAATCATCTTTATATTCCTCACAACACATGGTACAAAAGGATTTTGCCCTTTGGAGGAGTTAGCATTATACTATTAGATAAATTTTTCCTTATATGTGACAGTCTTCTAAATGTCTTAAAATATCAGTGTATTTTATCTCCATAATAACTCAACAAAATAGGCATTTTTTTTCCAGTTCATAGGTAGACTAACAAAGACACAAAAAGTTGAATGAATTTCATTCAAGGCAAAGAGGTTGGCATATGGAAAACAGAATTCTTTATTGTGCAACTGCAGACAGTTCTCTCTGTCCCTGTTTAGAAATAGAAGTACCCCCCACTTATGGATTTGTGTAGACAAGTAAGTTAGTCTTTGGATTAGAGCATGACATTTGTAATTGATCAAAATGTGTTGGCTACAAGTCATAGTACCAAATAAATTCTTAAGCGCATTTTCAGTGTGATGCTTTGATATATCCAACAGTGAATTAAAACATTTTAAAAGCAATTCAATGACATTTAGTAGACCATAACTTTCAGCAAAATGAAGTTTCTCCATTGTTAATTTTAGCAATTGCCTGTTGAAAATGTTGTATATGGATCACACTGAGTAACACATATAAAGGCATTAATGATGAACCTAATTTAAACATATTCTTCCTACTCATTTTGAAGTCTATACTTTTGAGATCCAAGCTTGAAAACAATATCTGTGATTGTCAAATGGACTTTGGAATGAGCTCCTCCAGGGATGGCAGCTTGCAGGTTGAAGCAAAAGCAATTAGTTACCCATCATGTGGTTATTGATCTTCCTGTCTTTTTCGTTATCAGGGCTTTAAAGGCAAGATAAAAAGAGCCATTCCAATATATCACAATTTGGAATAAATATGAATAACATTTAAAACAGAAGGCTGTATTTTTTTTCCTTGTGATACAGATAGTAGATAGCTCTGACCACAAAAAAGGGGAGTCATTGTCAAAATCAGATGACACCTTTCAGTGAGGAACAATGCAGAAAAGACTGTAGAAGAATAGATGCCACTTGGTATAATTGAGTCAATTAGAAATAACAATAAATGTTTTTCCTCTGACACTGAATTGTATGCAGCCTTTTAACTGCTGTTTTCTACTAAGCTTTGATAACAAAAATGTTTAGTCAAACGGCTGTATCTTGTGCATGTGGGGAGAAAGACTTGAACAGAGACATATAGAAATTCCTAATGGAGAAACAAAAATGCCTTAAAACATTTGTATCAATAAATGAAAATCCATTCCAAAACAAAGTATTCATATTTATACCATATGCTCTTTTTACCTTTAAAAAGAGATTGGTTGTGATCATTAGCTATTTATAACCAACCCCATTTAAATGAAAACATTTATAAACAATATTTAGGAATTTGGGTGTTGTTCTTTCCAAACTGCTTCCTGCTGGTGGAAAGTACTATCATGGGGATCCTAAGATGTAGAAATCCTGGCTTCAGGGGGTCTTGCTTGATCAAACCATGTTAATCTGGAATGAATCCACAGCTTTCATTTTCTGTGGAAACAAAAATAGAAATTCTTTTCCCTAGTAACTTGTCCTTGAACTTAAATTTTGAAGTCAAAGCATTTTTAAAATATAGAAATTGAATCAATCCGGCAGCATTTCTTTTAACAGTTGTTATTTCCTCAGCAGTCAAATGATACAAAGACAATATAATACCATACAGTATCCAGATTATCTCTGTGCTTTCCATCTTTATGTGGCTTTTTTATTACTCTGTTTCTTCTACTTCTATTTTTTCATTTTTTTGAGATAGGGTTTCTTTGTAACTGTTATCTATCCTGGAATTAATTCTGTATACCAGGTTTGCTTTGAAATCACAGAGATGTTTGCCTCTGTCTCCCGAGTGCTGTAATTAAAGGTGTGTGCCACCACACCCAGCTACTCTGTCTTCTTAAAACCATTTTATTCTTTTTCTCTTCCAAGTCTATGTATATTTTAAAACACACCGTAAACCTTTAGATGTTTTTCTTAATGTGAATCTGTCTTTACTGTAAATCTTTATCTTTTTCTGGCCACCTGTCTTTATCTGGTAAACAACAACATTGCTAAAATGAAAGCCACAGCTGTCTCAGCCTCTGTCTATCAAAGATGGAGGCGGGTACTTTTACTGCAAGAATTGAGAGCTATGCTCACTGCCTTGGTCTAAGCTGCCATTCACCAGCATGCTGCCAGCTTGGAGATGTGTTCACTGCCATTGCCAGCTCTCATACACACCATTAAATTGTTAGCAGAGCTCTTTAAAAGCCTTGCATTTTTTTTGTTTTGTTTTGATTTTTTGGTTTTTGCCACTTATACTGAGTCAGAAAATCTCCCTTAAATGAGCCACGCAAATTTCTGCTTGTCTCTAGCAAACAGAGTCCAACTAAGAAAAATGTTGCTACCAAGAAGCCTTGCTTGTCTCTGTTCTTTTGTTTCTAGAACCCTTTCTTAAGCTTTTCTTAAGTTTTAAATGGAAGTTCTTATTAGCCACGTTGAAGGCGCCATTATGTTATGAGTATGTTTTTCCTTCTGGTCTGGCCCCACCACCACGCCAGCCCCAAATAACACACACTCTGTATTTATATAATTTTGTTGGCCAGTTTTTTATCAGCTAGCTCTGTCTTAAATATTAACCCATTTTTATTAATCTAAGTACTTCCACGTGGTCTTATCTTACCAGAGAGAGGGTCTGATGTTCTTTTCTCTCCATCCTCCATCTTGAATCTCCTCCCTACTACTTCTTCTCTCCTGCTAGTCTCCTATTCTCACCTATCTTGTTTTCCTATTGGCCAAAGTGCTTTATTCATTAACCAATACGAGAATCATATTTACAGGATGACATCTCCCATCATACATGAAATATTTACTTATCTAAAGTGCATAAAACAATTCACCATGGTGTGCCCATTCTCAATTAATATATTTATAACACAATCCCTACACCCAAGGCTCAAGGAATATCAAAGAATAGTGGAGAGGAGCCTGAGGATCAAGATATCTGTTTTGAGAAAAAGGGAGTGAATATGTTCAAAATTTGTTGTATGAATTTCCTCAATAATTCATGAGAAGACATTATTTTAAAAAATAAACAAATCTAAGAATTACAGATATAATATAAAAGAGAAATGAAGCTCTGTGTATGCTGGCACATGACTTTAATTCCAGCACTCGGGAGACAGAGGCAGGCAGTTTTCTAGGAGTTCAAGGCCAGCCCGGTCTACAGAGTGAGTTCCAGATCAGCCAAAGATACACAGGGAAAGCCTGTTTGGAAAAACAAAAAGGAGAGATAGATAGATAAATGGGAGAGAGAGAGAGAGAGAGAGAGAGAGAGAGAGAGAGAGAGAGAGGGAGAGGGCTGGAGTGATAGAGTAGTGGTAGTGTAATGCTCACCTGCAAACATGAGAACATGTGGACTTGAGTTCCATTCCTTGTACCCTTGTATACACACACACACACACACACACACACACACACACACACACGCACACGTAATCAGTGTGCTGGAAAAGTAAAGACAAGTTAATCCTCATGGTTTCCTGGCCAGCCAGCCTAGCCTGATTGACTCTGGACCATGTGAGAGATTTCATCTCAAATAAACAAGGTGCATATTTTCTGAGGACTAACATCTAAGGCTACACACACACACACGCACACACACACACACACACACACACACACATATATATATATATATATATATATGCACACATGTATGGTATGAAAACACAAAAATGAACACATAACCCTATGAACACAGATACACATGCACATATATGAAAGTAAAAGATGGTCTTAGTGAAGGATAATATAAACCATAGAGATCACAGAATGAGAAATACCTGGGTTTCTTTGAGAGAATATTTTCTTGGTGGAATATGACTTCATGGAAGACACAATAGAAGCAGATGAATGTTTAAAGAGTGATCTGTACTTTAAAAACAAGATGAAAAGGGCAGAACTCCAGGAACCTAACCAGACATGAAATTTGCAGGAATAACAGAAACTTTATTGAGCATAAAATCAAAATTAATGGGGTGGCTGAGAGCACTTCGAACAGGAAAAAAGATTATTTCAAATCATATTACTTAAGCACTGTAGACTCCATACTAGAATAGAAGGAAGATATGAGAATTATTTTTTTTTATCTCCAATGTTGTAAGGTAGGCAGATGCAGACATTAGCTCATGCTCTCACAAATGCAAAGATGTTGCAACTGGATTTCTTACTTTGCCTTCCTTTAATCTTCTCTCTCTTTCTGTGTTTTTTTCTTATCTACTCATCCCAGGATTGAAAAAAAGAATTTAAGGGATAGTTGTCTAAAGTCCAATCTCTTCTCTGGGACTTAGGAGCTCACTCTCTGGAATAGAGTGTGGCTACTGATTCCAGGCTAGAGTAACTGTTATTCTTTCCCTAGGAACCTGCAGAAACCTCCTAGTGTCCTCATCTTCATGTGACCATCCCCTCCCTATCCTTGCATGAACAAGTCTTTTTGTTCTTCTTTGAATATTAACACTTCTTGAATTTGCATAGCTCACACACTTCTGGAACTTGCAAATGCTTTCTCTTGCTCCCATTGTCCTTTTTAACCTCTAGACTTACCAACTAAGATACCACAATTACAACTGCTTATTTGAAACTTTTTAAATATTTATAACCTATTAATAAATTTAGTGATCCCAAGTAATTGTATGGTCCAAAAATTTTGCTTAAGTACAATATACCCAAAAACTTTCCTGAGAAATCATGATTACCTTTTAAAGACGAGAAGAATGAAGTTGAAAAGGACTCCATGGAAGATAGATCCATGGTACGGAAACATCCTGAGTATCAGCCCAGCCTTTGACCCCCATCACCAGGCCTTGGCTAGAGGTGAGTCTGGGACCAATTTGGGTAGATTCTGCCCTATACCCTTCCCCTGGGAACTCCCTGGGCTGGTACCGGATCTGGCTGCCCCTGTGTGCTGTCCCCACTGAGAGTGCTCTGATACACCCCCACCCACCCCCACTGAGAACATACTCTCCCCCTACCTTGTGCCCAACCCTTCTCTCTGGAACAGAGGGTGGAGCCAACAATCCAGCCACCTTCGGGGAACTTCCTGGAGCTGATCTGAGACTATTAGACCAGCCTATCCACACAGGACCGCCCGTAATTTTAACCAGCCTGGTCTCTGACCCCCCCCCCCCCCGTGAGTCATCTATTGGAGGTCCAGGCCCCTCCTAGAGATCCGCCTATCTCTGCAGGACCACTTTTGAGTTCCTGCATGCTGGATCCTTGACCCCCATCACAGAGCCTCTGCTAAAGATGTCTAAACTTGAGAGTATCAGGTTCCAGCTAGATCTGCCTATCTGGCCTCTGCCAAAGAGGCTTCAGCTGGAGAGTGCCAGGCCCAGGCTAAATCTGCCTATCAGCTTAAGGAACATCCTGAGTCTCAGCCTTCGAGATCTTTGACTCACATCACCAGTTCTCTACTGGAGCCTGATATTTGATCCCGATCTCTGGGCTCCTGCCTGTGGAGAGATCTCCTAGAAAGCTTGGACCACCCAGAACTACAGACATTGAAGCTCTGACCTGCCTAAACCCACCAGGAAAGTACCATAGAGAGAGGGAAAGAGCCCATCAACACCTACTGGAAGAAGCTATGGGAAGCCAGCAACACAAGAAAGCACCTAACAAAAGCATAACGCCAAGCATAACGCCACCAAAAAAACTAAGGAATCTAAACCAAATAGCCCAGAACACAACAAAGCAGATGAAACACAAGAGAATGACTTGAAAATCATCATGAAAATGATAGAGGCCCTCAAACAAGATGTGAGAAAAATCCTTTAAAGAAATGGAAAAAAAAAAAAAACAAAAAATTGGAAGAAATGAACAAATTTCTTAAAGAAAGTACAGAAAGCCAAGAAAAAAAAATTAAACAGGTGAAAGAAATGGTTCAAAACTTGAAAACTGAAATAGAGACAATAAAGAAAACACAAACGGGAGGAATGCTGGAAATAGAAAAACTGGGCAAATGATCGGGAACTGCAGATGCAAGCATAACCAACAGAATTCAAGAGATGGAAGAGAGAATCTCAAGCACAGAAGATAAACTAGAAGAAATAGATTCATCCACCAAAGAAAATCATAAATCCAACAAATCCTTAACACAAAACATCCAGAAAATGTGGGACACTGTGAAAAGGCCAAACCTAAGAATAATAGGCATAAAGGAAGGTTAGGAAGCCGAGCTCAAAGGTGTTGAAAACATATTCAATATAATCATCGAGGAAAATTTTCCCAATCTGAAGTAGGACATGCCCATGAAAGTACAAGAAGCATACTGAACACGTAATAGACTGGACGAAAGAAAAAGACCCCTCGACATATAATAATCAAAACACCTAACATACAGAATAAAGAAAGAATATTAAGTGCAACAAAGGGTAATGGACATATAAAGGCAGGCCTACCAAAATTACACCTGAATTCTCCATGATAACACTCAAGGCCAGAAGGTCCTGGATAGATGGTCTACAAGTGCTAAGAGTCCATGGATGCCAGCCCAGGCTACTGTACCCAGCAAAACTCTCAATCACTATAGATGGAGAAAACAAGATATTTAATGACAAAGCCATATATTCACAATACATATCTACAAATCCAGCCCTACAGAAAGCTTTGAAAGAAAAACTCCAACCCGAGAAAGTTAACTACACTCACAAAGATGTAGGCAACAGATAATCCCACTTCACCAGAAACCAAGGGTAAAGCAGTACAAATAATTACACAATACCACTGTCAATAACAAATCTAAAACAAACAAACATTAACAATCAATGATCCTTACTCTCTTTCAACATTAATGGTCTTAACTCGCCTATAAAAAGACACAGGCTAACAGAATGGATATGAAGACAGAATCAATCCTTCTGCTGTATATAAGAAACATATCTAAGCTTCAAAGATAGACATTACTCCAGGGTAAAGGGCTGGGAAAAGACCTTCCAATCAAATGGACCCAAGAAGCAAGCAGGTGTGGCTAGCCTAATATCTAACAAGTTAGTCTTCAAACCAAAATTAATCAAAAGAGATGAAGACAGTCATTTCATATTCATCACAGGAGAAATCCATCAACACAAAGTCTCAATTCTGAACCTCTATGCCCCAAATACAAAGGCACCCGCATTCATACAAGAAATACTACTAAAATTCAAACCTCACATAAAACCTCACACACTTATAGTGGGAAACTTCAACACATCACTCACCACTAGATAGGGCCATCAATCAGAAACTCAACAAAGAAATAAAAGAACTAACAGAAGTTATGTCTCAACTGGGTATAACAGATATCTGTAGAACATTCCATCCAAACACAAAAGAATATACCTTCTTCTCTGCTCCACATGGAACCTTCTCTAAAATCTAACACATACTAGTGGCATAACAAACCTCAACAGATACAAAAGAATTGGAATAGTCCCCTGTATTTTATCAGACCACCATGCTTTAAAATTGCAATTCAACCACAACACAAATCACAAATCACAAATCACAGAAACCCTACAAACTCATAGAAACTAAACAAAGTGCGATTGCACCACACCTGGGTCAAAGAAGAAATAAAGAAAAAAATTAAGGACTTCCTAAAATTCAACAACATAAAAACACCTTGAAAGCAGTGTGAGGAGGGAAGTTCATTGCACTGAGTGCACATATGAAGAAAACAGAGGATAGTCACATTAGAGAATTAGCATCACAACTGAAAGCCTTAGAACAAAAAGAAGCAAACTCACCCCAGAGGAGTAGACTGAGGAAATAATCAATTTGAGGGCTGAAATCAATAAAATAGAAGTCAGGAAAACAATACAAAAAAAATCAGTGCAACAAAGAGTTGGTTTTTTAAGAAATTCAACAAGATAGACAAACCTTTATCCAAACTAACAAAAAAGCAGAGAGAGAACATGCCAATTAATAAAATCAGAAATGAAAAGGGGACACAGAGGAAATCCAGACAACTTTCAGGTCATACTTTGAAAAACTATACTCCACAAAATGTGAATATTCAAAGGAAATGGAAAATTTTCTGGATAACTATCACTTACCAAAATTATATCAAGAACAGACAAACAAGTTAAATAGACCTACAACCCCCAATGAAATTGAAACATCCATCGAAAGCATTCCAACCAAAAAAAGCCCGGGACCAGATGGCTTCAGTGCAGAATTCTACCAGAAATTCAAAGAAGAGATAATTCCAATACTCCTCAAATTGTTCCACACAATAGAAATAGAAGGCTCATTACCAAATTTAGTACGAGGCCACAATCACCTTGGTAGCCAAGCCTCACAAAGATACAACTAAGAAAGAAAACTACAGACCAATATGCCGGGTGAACATCAATGCAAAAGTACTCAATAAAATACTGGCAAACCAAATCCAAGAATACATCAGAGAAATCATCTACCATAACCAAGTAGGCCTTATCCCTGGGTTGCAGGGATTGTTTAACATACAAAAATCTATCAACGTGATTTACCATATAAACAAACTGAAAAAGAAAATCCATATGAGCATCTTCCTAGATGCTGAAAAAGCCTTTAAAAAATTCAACACCCTTTCATGATAAAGGTCTCGGAGAGAGCAGGGATAACAGGAACATACCTAAACATAATAAGAGCAATACACAGTAAACTAACAGCCAACATCAAACTCAATGGGGAAAATGTTAAGGTGATTCCTCTAAAATCAGGACCAAGACAAGGCTGTCCTCTCTCTCCATAACTCTTCAATATTATACTTGTAGTTCTAGCTAAAGCTATAAGACAACAATAGTAGATCAAGGGGATCCAAATTGGAAAGGAAGAAGTCAAACTGTCAAACTGTCTCTATTTGCAGATGATATGATAATTTGCATTAAACTCTACCAGGGAACTCCTACAGCTGATAAACACCTTCAGCAAACTAGCAGGAGAAATGATAAACTCAAAAAAATCAGTAACCCTACTTTACTCAGATGACAATGAGGCTGAGAAAGAAATCAGAGAAATATCACCCTTTAAAATAGCCACAAACATAAAGTAACACTTACCAAACAAGTGAAAGACCTATACAATAAGAATTTTCTGGCTTTAAAGAAAGAAATTAAAAAAGATACCAGAAAATGGAATGATCTACCATGCTCTGGGATAGGTAGGATAAACATAGTAAAAATGGCAATCTTGCCAAAAGCAATCTACAGATTCAATGCAATCCCCATTAAAATCCAAGCACAATTCTTCACTGACCTTGAAAGGATAATAGTCAACTTTATGTGGAAAAACAAAAGACCCAGGATAGCTAGAACAAACCTCTACAATAAAAGAACTTCAGGAGGCATCACCATCCCTGACTTTTAGCTCTACTACAGTGTTATAGTTCTGAAGACAGCCTGGTATTGGCACAAAAATAGACAGGTAGACCAATGGAATCGAAAATCCTGATATTAACCCACACACCTATGAACACCTGATTTTTGACAAAACAGCTAAAAGAACACAATGGGGGTGGAAAGCATCTTCAACAAATGGTGCTGGCACAATTGGATGATGGTGCACAGAACACTGCAGATAGATCCATGTCTATTGCCATGCACAAAACTCAAGTCCAAATGGATCAAAGACTTCAACATAAATCCAGCCACACTGAACCTCTTAGAAGAGAAAGTAGGAGGTACCCTTGAACAAATTTGTATAGGAAACCACTTCCTGAACATAACTCTAGTAGCACAGACACTGAGATCAACAATTAATAAGTGGGAACTCCTAAAAATTAGAAGCTTCTGTAAGGCAAAGGACACAGTTGACAAGACCAAACGGCAACCCACAGACTGGGAAAAATTTTTTACCAATCCTACATCTGACAAAAGGCTGATCTCAAAAATACACAAAGAACTAAAAAACTAGTCAACAAAACACCAAATAGCCCTATTAAAAATGGGGTACAAAATTGAAGAAAGAATTCTCAATAGAGGAAACCAAAAAGGCTAAAAGACACCGAAGAATGTGCTCAACATCCTTAGCTATCAGGGAAATTTAAATCAAAACAATTTTGAGATACCATCTTACTCCTGCCAGAATGGCTAAAATTAAAAACACCAATGACAACTTATGCTGGAGAGGATGTGAAGAAAGGGGAATATTCCTCCACTGCTGGTGGGAGTGCAAACTCGTACAACCATTTTGGAGATCAGTATGGTGGTTCCTCAGGAAAATGGGAATCAGTCTACCACAGGATCTGGCATCCCCCTCTTAGGCATGTACCCAAATGATCCATATCCATGTAAAAAAGACATTTGCTCAACTATGTTCATAGAACCATTATTTGTAATAGCAAGAACCTGGAAGCAACCTAGATACCCCTCAATTGAAGAATGGATAAAGAAGATGTGGCACCTCTACTCTGCAGAAAAAAATAATGGAGTCTTGAAATTCGCAGGCAAGTGGATGGAACTGAAGAAACCATTCTGAATGAGGTAACCCAGTCATAAAAACAGGAAATGGTATGTACTCACGCACATATGGATTTAAAACCTAGAGCAAAGGATCACCATTCTATAATTCACACCACCAGAGAAACTAGGATACAAGGTGTATTCTAAGAGATTCATATATGGTCCCTCACAAAAGGGGGTAGGGACAAGTTCCTCAGAGCACATGGAAAGTGGGGGGGGGCAGTGAATGGAGAGAGAACTAGAAGAAAGAGGAGGAGAGGAAAGCACATGCAACTAGGAAGATTGAGTCAGGGTAGGAATACAAGAAGACAGAAGAGAGAGAGAGAGAGAGAGAGAGAGAGAGAGAGAGAGAGAGAGAGAGAGAGAGAGAGAGAGAGAGAGAGAGAGAGAACATAAAAGAGGGAGCCATTATTGGTTTGAAGAGAAATCAGAACCTAAAGAAAGGTCTAGAAACCTACAAGACTTGACTCCTACTAACAATTTGAGCAACTGTGGAAAGGCTACCCTAAATACCCTTCCCTGATGGTGAGATAACAACTAACTTATCCACCATCATGGAGCCCTCATCTAGTACCTGTGGGAAACAGAAGCAAATACCCATAACTAAACCGTGAGTCGAACTATAATCCAGATGCAGAGAGAGAGGACAAGACCATGTTGCAGAAACACACAAAGACAGCTGACCTGAACAAGGAGGAGCTAGTGGGCCCCCCAGACTGATATCTGGGAATCCAGCATGGGACTGACTCAGACCCCCTGAATATGGGTCTCATCTAGAATGACTGAGCAATCTAAGGGACCTCAGACAGTGGAACCAGAATGTATTCCTGGTGTACAAAAGGACTTTGGGGACACATCCTCCTGGAGGGCTACTCCCTTAGTCTAGAGACAGGAGAGAAATCCTAGTCCCTACTTCAAATGACTTGATAGATTTACATGACCCCACCTGGATAGCATAGCCCTACATGTGGATGAGGTTTGGGGATGGGAGGGGAAGGTGGTCAGGGTGCATGTGAGTGGGAAGAGAGGGTAAGAGGTAGGGAGGGAGGGAGAGGAAACTGGGATTGACATGTAAAATAAAAATGTATAAGAAAAGAAAATGGGTTCCATGGCTTTGCCATGATCAAAATGTCCAAAAGTTAGAGTCTGGGCTTTCGATCACATCTGTCGAATGCCAATGTCTATATTCAAAGACCTGTTTTCCAAGGGATTGGAATTGATAACTTCCTCACTTAAACTCAGGTCTAATAACTTATTATATGCACTGTCATTTTCTAACAATGTAAAGAATTCAGTCCTATGTTCTGACCAATCTATTCATTCTGTATTGTTCTGACCAATATTCATTATTAAACTGTGAATACATCATGTTTTTACTCTATGCATTATGTATCTTACTCATTTCCATAATTCTTTTTGTGCCAGAGCAATAGAATGGTTCTTGCATATTTTTTCTAATAAAAACATGTGGTATGTTTAAGTAAATAATACAATACTTTTTAATTTTATAGTAATTTAATATCTTAGTATGTAGTATTGACATAGAGATTTCTGAGAACAGTAACGAAATATTCATTCAGCATTCTACTGATTATTCATTGCCCCAGCCAAGGACTAAGCAAAGTTGGAAGGAAAACATCTAGTCTGGGCCATGAAAGAATTTACAAACAGGTTCAAATACATTCCTCTGTCAATATGAAACGATTAATGGAGAATAGCAAAGTGGCAGAATCTTGCCACGATTTAGAGTCAATAAAAGAATGCATAATACTGAAACATAAAGAATAACTTCAATTGCAGTGGTTAAAAATATTTCCTTTATCCTTCTGAATTTACTGGAAGAAACAGGCTAGATCAGGTATTTGCAAATGAAATCATGCAAACCTTACACTTTTAACACTTTTTTTTTTTTTTAATATGTTTTGTTGGTATCCTTTTTAAATTTTGTGTTGTTCTGGAAATCACACCCAAGTACTTAAATATAGTATGCAAACATTTTACCATGGAAGTGCATTCTCAGCTCCAAATCTCTCATGCTTTTGTTTTAGTTAAAATCCATTAACAAGTATAACAATCATTATTAGATAGAAGACCAAGAACTTCTTTCTAAGTAGCATAAGAAAACCATTAACTCTTGATCTTCCTCCTTCTGGGAGACTTGGATCCCTCTGAGGGCTAGGATTATGGGATGGATTGCATCACCACACCCAGTTTTTTTTTTTTTTGTGGTGCTAGGAATTCAACCCAAAACTAGACAAGAGCCCAAAAAATGAGCCACATACACAGTCCCTAATAACCTTTATGTATGATTTATCTTATTGGTGTTTGTTGGAAGGCATTACTGGCTGGTCAAGGTTGCATTCTATCATGGCCTGGCAGCTTTACCAAAGGTTGGCAATATGGAAACTTCCTCCCTCCCCAGCAAAATTTCCTGATGTCTACCTATCCTTATCTGGAGAATGTGGTGATAACTTTCTCATACAAATAAAGTCCATCTGAAGGTCAGAGAATGGATCTTACCACTAGCTAGCCATAGAGGTCTGGAGGTCTGTACAGTCAGACAGGAAGTGAGCTAGCTGGGTGTAAACAGGGAATAAGCAGAGAGAAACAGGAATTTGCTTTCTTGTCTACTGAGATGCTAAGGAGGTAAGGTGTGGTGGTGGCTTGCTTCTTCTCTCTGATCTCTCAGCATTTTTCTATATATCTGACTCTGGGTTTTTATTACTTAGACCAATGACCAATTAAGAACTCCATTTACAATGGGGGGTACCCTCTCAGCCTGGATACAGGAGTAGGGCCTCAGTCCTACCCCAAATAATGTGACAGCTTTGATGATTCCATGTGAGATGCCTCACCCTCACTGAGGAGTGGATGGGGAGTGGGATGGGAAGATGGTACAGGAGATGGGAGGGCAGGAGGGAGAAAGAACTAGGATTGGTATGTAAAATAAGATTGATTTTAATTTAAATTTAAAAAATAATTTTAAAAACTTCCATTTACAGGAGAATGTCCCTGGACTTGGTGGTCTAACCTTATCTGAAAGCTGACATTAATGCCAGATGCCTGATTTATCTTTAGCTTGATCCTTGGCACAGATTCCTGCTGGAAGACTTATACTAGGAGCTCTGCTAAAGGACCCCACTATACATCTGAAATCTTGTGATAGGATCATGCCACTTAATGCAAATTAGGGTTGGTCCTCAGGCTCTGCAATCCTATATATTCCTTATACTATGTAATGAAGTTGAGCTGTTTCACTGAAGCAGTCTTCCAGATGGCTGACTCTGTTAGTGCTCACAGGCAACATACAAAGCTTTCTGTCACAGTTTCTACATCTTTGCCCTTGTAGACTGGTGGCCAATGGGTTGAGAGCAAAAAGGGGACCCCACAGGTGTTTTTGTCATTTATCTTACACAAGCCATACTTAGAAGGAACTATTTATGATTACTATTTTCAGTTTCAATTGCAAAGAAGAAAATTTAGATTTGGGATTATAGTCTCCCCCTAAATAAATATTTTGCAGTTGAATTGTCAAATGTTCTTTAATATATTTTTTACATTGATTTATTTTTCAGTGTGTGTGTGTGTGTGTGTGTGTGTGTGTGTGTGTGTGTACCTGAATGCATGCTACAGTGCCCAGCTGGAGGTCAGAGAACAACTTATGGAAGTCACTTTTCTCTTTCTACCATGTAAGTTCTGGGGATAGAGCTCAGATTGTCAGCCTTGATGGCAAGACCCTTTACTCATTAAGCCATCTTGTTAATCCTGAATCATTTTTTGAGTAATTTTCCTTCATTGGATCTTTCTAAACATTCCAATTAGTTTCCATGGCAATGTAATTCTTTATTTTCACACAGACATTTCATCAGTTTATATTATATATAATTACATTATGTAATTATAATAACAAACCAACAACTTAAACAGGTTGGGGGACAAATGGCATCACAGACTCTTAGTAAACAGCTCAAATGGTAGGAGTAGAAAAACATGAGACACAGTTCTCTTCCTTGATAACTAAATTCTATATGTTAAGAGCAGGGAGAGCAACTGTAACTGTGTGGGTTTCAAAGAAATGATACTTTCTTGGAATTCAGGACTTTCTGCACAGAAGGATTGCACAAACAAGGTTTATTGTGTGACTTAGCTTGGTTGCCAGGGACTATGCGTGATAGAAGAGAAGCAGGCACTGACAAATCTAGCAAATTAGTTAGGTGGGGTCTGCTTAAGAGAGTTTGTAGAGCTTATGTTTGGTACCAGGTGGCACCTAGAGATCGGTTCACCCATCATGACCTTGTGTTTTCCTGGGATTGTCACTATAGGACAAAAGACAATTTTGCACACCAATGAAATTCCTCTGAATTACTCATTTTAGAGCCTAGCAGGTAGGGCCAAAGGCCTTGCTATTCCCATAAAATGCAATGGGTTGAAAATTATTTAATTCTGGAATTGAATGTTAACTTTCTTGAGGAGACATGGAGAACTGCCTGCCTATTCACCCCAGTTTGTGTCCAGTGAAACATCAAAGGATGACTTCACCCAAGTCCAGGTGAGGGATCAATGAGTGTTAGGCTTCCTTGCAGGCATTTTCTCAGTTTACAGAAACATAAGAGATTACATACATGTGTATAGGTGACTAAAAAACCTACATGACAAGAAAGTCCCATCTCATCATGGATGATTACCTCATGGAATTCTTCCTTCATTTAGTCTCCTCCCCATTCTCATACATTAGTAACTCCCACTAGCACTCAAGTTTAGCCAGGGAAAGGAGGAGGTGTGTGATGAAATCCATAATAAGGGGATCAGAAGCCATAAACCCTTTCTTGCACTAGTGAGTGTTAATGGTTCCCTTACTGTTGTGTGTTACTGACTTTATTGTCATGATCATGAGCCAAGGTTATCTCTCTTTCATGACAGATGGGGTGGCCATGTTATACTTAAAGAAAATATCCAACTACAGTGTTATACCTGTTCTTTCTGGCTCATACATCCTTTATGATTCCTTTACAGTGATATGATCTGAGCCTTAGGTATGTGTTTGACTCTTTTATAATAATTAGAATGTTATACTATATCAATGGTCCTTCTATTCTCACTACTTCTCTATAGATAATGGCCAACATAAGTAGGCATTTCTTCCTGAATCTGTACCATCCATTCTGAAAGGGACATTGTCTGCCCTGTGACCTTAAGACATTCATATAATCTGAAATCTATATATTCATAGAAGTAGTTCCAGATACTTGTAGTTGTTAAAGCATGTTTGAACAGTGGTAGTCACAATCTCCACATAGTATTTCTCCTCAAAGTGCCCCCAAGAAGCAGTTTTGACCCTCTGCCCCTTGCCCTGTCACATTAGGAAGCTTAGTTTTCTCAGAACAATATATAGGTTATAATGACTTTACATATGTGCCCAATAGGTTTCTTGCCTTTAACCCTGAATCTTCTCATTGAATCTTTGGGAGATAGAAATATCCCAAGAAATTAGTATTCCTTCTTCTTAGCTATCTTAGGTGTTACTATCTCTGCTTAATTAGATGGACTAAGTGTTTCAATAATCAGTCATGATTCATGTAGCTTCTGATGAATTCAAGTAGGTAAATATTCTAACTCACACTGAAAGCTGAAGAAAAAAATGGGATACTGAGTCAAGCACATGTTCCTTAAAGTAACTCAGGGGGAAAACTTTTATTTATTATTCAGTTCATAAAAGCTAATGGTGAGTTAACACATACCTTCCAAAGAAACAAGATAAAGAAAATCACTGTTGTCATTAAAAAGTAAAAAACCATTACTGGGTGTATCTGGGTGTATGTCCTTAGTGTACAGTTGTGAAAAAAAAATGTCATTGTAGAGTTGGGAAGATTGCTTAGTTAATAATACCTATATCCAAATAAGCCAAAAAAAATTATAATGAAAGGATGCTGTCAGACTCACATTATGAAATCCTCTTATCAGGGTTTTACCCTATGAGATAAAAGGGGCCCCTGGTTTTGAGTGTGTGTGTGTGTGTGTGTGTGTGTGTGTGTGTGCCTTAGCATTCTAAGACCTTTTAAAAATGATTCTGTATATTAAAAAAATTCATATAATATTTTCCCATGCCTAATATAGAAATTATTCTCAGTGCTCATATTATCAATAAAAGTTTTTCATGTCTTATATATTAAAAACAGTCTCTGAACGGCTGAAGGACTCCATCACAGATCTGGTTGGTTGGTCATCATTGCAGACAAGAGCTGAGGAAAGCACCCGTAGGCAATGCAATTTTACAAGGAAACATATGGACAGAAATTTACAAGGTCCTTGGGGAGGGAGTTCTGTTACCCATATGGCTGCCAAAATTCCTGATCCCTGCACTTTGCAAATGAGACTTGGAGAGTTAATCAGATTAATATGAATGATGATATGGGAACACTGGTTGGCCCCACCTCCCTGGCTCACAGACCTCTAAGGAATGCCTTCATTAGGGCTCATCTCTTTAGGAGGCCTGAAGTTATGGAGCCATTGCCTTAGTTACATTATTCTATTAACCACTCATTTGTGAATAAATTGTGAAACTGCACTGATGTAAATAGTATAACCAAATGTTAATGCTTACAACCACCTTTTAATCACTTTGAATGATCACCTTTTAAAACATTATGGTCATAGTGATGGTTCAGTGCTTAAGAACACTTGCTTCTCTTGTAGAGATGCGGGTTCAGTTCCCAATACCCACATGGTTGCTCACTCCAATTCCAGAGAATATAACTACTTCTTCTGACCTCCGTGGGCACCAGGCATGCATATAGTTCATATATATGTATGCAGACAAAGCATTCATAGACACAAAATAAATTAATCAAATCTAAAACAGATTAAAAAACAAATGGTATGATCACAATGCTTTGACATAATAATACAATATGTATTTTGCATATAAGTAAATACTACAGAATAAGAATCAATTCACAACTGTGAAAGAAATTTAAAGCAAATACATAAACCTGAACAATTAAAATGTGCTCACAGTTTTTCAGTAACCACTCTGCCAGTGTATTTTGCTGTGATAGTTCAAGCACTTAAATAAGGTAAACATGCCGTTTTCTGTATTAGAGGTGATAAGCTTTATGAACTACAGGTTGCCATTTACTCTTGAAACTATATAGTGACACTGTAATAACTATGTCTAAGTACTTACGTCAGAAGTAAAATGTGCTTTCTAAACATTGAGTTAATGCAGTTTTAACGTAGCATCATGAAATAATTTGTATATGTCACTTGTTACAAGCCCAGCACTCTTGTGTGTATGATTTGCTCAGGAACTCATGATGAGAGAGGATTCTATTGTCTACATACTGTGAATGGAAGACACAGGAATAGAAAGGTTATATGATGCTTTACACTTTATACAGCTGACACACAATAAGATGGTTCTAAAGTGAGCAGATTTGCTTGATGTTCTGTTCTTTTTCTGTATTGTTTTTTGGTTTGGTTGCATATGCTTACCAATAGTGCATTTTAAATGATAGCCTATCTGTGATGTTCTATTCCTACAAACGTTTTATAAACTACTTGAGTTTTCTTATTATCTGAAGTAGGTAAGAAAAAAAGAAAGCCAGAAAGAAACAAGGTCCTATCCAATAAGTTTGCATATTGTTATATTTCAGGTTTGGAAATCTTTGATCATGTACATAGAAAAAATCAAGTAGTCACAGGAGTCTAGAAACTTCCCTGTTTGGGATGGGATAGAATCTCATCAGACAGGATATGAGGCTATATTGATGTCCAGTTCAGGCCCTGTTTTCTGGTCCTGGGATTCTTGGGAGCATATCTGATGCTAACTTGTAACCCACAACTAAATTCAAGACATTTGCCTAAGACCACAGCTAGAAGCCAGCCTAGTGGCTGCTTTATCAATAGAGACACCTGTCTCCTAGTAAGCTAAATGAGATCACTAACCCATTTACATTAACCCAGCAGATGGGAAGAGTGGCAATTTTTTTATCAGTTCTGGCTGGATTTCAACCAATTACATGGAATTAAAATGTTTGATATTTCACTGTCAAACTTCTAAGCTACCCAGCCCCTTAATGTGTTTATGCCTGTGTGTTTTAATAAACACGATATATTAGGATTCGAAATAATGATAGCACCTGCTTTACTATTTCTTTCCTGACTGTATTTATGGCTCACAAATCTATGTACTTTCTTCATTTAATTTACCATAGACCTTAATCATAGTCAGGAACTCCACTGTGGGTTTTTTCAATATATTAGATTGAGTGTGACAACTTCTATGTCCTGTCACAGTATTCCTGTACTAATAATCTTTTCTTGAACGTTTTCCCTTATACTTTTGGGGGCTTTTTGAAATTATAATTATGTCATTTTTTTCCTTCCCTTTCTCCCTCCTCACCCTCCTATACACCCCTCCTTGCTCATTTTCAAATTCATAGCTTCATTTTTTATTAATTGCTATCACATGTATATTCAAATATGTATAAACATATATATTCCTAAATACAAACTACTCAGTCCATATAATGTTACTCCCATGTGTGTTTTCAGAATTGACCATTTTATATTGGGTAACCAATTGTGCTATCTTCCCTAGGGAAGACTATTTCTCAGATTCAGTACTCCTTAGTTTCCTGTAGTTTTTTATGTAGGGTTGGAGGTCTTGTGGGTTTCCCCTGTCCATGATTGCATGTCTCTTTAGTGCAATGATGTAGCAACAACCTTTATCATTCAGGAGAAAATAACCAAAAGTAAATAGACAATAGTTCAGGATATATATTCATATATTAAAATTACAATAGAATATTACTCTCCACTTTTATCCTAGTGGGAAACACAATGCCTGATACATAATCAATATTCAATAAAGATTTGCTAAATGACTAAGCAAATGAATTATAGGGTGAATACTTGAACTACCAGCATTTCCATATCAGCTTTCACAGCTATAATGGAAGTAAGCGAGAATTTCAGACACCTCGGCAGGGTCTCCACAGAGAATAGCAATCAGTCATCCACCCCCAATCAATATTTACACAGTGTGAGCTCCTTTAGGCTGTGAGGAAACTGTGTCTTTTTCATCTTTCTATCACAGGTTGTTAAAGAGTGGCAGAATACATGGCAGAATTTCAATAAATGCTTTTAAATGACCACAAAAGAAGGGCAAGTTTTGACCCTACCCTCCAAGGAATGCACAGTCTATATTTTAATGGCTACTTTCAACATCTTGTGGGTTCCTGCCCACTTGCACTGTGGGTCAAGAGGAATATCAATACAGTATTTACTGAGACTTCTTGACATGTTTAATAGTCCACTGTGATTACTGTCTCAATTTTCTTTCCAAATGAAAAGACAGAGGGTGTACACATCTCCCTATGTCTTGATTCTAACACAGTGATTCAGAAATAAGAATCACCACCATATCATGAGTTACTACATAGGAGATAAAACAATTCATCTTTTGTCATTAAGTTGTGACACTTGCCGGCATGTGGCCTGAGTTCCAATGAGCTTGGCTTTGTCTAATTCCCTGGGTCATTAGTTATGCAATCATAATTATTTTCAGCTGTGCAGATAGGCATTATTTTTCTCATCCATTCTTCTCCTCCCCTTCTTCATCACATCCCAGAATTATGGAGACCATGAGAGCACAATCTGGTACAACCTGTGTATGGGAGCCATCAAACTGAAAGGCAGCCAATGAAGGATGCCTGAATTTCATTAGATGCATTCATGTCCTACTTTAGTCCCATGCCATTTCCTGTTCCTCTTGATTTTACTGTAGGGAGTTCAATGACTCCCCAAGGCTCACTAAATAGCAACTACCTGTCCCCAGTGCCAGTGACGTCTGAAGACCCATCTCTATTGAGGGTGAAAAAATTGACACTGAGTTATGAATAACTATATTTGCAGAGAATTAACATTTCCTGAATGTCTACAAACTGACTTAGGCAATTACAGAGACAGCTGCCAAATGGGTATTAACATAACTGGAAACGCTTCCCTGTGCATGAGTCAGAGCATCCCGGCTATGTGCAACACCCTCAGTGAACTGCATTGACTTTCATTTCCAAGAAGCTCTTTCATGTGCAGACAATACCCCATCTTGGAGCAATTGACTGGAATCCTACTCAGTCGAAATTGCTTTTCAGCTTGTGGTAAGCAAATGAAGTAGAAGTTTTTGGATCTTTAGGCGAACTGTTTGATCTCCGTGACTATCAGAAAAATCAGTAGCTTGATTTATTTTGGTTGTCTTAGCATCATTATTTAGTGTCACATGTAGAAAATGGCATCAGGTTTCGTGGTATAGGTCTGGAACTCAGAGGGAGAATTTTCCTGAGTTCCTGGCCTGCCAGCCTAAACTAAAGAATGAGGCCCTGTTGAAGAAAGAACAAAACTAAAATCAATCAAAAACAAGAACAAGATATAAAATGATTTGAAAAACAGAAGCGAAAAAAAAAATGCAAGTCCTACTGCAGATGCTGTGTTATTCACCATCAGAATTTGACATTTGTACTTTTACATTGGTGTCTGGATAGCTGCAGTTTCATGTTCTGTGAAATACTTCCCAAAAGGTGGCTCGTGAAATCTGCCTCAGAACCATGTAGGGTGCTTATTTAAGGTGTATATTCTTGAGTGCATTCTCTTTTTAATATAAGGTAGTGGAGATAATTCTTGTTATTAATAATAGTAAATATAGTTAAAATCTATAGCCATCCTGAAAAACATGGACTGATTATTGAAATAAGACCCAAGGAATGGAAGTGTAGAGATGATGCAGTTTATAAAGTTCTCGCTGTACATCGAGAAACTGTTTAGATCTGAATTTTGACATACACACAGATGCTATGGCATGTGTAAATCTACATTCTCACACATGAACACATTCATGCACTCAAATACACACAAATAAATTAGCATATATAACTGGGTATTCACTATGTGCCAGGATTGTGTATTGATACTATCAGGTTGCTCATGGTACATTCAAGCCAAGAGACACCAAAGCTTACACACCCAAAATAGTGAAAATTTCTGTGAAGTAACAAAGGACATCTTTTTATGCCCAGGGATTCTGGAAAACTATTGCTGAAAATATGATTCTGACTTGAATAGTAAGAACAATGTAAAATTAGCTAAGAAATAGTAGAAGAGGGTATGAGAGAGGTGGAATTAAGTACAGGAATAAGACAAGACTAAACACACACACACACACACACATATATATATATATATATATATATATATGTTATATAGAGGGAAGCATAAATAAGAAAAGACTTTGTATACATTTATATATAATTATACATGTATATATGTATATAACCACATATATTTATGGGACATTATGAAGGACAGCAAGAATAAGACTATACATGCATCACACGTATACACTCTCACACACACACATATGTACATGTATATGAAGATAGATTGTTTTGGAGGAATAAATATTTTATACAAGCAAGTAATGTTTGCTATTATGAGAGTTTATATGAGAATTCTTATATGGTATCAGTTTTAAAATGTCCAAAGTAGATGTCATTTTTTCACTTCCATAAAATACCATCATATTTCAGATATCAAATAGATTTGGTTTTCATTGCTAAGAATAACTTCAAAAGTTTCTCAAAGATATTAAGGGTTTTGATGTATGTTGTCATATGGGATGAGAATATAGAACAGAAAAGGAACATACAAGTGATAAAGGGCAAAGTGTAATGATAGTGTAGAAATATTAATATTAATAATATTGGTCAATGTTAATTATTAAAAATGCAACAGACCTTGGGCAATGGTGACACAGTAATGGCTGGCATGTCACTTAGAAGAAAATAATAGAGACTTTCCTCCATGGAATTCCAATGGAATGAAGATTCTCTACAGGAATCACCAGACACCTGTACAAACCATCACTCAATTATATTTCATAAAGAAAATCATAGATAATCCCCTATAATGGGATTGATGACTACCTTAATTGCCATCCTAGAGCATTCATCCAGTAGTTGTTATAGTAAACAGAAGCAGGCACCCACAGCTAAGCACTGAGCCATAATCCTTGAATCCAGTTGTAGAGAGGGCGAAGAGATAAGCAAAGGAGTCAAGACCATGCTGGAGAAACCCACAGAAACAGCTAACCTGACTTAGTAAGCACACACGGACTCCAGTTGAAAAGCTGGGGAACCAGTATTGGACTTAACCAAGCCCACTGAATGTGGGTGGTTAGGAGGCATGGGCAGTCTATGGGACCTCTAACCATGGAATCAGTATTTATCCCTAGTGCACAAATGGATTTTGGGAGCCCATTCCCTATGAAGGGATTCTATTTTAGCAGAGATACAGAGGAGGGCCTAGTCCCTACCCCAAATGGTATGATGGACTTTGCTAATTCTCCCATGGAAGATCTCACCGTTTTTGGGGAGCGGGTGAGGGGTAGTTGGGGGGTTGGTAGGGGGCATAGGAGGATGGGAGGGAGAGGGAATAGGGGGAGTTGACATGTAAAATGTAAAATGCTTGTTTCTAAATAAAAAAAAAGAGAAAAGCACAGGTGTCATTGCTGTTCTTTTGGGGCTGGGATGCAGAACTCTGGTCTACTGTGTATTTGTATGTCTTCTCCACTCGTCTTTTCATAACATCTGGAGAAATTCTCTTCTGTATATATTGTTAAAAGTCTATTTCACAGGTGCTGTGAACCATAACAGACAACTGTGCTTCTATTATGAGATGCTGGGAACTTTATAAGTAGTGCATTCTGGGAATTTTGATTTTGCTTTTTTTTTTTTAAAGAATAATAAACTATTTTGTAATATATAATTAATTTTTTATATGGTTCTGGAGAGAAGGCGCAGCAACTAAGAGCACATGCTGCCTGAGCAAAGGACCTGTACCCAGTACCCACATGGAAGCTCACAACTGTCTGTAACTTCAGTTTCAGAGAATCTGATGTCCTCTTCTGGCCTCCTCTAGGTACTTACATAGTATACACTCACATGTGCAGGTAAAACACTTTCTAACATAAATAAATAAGATAAATAAGTAAACAACAAATAAACATTTAAAGAGGATTTTTTGTTCTGTTTTGTCTTTCTTTCTTTCTTTTTTCTTTTTGGATATGAATGTCATATACCCGTAATACCAGCATTTGTGATTGTGAAGGCAGGAAGATCAGGAGTTCAAGATCAGCCTCAGCTGCACATTGAGTGGAAGGTCTGGGCTTTGTGAAATTTTATCTTAAAATAAATGAACAAATAAAACATATAAAAACTAAAATGCAAACACCAAACAATAAGAATGAATCAACTAATCTATGAATAAAACATTCTCTTAATCAGGGTCTTTGCCTTCTAGGTATATCTGCCTAGAATGCATATAACATAATTTACTTTTGTATGGGTCAGGACATAAAAATAAAATTCAAAGTATGAGAGCCTCATGGATGTTCACTAAGTATTTTTTCCTCAATTATTTTTTCCTTTACATGATCACAGGTGTTCTTAAGTATAGATGATCAGAATCTTTTACTTTGAAATACATTTCTATGGTAAACTTAGAGATGCCTGAACAGAGATAGACACAGAAATGGCCCTCAAAAACTGTCCCTTTGTAAAGAAAGCCCTATAGATATAGCGGATCTACACAGGAGAGACATGGTCAAGGATAGACTAGAATCTGGGGTGATGACCTGAGAAACTCTTTATTTACTTATTTATTTGTTGACTTGTTTATTTATTTATTTATTTGTTCATTTACTTTTGCTTTTTCAAGACAGGGTTTTTCTGTGTGGCAATGGCTGTCTTGGAACTTTCTCTATTAGATCAGGTTTGACTTAAACTCAAAGCCTTTGTCTCCCAAATGCTGAGATTAAGGGCATGCACCACCATCTCCCATCAGCCCGAACAACTCTTACCTGCATAAACATAACACTATTCTTCACACTCTAAAAATCCTGCCACCACCTTCTAGGAGCTCTAAGTCCCTATTGCTTTCCTTCCTGCATGCATGCTTCTCCTAGTTGCCCCTTGAGTTTCCAGCTTGTGTGACTCTTGCATGTATGCATGATAATACATCGGTGTCTGTATTCCTGTTAGCCTGTCTACTATATTTGACATCAGCACACTTAACCTTCAGAGGGCAGAGAAGAATGATTTTCATTCCCCCATAGTTAATTCACTCCCTTTGTCCTGTACCACACAAAATCTGATGCAGCATAACTGGTTTGAATGCAATTCTATGGACAAGAGTCATTTGTTTATGAATAGACATGTAACCTGTCACTGACCATTGAAAATTAAAAGGGATTCCTGTGAGAATCTACTCAGCCTTAAAAAGTAATAATCTATTTTTCGATAGGACATTGACTTTGGCTAATAGGAACATGAGAATCAGTTCAGCCAGAATTTTACCATCTAGAGAGGACAACCAACAGGTATGACTTTTCATTTTTTGAGAGATGGGAGAAATCCTTCCCATCCATGATATATACAAGTCATCATCTTTACAAGACCTGATTGGTTCCTTAACCTTCTATGTTGACTCATATAAAATAATGTTTTCTTCATTTTAAATTCCTTTTTAAATTATTATTAAATCAAAAAATAGTAACTGGAAAAAACTATAATGGTAAAAATAAAGTATTCTGGAAAATACATTTTGGTAATTGAAATATCAACCAAAAACCAGAAACAAGAGCAGTGTTTACTTTAAATTCTGATATACATTTTTCCAATATTTCAGACACTTGTGTTTTTACCAAAAGACAGAAAAAACACAGGTTTTTGCTTACTATCTTTTTTCCAGATCCTGTAGGACCTTGGAGGTCTCTTTTTCAGTGTAGAATGCAAATACAGTTAGTTGTTCCCTGTGACAGCTGAATTACACCCACTTCAATAAGTTAGAAACTGATTTGACTAAAAACACTGCCTCCTCACTAAAGTCACTAAAAACAGGATAAAGCCTGACATCTGTGCCTTCATTTTGTGTTTGTCTTTTGGTCACCCATTTACCTTTCTGCAAACATCATGAGAATCACTCAGAAAGCATCCATCTAGAAGACAGAGATGCCTAACTTACTCATTCCTTCTCAAGACACAGGTATCCTGACTTTTAAATGTTTGCTAGCTGCCAAGAACTAAAATTCACATGATTTTGTTAGGAGAATATTAGATGCATTCCAATTAGTTTACATAGTGGTGGAGGAGCTTATCAATGCTGAGGGCACAGACACAGGTATGTGTTTTGATTTTTAAAAAACTACTGATTAAAGGCATGCAGAGAGGGAGGGGGAAGGAAGGAGATTTAATATATGCACGTAGCAAATCATTGAGAGTAGAGAATTATTTAGCATAGCAAAAGCTGAAATTAAAGAGGTAAATTTTGACGAGGAATAAAGAGAATGATTTTCGACAGTAATAATAATTGGATTGTAAAGTCTTGTCCTGAGAGAGACAGAGGACACTTTGTCTTTCATCTTGTGTGAAGATGAGAACACAGCAGCAATATTCTACAAAACGCCATGAGGGAATTCAACTTATCTCCTGGCATACTGATTTCATATGGCTTAGTGATCATGTTATCTGTCTTTTGGAACGTAATAGTAAAAAAGTGTAAGAGTCCTACCAAATTGATGAATAAATGCACATGTAATCTGTAATTGTAGGGAATAAGAATGTATTCAAAAGCTAAAAAACCTTATCACTGATTCCAGTGAGTAGCAAGAATCATATTCCCTCAATCTTTCCCAATTTCCATCTTCCATAACTACACAATAAGATCTCAGATTAAAGTCACACAAATGAATTTGTGTGTGTGTTGGGGGGTGGTAGGGTGGTCATGAAAATTCAACAAACAGTAAAGGGTTTCTGAATGTATAGCAGCCAATATTTCAAAATCAAGTATGTGATAAACCCAAGATATTGCTAATAACAAGTTCCCATATTTTTTCTTACAGCTTTGGTTTTGAGATCAACTGGTACACTTTGCAAAGCATATGATGTCACACCAGACTCTGTGCAAGTGAACCCTGACAGAAACGCTAAGGCTCATATTCAAGACTTCCGTATGCTACGAATTCAGTGTGCTATGAATTACTGTACCCACTCTATAAAATGCTTTCAGTCCTTCTAGAAACATTATCAATAACGTGATAACATTATCAAATGAAAGTGTTTCAATATTTTCCTATCATCCTTCCTTAACAAATTAGGATATCTTCATATTATCTTATATTAGAATATTATTAGAATATTGGATTTTGAAAGTTGTTCCAGGGCTGGGGTAAGGCTTTAGTGGGTAAAGTCTTTAGTGCTCCTGCATTAAGACTGAGGTTGGGTTGCCAGCACCCATGGAAAATTGGTCTCTTTTTTCAGGGCATGTATGCTTGGAGTGCAGGAATCAGAGGTAGAAAACCAGGAAGCTTGCTGGCACTTTGGCGAGATAGCAAACTCTATGCTCTCTATGCTCTCAAGTGATACTGTCTGTCTCAACAAAGGGTGGGAGGTACACAATAGAAGGATAAAAATATAAAAGAGGAAGAAACTCCATGTTCACTTCTGGCTTACACACATGTACAGATGTTTCCACCATTGCCAACGCCTGACAGTTGTATGAGTTCCAACTTGAGATTCATTAAGACAGAGTAAGAAGGAATTTCCAAAAGTTTCTAAAATGGCTCTCACGTTAATTCTTTCACTTTGTTTTGCATAGTTACATGAAACAGAGTTCTCAGCCGTGACAGTTACATAAAAAAAAAATAAAACAATGATCTGCTCTGGAAAAATAAAAACTTTTCTGTGTATGGTAGTACCAAATATTTAGCCAAGACCGAGTGGCTTATGCAAACCTATTTCATAGGCCAGCATATTGGGGATCATATAAAAATCCAGAGAACAAAAGGTTGCCAAGTGGAAAAAGTTCAAGAAACCTTCCCTTGAATAATAGCTGTGCTTTACTAGGGAGCTGTGTTGAATGTGTACACTCTTTCCTAATAAGTCACACCCATTCCTGTAAGTCAGGTTTTATAATCTTACCACAAAGACAAGGAAAGTAGACTGAGAGAAATGGAACATTCAGCAGAGATCTCACAGCTGCTGAGCGCATGACTCACTGACTTCAGGCCTTAACCAACTGGCCTGGCTTAGAAACTTAACTGTTGTCACTCCAACATACAACACGGGAGACAGATGCTGAGGCTCACAGGAGTGGATCTGATGGGCTCGGACTTCCCAGTTTGTGAAGAACATCACAACACTATCCTCAGATTTGTTCCTTGCTCATTTGGCAGGCACTCTATATAAGTATCTCCAGGTACTTGGGGGAAGGCAAGCTATACCTGCCTCTCTAGCTATCTGAAATGTGGTGGTGTGTGCGTGTGTGCGTGCGTGCGTGCGTGTGTGCGTGTGTGTGTGTGTGTGTGTGTGTGTGAGTGTGTAGCCTCCATTCCACTAATACATTTTTATAATTCCACTAATACATTTTATAATTTCAGGTTAAAACCTGAAAACCTGCTCAAATCCTCCACAAGTCTGGCTTCAGACTTAAAGAGAGATAATGTATAACATTTTCAATAGCAAAGGTTGGTCTCATATTCTGCTTTTCCCTCCATGTACCCTTTCAATCCCCAGGATTGGCCATTTGTTACCATTTCTCACTTTCAGATCAATTGCTTTGCCACTTGCATGCACTGCACTGTCTCCTAAGTTGAGGATCCCTGTCACTGCCCAAGGCTAGGCTGGCAAGGACAGTGTTTTATGTCAAAACTGGCCTGACTTCTTTTTGGAGAAGTCAAGCTTCCTTCCTGTAATCAATTAAAGGTCAGGCCTTCTGCTAGCTAGCTTTGTGGGGAGGTGCCCACTGTTCTCATTTACAAATGGCAAAAAGCCACTGGCTACATTCTGAGTACAAGTGACCCGGTTTACAACTTTGACTTCAAACCACCCACAGCTACAAGCCAAGGGGTCCAAGACAGGCACTGAGCAGAGCATTTAAGAAACAATGGACATTAAAGATGAAAGTGTCTCCCAGAGTTAAAGAGACCCTCCCATGAGTTTCTTCCTGTCCAGCGTTTGCTTTCCCCCTCCCCTTTAGAGTCCTCATTCAATGATAGGGTTGTCTTTTTCAATTGCAAATGAAACACTGGCTCTCTAAATACAGTTGGCTCTTGGCAGGGTTTGCAAAGGAAACTTTAAAAGCTGGATTCGAATTAGCACAGGGTTTCAAATTCTGGAGCCATCAAAAAAAATGATTCCCTATTGGTAGCAAGGGGTAATAATACCTGTGGTTGAGCATGGCAGACCACATGCTGCTGATGGTCTAGGGCAAAATGTTACTTAAAGTTTAAAACGAAAACAGCAATGTTCACAAAGATGGTTGGAAAACTGCATTTTCATTGGCACCTGTCTTGAAACTTTCTGGGGGAAAACTACAATGCGGTGAGCTGGTAGAAAAGTTTCTTGGAGGATATTTGAACATTCTGAAACCACAATGGACTTCATATTTTCATCCATGAGCAACAGAGCATGTTACTCCCAGGCCTAAGGGACATCCCATCCAGAGGAAAAACCCTTCACAAACATGTATTCACACATTCAAGCACACAGGCTGCATCCACTGATAGGCAACTGAAGGAACCCTACACCAGCTAGGTTCTAAAAGGGCACTTTAGAGGAGGAATACCCTTCTGTGTGCTGATGAACTAGAATTCATTGCACAAGAACAATGCTCTCTTCAAAGATTCTGGCATATGGACAGAAAGCAGGGGCCATCCAAAAGCCCTTGATAATAAACACACCGAGACTTTTGCAGTGACCAGAAGCACAGATCTGCAGCATGAATGAAACATTTGGCTCTCAGAACAAAAGCACTGCTTTGCCCGATAATAAACTCTTGAAACTTGGGTCTTTCTGGGTCCCATGAGTCTGATTTTCACTGGGGTGGACAGTAGCCTGACAATGGCCAATACTCACTATTAGGTTTTTGTTGTTGTTGTTGTTGGTTTTTTTTTTTGTCCCTTATAACTTATGAATGCAAACAGGATGAGACAAATGAACAACACACTGCAACTGCAAAAATGGCAGTTTTGTGGATTTGATTTTGTTTTTCCAAAAAAAAAAAAAACCAAAAAAGCAAAAAAAAAACCAAACAAACAAACAAGAAAAAGATGAGCAGAGGCAAAAACTTCTCGTAAATATGAAAAAGAGCACAACCCACACATCTTTGCTCAGGTAAACCAGATCTCCTGTTCTCTACCCTGTTCTCTCAGTGCAGTCCCGGAATGTGGAAGGTGTGTACATTTCCTGAAGCTGCATTTCTGAGTGGCATTGAATGCTGACAGTAAATCCAGGCTGCTGTGCTGTTTCTCTTTGACAGGCACATTAGAAAGGCCACAGATGAAATTTGGTGACAGTTTTGTAATCTAGAAGAAGGCTACAGGCATAAATTACCTGGGTGCTCTGAAGTCTGCATTGACTGGCCCCAGTCCCTCTCTGTTGAAATATTTTTCTGTGTTCTTCTTCGATCAGGTTGAAGGCTGATTTACTAGATGTTCTGGCCATTTGCAAGATGGTGATGTCTAGATTTAATGTACTGAGGAAGCAAACATTTCATGAATATTAAAAGGCACTTCTGGGGTTTTTTTGTTTTGTTTTGTTTTGTTCTGTTGGATTTTTTTTCTGCTAATTTTTTTTGTTTGTTTACTGATTTGTTTGCAGATTTTATGAAGAAGCCAAGCCTATTAATATTTTTTCACTTACTTAAATATATGTGTGTGTGTGCGTGTGTGTTTGTGTTAGAGTAGGTGGCTAATACCTGCAATTCCAGCACTTGGTGACCTAAAGCAGGAGGATAAATCAAGACCCTATATTAGAAAAACTAAAATAAAAAAAATAACAAAAATAAAAACCGTCGTTAGAGCCTCATAATATAAAAGAGGTCAGTGACATGATGAGCAAGACAGCAATGTGCACGCCCATATAGGTTATCATCCAGATGAAGAGACAGCGATACACCACAAGACGATATGAATCCCCGAGTTTAGATCGTGATCATGACTAAGAAGTGACTGAGCCAATAAAGGGCTGAATTGATAAGAGAAAGATCTACTTTAAAAGCTTTGCATAGGGAGGGCTGTCTAAGGATGTGAGATCATAAACTTTACCCAAGAAAGAATGTGTAGTCACACAAAGAAATGAGAATGGGAAGGCAAATGGAGTAAAGGCATGTGAAAAGTTCATGAAGTAGGAAAACGCTGGGCATAATGAAAAACAGAGGGAAGACCAGTGAAGACAGGGGACTCAGCAAAGGTCAGTAAACCTACACAGCTCCAGGTGCACACTAGAACTCAGGGATGGACCCTCAGATAACTGTCAGTCTTGGAGTTTTCATGGGCAAATAGGAATCAACACTGCTGGGTAAAGTCTTAGGGAAATGATGCTCTGTGTATATCTGTCCAAGATATTGATAGCAAGTTATTTGAGTTGGGGGAAATATTGAGGGGAATTGCTGATGTGAAGGCTAATAATAAATGATTTAAATCAAACTTGAGTTTTATAAAAAGTTCTATAACATATCATAAAATAATAATAGTTTGGGAGAAGTGTAGAGATCATTTTCAAAGGACAAACATTGAAGCCAAGTAAGGCCTGGTGGCATTCCAAAGGAGGACTAGAAGCTGAATCTCCTAGGTCCCTGGGAAGTTGATGTGAACTTCTGAAGTGAAGAATACAGCAGATGGCGGTCAATAGAGCAGAGCAGTGATATAGGGACAGAGTTCCCAGGATTTGAAGAATCATGTACAGAATTTCAAAGAGAAATCTTTATTTCTACATTTTCACAAGAAAGGGGAGAAAATCTAAATTTTCACCAGCAAAATAAAATAGAGGATGGAAAATACTTGTGTCTGGATATTATGTGACCATTAAATGATATTTATTTGTTTAATTAAGCTTTTGGAGACTAAGTTTCTCATCCTGAAGTTTGACCCTCAGCATGAAGGCTAGAATATCCATAAACTGGTAGAAATCCTATTGCCTCAGTTTCCCAGGTGCTAGAATTACAGGAATGTGCCACTATGCCTAGATCCAATGTGCTATTTATGAAAAAAAAATTGGTTGATATTAAAAATGTTTAAGATTAACATGGAAAAAAAAGAAGAGTGTAACAGGCAAAAACTCAACAAATAAACTTTGATATTTGTAGGTGTACATACATTGGAAAACAGAGGAGACATACATAGTTTTGTTTTGTTTTGTTTTGGAGAAAGGGTTTCTCTGTGGCTTTGGAGACTGTCCAGGAACTCAGTAGACCAGACTGGCCTTGAACTCACAGAGATCCACCTGCCTCTGCCTCACAAGTGCTGGGATTAAAGGCATGAGCCATCACTGCCTGGTTCATAAATAGTTTTTGAATATGCTATTTCATTACAATATCTACCAGTTGTTTTAGAAGATATGTTTGTTTTAGAGTGTGTGTGGGTTTCTGTGCACCATGTGACTACAGGTGCCTACAGAGCCCATAATAGTGTGTCAGACTTCCTGAAGCTAAAATTACAGGTAGCTGTGAGTCTTTGGTTGTGATACTTGTACTGGGTGCCAAACCAGAGTCTTCTGCAAAAGAAGTGAATTCTCTTATTCTGAGCCATTTCTCTGGCCCCAACCCTACCAATTTTAATAAATATGTGCACTGTGTTAAGCTTATTTATGCAATTTCACTGAGCCCCAAAGAAATGTCAAGAAGTGAAAGCTGTAACCATGAATGAACTGAAACTTTTTTTAAAAAAAATTGTGTTGGCATGTATGTGTGTGTGTGTGTGTGTGTGTGTGTGTGTGTGTGTGGTGGGCTGACAGGCTCATGCTAAGGTGCATACATGAAGACAAGAGAATAACTTTCAGGAGGCAGAATCCAGGGGTAGGACCAATGCTGTCATACTTGTACCATACACTACCTGACCAGTGCAGCCTGTGAGGTTTAATTAACTCCCAAAGTCAAAAAGACAGAAAATGGTGGAGTCAGGAGATAATCACAGACCATTGTCTAAATCAATCTTTCCTTTTCTGCATTTTCCATTTTTACAATGTGCAAATGATTTGCATTGGAACTTAAAACATAAATCAAATGTGGTGTACAGGGAAAAGATATGGCAGCACATATTTCTACATTGCCAACTGCATACTCCCTTCCTCTGAGCACTCCTGGAATATGTCATTACAGCTGGCTCTCTGGTCTGTTCTCAAGTCATTAAGTGTTTATGTAGCCTTTACTGTGCTGGTTGTGTTATTGATTCTCTTTACTCTCCGAATCCCGGGAACTCCCAGCTTTCCTCCATAGCACTCACCCTTGCACGATGGGAAATGACTAGCTATGCCAATGCTGAGTCTTGTTTATTGAATATGAGTAGCCACAGCTGTTTCCTAACTTGCACTCATCACATTATTTATATTTATTGGAAAAACTGGTCTCAAGATTTCAACATAGTGTTGTCTCATAATATTCTTTTTTCTACCAAGGAAATCAGAAGCATTTTGAGATTCTCACAGCTGCCAGTGTGAATTGCATCAGCAGCAGCATATACCTCTGCTTCCTGCTCTTAGCAACCCATTGTTTTCTTCTATTGAATTGTGGGATCTGCGGTTTTCACAGGGTTCATTTTTATCTTGTTTTCTGTTTGTGGGTTTACCCATGACTTCACAAGAATTTTCAAAGCCTACTTTATGCTACTAAAATGCTTCTGAAAATGCTAAGATCATTTTAATCTTGATTCTGAGTTGTGGTGATTGTTTTTTGAAGTTTCTAACCTAGGGAGAAAAAAAAAAAAGAAAGAAAGAAAACTGAAAACAGTTGCTTCATTTGCCTACATATCTCTAAACACAAACATTTATTACCTAAAATAAAAAAACTAATTGGATGTATTTTTTTGAAAAATATTTGATTGTCGTTCTGGTTAAGCTTTGAGGCAGGGTCTCCCAGCAGTAATTTAGGTGGCATGGAACGATGGAAGCTATGCTGGTCCAATACTTATAACATCCTCCTGCCTCAGCCTTGCAAATGCTGAAATTATAAGCATGGGTCACATCGGGATTCAAGAATTTATAAAGAGAATTCCTAAGAATTTTAACAGCATGTAACAATAAAGAAAAACCACTCATAAAGGAAACAAGTCACAAGGTATTGGTGTACACCTGACACTGTAGAATGTTTTGAGGGGAGACACCGGATTGAACCCCACTTATCTGGATTGTATCCCACTTAGCCACATCTCCACACTTAGGAGTTGTGTTTTAAAAGAAAGTTATTATTTCATTTATCATCCAAAATTATGAGCTAGTATTATTATTCCTGCTCATTATGCTGCTAATGAGATCTCAGCTTGGAGAGCATGGGTTTGTCTAGGGACCCACACCAAGAAATGACAGACCCAGATCACTCCCACATGGTGTATAACTTTCATGGCTATAGTATACTGCATGTTTAAATTGTATTTGGCAAGTAGGAGGGTATTTGTATCCATTCACTTTTAAATAAAATCTTAGCTTGCAAAGCCAGAAAAGTTGCATCAACACCCATGTCAATCAGCTTAGTTTCTGCTAACATAGAGCTGCTACTAGATTATTGATCAAAGGCTATAAAAAGCACAGTGAAAAAGAAGAAAAAAGTTATCTAATTTATTGACCATTGGTCCCTAAATGCAAATTGACACAATTAATCAATCTCTTGATTTTAATAAACTTGCTTCTACTATGAATATAATCAATGGATTTATAAAATAGGTGTCTCAGTTGGCTCACAGTTGTAATCCCTGAATTTCAAAGGCTGAGTCAGAGTCACTATGAGTTGGAGGCAAGCCTGGGCTACATAGTGAGTTCAAGGCCAGCATAAACTATGATGTGAGTACCGATCTCAAAAATAATAAAGTTAAATTAACTGTCTTATGTTTGTTTAAGAATAATGGGTGATATGTAATATTCAGCATTATATGTGGTTATGTGGACAAAATGCTTTTATTTTGACAAATGTCAAGCTAAACCATTCCAAATTAAGTAACATTTGAAATCTTATAGATGAACATGTGCTTTAATGACCTAGTAGGCATGAGGGAGTGAAGAAGATGGGTTGTCAAATGAGCACTAATGTGTAAAGGAGCAGGAAGCTCTGATGGGCACTAATTCTGCTGACCACAGAGTCAGAGGGGCAAAACATTCCAAACATTCTGAGAAGCATGAAGGATGTTGCTCAGGGACAGAGTGCTCACAAAATATGTGATGACATTTCTGTCAAAATAAATAAATAAATAAATAAGTAAGTAAGTAAGTAAGTAAGTAAGTAAATAAATAAATAAATAAAATGAGAGAGGATCCAAAGTTGCTTTCAGCCATTAAAAATGGCAACTATCAAGAGAAATGGAAAGATATGTTGTAGAAGGTGGGCAAACACAATAACAAAGTTTAATGATAAATGCGTGATGAAAATGACACAAAGAAACCTGTGCCCTGGATGCCACTAACCAGATAATTAGTTAAAAGAACAGGACATGATAACAATTTCAGAAGACAGACATGTTTAGTATCAGCAATCCAATAGCCAGCACATAAAAAAGAATCACCTTACCTAAGAAGGAGGTATCATTTGAGATTTTTGTTTTGTTTTAATCTAGTAAGATAGTTCTTGATGTAGCCCAGACTAAACTAGCATTAGACTTGCATTCTGGTCAAATCAGGCCTGGAATTCTTGATCCTCCTGCCTGACTCCCAAGCAGCAGAATTGCAGAAATACCCTCAGCTACTCTTTATTCTTTCATGTATCATTTCAAATGAGTTTAAACACACTTTAGGTTAGTGATGTAGCTCTGAGCTTTCCTACCAAGCAGGAAGTCCTAGATTCCAGTAGGACTTAATTAATTAATTAAGTGCTCTCCCTGGATCAATTTTAGTCCTAATAACAATGACTAATATCAAATCCCACACAACCATTAGTTATGGGCTGTGAACTGTTTCATACTCATACCCAACTTCATCTGCACAATAATTCAATAAAAGCTTTCATCTCCAATTCATATCTAAAGAAACAGAGCTACAAAGAAAGACCCCTACGGAATCCAATGCATGTTAAACTGACTCTCAGCTGTAAGCCATAAAAGTACCTCAGCTTTTTCTTTTTTTATTATATTTTCTTTAAGTAACATATTTTTTTTTCATTTATTTTACCTACCACAGCTTTCTCTCCTCCCACCACTACTCCCCTCCCATTTTACTTCTTCTTGGTCTCCACTTAGTAAGGGGAGGCCTTCCATGGGTTTGAGCAAAGCATGGCGCATCAAGTTGAGGCAGGACCAAGCTCCCCCCACTGCATCAAGGCTAGGAGAGGTAATCCAGCGTGGAGAACATGTTCCCGAAACCCTGCTAAGCTCCAGGAACAGGTCCTGATCTCAGTGCTAGGAGCCCCATAATCTGTCACTCACGTCAGGCAGAAGGCCTAGGTTGGTCCCATAGAGGTTCCCTAACTGTTAGTCCAGAGTCTATGAGCTCCCATGTGCTCAGGCCAGCTATCTCTGTGGGTTCCTTTATCATGATGACCCCAGCTCTTACAATCCCTTCTCCCTTTCTTCAGCAAGACTCCTCAGCCCAGTACTTGGCTGTGGATCTCTGCATCCACTGATGACAATTAGGGTTGCCACCAATCTGATTACAGTAGGTGGCCAATTTAACTATGTAACATTGCTAACTATACTAAATGACTACTATACTATATGACCTGTAATTTTAATCATCTCTATACCAATATACTAAAGTGGGCTCATCCACAGAAAAGTAACATTTTCACTTTAATATACATATTTGCCTATTTATTTAATTTACCTGGAGTTCTTACACTATCCTTGGTGGTACAGATTGTGCAATTGTTATAAAATTTACATAAATGCTTATGTAAAAGAAATTCAATTACATGTGTGCTTATAAATTTAATACACAATAACTTATGGGATTTTAAAGAACAGGAATCATACTTTAATGAACAGATAAAAGCTTACATGACTGGAAAAACCAATGTTCTTAAAAGGTATGGACATATACATGGCAGGGTGGAAGAACTCATAGAGAGCCCCTTTAGTCATCTCTTTTCTAAGTGTCAAAGCCTGTATAAAGTTTGACCTTGGAAATTCTCATTTTTGAGACCCCAGTAGTCACTAGTTGTCTAGACACAGACAAGTTAATTAAAGTTCCTGAACGTCAGGTTTAAGTATAAAAAACTCATTATAAGAATAACACGATAAATCATATTAACAATTTATCATGTGAATTATTAACATGAAATGTAATTGCATTTGTGAAAAGAGGTTTTTAGATATAAATGTGAATTAATATTCCTAGTAACCGTAATAAAATTCACCCAATCCATTCCTCTCAATTTTATGTTCATTGAGACCATGATCCCTGAATGATGTGTGCACACGGGTATTTCTAAACTCAAGACTATGCGGAGTCTACACTTCCATGCTGGCATTTAGAAGACATTGTGCCCCTGCCAGTTTCAGGGATGCCCCACTAAGCATCTTTAGACTGCATTGGTCACGTGCTCTACACTACAAGCTGGTTCTGATTCAAGTTTGAATGCTCAAATGGAACCATGTGCTGGGGCCGTTGTTCAGTATCTCCAACTCAACTGGCTTTGCATTTCATCTTTCAACTAATTGCCTAGAAGATTCACTCTTTCATTGCTTAAATTTTTCTGTTAATAAGCATTGCAGCAACAATTTTTTATGGAATAAAGGGTCTGCTTAGTATATACTTTGGTAAAAATACATACTCTAGAGAGCCCTGCATTTGGAGGGTGGCTGTGTTAGTATTGTTAATAAAACAGATTCACGATAGTACATTTTCCTGTGTTTTTCTCTGGTCTGACATTGTCAATTTATATTATTTGGCTTTGGGAAATATCATATATATATATATATATATACATATATATATATATATATATATATATATATGTCTTACATCTTTATGACACACCTTAAACAACTTTCAACTTTCTGGCCTTTATCAACCTTTCTTTTCCAACCTGTGAATTCCGGCATCTCCCAAGGGATCTTCACTTCTTCCTCATTTCTTGCTAGCAGTATGTAGAATGACTTCTCCATCCAGTATGTATGTTTTCAGACTCAGACAGACTTGTGCCAGAATTCCAGATCTAGTATTGACTATTTGTATCCCTTTTGAAAAGAACAAACAGTCTTTGTACATTTACCCTGTCAGACAGGATTCTCAGGGTTTATTTGAGGAATAAGCATATATAAAGAGTAAAACATGTCCTGTGTATGTATATAAGTATGTCATTGCTGCTCCTTTTACTTTTATTTTGCAATGTAGATTATTGAACTTAGTGCATTATGTATACTAGAAATGCACATACCTATTACATTTAACTACATTCTCAGCCCATTATTAGGTGTGTGTGTGTGTGTGTGTGTGTGTGTGTGTGTGTGTCTGTGTGTCTGTGTGTGTATGTGTGTGTGAACATGTCTGTGAAGCTATAGTAATCTATAAATTTGTACTACATGTGAAGGCCAGAAGCTAACTTCCAGCATTTTTCTCTATCTCCACCTTATTTTTTCTAAAGAGTTATTGATTTTATGTATGTGTGTGTTATATGCAGATCCCCACAGAGACCAGAAGAGAGAATAGGGTCTCCTGGAAATAGAGTTACTGGTGGTTATGAGCTTCCTGATAGAGGTGCCAAAAACCAAACCCAGGTCCTCTGCAAGAGTAGCAAGTACTCTCAACTGATGAGCCAATTCTCCAGCACCCAGCCCCACCTCTTTTAAGTGAAGTCCTTTTTGTGTGTGTGGTAATTTCTCACATTAAGAGCTTACCATTTGTTCATCTAGAGTAAGTAGATAACAAGTTCCCAGGATCCTCCTATTTCCTATATGTCCACGCAGTATTGGGTTATAGGCCTGTCAGCCATGCCCAGTTTTCTGCCTCAGCCTCCATAGTAGCTGGAATTACAGAATGTCAGGTTCCATTAACATTTTAGTGGAATTTAAATTCTTTGATAAAGAATTTAAATTAGCAAATTTAGACTGGATCATTCCAGCTTTGATGACTATCAAAATTTAGTGCCTATATGATTCTCATACATAGAAAATGTCATGTAATTGTAACCTGAATGCAAACTAGCATCCATGTGGTACAGGTTTTGAGTTGTATCCTGATTAAATTATTCCAGGCTGGGAGTCAGGTTTAGTGCAAACTTCAGCATATCTGTAAACTTACATTTCTCTGGGGGGGCGGGGAGGGGGGGAAGAAACTCATTCAAAATTCAAATTAACATTACAATATTCAAATTAACTTTGAAAAATCCTCTTTCTCTTCCTTTCCCTAAATTGCCATATTCATTCATAGCTACTGTTTTACAACTCCCAACACAACATATGTCTGTAAAGATTTTTGTTACTGTTATTTTTACCACCTGACTTTTTTACCATTTCTTTTTTTCTTGTTGCTCGTCCATTTTTAAAAGTTCATTTTAACTTTTGTGTATGACACACACATAGGGACTGTTATTACAGGCCTCTGTGATTCATTTAACCTGGGCTCAAGGAACCAGGCGTGGGTATCTGGAAAGGCAGCAAGCACACTTAATTGCTAAGCCACACCCCCAGGTCTTCACTCCATCTATTTTACAAAACTCTTGTGATGTAAGTGGGAAGCAAAAGAAAAGTGAGACCCTGAGGTGAAGGGCAGGATTCTATTCAGCTGGCATAAATGGATAGAGAAAGGAGACAAGAGCAATTCCTACACTATGGACTGGACCTCTGTGTCCCATAAATGAGTGGAGATGATTCTCCCTGTTTAACTGCCTACAAAGCTGTGGTCCTCTCTGCCTCACTGTCTCTCTGTCTTCATTTCCTGTAACCAGTAAGTTCTGTGCCATGTTCATTCTGAATTGTTCTTTCTCAGCTCATCTTAACTAGAAATAATTTATTTCTGCTGTCCTTTCACATTGTAAAGGATTTGGCCAGATCTCTACTGCCTACCGGAAGGATGGCACTTCTGGAACACAGAAAGTGAATGAATGTCTAGAATGACTAGAAACTCTCCACCCTAATCAATGAGCATGCTGCAAGGCATGAGAAAATGGAGTCAGAGTGAAGCAAGGCTCTGTCTTCAACATCCCTCTTTATAAAGCATTCATTTGAGTCCCAATTTCTTGTGTCCTAGAAAGAAGAATTGGCAAAAGAAATGGAACCTATTTTTTAGGACAGGGGAAGGACCCTAAGAGAATGTAAATTTGGCTAGAGAGCTGGGAAAGGTTCGAGGCTTAAAAGCCCTGAACACCATGACTTGTATAGGTTATTTGCATAGCAATTGCCTTTACCAGCATTTGTTGATAGTGCTAATTTCTCATCCATATTCTGTCCCTTACTGTAGCAACAATGGGAAGAGTTTACATTCTTTCTGCCCAGTCTTTTATACATTAATGTGGGTGCCTCTCTCTTCCTCTGTTCTCCCCTTCTGCCAGATTTAATGATTCATTTATTACTTACACAGCTTTCCCTGTGCCTCCCCCCCACATAGAATTATGCACATTGCAGATGCAGGGTAAGTTGAAAGAACACCTGCAATGCATATGATTATGTTTTCTTCAAACCGGTGGAGCCTAGGAAAGTTCAACTTTCTTGGAGAGCTGAGGGAGGTGACATGCTGAGGAAATTGCTCTGAAGAAACTGGATAAAATCCTGTTTAATTTAATTGCTTTATAATTTTACCAAACATTCATCTGCAATGATTGCTGATATCAAATTTCATTATGATAGTTACGATGTTCAAGAGAAAGATATTTTTGGTAAGAATTTAATAAAATACCAATGCCAAAAGATGGCAGGACTGGATTCCTATCTTAGCTCTGGCAATTATGTACAGTGTGTTTGAAATCTTTTAATTTGTCTTCATTCCCTCTTCTACCTGACTTCATGTAAACATAAAATATTAATGGAAAGACTGGTTTAGAACAGCCCCTCAAAAATGGGTAAAGTGGTCTTGTTGGGGTTCATAGGCAGAACAAATTTCTCTCTCCCTCCTGCCCTCATGGTTCTCACTACTCATTCTCCCCAAAGGCAGCCCACAGATCTAGAATTACTCTTCTATCAGATAGATATTGTCAATCCAAACTCTTCAAAGCCAAAAAAGTACTACTTATAGCTTTACCTTTTTGTGTATAATGGGAGACTATCAAGCCATTCTCTGGGCCTGCCTCATTTGATTGTGGGCCCTAGGACTTCCATTTCAGAGAGGGTCCTTCCCCCATGAAGAAGGAATATTGCATATAAAAGGACAGGAGAATGTGAACACACTGGTCTTCCTGCCAGCCACCAACCCACACTCAGACTTTGTTTTTTCCCTTTTTTACTTAAATTTGAAATAAAGTTATTTTACATGTCAATCCCAGTTCCCTAACCTTCCCATCCTCCCCTATCACCCTCACCAAACCCCAGGCCATCCTCTTTCTTCTCCCCATGGAGAGTGAGGCCTTCCATGGTGAGTCTATAAAGTCTGTCATATCTTTTGGGGCAGGACCTAGGCTCTCCCCAATGTGTCCAGGCTGAGAAAATATCCCTCTATATTGGATAGGCTCCCAAAGTCCATTCGTATACTAGGGATAAATACTGATCCATTACTAGAGTCCCCATACTGTCCAGGTCTCCTAACTAACACCTACATTCAGGGGGTCTGGGTCGGCCCTATGCTAGTTTCCTAGCTATCAGACTGGGGTGCATGAGCTCTCCCTTGTTCAGGTCAGCTGATTCTGTGGGTTTCTCCAGCCTAGTCTTGACCCCTTTACTCATCACTCCTCTCTGTCTGTAACTGGATTCCAGGAGTTCAGCTAGTGTTTAGCTGTGGGTGTTTATCTAAAATCCATATATTAGTGAGTACATACCATGTTCTTTTTTTTTTTTTTTTTTTTTTTTTTTCTTTTTTTTTTTTTGTGACTGGGTTACCTCACTCTGGATGGTTTTCTTCCAGTTCCATCCATTTCCTTGGGAATTTCAGGATTCCATTGTGTTTTTGCATTGAGTAGTATTCCATTGTGAAAATGTGCCACATCTTCTTTATCCATTCTTCAGTTGAGGGGCATCTAGGTTGCTTCCAGATTCTGGCTATTACAAATAATGTTGCTAGGAACATAGTTGAACAGATGCCCTTGTATGAATGTATATGGGTATATGACTGAGAGTGGAATTAATAGATCTTGAGGTAGACTAATTCCCATTTTCCTGAGGAGCGGCCCTATTCATTTCCAAAGTGGCTGCATGAGTTTGCACTCCCACCAGCAGTGGAGTGTGCTCCTTTCTCCACATCCTCTCCAGCATAAACTGTCTTTGGTGTTTTTGATTTTAGCCATTCTGACAGGTACACTCAGACTTTTAGGATCATGTGCAATCATCTTTCTACATGACTACCTTTGCTTCATCTACACACATAACTCATCTGGATCTTTGGCTTTTCAATCTGAAAACATCTGTGTCATTAAATGGAATGAACAAGTTTCTTATGCTTTTCTCTTCCTCCTCATTCCCCTTCTATTTATCCTGCTCCTTCCCTTCTTCCTCCAGTCTGTCTTTTTTTTTTTTTTTAAATAATGAGGAATGAACCCATGACCTTATACATGCTAGCTTTAGCCTTCTAAGTATCAGGGATTACAAGTATGCACCACCATGCCTAATTTCTCATGCTTGTCTCTTATTAGTTTGTCTTTTGTTATGTGAAAAGTCAGCCATAATCCTTTCTGATAAGCAAAACAGGATTCCTCCTCTTTAAAAACCTATAGCTTCCCTAATTATGTATTATCTATGTATTTAAACAGAAACAAGAAATTCAACAGCAGTCTTTAAAGGGAGAGGCACCAATGTTTACCAGGAGTCATTTACTTTAACAAGCTATTTAATTTCTAATCTCTGCATCTTCATATGCTAATTGTTCCCCTAGACTGTTTGTGCCTTGATAATTTTCATTCACTCCCTTGTAGCTCAGGTTGCTGTTTTTCAAGTGCTGCTTCAGTCACCATTCAAATGAAATATTTGGGCTTTGTAAATCAGCGCGTCCTGAATTTATTTTTCTCTACTGGATTTTGTGTTATCATTAAGGTGTTTTCACAGCACGGGGGTGTGTTCACAAGGAGGCATCATGTCTAAGGTGGAGTGTCCCCAGATAAAACCTTTAACCAGGTGTGGGAAGAAGGAAGACTCCACTCTCCTGGTTATCTTGCAAAACACCATTTAATTCTGCTGAGCACAGTCCGCCCCTCCCCTCCCCTCCCTTTCACTTCATAACCCTGAGAACAAAGAAGCTAGCTGCTCCTGAGAGAGAAAGCATTCAGCAGTGTTTGAAAGGATTAAAAAGCAAGAAAAGAAAATACTCCTTGTGCACTTTGACAGGGCTCTTCTCTCCCAGCTGGTGGAAAGCAGTTTGGGTCAACATTCTACCACCAGACAGGAGGTTGAAATGACTGAGCAGAGCCTAACCAAGTACAGTAAAGAATTCTTTATGTTCAAAATAATGCAAGCTACACTCTCTAGGATATGCGATGTCCTTTCTCTGTGTGGAGATATAACTTGCTCTTGATCTAACAAGTTCACAACATGGCTTCAGGGAACCTTCATGTTTAATCTGTGTTTTGAGAATGTAGAAGTGTAGTTTTGAGCATGGCTGTGCAGTTGATCAGCCATAAATCAAGTCCCATTCTTAAACTGATTTAGGGAGCAGTGTTTACTTGAAATGCCTGTTTGGGAAACAGAGAGAGGAAGAGGGATATAATCTTGCAAAGCTCTAGCCTATAAAGGTTGTTTTGGAGATGACACCAATTTATACCTTCTGGGTGACTTTTTTATCATCATTGAGAACATATGACACGCAGTATTCTTCCTAATGTTGTGAAATTTTAATGAAGTTTCTCATATTTTTGTGACCTCCTTAGCCATAACTGTTACTCCTTAATTCTCTAATTTTGCTACAGTTGTGAATCATTATGTAAATATCTGATAGGCAGGCTATATGAACTGAGACCCCCAAAGGGGTTGTGACCCAGGTTGAGACCTGCTGTAAGGAATCATAGTAATCATCTATTGTTTACTAACAGGGACATGTTCTGAGAAAGATAACATGAGCTAATCGACATCATAGAGTAAATCCTCTCACACATGAAGATAATAAAGGCATGGCTTACCTAGACCAGAAGTAAAACTCATTATTTCCATTTTAATATCTTTTTCTCTTTTCCAAAATTTTTTTTGTTTGTTAAAAATGAAGACGCATATAATATATTAGTCTTGGCTTATAATATCATCTCTGTCACTGTCTGTCTTCTTCTTCCACATCTTATCTCTGTTGGAAGGTGGAAAGTCTTCTGATGCAATGGTGCTATGGAGCTGTCAATTCCTATGATCACAATGCTTCCTTCTGGAATTCCCCCTGAAAGGTCTGCAGCAGGTTAGTTCACAGCTGATGGTTTTTACTTACTATAGATAAAATGTTCCGATAAAATGTAACAACATGTACATGAACTAATAAGATATTCATGTATCATCACTGTCTAGTACCACAGTACTAGGTATGTACCTGATCATATATGCTGAACTTTATGGACCATCAACACAGTTGGCCTGTCGATACAAACATCACCACAAACATGGAGTTATTCCATGGAGTGATAAGAGCTTTATCAATAGGCAATGATAATTTCTCTGCCACCTTAAGTCTTATGGGACCATAGCTGTTTATGGAATCCATTTTATCTGAGGCATGCTATATGGTATGTGCTTCGATTCCTAGGACACCAATGTAGGAGTGCATTCTTACTCTGGGTCTATTCCATTATCCAGAGCTTTCAGGGTTGCTCTAATGACTAAACATGTAGTTGTTGACTTTAAACAATAGGAACTGATTTCTCACAATTTGAGAGGGTAGAAATGAAATATCATACTGTCTTATAGATTATGGTAGTACACCTTCAAAATACAATTGTGGGCAGCTATAGTTAACAGTTGTCACGACCACCTCGACCAGCAAGGAAGATGCAACGCTCGGACTCTTCTTTAAGCAGCTTTATTCAGGAACCTTAAACAATCTTCTGACCCCAGGGAAAGCCAGCCCACAACTTATAAGGCCTTGGGGTAGCCAACCCCTGCATGCCACGTGGTGAATGTAGATAGGTTCACATATGCAGAAGCAAGCCTAGATCTCAGCCTTAGCCAAATAAGGACTTGTTTACTCCAAAGGGCACTCACCATGGGGAAGATGGAAGGTGGAAACCAGCACCATCTTTAAGGCACGGCACTTTGCAGCTCTCTACAAACAGTTACAGGCATTCCCATTTTAAATGAAGGGAAAAGATGAAAGAAATAATATGGTTACTGATTTCAAAGTAGTTCAAAATGCAGTAAGGGAAATTCCAGTTACATTTGAGGAAGTGAACACAATCCTGTATCATCGTAAGATATGATATCTGAGTCTTCTTTTTTTAAGTTATATTTTCTAAAAATATTTTTTATAAAGTTAGTATTCACTTTTAGCTGGGAAATTCCGGTAGCTTCTTTCTTCCCTACAGAATGCAAACTGTTTCATGACCTTTCTTCATTTGTTCCATATCTGTTTCTTATGGTTTTGTTTCCAATGTCAGAATAGTCTGAGAACATGCATCAGTCTCCCCTGTACGCCATGCAGACTTAGCATAAAACTGGAGCGTTCTTCACAGAAGGTGTAGTATATTTTAATCTGTGGTCATAGTTTCTGTTGAGACATGGAGTGGCCTCATTCATCACATATCTATAATTTTTAGATCAATTGCCATCCAGCCACATCATTGGCCCTCACAGAGCCAGCTTTCCTCCTTTAAATCTTCATCTTAGCTTTTCCAGTCTGGTATGGTATAAAAATCTGGATCCTTTCACCAGCCTATAATTCACACCACTAGAGAAAATAGGATACAAGGAGGAATCTAAGCGAATCATACAATGTCCCTCACAGAAGGGGAAAGGGACAGTATTTCCTAAGCATATTGGGTGGGGGGCAGTGAGTGGAGGGAGAGCTAGGAGAAAGAGAAGGGGAGGAGAGGAAAGCACGTGGGACTAAGGAGATTGAGTCAGGGGAGGAATAGACAAGAGAAGAGGGAGAGAGAGAGAGAGAGAGAGAGAGAGAGAGAGAGAGAGAGAGAGAGAGAGAGAGAGAGAGAGAGAGAGAGGGACACCATAATAGAGGGAGCAATTATAGGCTTGAAGAGAAAACTGACTCTAGAGAAATGCCCAGAGACCTACAAGACTGACCCCAACTAACAATTTGATCAACAATGGAAATGCTACCATAAATGCCCTTCCCAAATAATGAGATTGATGACTAATTTATCCACCATCATAGAGCCCTCATCTAGTAGCTGATAGAAACAGAAGCAGACAACCACATCTAAACACTGAGTTGAACTGGAATCCAGATGCAGAGAGGAGGACAAGACAAGGCTACAGAAACCCACAGAGACAGCTGACCTGAACAAGGAGGACCTAATGGGCTCCCAGACTGATAGCCGGGAAACCAGCAGAGGACTGACTCAGAAGCTCTGAACATGGGTCTCAGTTAGAAGGCCTGGGCAGTCTAAGGGACCTCTGATAGTGGAACCTGGATATATCCCTGGTGCACAAAAGGACGAGCACATTCCCCATGGAGGGATACTACCTTAACCTAGAGGCAGGAGGGAGGGCCTTCTCCAAATGACTTGACAGATTTTGTTGACCCCTCCTGGAAGGCACCACCCTCCCTGTGGAGTGTGTGTGGGGGGGGGATGGGAGGGTGGTCAGGGGTGGTGAGGGAGGAAGAGAAGAAGGGAGGGAGGGAGAAAGAACTGGGATCTATGTGTAAAAATAAGAAAAAAACATAAAAAAATAAATAAATAAATCAAAACAAAACAAATCTGGATCCTCACCCTTAGGAGTCTGAGGCAGGAGAATCACAAGTTGTAGGGCAACTTGTGGGTTATAGTAAACTTCTGGGCCATCCCAAATTAATACATCATGTCCTAAAAAACGTTAAGTGATGCACATTTCTGGACTGGGAATGTAACTGAGTGGTAGAATACTTGCCTAGAGTAAGAGAGCCTCCGGGATAAATCCCCATTGCAGACAAAGGAAAAATGAAGGAAGAGGAGAGAGGGGGAGGCAAGAGTAATGGATGGAGAGAGGAGGGAAGAAAGGAGAAATAGCCTAATCCTTTTTTTCCAGTGAAGACAGACTATAAATTTCTGGCTACTCAGTATTGGCTCGATTCAGCTTGCCAGTTCCTTTTATTCGTTTATTCCTTTCTTCCTTTATTTACTAACTATGAGCAGGCAGCAAGAGGAAACTAAGCTGCATGTTTAACACCTGTAAAATCTTACATCCAGTTAAATATTCAAGTTCATGGTTCATTTATTTTACTTCTGACACAAGAGAAACTTCAGCCAAATTTTCTACCTCTCTGTAATAAAGACTCATTTCCCTTTACTTTCTAATATCAGGCTCTCTTCATTTGCTCCTGACCCTTTGTCAACAGTAGTTCTGGCATTTTTACTTCTTCCTGTAGTACTAATATTTATCTAGCAAAGAAAAGAGTTTCAGTATAACATTTTAACATGGCCTCCCCCCCCCCTCTCCACTGCTGTGTCTCCTCTCCTGAAATTCATGTTTCCATCCATATTCCCTTCAGGAAAGCAAATACACTCTCTAGTCCTATGGCCAACATCCATTTTTTCTCCTCTATTACTTCTGAGTCCTCAGCAGCATCTTTTTCAGAATCCCCATTTCCACCAGGAGTCTTTTCAAGAGAATATAAGGTTTGCTATCTTATTTTCCCAAACTCTTCCAGCATCTAACCACTATTGCTTAACTGCAAAGCAAATGCCCACATATCTAGGGATTTATTAATGTAGATATTTAGAATATGTGTTAAGTTTCAGTTGCTGCCATAACAAGTTCTATAAGCTTGGTGACTTGAAACAACGCATATTTAGGCATTCCGGATTGTGGAAATGAAGTTTCCAAAGTTGTCATCATGGTGATGGACAGCAGGTTACCTTTACACTAAAGGCTCCAGCAGGAATCTGATGTTTGCTTTTTCCAGCTGTTGTGGCTACAGTGACCACTTGACTGTAGTTCTGCCACTCTAATGTCTGTCTTGTCTTCTGGTCATGTGCTCTTCTTCTGTTTGCTTATTTTTCAGTGTGTTTGTGTCCATATTCCCCTTACTTCTTTCTTATAAAGAGATAAGGTCAGTCTACTAAAATGTCACCTCTATTATCTACAGTGCTTAAGGAGTTGAGCCTTAATTAAAAAAGAAGAAAGGGGGCAGTAGGGGAGACAGCCCACGTTGTGAAGCAATTACACAAGCAAGAGGACCTGATATGAGATCCTTATAAGCTTCACAATGGCACCTGTCAGAAATAAACATCATTAACAATTTATAGGTATTTTTAATATTTCACTAACATTTTGTGCTGCTTGAGATTATAGATAACAAGTTGCAACACAGACTGCTCACTTTATTAAAAAATCTGTGATACTTCAATGAGGAAGTTAAGATGGGCCTGACATGTTGCTGTCACTAACAGCCAGGTGGTCCAGCTCTGTGGCACTGTTTACATAGCACTCATAGAAGAAGTGGGGCAAAGAAGACCTAGAGGCATCTGTGTAAGGTTGCTTATTGCATTGTTGGGCAACACAGGAGTCATTTGTTGTGGAGTTGAGTTTAACAACAGATTCATTGGCTGATCAAGCAGAGTATCCCAAGAGAATGTAAGCCAGCACCCATGACTCTGGTGACAAAATGAACAAAAATCTTCTATAAAGACTTTTTGAATAAATGTCCCTTCAAAATATTATTTAATTTGTTGTGTAGTTTTCTGTCCCACACAGCATTTATATTTGATGTTTAGAATGTTTTCTATTCTATGCATTCACTGCATCTAACCCACATTGCACACAGGGCTGAGTCTGGGTATGGAATTCTCAGATGTTACTAAATATTTTTAAATTCTTCCCCTCCATGTGTACATGTCTGGCTTATTGCACAAGCACATCAGCATGCATAAATGCATTCACGTACATGTCTACAGACAAAAAACCCTCTCCAGATACAAACATGGCAAACTGAGGGATCAAAGTCAGTGCTCTCTAAAATGGCATCTAAAGTCTTTCATCTGTCATGGATAAGAATTCATTTTGCCTGGCAAGATAATAAGTATCTCACAAAGCTGTCTCATAGACCTGTCTGAACTCTATGAGGCAAACAACTCCTATCATGACCCTGTTGGAGTCTCAACAGAAGCAGACAGGAGTAAACACTTTGGTCAAAATCATGCAGCTGCTAGCTGGCACATTTCCCAAGAAGTCTGCTGTGTGGATAAACTTACTACACCACAAATTTGAAATACGCATTTTGAGATTCAATCTTGGGTCACCAATCCTTATCTTGCTATTAAATATGTCGAAGATAGCAACAAAGTATGTAGGTTAATTGTACAGAATCCATACATAACACCATTGCTTGAATTAACATCTCAGGTCTGACACTCTATGTGTGTGACCTTACACACTATTAACATCCCTGTGCCTAAGGATTGCATCTGAAAAACTGAATCATTACAATAGGTTACTTATAAAAATTGAATGGAATTCCTTTATAATTAAAAATTCCTTTATAATTGTTAAAATGATAACAATGTCAAAAGCATTGAAAGTGAAGAGAGAATGGTGGGGTACCATGTGACTCTAGTACTTGGAAGTTGGAGGCAGGCAGCTTGGTTGTTCAAGGTCAACACTGATTACCTAGTAAGTTGTAAGTCACTGTGGGTTGCACGAAACTCTAAAACAAACAAATTACCAGAAAAAAGAGCAGGGATTTGCTCTTTCATTGAGATCTAAGAAAGGAGAATTCTGTTGGAACACATACTTACAATTGAGTAGCCTTTGTAAACATTCACAGTTTAGCTAAAATCAGAAAATACTACAGAAATTAAACTGTCTCTGATACTGAGTATTGAGCTCTGTGCCTTATCTGTATTAAGTGTCTGCTTTACTGATGAGCTATGTCCCCAACCCTGAAATTAAGTCTTGATCTTAGATTTCATAAAGCCACTATCCAATCTTCTACTTGTTCTCCTATTAAATGCTCTCAACTGACACAGAAGAATGGGGGACACTTTCCTAGCCATTGCACAGTTCTGTGCAGAGTGTTTGTTTAGCATAAGTGAGGAAATACGCAAGGAAAAAAGTCTACAGGCCTGTTCTAGAGAGGCCTGGTTTATGAAGACAGTGACTTGAATGGAATAGAATGGCTTTCTAGTCTTCCAATCCATTCTGACAAGTAATTTAACTTGAGGACCTTGATTCATTCTAAATGTAGCATCGTTAGTACATCTGATAAAACCAGCAGCTGGAGGATCACCATACACTTTATGTTTAAAGGGACATTAGCAACCACTCAATCACCGGAGGTTATGTTAGCAGAAGTGATCAAATTATACAAAATGTTAAAACCCTGCTTTCTAAAGACTTTCAAATTTTATCCTACAATTTATACATTTGTGCATGTGTCTCTGTACATTGTGTGTGTGTATTTGTGTGTGCCCATGTGCTTGTGTATGCATGTGTATCTGTCTATGCATGTGCTTCTGTGTATGAGTGTCTGTATTATATATATATGCATTTATATGAGTGTGCATGTGTACATCACTGCACGTATGTGTAAACATGTGTGTTTATGCCAAAACATATGTGTATGTACTTCCAGGAATGTGTTACATGTATCTAAGTGAGTGCACACATACATTGATGGATACTTGTTGCAGTAATATGCATTTGGATATATACATGGTATACATGTATATATGCATGAATATATGTATGTATATTTCATTCTGTATATTATATCAAGTATCTACTCACAGCTCTGCTGCATAATGTATGTCATGAATAATTGATAGCATCTGTACAGGAAGTTAAAGTTAATTTACATCAAGATCTCTCTTAGATGCATTTAGCAATACTTCACAGCAACCCGTAAAGCTGTGAAAATGTAGATGTGTGTGTGTTTTTTTTTTTTGTTTATTTGTTTGTACTCTGTTTTGCTGATGCAGTGCTGAGATGCAAAGAAATTTTCAGAAAAGCACATCTCCACAAAAAAAAAATCAAATGCCACTATGACTGAGTCTGCGCTTTGGGAAGCCTTCCCCTCTGCTTCTTTGTCACTGCCTTGGACTAGCTGTGCTGTGGCGTTTTAGACAAAAGATCCACAAGAGAAGGCAAAGTGACACGTCTTACCTGTTTACGTACAATGTACACGTTGTACCCTTCTGTTTTCCCTGGCAGAGTAAGCCATTGTGAGACATTTGTTTATGAAAAATATGCTGCACTTCCCTTTGTACTGAAGAAGTAAAGATCTATGATTTCTCATCCATCTACATTTTCTTAGTAACAATTACTAATTCCATCTATGACTGGGGTAATATTTCATTTTGTTATTGTGTGTGTGTGTGTGTGTGTGTGTGTGTGTGTGTGTGTGTGTGTGTGTAGCTAATAAACCAAGCTCGGGGGTTACAGTATAAAGGCAAGAGAATACCTTCATCTTTAAATCTCCTGTATGTGGAAGTCAGAATTATTAACCTTGTAGGTTGATGAAATTTGATACCTTTGTAGTGTAGTCATCTGCCTTCCCCTCATCATACCAGTGTGTAGGAAAATGGAGGTATCTCCTGCTTTCTCGTTTTGATTTTTACTGTAACCTGATGTGAGTATTCTTATTGTCTTATTAGCAGGTTGTGGGCTGTTGTAGCCAGAAAATGAATGAGCAGCTTAGCTAAACACTAATGCATTCACCTGCCATTTGGTAAGTGCTAGTATGCAGCATGTTAAAAAACTTGAGTGTCAGGTAGAAAGTTCTGTTATACCATACCTATAGTGCCTGGCATTGAGGAAAGAAAGAAAGATAGTATATAAGAAAAGAGACCTGTGTTCCTTTGGTGTTATTCTTCCTTAACCACTTTCTTGCCAAGATGACTTAATTCTTTTAACTCATATATGTTCTGGGGGAAAATGCATAATAAAGATATCTTTCAGATGTTACAATATAAATATAAATATAAACAATGCTATTTAAATCCAGTACTGTATTATTTTCTCATTCAAATATAAGACAGAAACCACACTCTGAGGAGCACTCAGATTAGCTGTCATGTAAGTATTTTCTGTACATGGAGAGAATTTACTTCAATCCTTATAATAAATCCTTTGGGGAAGATATAATTATATTTCAGAATTTATGAAAAGGAAACTGAAGAAACTATGATCCAAGAAAAATTTGAAAATATTAAAAGTCAATACTGGAGAGATGGTTCAGTGATTAAGAACACAGGCTATTCATCCAAAGGACTCAGGTTCAATTCCCAGTGTCCACATGGAAGTTAACTATCATCATCTACTCTAGGTCCAGAGGATCAAATGCCATGTCTAACAATGAAGAGCAAGTATGCAAGAGATACACAGACATGTATTCATGCAAAATACTTATGTAAGAAAATAAAATAAACTCTTTAAAAATCTATATTTTGTGGGTTCTTTTGTCTTCAGATTCATTTGCAATATCTTGTCTGGGTCTCACAGTGTTCATGTAAGATGCACTGTTTCCTTCCATCCTTTACAGAAGGGAAAACAGATGGATTCCTCAGCAATGAAACGATCAAGTAGAAATGTCAGAATTTATTCATAGACGTCATCCATCCTAAACCTGTAACAGGGGCATGGAACAAACAGAATATGCACAATTCCCAGCATAGCATGTTTTCCAAAGTGGAGAAGGACAGACACAATATGCACAATCTCCACCATAGCATGCTTCCCAACGTGGAGAAAGACAGTAACTGTCCAGATACTTTGGACTGCCTATACAAGTCACATGGGAAGAAGCTGCAGTAGGCAACCTGAAGTTTCAAAGCTCTGAGTTAGACTGGGACTCCAAGGTACACTAAGGAACTGAGCTCTTAAAAAATATACAAAGAACCAGCATGGAGGCACACCTGGAACCCCAGTACTCTGGAGGCTGAGACGAGGGGTTGAGATTAAGGTCAGACAGCCCTACATAGTGAATTCGAACATAGCCTGAGGTACGTAATAACAACAAGCCACACAAATCAACAATATTCAACCGCGCAACAAACAAAAACACCTCTGGAACCTAAGTTAAGGTGGTAGAAAAAATCAGCCATACAAGTGAATGAACCAAATGCACTTGTTCAGATCACCATGCATTCCAGAGCTAGTACAAGAGTTTATATAAATGTAGCACAAAGTCACCCAGCACCAAGGGCAGCGGAAGGTTAGCAGTTGACCTTTTGCCTTCTTTCAGGAAATGCTGAGAAGCGCCGAACAATTCCAGCTTGGGGAGAAGAGGATGCACAAAGTGCTATTTGTTTTCTTCTGTTTGATTCCTCTATTTGAAGCACTTTCTCAACACTGAAGCCCAGTCCTGTCATTTACCCACGTTTCTATTCTCTCATCGGAATCCCACTGGCCTACTTCAAAGGCAGGGAGATACACCCTCAGCTTCTGAATGGATTCCTTCAACAATGCCGCACCAATTGACTCACATTTAAAAATACTTTGATCGACCCATCGCTTTGTGCACTGAAGCTGGAGGCAGTAATAGCGGCTATTGGAAAGAAGGTTGTCTTCCGCAGCCAGATAATGTTGACTTAATAATGAAAGATATTTCCTGTCTTTAGAGGAAGATGCACGTGTCCGTCCTTGCAAGATGGATGCAGGTCCTCAGTTACCTAGGAACAGGTGTTCCCGATTAATCTCTATGAGTCCCATTCATTACGTGATCAGGTAACTGGCCTTTGTGATCCTTCTGCTAGTGTAGTCACCACATTTAATGGAATTGAAACAGTGCTTAGGAATAGTGGAGTAAAATTAATTTGTCTTTTGAAACATTTTGCAATGAATGACTGAAGTGGTGTTCTATAATTTAGAATCAAATCTAAGATTACCCCAGAAAATGAAAGGAAATCTAGTTGCAGTGAAAAAGTGCATAGAAAACAGAGAATTAGAGAGGAAAATTAACATGGAGAAATGCAAACAATGCTTTATTTCCATTCAGGTTTTGCATGTATATGTTATAGAGGTGGTCAAACTTTGTATGTTTATAAACTGATAACAGCCTCTAAAGCTTAATTAGCTAAGTGACTTATAAGCATTGTCATTGCAAAGTAATTAGACAACACGGTTAAGTAAAACAGAAATATCATTTTGGTGGCAGTGCTACCCTGATACATGCTACTTCAATTTTCTTTACAATTTGAAGAATTGTATTCATTTGATAATTGATCTTTGTGTTTCTTATGCAGCCTATGTGCCCCTAGGAAGTAATTTAAATATTATGAAATTGGGTTCCTCCCAGTTTTTATTCTCATTAGGAGGAACCAGAGGCAGAGCTCAGGCCCCTCAGCACAGATTTCTGGGTGATACAAAAGAAATGATTATGCATGTGTGCTATTACCAATCCTGATGGATTTTATGGTATTTAAAGGAACAAGGCTCTCTTTGTCATTTCATCAACATGATTTTGTGGCAGAGACCAAACAGCTCTTCTCTACTTCCTTCATGGTGCAAAAACAACTCAATTTTTCTCAAGCTTAATTGAAAGGAAAATGGCAGTTGGACTGAGAGTATGAGTGTCCTTGGCCTTGAGTGCACCTGCTTCCAGGGTTCATTTTTGGGAAAACCAGTGGGCAAAAAGTATCCTTATTACAGTGGGATACTGAGAGACAGAGATGTGCAAAATACAATGGACATTACAGATTGTAATTCCATGCCATCCTTTTGTTCATTCTTTCGTCTTTTTCTCTTTCAGAAAGTAAATGCTCAATTGTGAATAGGACATGCTATTTTGAGAAAGATCAAATTAAAAATGGTGGATTTCTTCACCTGAAGTTTACGTGAAACCAAAGTAATAATATATTGTCTTTATTATTGTCTTTGACCTGTGTGTGTTTTTGTGTGTGTCCATATGATGAATGTGTATATATACATATTTATCTGTGTGCACACTGGTATACAAATGCTAACAGCACACATAGAGGTCAGAAGACAATGTGGGGTGTCAGTCTTGACATTCTACCTTGTCTGAGACAGGGTCTCTGTTCTTACTATGTATCAGGCTAGCTGGGCTATATGCTTCTGTGGAGTCTCTGGTCTCCTTCTCCCATCTTTGCAGAATCACAGATGTTATAGATATAGACTCTTGTACCTAGCTTTATGTGGGTTCTGGAGTTTCGAATTCAAGTCCATATTCTGTACCTACAGGGTTATCTCCTGAGCTTGACAAATTATTTTTAACTGTGACCTTAGAAATTAATTATGTACAATCTGTACCCTTATTAATTTAAATATGTACAAGTGACATTTGAATTGGCCATTATTTAAGAAAGCATGTGATAATAAGCAATTAATTAAAATAGTAAATGTGTATAGTAAGCTTTTTACAGATTTCTGGCTGTTTTTGTAGTTTTTTGCCCAAGCTGTGAGTCACTTTGCAGCCAAAGTGAACTAGAATTCATGGCAGTACTGTCTCCGCTCCCAAGTGTTGGCATTTCAAGCTGTCCCACTGTCCTACTCACTTTGGAATATTTGAAGGATTACTTAGGGCCAGCAAAATGGCTCGTTTTGCCACAAAAAAACTGAGGAGCAGAAGCAGATCCCTGGGACTCATTGGCAAGAAAATCCCTAGAAGAATTAACTGAAAGCTCCCATGTCTTGTCAGCTGCAAAATCAAGAAGATACTGTTTGAAAAATAAGATAGAAGGGAAACTGAGCCAACTAACAAAACATATTCTGGAATCTCTACATGTGTGCCCCACATGTAAATCCACATAGGTGATATATGTGTGTATACTCATACACACACACACACACACACACACACACACACACACACACAGAGAGAGAGAGAGAGAGAGAGAGAGAGAGAGAGAGAGAGAGAGAGAGAGACCATATACATATGTAGTAAGAAATAAAAATAAAAGAATAATACACTCACTCAAGAATATTGATAGTATGTTTGTTATACATAGTACATATACATATAATACTATTCTTGTTGAATATATGTACATATATGCATTACTCACTATAGGGTTCAGTGTAAAAAGTAGGGGAGGAGGTTTTATTCAGTCATATCTAAGGCAAAACTGCATTCCATTTTTGATCTTTTTACATCTATGTAAAAAAAAATCAGTGGCAGTTCATACACAACTGCAATTGGCTGGTGGCTGGCTGTATTTCCTGCAGAATTCTCCTTAGTCATTGACCCAATGCTTCAGAGATGAATCTCAAGATATCAGTGTGAGTAAGTGTGAAGGATAGTTGGGGTAACTATAATAACAATAATAATCAATTATTATTATTATTATTATTATTTTAGAGTATGCACTGAGACATCTACTGCTTAGAAGTGAAGAGAACAATCGATTTAAGTGTTAAAATCATCAGTGTGAGTTCCATCATTCAGAATATGTAATCCATATGTGCTTTGCAATTAGGTGCAAGGGAGACACATTAGTAGATAAGAATGCTTTCTGTACAAGCATAAGGACCTGAGTTTGAATTCCTGTCACCCAATTCAAAAAAGAAAAGGGGGGAAAAAAGAAAAAAGAAAAAAAACAAAGGAAGGCAGGTGCAACTTCTGGATGTGGTGGTAAATCTAGCATTGTGGAAGTCTGGGGGCCTTGCTGGCTACCAGCCTAGTTTCAGCATCAGGGAGAGAGCCTGCCTCAGGGGAATAAGATGGGCAGTTGTTAAATGGGACACCTGATACCCTTTTCTGGCTCCCATGACCATCACCAGGTTATGCATACTAGCATACATCATGTGTGCACACCACACTTACAAAATTAAAATAAAGTATTTGGGGTGCTCGCTTTCATCTAGAGAAGGTTTCTGCTGTAAAAAAATAAAAAAAGGCCAATGACATTATAATGTCCTTCTGAGGAGTATCCTACAGGTTTAAAGATAAGAAGGCAGAATTGATCAGATAAAAAGAAAGATTTGAAAAGGTCAAAGGAGTTGTTACCGTAACTTGGTTATAGGAAGGTCAAGAAACATTTTGCTTGGAAACATGGTTTTTAGTCCTCCTTGTGACTGTTTTTCCTCAGAAAACTACAGGTTTACAAAGGACATAATGGTACCCAGATAAAATCAAAGCTTATGTACATTTGGCTTTGAGCAAGGTTCCTTGTCTATGTTAACATTCTTGTTTGAGATCTCTTTCAGAAAAGGATGCACTGTGTCTATACATGTAATATTTGCAGTGTTTTTTTGTAAATTGCCTGAAAATTGTAGAACAAGTTTTGACTCATAGCCAGCCAAATGACAAGGACAGTGGAGTCACGACCTCTTTCATTCCTGCCTCAGTGTCAACTTTAAACACTGAACTATTCAAGTTTATTTTCTCAGAATAGTTCTTCTGTGAGTAAAAAGAAAGACATCCAATTAAGGCAAACTGAATGTTAGTTAAAAGGGTCACATGTTTGCAGGGATCACATTTTTGTTGCTTATTTCTATCCTTCCTTCTTTCCTTCCTTCCTCCCTTCCTCCCTCCTTCCCTCCCTTCCTTTCTTCCTTCCTTCCCCTAATCTTCCTTCCTCCCTTCCTTTTATCTTCTTTCTCTTCTTTTTTTTTTTCTCATATGATAATAGCCCAACTGGGTTGGAACTTATTGAGTAGCACAGGAGGCCTTGAGTTTCTGCCCATTTCCCTGCCCTCTCCTTTTAAGATGTAGGGCTACAAGCATGTATCAATATGCCTGGCTTGAGGGGGTTCTAAAATTTTGTTTGTTTCTCCCTCTCTCTGTCCCCCCCCTCACCGTGTGTATAGGGTGGGGCATAGCATACATGTCTATATGCCTTAACCCCTGGGAACAACTTTCTTTGTGTGTGATGTCAGTTCTCTCTTTTCATCTTTATGTAGGTTCCAGGAAATGAATGCAGGTTTCGAGGTTTGAACTGTTTTCCTGTGTAATCATACAAGTGGCTTCTTAGAGGCTTTTTCTTTTTTTTTTAAGAAAGAAAAAATTTGAAATTACAAATTTCCAAATTATGTAGAAACTAAATGTTAATCAAGAGCGGGGAGGGGATAATTCATTACAAATTGCAGACTTAAGACGCAGGCCATTCTCTGCCAAGATCTGCATAGAAAGTTCAAATAGAGACAATATTGATTTCACCCTGGAAATTGCTCCTGTCCTCTCCTTCTGTCCCAGTGACTCACACAGGAAAAGAACTGAAAGCTGAAGCTTCAGCAACAGATTTCGCACTGGTCTCCTTCGAGAAACATCCTCCAGTGCTGCTTTCAGCCATGCAACTCATACCTGTTTCCACATATTGTTTACATTGATTGGTATTGGAGGATTGGATTGGGGTCCAAATTCTGCCCACCTGCTAGGCAACTCCTCTACCTCTGAGTGCCTTTCCAACTTATTTTGAAACAGGCTCTCACTATGTGGCCCAGGCTGAACTTCAGTTGGGCTCCTCCTGCTTCAGCTTCCTGAGGAGTTCTGTGCCAACAGACCTAGTACTGCCTCTTTTATGCTTGGAGCATTTTTATCCTGTGCACAATAAGGATCTGACTACAGCTGGGACTGTTGGAGACAGAACATCTGAATCTTCCCCCAGTCCCATGCGCATCTCCAATTTCCTGCATAATTCTTGTCATACAGTATGTCCCAAATAAACATCTGTTGACAACAGCAAATCATGTAATAATGGCTAGCATGTGCGAACCCTCCAAATATTTTCACCATGGTATAGCTAACTATTTCTTTTCACATTTTATAGATGAGGAAACCAAGAAGTAAAGAGTTTACATAACTAGTTTGTGATCAAACAACTAGTCCAAGGTGAAGTTATGATAGATTGAAATCTACATGATAGCAAGGGCAGTCCCTGCTCCTGGAACTATGCTGTATTGTTACATGGGTGCATGGTGCTAAGGCGGCACCTCTCTGTGAGTCTGGTTTATTTTGCTTACCATGGTAATCTCTAATTCCCACGTGTGTCATGACTGCACCCTTCTTTATTGCTCAAAGTGAGTTCTATCCAGTTCATTAGGCATACTTTTTTTGTTCATTTACACGCTGATGGACATCTGAGGTGGTTCTAGGCCTTGGTGTGTTTGAATAGCATGACATTAAGCATACAAATAAAATGATGATGATGATAGTAATAACAGTGATGTGTGATACTTTCTTCACTCCTGCTCTCATCTCATAACATCAGGACCCCATGCCCTAAGGCATTGTTCCTAACAAAAGCCAGCTTCTCAAACAATGTTAATCCAATTTGTGGATTTTTGAAGACTTGTGGTCTCTTTACCCCCTACAGTTTCTTGCCTGCAGGAAGCATTTTACATGCTTGTTAGTCCCTCTCCAGAGATGATAGGGGGGTTGATAAAGACCCTATTACCACCATTGTCCTCCACACCATCCAGTTATCCTGCAGACTGGGGATAGTAAACTTGTAGTGCTTGTTAATACCTGTGGTTATGACCTGGAGGAAACTATTTATTATCTGCACTTACCCTTTCCACCGCTTAGAGATGACCAGTAATCTCAAGGGAAACATGTTAAGACACAAGGATCTGTAACTTCAGCAAAATAAGAAAAACTCCAGTAGGACAGTAGCAGGATAGAAACTGTATTCAAAAAGGATAAAAGACAAATCCAAAAGAAGAGATGGTAAGTAGAAGGTGAATGAAGGGCAAACTGAATTTTCATGGTGTTAACTTCCCATGCACGGTGGACAGTGATGCTGTCAACAGCCCATCCCTTTCTAAAAACTGCTTTAAAAGAATTCTCTGCTGTGAAACATTTTATTCCAGTTTCCTAAGGTCCAGTGTTTCTGTAACAGTTTATTTTGAGAACTTTGTTAGAAAAATCTTCTTTCCTGTAAATAAAATACGTGTGTTCAACTGGGTTAATCAAAATAATTATAATACTGTTTCCTAGCAAGCAAGCAAAATTTACCTAAATCTCTCTATTTCAAGGTTTACTTCTACTGGATAGATATATCTTTTTGTAAGAGGAGGAAATAGGAAGCCATGGGGAAATTTTTCTTGTAATCACAGGCATCTGAAAATGGAAAGTGCCTCCACCGGAGAGAGAGCATTTGTGATTTGGTAATCCAGACCGTATATGTTTTATGCAACATTAATCTGCCTCATTTTCCTCAGATGGGAGGTTTTATATGTCATTCCCAGGAAGAACTAGTGACTCTAAGTGCATAATGAAGCGGAAGTCATAGTAACTATCTAGGACTAGATTCCTGACATTACTTCGGGGCATTCACAGAGTCTGGCAAAAAATGAGCAGAATCTATTCACAGTAAACTTTCATTTGTGTAGAAGGCATGCTCAAGTTTATGACCATGTGGCAATGGGTAGAGTGACCATTAGCTGGGCATTGCCTACTCAGTTGAGCTGTCTGATCCTATCAAGGAAAGCAAATGCTTTAAGAGCATGTGTTTCCACTTTGCAGGTACTGACAAATTAATTAAAATAATTATTAGCTCACTGGTTGATGCAGGGATCCTAGATATTCACTGCTGCTGTTGGCTTGGACTGAGTTCATTTATGTGTTAAATTACCACTGTGTTTCAAATTACTATGTCCCCAATATCTAGTATCATTCATCTTATTTTACTTAATAAAATAGGTATTTTGTACACTTAAAAGATAAAATATTCTTTGACCATCCAGTTCCATAATCCATTATGAATTCGGCATTGGATATCCAAAATGTAAATATTTCCCATACTTTAGGAATGAGATCTATTTAATGCAGTGTCCTAGTCTACAAATCAGATTATCATTACATGATTCCCACTTTCTTTTTCCTTCTGCCCCACATCAGGCTGCAAATGCCTTTTGTTGGAGCTGAAATGTTGGGAATTTAAGTACTTGTCCCTTATAGCTCTCTTCCTACTCACCCAGCTGTAGAACTCCTGTGCTCTCAAGGTTGATCAAACAAGGTTGTTCTCATAACTTTCCAGTGTGCAGTGCCCTTGCCTTAACCCCAGGTGAGGGTGGTGCATGATTTCCTCCTATGCTTAGCCCCTCCCCTGGCTTGGGTATATAAGCCCATAACTCTCTGTAATAAACAGTGGCAGCAGCTTCCTCCTCACTTCCTGTGGTGGTCTGTTAAATGTTTCAATCCTGACACCCTCTGCCAAGCTCAGTACTCAGGCAGTGTGGGCGTGGCACTGAAATCCCCTTCTTTCCTTTTCTTCAAGAATGAATAGAATAAATGATAGATAAGTAATTTGGGCTTTTATATTGTGTTCTAAATTCACAGACAGTAAATGTGGCAAGTACGCAATCATTTGGCCAAGAGATCCATGCCTGAGATCTCACCAACGTGGAAGTGAACTATCAGGTAGAAAGGAACTGAGAGAATAAAGGCCAAGATTCCAGAAGATGCTGGGGGAAACGTGCTACTACAGAGACATGGAGTTTGCAGAGAAGTAGCAAGGAAAAGACCAAGTAAAAGGCTGATCCTGGCTAATAAGGGAATATCTCTGTACTGGAGAAACAATGCCTTTGATGGTCCTCAGTCTATCTTTTAGTTGTTACTAATGATTATTTACTGTACAATACCATCTACTGTGTCTGCAGGGAGCACATTATAGTGTTGGGATTTTGTGGATTGGAACTGGATAAGCTAAAATAATACTGAAAAGAAGAAAAAAAGAATTACAAAACTCAGTTAAGGTATCATGCATGTTTGCAGTCAATTGAGATGTTTCTCTACATATCTTTCCTGATGACTCTGCGTGAATCTGGATCCAGCAAATAAATGTGGCTATCAAATGATTTTATTGTTATGCCTGCTAATTATAGCCTCTCTATTCCTAAAGTAAAATTGTGAATTTACATTTGAGAGGGTTGTGTGACTCAAGACAGGATTTCATACTGTATGTAGCTCAGGCTAGCCTGGAACATACTATGTATCCTTGACTGTCCTGAAACTTGCAGTAATTCCTCTGCTTCAGTTCTCAAGTGCTGGGATTACAGGTATGAGCTACCGTGTCCAATTTACTTTTATGGTTCTTTAGAAACTGGACTAAGTGCAGTATAAGGTCACGGTTCCATCAGCACTCAGAATGATAGATGCATTAGCTTTAAATGGATGAACACAAAAAACGTACAACATTTGGGAATTTATCATGACTCCTGATTTGATGAGCTGATCTCTATAAAAAAAAGTAAGAAGCAACAACAGCAGTGACATAACATCATAAGTTTCTTCTTATTTAAAATTTGGTTTTCATTGAATTTGTCTGCACTAGCAGCTGACTCCTATGGTGAGGTAATTAGAGGCGTACACATCATCTCCCTGTTCTGGTTACACCTAGGGGTTTATTACCATATAAATGTAGATTAAAAAAAATTCTGAGCCATGTGTCCTAGGAGTCTATAGTTTGCACACAAAACCTGACCAGCTGACTTGCTGAGTTTAGCAAATGCATGCATATCTGGGAGTTGGCCCTTATGCCTCCCTCCATAGTTGCAAAGATCATGTTGTCTGGTTAGCTGAAGAGTAAAAGGAAGGATGAAAAGAAATGAGCTCTCCTGGATGAGGTACCGAATACCAGGCTAGAGTACCAACAGGACAAGGTTTGGCCTTAAGCTGCTGAAGAGCTTTGTAAGAGACAACAAAAGTAAAAGCAGAATGGGGGTAGTGGAGAATTAATCTCAAAATTGAGGTAATAAATGATGAACTAGGACTGAAAAATTGGAGAAAATAGCCACAGATAAATAACAAAGATCAGAGTTTGTTGATAATGGCTTCCTCCTATTGGTGAATTCAATTTTCTGAGTCTTGTTTTTAGTACCATCAACTGATATCCTAATCATCAGCTAATATCTCATTTGAAGAAAGTTTTAATAGTCCCAGTGAATATGAGTTGAAAAGTGAGGAGAATATTTAATATTTTTTTGAGTAATTGGTAATGTGTAATGGCCATTTCTAGAATATTTTTTTAAAAATCAATGATAGCAGTAATGCTAAACATTATTTAGCAAATCAAATGCTAATAGAAGTTTTTTTGTGGTTTACACATCACTTTGAGTAGGTGAAGGTTTGTGTGGGTGAAGGAACTGTGTTGGGGTCTTTGTATATAGTTCTGTCTGGCGTGTCACACACCACGTAGGCATGGACTGTGCAGCAGGCATTCTGCCTCAGGCTCTGAGAGTCAGGTATTGCAGGTTAAAGTGTCAGTGTTTCTCTTCATCCTCTTCCTTTTTCTTCTTTCAAACAGAGTTTTATTACATAGCCTTGGCTGGCCTGAAACTGTGATACAGACTTGGTATCAAGCTCAGAGATCCCTCTGCCTCTGCCTCCCCAGTGCGGAGACTAAAAGTAAGGGCCACGACTCCTGACTTTTGTTTTGTTTTGTTTCTTCATTTCATTTTGAGACAGGGCCTCACACAGTATGAAGCTGGTTTTGAACTTGGCTGTACAGCCAAAGATGACCTAGAATTTCAGGTTCTTCCTCCTCCCTTTTCTGTGCTAAGTGCTGGGGATTACAATCCCGCACCACCCTTCTCTTTATTGCTCTCCTGAGACAGCATTGGATGACAGGAATTTCTTTTTAATTTCATTATATTTTTATTTAATATTTTTTTTATTTTACATATCAATGCCAATTCCCTCTCCTCTTCCCAGGTCTCCTAGTGCCCCCCCATCCCATCCCCCATCCACTCTTTTTAAGGTTTCCCAGTTCTAGGGCTGCAAATCAACTACGTGCACAAGTTGCATATCATTAAAAACAAACAGCAGTTTTTAAAGTTTCCCTCATAAAACCTCAGTGATAAATAGAGGGAGTTTATGAAAAACCTACTGTAGAGGAGACAAGTAAAAAGGCCAATCAACTTCATCGAAAGACAATATGGAAATAAAAGTACAAGGTGATTTAGACTTGGCTTAGGTAACTGATTCTGTAGATATTCAGAAAAGCTTGTAAGTGAGTAGCTGTAGAGTTCAGAAATTTAAAACTTATGTACAAGCCATGCTTGCCATGCTTGCCATGATGCTCGGAAGCATCGTTTTAAAATGTAGACTAGCTGAGTCAGAAAAAAAGAAAAGGAAAAAGGAAAAGGTGGCAGAAGGAAAAAGGGGAAGAGAAGGGAAGATAGGAGGAGGAAGAGAATGATGAGGAAGGGGGCAGAGAAGAGGGGAGGAGATTATGCCCCAGAGTCTCAGAAAACCAGACGATATGTTTAAAGGCATCTCCCGTCTCCCTGCACAGTGGCCAGTTGTATCTTTATGAGAAAAAAAAAAGCATTTGCAAAGTCTACCCTGATATTTTCCACCAAAGAATGCTAAGTTAAAATTGAGGGCAAGCATAAAATAAGCTTTAAATAGATTAGTTGAAAATAGTTCCTTTACAAGAAGCTATTGATGCTAACGGCATGGCCATATTAGTGCAAAAAGCATTTCAAGCAATATTTTACAACTTCTTTTGTGAATGAAATTCAATCATTTATTATTATTTCAATAGCCATGACTGTCAAATAGCAGAGAAAGTGAGGATTTTATGTGAAAGAAATAAATAAGTGATTGTTCTCGTGCTGTACCAATCATCTTGGCTTTATTGGGTGATTTTAATTTGGAGTGCCAATCTTTCCACTCAGGAAAAATGAAAAGAAAGAAAAGGTTGATGGTACTTGGAGCTTGCAAATTACACAGTGATGAGAAGTGCTACAGGGAGAAAGGAAAAAGGCAAACATACAGCTCTCATAGGTTAGAGCTTTTGAATTCAAAGAAGGTACAGTTTTTTTTTTTGTTCACAGAAGGTTCTAAGGACAATTTGTTCACTCTGGTGTCTTTACACAGATATATAGGCACCCAGACAAGGTATGACATCTCCCCATCTTCCTTCTAAACTCTCACAAGCATACCATGTAAACACACATGTATACAAACAGATACATGAGAAATGCACCTTAGTACACATGTACATTCCTACAAAATCAGGTACACACATTGCGCATGAACACCCTACGACATACATCCCACACACAAGTGCATCACACACAAAGAATAACTATATATGTGCCTGTATTTGTGCACATTCTTCATCCAGTTATCCATGCACTTGCTCTTTTTATGTACGTAGAACCATCTCATACATAATATACACATGACATTTACATAAAATGATAGACACATTGCCCTAGCGTTTCCACACATAGCACCACACATGTATGTGCACAGACATGTACTCATAAATTTCTGTATACCAGTATTCACAGAGACATATTCTCAGAAACAGTCTCAGAAATAAACATCCAATGAAAAATAAAATAATTTGTATTTCAATCATTGGGAATTTCAACTTATGAAGAAGGAAAATTAACAAAGAAAAAGGACATTGATACAGGGAGGAAAATAAATACAGTTCCAAGCTCCAGAGACTGTTCCTTGCAGAGTGGGAGATTGCTATCTTAATTCAAAAAGAACCCTTTTAAATACCATAACAAGTTACAGTAGGTGTGTCTCTCTGTAGAACCTCGGGCAGCACTGCTTAATCTGCTCAATACACAGTTCAGTTCCCAGTTGAGCTGAGCGATTTGATCAAGGTCACAGAGAACAGTAACCAGTAGGGGCCTGAGTGACTTGAAGCCCGAACCACAGGACCACTTCCTTAAATTATCTCCAATATTTCATTTCACAAGCAAGAGGGGAATGTGGATTTAAAACAGCCATTTCTCCACTTAAAATTCTATTTAATTCATCATCACATATCAGAATTTTGACAGCAATAGGGGACTCATCATTTATAGATGAGTCTGTTGCATTTTAAGCATGCTCATACATACAGGAGATTGAGATGTGTACTGAGAACTGATGATCTCTGCTTTAATGACGTCGGCCAGCAGGTCATGTAGGCTGACGATGCCGAGCGATGCAATTTTAAACATTAGTGATAGTAAACCAAAATGGGGGAACGCTCCCAATCTCCATCTTATGAGATGGTGGAATTATGAGGAAGTATTCTTTTGTGCTTATGAAGCAGAAGGCCATCAGTCTGCAAGTGTCCAGTTAGAAAGCATAGTTCTTTACCGCCCTCTGGTGGTTGGTAGTAGGAACAACTTCTTCAGTACCGAATAAAAGCTTTTACAAAAGGTTTAAGGGCATATATAAAAGACTATTGATATTTGACACTGCTTTCACTGACAAAATATTTTTATTGTCATGTAATATGGCACTAGGTGATACCCTATTATCTACGTGTATTCTGAATTCAAGAATATTTCGGATACAAATTACTTAGATTTGCATAAATTACCCTTCATTCCAAATGAATTTTCTATTACTTAATACATATCTGTTGGTGCAGGCACTTAATCTCAGATATTCACAAGGCTAAGGCAAAAAGTTGTAAATTCTAGTACTTCCTAGACAACTTAGGGGACCCTGTCATGAAATTACAATTGCACATAATATTCTAGATTGCATTCTTCATATAAAATTCTTTATAATACCTATCATATCACATAATACTGTGTATAACATCTTCCGTATCAAATTCTGTACAATTCACCTAATCCCTGTATTAAGAAGGTGAAGACAGAAGTCCAAGGTCATCTCCAGTTACTTCAGCCTGGCCTACATGACAGTCTGTTTCAAAAAATAGACAAAAAAGAATGAAAAAGATGGAAGGTGCAGGTTAGAGATCTAGCTGAGAGGTGCAGTATTTGTCTGGCAGAATGAAACCCCAGATTCAGGCCTACTCTGGAGATGAGCAGAGTCAGAATTATCTCTTGTTTTGCCTACTCGCCTTTGATCACCACTCACCAACATGGCCTGACCTTTTTCGGCTTACCTATCATCTTTCTAAACAGTATGGCTCGTTTAGCAGTAGTACCCTTCACCTTACCCAGAAACTGTGCAGACTTTGGACTTGCATATGAATATATCTTCTTCTTTTGAAACTATGCCTTATTTTTATTTCAGTGGCCATTACTTGCATTGAACTAAGTGTTCTTTCCTATCTTATTATATAATGCTGTTACACAAAAACTCCCAATTTAATAACAATATATTGAGAGAGTAATATCAATATATTTACTCTCTACCACTTAGATTTCTATTATGTATCTTCCATCTATATCTATCTATCTATCTATCTATTTATCCATCTATCTAAAAATATTTATACCTGCCATACATATGTTAATTCCTTGAAATTGCAAATACATAGGATATATCCCAATGACAATGCCAGAATGACAATTTGGGGGTGAGAGGATGAAGGACCATGAATACTGAGTGGCACGTTTGGGACTCAATCCCAAGTCTATTCTAAATCTTAGCCTTAAAGGAAAAATGTAATCACATAATACATTTTACATAATACTGGTAAATTACATAATACTGGCATAATAACTGCCAGTCCCTCACATTCCATGTATATTGAAGTATAACTACTGCTAAAGGCTGGAATATATGAGGCCACGAGCAACTACGGAAAAACTACAAGAAAGGGATAATGAGAACAGCATCTGGAGCTGGAATGAGGAGTGAATCCAGCATCCAGGTAATAAAAGTGATAACTTAGCAATATATATAATTAAGTAACAGACTGGCATTGGGAGATCCCACCAGCAATCACCAATAGGAAGTCAGGAAATCATTCTTCAATAAAGGAGCTGGCATTTAGAGGATTTAGAGGATTTCTTTAAAAAGAAAAAAAAAAAAAAACAAATTCTGTCAGCAGCAACAAAGAAGGAATTTAAATTCTTTCAGGGAGCCTCCCACAGATTATAAAGTTTAATAAAATTCATTCTTGACTACTAACACGACCGTGAGAACCATGGAGGATGCTGCCCAAGTCTACACAACTGGCAAATGTTCACATGGTTGCCTTTGGAGTTTCTCACTGAATACTGGTTAGGACCTGATTCCTCAGATGCAGATGCCATGGACATCTGATTTCAGGCTTGATGGCTTCAACTCTCTAATTACCAGTTTTCTTTATGGATGAATTAGCTGGGTATCTGTGTGATTTTTCCTGATTGATTGTCATCATGGCAGAGCGTTTGCAGATGGAATAGTAAACGATGTGCATTTTAAGCAGTAGCTATTCTGGGTTCCTCAATTTACACAGAGTGTCAAGAGGTGGCCATCATCTCTTACATGTTATAAAGCACCCACCTCCCCTTGAGAGTACAGCAACAATTGTTTTTTTGTTTTTTGGAAAACATGCTTATGAAGTTGACTCTCCATACATATGCAAATTTATGCAGCTACACAAAAATATTTGAGAAAGAATGTGGTTGTATGAAATAACCTTCAGAACTTTTATTATCATTATACCTTAAGTATTCAATATAATAACAATTACACATAGTACTTACAAAGTATTAGTAACATATATAGTAATATAATACATAATATACTATATACACTAATAATATTAACAGAATACATTAATACATTATATATTAATTACAAAACATTACAGTAATACATAGCAATATATCAGTGATATTGAGGATCATAAAAATGTATTGCGGGATGTACAGAATTATAGGTAAGCATTGGCTATCCTGTTTTATGAGGGACTTGAGTATCCACAGATGTTGGTATCTTCTGAGTATCTGAAACTTTAGGATGCTGAGAAATAAGTGCTGCGGATCATGTGGTGACATAGTAGAGACAAAATTGTTTATATGATCCAACAGCCATTCCATCCTTTCTACTATAAGCCATTTTAATAGCTCTGGCAACATATTTGTAAATTAATAATGATGTGGAGCAGATCTAGCTTCAAGACAGGTTTTTTTTTAACCACATGCTGTCTTAGTATTAAAATCTATATTACATTTTAAAATTTATTCATCTGTGTGCACACGCATGCATGCATTGTGTGTGTGTGTAGTGTGTATGCAGAAAGCTGAAAGAGCTTTGAGCATGTGAGGGAAGCCATGTATCACTAATGTATAGCACAACCTCTCCTTTTACATTTTTAATTTTGAGGCATAGTCTCACTAAATAACACAGATGGGTCTGGAGTTCACTCTGTATCCTAGAATGGTCTTGAACTCACCCACATCCCCCCCCTACATACATCACCCCAAAGCTGGGGTTGCAGGGATTGCAGGCTTATGCATATGGCAATAGGCCCAGCAGTAACTTTTTATACAAACAAGTGTATATTTTTTGAAAAATGAAATTCATTTTATGTTATATTAAAATCATTTAGTCTTTTTTTTTTTTTTTTTTTACATTTTGAGACATGGTCTCATGTTGCTTAGGTTATCAGTGGTTTGCAAATGAGGCTAGTATTGAACTTCCATCCTCTTGCTTCTAATTCCCCAGGGCTGGAATTACCAGCGTGCCCTATCATGCATTGCTTTTTCTATTAAAGACTTGAGCAGTCCTGGCCCTAAAACTGTGAAACGTATCACGTCTCCACCATGTCCAGCAGAAGCTGTTATACTGAATTTCTGCTGCCTCACTAACTAAAGTTACTTGCTTAGCTCCTCGTATTCCTCTGCTAGGACTGCCTCCAAGCAAAGGAGAACCCACAGACAGGTGGTTTAAACCACAGAATTAGATTCCCTACATGTCAACCAGTCGAGACAGCTCAATTAAGATTATGAGCAACTAAACATGGTATCTACAGACTGCCAGATTCTTTCCCATGAAGTCACATCTTTAAATTTTCTCTTTAACAGCTATAGGGGGATGTCTTTACTTCCAATTCACCACAAAAAGTAAAACCTTTTAAAAATTAATATGTTCATCTGAGCTCTCCCCTTTCCTCTCCTCTCCCTCCCCTTCCCTCATCTCCTCTCTTTCCCCTCTCCTTTCCTCTCCTCTACTCCTCTCTTCTCCCCCTCTCTGTCCATCTCCCCTTCTCTCTTCTTTTGGCTATTACTGTGTATTCAACCTAGGGCCTTGCCCATGACCAATACGCACTCCATCAAGGGCTTATTTCTCCACCTTTCTTGTTACCCACTCTATATCTCAGACAGAGCATGAACCTGTGATCCCACAGTCTCAGTCTCTGAATAGCAGGGATCTTAAGCCTGCCTTATCAGACTCAGTAAAAATCCCTTTCTTATAATGCTGATAATAGCTGCCCTGTTCTTCTGGGTGTATTTGAAAAAAATCTCTGTGGTAATGCATGTTGTCTAAATCTGACCTTTCCTCTTTGACAGGTAACAATAATGCTTAGTAATAAATATATGAGGACATTTACTACTTGCAGATCAAAAAGTATCTTCAGTGGGAAGTTATAAGAAAATCCTGCTAGTGTCTGAGGACATTGATTAATGTGGGCTAACAGTGTTAGCAACAACATGCGTTAGTATATAATGGAATCTTCACAGAAGCCATCATTTTAGGGGTATGGGGAACTGGTTCTGTTGGTGGAATGATTGCCATACGAGCATGAGGAGCTGAGGATGACTCCCAGAACTGAGCTCAATTGTCATATGTAGTGCATGTTTCTCATGCCAGTGCTAGGGAGGGTGAAATGGGTGGACTCCTGGCCCTGTTGCCAATTACTCTAGCCTTCTCATCCAATTCCAGCCCAATGTGAGACTCTGTCTAAATAAAATAAAAATAAAATAAAATAAAAGATGCACAGTACCTGACCTGGGAAGACTGGCCACTGGGATTGTCTTCTGGACTTACATACCCAAATACATGCACACCTCCACCTTCCCACATATGCACACACACATATGCCCAATACACATAAACACACTTGAACATGTACACAGATGTACAGAACACACAAAATAAATAAAATAATCATCTCCAAATCTATATATTTACTAGGAGTAGAAGTCAACCCATCCTCCACCCAGTTTAGTAGGCTATCGAAGAATATTAACGTCCCAGATCCTGAGGTTTCCCATCTGAAAAACATCTGATTTTGATAACTGCTTTGCGAGGTTCCAGGACAAATATCACTTAATTTTAGCATCTACCTTATAATACAATTTCATCAGACTTAACAACCTAACAGAGCACCACTGTGCATGGGAGGAAATGAACAAAATGAAGAATCCATCTTCAGGAATTCAGTATCACTACAGGAAAAAGCCCCATCAGTATCTGGAGCTGAATGGACCTCAGAATCAACTTCATCATGCAAAGGATGACAGCTCATGATCATTACTAATATCAAAAATAATGAGATTGTTTTTAGCTTCTGTAATATGATTGCATAATTCACCACTCAATTTAACTTAAAATAAAACCTTCATTCTGGGCTGGATGAAGGGAAAAGTTATTAGATTTGATGTTACATTTTCAGAAAAGAGTGACAGTCCCAAGTTTAATCTACCCTCTGAAAAAATAACATACATTCATAGATTCTCCTACAAAAAAATGTCCCAAAGGTTTTATCTTGGTGGGCCATGAAGCACTCTCAATTTTACAGGACAGAACCCATTCACTGTGTGTCTCAAGAGCCATTCAATTCCCCAGGTCTTGAAATAATGAAGATAAACAGTTTAACCTTTGCTAGAATTGGGACCCTGGTTACCATATTGTCTCATTAGGAAGAAACACACTTGGGAAAAAGCATGATTAAGTGTGAGAGCACCACGTCTCTAAGTGGCAGCCCCATATGCTGCTTTTATACTCTTGTTTTGCTTGCCACTGCATTCTAGCCATGTTCTGTGCTGTTGTGAAAGACTTTTATTGCGTAGGTTTTGAGAGTTAAAGTCACATACGTGTTAAGAGAGTAGCTTGCAGAATGTTTTATAAACAGAAATTCTTTAGGGATGCATTTTTCATACTCTCAAGCATTTAAAATATCTCTGAAAAAATGATTCAGAATTATTTAGAGTCCCAATTTTATCATAATGTTACACTTGTATGATTGGCACATTCTATGAGCAAAATAAAAACAAATATTACAATTTTAAGCTGTCCCTTAGTACCTAGTAACGCTTTATTTCCTGAATTGGCCTCCTTCTTCTGAGTGAACCGCAGGAGCAAATCAGTTAGTGAGAAATTTTACTTCTGATCTCCATCTTTTGACCAGAGAAGCAGGGCTTGTTTTAAAGCCCAGAAGGGAATGGAGGCCTCTTGTGGAAGCATGAGCTGGTGTGTACCACACTGGACTTAGAGCTTTGCAGGGACTCAAGAGTCAAACCTAAGACTGAAATATTGAAACTGGCCAATCCCTTCATATCCCAGAAAGGATAGCCAGACCATTGTGTTGAGGACCAAAAGGGCACACTTCCTTACTTCCCAAAGATTCCAACAATAAGGGAGTTTCTTTTATGAAGAACCTATACATTAGTATTGTATGTGACCAGACCACAAAGAGGATGCCTAGGATTAGAAGCAAAAATTTATCATGCCTCTAAATGTCTGGGTTTTCACAACTCACAGAAAATCTTCCCACGTCATTATTTTGGGACATCTAAGATGGGTCCAGAAACATAGCTTCTTCAGGGAATGTAGCTCAGTGGTAGGACACAAACTTTGCCTGTAGGAGGTCCTCAGCTTAATACTGGACATGAATAAATAAACAAATGTATTAATAAACTCTGAGAGGAGCAAAATAGTGTGCATGATATAATTTAAATATATTTAGAACTGAGAATCCTAGTTTCTTAAAAACTCAAAAGTTAAGACATGCCATAGAGGAAATAGAAATTATTTTTTCCAGGTTAAAATAAAAGATGATGGCTGGGAAAATGGTTCCAAAGGTAAGAACACTGGATTCTCTCCCAGACAACCCAGTTTCATTCCCCAGCATCTACATGATAGCTAATAATCATCTGTACCTCCAGTTCAAGAGGACGTAACACCTACTTCTGACCTTGATACTAAAGACATGTGCTACACAGACTTACATTTGGGCACAACACCTGTATACAATAAATAAAAATAATTAAATCTTTTTAAAAATTTAAAAAATTAACCACAGTTTTGTTTTTAAATTTTATTTATTGACAATTTCTGGCCTTTTACTGCCTATTATAGTTATACCTTCTCCCCATTGAAATTCTTCCCAACTATTTCCCCTCCTACTGTCATGTCTATATTGTGCATGTGTGCCCACTGCGTTTAATTAGAGTTGCTTGTAAGAGCACAGGTAGGGGTTGTTTACTGGAGCATGGGTGGCTATAACTGTTTAACTGTTTGTCTTTCTGTAATGTCACATTATGACTTTGATGAGTCTCAGGTTCTTTTGTCTGTGTGGGTCATTTTCTCTAAATCAGTCTCTCTTTCACAGACACATACACACACATATGTGTATGAATTTGTCCAGCTGCCTGTTTCTTCGTCTGCCTGTCTTCTGAACACAGAATTTTAAAGCTATAATCATACATTCCCATTGGGTGGGTTTTTATAATTTTTATGTGTATGAGTGTTTTACAAATGTATGTATGTATGTATGTATGTATGTATGTATGTATGTATGTATGCATTATGCATGCATGCATGCATCATATATATGCCTAGTGCCAAGAAACGGTGTTGTATGTCCTGGTACTTGAAGTCATGAACTGTCATAAGCTGTCCTGTGGATGCTGGGAACTGGAATTAAACCTGAGTTCCCTGTAAAAGCACCAAATGCTGTTAACTACTGAGCAATCTCCCCAGTCAGTCCCCTACACATGAGAATTTTCCATAACATTTTTTAAAGCAACAACTTGGATTGATTTTATTCAGTCTGCAATCCTCAGAAACAGTCATGTCAGTGTCTGTGTATCACTTATATAAACCCATCCTTCTGCTTGATTGATGTGAACTGTCATGATAAATAATATTGATATTATTTACTCTCTGTGTTGACCTAAAAGTGAATTGTTCTTCTGGTTGAAGTAAAATAGTAGTTTTCTAAACCTCTCAATGTAATGCCGTGGACACACAAACATCAAGTTCTTCATGGAAAAGTCCATGGTACTCCTACCAACTTGAATCTGGTTACTGCATGTCGGTGTGTATTAGTCAGGTTTCTCTAGAGTAATAGAGTGATAGAACAAGTATGTATTATGCAATGATAATTTTTGATGTTTGTAAACCCCAGCACTCAGGAGAGTAAGGCAGGAACATCTCCATGAGTCTAAGGTCAGTCTCTACTATAGAATGAGTGAGCTTATGTATTAAAAAAATACAATAAAGAAAAGAGAAGAGTAAAGAGAGCAAAAAGAGTAAAAAGGGAAGCAGCTCAGAGACAATATTGTTTTATTATACTAACATAAAAGAAGAGAAGTAGTGAAAGAGGGAGAAATAGGAGAAAAAATATCTTGTGGTTGAAGATGACTCAAATAGCAGTGGAGGAGCCAGAAGTAAAGTGACAAGGACAAAGAACTCTTCATTCAGGTCCTGAGAGCCATCAAGGCTATAAACTAGGCTTCCAGGTGATCTAAAGCCACGGTCCATTAGATCACACTCTCATGTGTCATCTGTATAGAGCTTCCTAGAACTGGAAGGCTGGTCTACTATACTTTAATGCTTTGCCATCAGATGAATTCTTGTGCTGTCCTCTGTGGCCACACCTTGACCATAATCCCACCATTGCCAGAGTCTTCAGTGAGAACAAAGTCATGTCCAATAGAGACAGTTGCACTCCCCGTGGACTTTGGGTACATTTGGAAATCAGTTTTCTGTTTACCTTTCATTGACCTAAATTTGTCACATAAAAAAAGCAATGACCTACCTCCCTCTCCCCTCCCCCATGCTTCCAATTTGCTCAGGACATCTTGTCCCTTTTGCTTTCTTTGGGGGGGTCCATGTATGTCTCTCTTACGGTCCTTCTTGTTTCGTAGATTTTCTGGCAGTGTGGATTATAGGCTGGTAATTCTTTGCTCCATGACTAATATTCACTTATGAGTGAATACATAACTTGCTTGTTTTTCTGTGGCTGCTGGGTTACCTCACTAAGGATGGTTTCTTCAAGATTTTACTTTTTTCCCCTGCTGAGTAGTATTACATTGTATAAATTTACCACATTTTCTTTATCCATTATTTGGTTGAGGGTCATGTAGGTTGCTTCTAGTTTCTATTACAAGTAATGCTGCTATGAACATAGTTGAACAGATGTTATTGTGGTATGAACAGGGGAACAGAGGTAGGAGTAAGAGGAGGGGAGAAGGGGATGGGGAGGAGAACATGCAGGATAAGGAAGGTTGATTGGGGGAAGAAAAGAGAAGAAGAGCAAGAAAAGAGATACCTTAAGAGAGGGAGCCATTATGGTTTTAATGAGAAATCTGGCACCAGTGAAATCACCAGGGTTTAACTAGGATGACCTGAACTAAGAATCTAAGCAGTGGTGGAGAGGCTACCCTAAATGTTGTTCCCCTATAATGAGATTGGTGACTACCTTATATGCCATCCTAGAGTCTTCGTCCAGTAGCTGATGGAAGCAGAGACAGAGATTCATAGCTAAGCACTGAGCTGAACTCCTGGAGTCCAGGTGTAGAGAGGGAGGAGTGATGAGCAAAGGGGTCAAGGCCAGTCTGTGGAAACCAACAAAAACAGCTGACCTGAGCAAGTGGGAGCTCACAGACCCTGGTCTGACAGCTGGAGAATCAGCACAGGACCAAACCAGGCCATCTGAACATGGGTGTCAGTTACGAGGCCTGGGAAGTCTATGGGGCCTCTGGCAGTAGAACCAGTGGGATCCCATTCCCCATAGAAGGGTACTCTCTCAACCTAGATACATGGGGAAGGGCCTAGGTCCTACCCCAAATGATGTGACAGACTTTGATGATTCCCCCATGGGAGGCCTCATCTTCCCTGGGGATTGGATAGTGAATGAGATAGAGTTTGCTGGGGAGCATGGGAGGACAGGAGAGAGAGGGAACTGGGATTGGTATGTAAAATAAGATAGTTTTCTATTTAAATGAAAATTAATTTTTAAAGCAATGTCGAACAGCAAAGGAGACTGGTGCATGTCCTCTTCACTAGGTAGTGTACTTAATTAAAACTGGATGCATTTTGTTTTTAAGAAAGGAAAGAGGAAAATGTATATCACCTGCTTAGGAAGCTATCAAGAAAGGTTTGCATTGTCCTATAATCACAGAGTGGGAAATCCTGCCAGAGGCATGGAAGGAAATGTTTTGACTTTTCAATTTTTGCTGCTGGACGCCTAGGACTTACAAGATAAGCAGCCCAAATCCATTGATTTCAGAATTAAGGCCAGTTTCACTCAAAAGATTGGAGAGAAATGTCTTCATACATGCTTATACTCTCTTTTTTGGCAAAACAAGCATACTGCCGTCCTTTAATACTTTCTATGGTTCTAATGACTTATTTCCCGATAGCCTGTACTGGGCGGTGCATGAGGATGGGTACGGGATTGTAGATCATTACTTCAGCATATTGATCAACTTCAGAATATACAAATAATTTAAAAACCTGAAGAGCCAACTATAAGCTAAAACAGAAATCTCTAATAGTATATAGCAATGTACTATATAAATTAAGTGTGATATATATGTAATAACATGAGTAACCATAATTAGTTTGAAACCTAAATTGTGAGAGTTTGATTTGTAGATGCTACTGCAATGGACATGAATTATATGACAGAAAATCTATTGTTATATATATTTTCTATTTAATAATTTATTTCATAAAGACTTTCCAATTAAAATACAGATTTTAGAAGGTGGATAAGTTAATCCATTGATGAAGTGCTTGATTTGTATGCATGTATGTTTAGTCCCCAGCACTGTGCAGAGGTAGAGGCAGGAGGATCAGAGGCTTAAGGTCATCCTCAGGTACATAATGAGTTAGAGCCCAGTAAGGCTACATGAGGCCCTGTCTAAAAGCAACTAGATAGAGGGATGTATAGATAGATGAATAGATAGATAGATAGATAGATATACAGATAGAAATACATATGTACTTATAGGTAATAGATAGACAGACATACCTACAGACATACAGATAAAGTAGCTACAGATTGTCGTGCTATGACTGCCTTACTCAGGTGTGAGAAAAGACTGCATGAATGTGCTTACTGAATTAGAAATATGGTTCTTTAGCTTAAACTTTCTGATGCATTTTGGGGAATGATAAACTATCTAGAGTAACTCTATTTTGTCCTAGTTTTTGCTAACCCAGCTGTACCCTAGCCCTGATAAGCACACTCTGCTAAAGAAAGTTCTCATGCAGAAAGTACTTGCAGCTTTGGAAGGTCTATTGTTTCACAATAAACTGTTTTAATCAACTGAACTGAAAAACTTTCCCCCTTGTATTTGGTGTTATGTAATTATGATTTTGGGCTTTAAAAACCCTACTGTATCTTACTTTGGGACCAAGATTCTTTGTTTCAGGACTCTGCTCATGGGTACCAGCTTAAATAAAGGACTTTTATTTACCCCAATATTCATGATGGTCCATAAATTGCTCATGCGAATGTTTCAATGAGAAATAATCCTAAGACAGAGTATAATTGTTCCAAGAAACTTCCCATGTTATAATACTTCTAGATAAATGAGATTGCTTAAAGTGATTATCTATTCCATGTTCTCCTTTTTGTTTTATGTGGCAGTAGTCTACCAGGAATGTTATATGTGTTTTCTCTCCAAAGACTATTTTTGTTGTTTGTCTTGAGACAAAGTCACATATAGTCAAACCTTGTATAGAACTCACTATGCATCTAAAGACAGATTTGAAATTCTGATCCTACTGCCTCTATCTCCTCAGTGTTGAAATTACCAGTATGTATTATCCTTCCCCATGGTAAATGCTATAGCTGTATGAAATGTCATTTGCAGAGCTTTGTTTAGAATTTATTTTTGTTTTATTCATATGGTTGTTTTGCTTGTTTGCGCATATGTGAATTGTGAATTTGTACTACCTGTGTAAGTAAGAAGACAGTGTTGGATTTCCTGGATTGCAGTTACAGATGATGTGATCTAGTATGAGTGTACTAGGAATCAAATCAAACCTTGGTCCTCTGGAAGATCAGTGAGTGCTCTTAACCTCTGAGTCATTTCTCCAGCCCCATATACAATGTGTTTTATAAAAGTTATTTTTTAAAAAATCTGGACTGAAGAGACTTTTCCTGCTCACATAATTTTGCTACATAACTATTTGTTTTGATGGTCTATAAGCCTGAAATATCTTCTTTGTGTTCTCTAACCTCCTGAATTACAAGCCTGACCCTTCCTGAAGGGAATAATAAGAGACTTACATTATTCTTTACTTGTCTTGAAACTAGGAAAAAATGTGCTTTGTGCTCCACAATCACATATGACCATGCCAACTTAAGTTTATTGTCTTGAGGCAAGGTCACATCTCATTATAGAGACCTGCAAGTCAGGTATTTGCTACACAGCCCATGCTTACTTCAAACTATTTTAGTACTCGTGACTCAGTGTCCTTGAAAGACCCCAGAAGAGGACTTCCCTCCAGGAAGAGACCCCTGGACCCAAAGACCAAGCTGAGACTACGGATGCGGATGAAAACTGCAAGAGGTTTATTTGAGATACACAGGTACCTGTGGGCGACAAAGTCTCTCGGAGGACTTGCGCGCCCACAGGCTGGGGAGAGGGACTTTTATAAGGCTGGGTAGCAAAAGCGTGGGTACAGAAGCAAGATACATAGTTACAGGGGTCCCATTGGTCAGCTCAAATAAGGTGTTGAGTCATCCGAGGACAAGCCTCTTACATGTTTAGGGATCTGATAATAGCTGACTTAACTCATGTTTGGGTTTTTCTCTGAATTCTCTGCTCCCCTCCCAAGGCCAGATGTCCATCCACAGATATCCTATTTGGCAGCCTGTGAGTACTGACCTTGTCCTGTACTTTTACTTGTTTATGTGGAAGCCTTGCAAAATGGCATTACCATTGCTAAGCCAGGCCTTAGGCTATTAGCCTTGAGTGGGGGTCTTTCATCCTGAATGCTGAGATTACAAGCATGCACCACTAAGTCTAGCTGACCTGCTATTATTTTTAACACTAAAGGGCAAACAAAAGAAGCAAATGTTATACCCTGCCTATGTCTGCCATCATGATCACATACATGTTCATTCTGATTCTGAGTATCTTAGCAGTGAAAATTCTAGTATGATTAATAAGTATTAAATGTATTTTAAGTGGACAAGCCAGCTGTAAAAACTGAGAGAGGTGTGATTTCACCTTTCTCCCTTGATTTATAGCTTGGTTTCTGTCTCTGAGGGAAAAATGTTAGTAACCTAGCACCTTTCAAAAAGCTCCTTCCTTCCTTCCTTCCTTCCTTCCTTCCTTCCTTTTTTTTCTTTCCTTCCTTCTTTCATTTTTTCTATTTAGTTGAAGGAAGCGTCTTTCTAATTTGAGCAATACAGGTAATCATCTCTATCTAAATCAGTGTTTCTCAACCTTGGGTGGTGACCTTTTGGGTGGGTAAGGGGTCAAATGACCCTTTAACAGGAATTGCCTAAGACAATCCAAAACCAGATATTTACACTACAATTTGGACTAACAGTAGCAAAATTACAGTCATAAAATAGTAAACAAAATAACTATGGTTGAGGGTCACCACAACATGAGAAACTATAAAGGATCTCAGAATTAGGAAGGTTAAGAACCACTGACCTAATATATTTGTTCTAAATCTACAAATGATATGATGGACAAAATAATGTGAGCATTGAAGCTTGGATGGAAAAGTATCCTGGCAGCTGGACAAAAAGGAATACCACAAAGTCACACTGCACCACAAACATCCCACAAGAGATCTATTGGAATGGAAAACCCCAGGAGGGTGGCTGCCTCTGCTTCAGCAAGAAACAACAGCAGACTGGACAGGATAGAGGGCTTATATAGAGTCTCTTGGGAAGGGGATGTAGCTTCTCAGAGTGGAGCTTTCCAGGGTGGAGATTGTTGGGATTTCATGTCCAGAGATTGGGCTTTTCACTCTGTAGGATGGGGACAGGGTCCAGCAGATAGGGTGGTTAAAGTATAGTGTGGGTGGAACCTGGCAGTTAGAGGTCATCAGGGTAGGGGCTGGTCACTCATGTGGCTCAAGGGTCTCAGACTGTAGACATGCACTCCTACTTCCAGTTTACATGGTGCTAGGGATTGAACCCTAAGCTTCATACCTGCTAGACAAATATTCTACAAACCGAGCTGCATCCCAAACCCCAGACAGGGCTAAGGGAAATATAATCCCACAGCTTTGAGCAATGAGGACAATGGGGAGAAGACAAGTTTTAAGTTTCTCAAACAAGGAAGACACATAGAAGACTGCTAAATTTGCCACTAGTGCTTGGGGAATTTTCCAATTCTTTAACTGAGCTGAGCAAAGAATGAGTGAAAGATAATTTAAAGTGTCCTGGGAGTGTAGGGGGGGTAGTAAAGAAAGAAAAGAAATTAGAAAAATGAAGAAAGAAGAATTTTTTTTAAAAAAAATATAAATGGCTCGGATTTTTAGCTAGAAACCCACAGAACATAGAAGGACTTCTCCCACTTCACATACACTAACTGAGTGGGTCTGTGCTTTTGCTGCTTGCCAGAATGTTTAAAGACTGTGATTTACTATAACTAAATTTACTAACCATAGAGTGTCCTGAAATAGCCACTCCCCAAACTAGGCATTAAAAGTCAAACAATATATGGTTCACATAGTGAAATTAAAATTTCTCTATTTTTATTTTTTATGGAATTTTTTGAGAAAGAGTCTCATGTAGATGACTTTAGCACCAAATTCAGAATGTGGTTGAGGATTACCTTGAACACCTGATTATACTGCCTCTACCTTCCAAGCTGTGAAACTACAGGTATGCCGCAGTGCACCCTCCTCTAAAAGTTAGAGGTCTTAGAGTAACTCTGATTGTTATGCACAAGATCATATATTATCAGATTCTGTGGATAAAGAATTAAATTATATTTTTAAAAGTAAAACCAAACTATGACATAAAAAAATAAAAAATAATTTATACTTTCTAAATTTTATTGTGCAGGTTAAACAGAAAATAAGTTCAGTCAAGCAAAGGGAACATCAATTGAATAGATTCTCAGCTGAAGTGTCAAGGAACAAAATGACAAATAAAGCAGCATCAAAACACAAGAAGGAAACTTAGGATTTAGGAGTATTAACAAGCAATATGATAATAAAATCAAGGTTTGCAAATGAGCACGGCCTTGTCACATCTAAAGACAAAGAGGAATTTATAACTCACAACAAAGAGAAAGAAATCACACAGAAAACAAGTCAAGGAAACAAAACCTTAAGGAAAGGTAGAGTACTTTAAAAGGAAATAAATAAAACAGTAAACACACTAGGGTACAGTGATTCCAAATGTGATGCTAGCCCTCAGGAGGCTGAAGCAAGAACACTGCAAATGTAAAGTCATCTGGGGCCACACATTGAAACCAAGATTTCAGAGTAGCAACAATAAGGCACTAATTTCATGAATGAGAGAGAGAAGAGAGAGAGAGAGAGAGAGAGAGAGAGAGAGAGAGAGAGAGAGAGAGAGAGAGAGAGAGAGAGAGAGAGAGAGAAAGAGAAATGCAGGCAGAGGAAAGAATACCACACAAATGATGGGGAAAAAGGTAACTAACTACTGACATAGAAATATATGCAGAAGAAATACAAGAATAAAGTGAAATATAAACATATAAACTCCGGGATAATTTTGTTCTCACTAGACTCTTAAGAAAAGGAACAAGAAAAAGGTTCCTTTAGGCAGGAAGAAAGTGATCTTCTAGAAGCAGACAAACTCAGAAATCCTGAAGGTTCAGCACAAAGTATAAATGTGTGGTTTAATCCAAAATTGTATTGCCTTTTTATTTTAAGCAATGGCATTATAAATAATAACAGTAGCAAATACAGGGCATAAGTATTTCCAGATAAAGTTACCACACACATACAGATAATCATTCATGGGTTTTAAATTCTTGATATGGTTTAGTATTTATTTTTGTATTTTAGTATTTATTCTTGATATGGTAAAAAGTATTTATTTTTTTAACTAGGCCTTAAGTACCCAAATGTAACTATCCAGTACAATTTCCTGAGACAAGAACAAAGATGTGTGTAGATAAGTTCAAGGAGAGGGTAAAGGAATGAAAGAGTTGTGAGTTGTGGAGTCAAAAACAAAGAAATTAGAAGGGAAGCAAAAGTGAACAGGTACCTCCCCATCACTTTGATAATTAAATAGGGATGGGAGAGACAGCTCAGTGGTTGCTGAATATCTGTGTACTGCTTTTGCAATGAATCCAAGTAGGGTCTCCACTAGGCATGTTGCATGACTCACAAGCACCTGTAAATCCAGGGAATCTGATGCACTTACATGTACATATATACAGGTACACACAAGTATCTAAAAAATTGAAACAGGTCTTTCATCTTAATTAAATGTTCTGATGCAATGATAAAACTTCAGTTTTGATAATAAATACATTATATACAGCCTCATATAAAGACAAACTTGCTTGAAGTGCAATAACAATCAAGTGTTGCATTTTATTTTTTCAGATGGTAAAACTCAGTTTCATAGATCCAGAAGATCTAAAATTTTGAAAAAAGAAATCAAATATCTGAGGACACAGAAACATCCCCATATAAACCAACATATTTTTCCAACTTTGAAGATAGATACTCATTATTATAATTTAATTCAAGATAAAGAAAGATATATGATATCATATATTATAAGAAGTAATTTTCTTCTGAAAATTAGTTAAGACTATTATTATTATGGGTAGCTGACAACAGACAGTATTTTGTTTACTATATGATAAATGTGAACTGTCATATTTTCTAAAGTTATGATGCCAGAGTTGACATTTTAAAATACTTTAAAGACATTTATATCATTAGTACTATTTATTATTTTATGCAAAATCTATTAAAATGCTTTTTAAATGACCTCCAAATGGATAATTTTTATCTAATACAAATAGTAGGAAGTAACACTCATGCACACACACACACATCCCACATGCACACTCTTTCACTGTATGCTATAGTTTGACAAAGTGAGATGTTTGTTCTCTTGCTGTATAAATGTAAGCCATAAAAAATACTAAATGCTGACAGTTTTATTCCACCTGAAATTTACATTAGGTAGTCACTGGGCTGGGTAGTCACTGGTACAATGTCTATGAGAGAACTTATCAAAAGCACAGATATAAAACATATACCTGCCTTTTGTCTCAGAAGGTTGCATGGCTTTTATCTCAGGCCATAAATAAAGGAGGCATCAGCACACTTATCTGAACACAATAACAAATCCCATCCTCTAGGTAATTGTAAAAACACTGGAGCCTGTTATTGACCTTGGGTAAAATATAAAAATGGAACAAAAAGATAGGGAAACTTTTTGTCTGACTCTACCTATATCTAAAGCACTACAACACACATTGAAGACCATTAAAATAAAAGTCAATGCAACCTTCAGATTGGAGTGGTGGGATGAGCTGTTCTGGATCTCCAGCCAGCCAGCATATGCTGTAGATGTTGTAGCCTCTGCAGTTAGTAGGTTTCTTTTCTAGAAAGAACCTCAACTGGTAGAAGGAGCACTGACAGATCATGTCTGCAAGCCAAGAGGATTCACATTCTTCTAACCCTGTCCATACCTGCTGAGATTCACTTACAATCTCTCTCTAAAAGCAGTAAGGAAGGACAGAGTATGGGGGTCTGGAGAGTGAATGTCATATTGTTACTGAAGATTTGTGATGCTGTTGAATAAAAGACTAAGGCTTGTTACTTAACTGAAACATTCTAAGGCAGAATATTGCCTGGGGTTGTCCACTATGGGAAAAGGGAGGAGACAGGACAAGGAGCTTATCATGAGTGAGCAAAGATTCTGAGACTTGTCTCAGCTTCTGTGACCTGTTGTGGATTACTCTAGAGTCACTGGATCCAAGCAGCTGGAAATGGTGTGCTGTGTTGTCAATGTGCAGATCCACCTGCAGATATCAAAGACCTACATTTGAGTAGCTCAGGAGGCCTACTATACAAGTTGCATGGCACACAGTAGATGCCATCAGTGTCCAAAAAGGATTTTCCTTCTCATTTTTTTCCTGCTTCTTAGAGCTAAAGGGACCAGAGTTGGTATGAAGAGAAGAAAAGAGAAGAAAGGAATATATCTCTTACCCTGTTTGTAGACTGTCTCCACAGATTAATTCTAGTCAGAGGGTGGGTAGATAATGGTTTTTCTTGGATATTATGAAGTTAGTGAATTTCAGAGTTAGAGAAAATCCAAGAACAGACCAATGTCCCTTCTGACAACGAGGAAATGAGAACATCTTCAGAAATTTTATTTATTCCACCCCACCACCAACCTCAATAAATAATTTTCTAAAAGGAAAAAGAAAGTCAATGGTGTGAAAGGGGGAGGGGAATCATGAATTACTGAAAAACACTAAACAGGTATATTAAATAAGAAGACACATGCACTGTCTAAATCAGTGTTCCAATTTTCTCTGCTGAATTCATTTTGGATTTTTGTTTTAAGGAGAACTTGGAATCTTTGGACCTTGGAGCTATGATTAATGCTGTTACTTCTCACATCCTTTTATGTTGTCTATAGATTTTTGAAAATGGACAGTTTATGAATGCATTTTCAAAGCACACAACCATTTTCTTATTGTTAGGAATCAGGTTATATGACTAAATTGCATTAAGAGATTGGCAATTGTTTATTAAGCAACTTTTAAAAAAGTTAAAACTTTTGAAAAAGATCGCCTTATCTGCACTCTAAGTTCTGCTTAAGAACAATGACAGAACCAAAGCCCTGACACTCATTTTGGTGCGTTATGGGTATACAACAGGACTAAAGGTTAAGTCTCAAGAAGGCTCTAAATGAGTCAGCACAATAATTGCTAAAATAGTTCGTAAAATGGAGGGAGGGATAGGTACAAGGCACATCAATGATAAGAGGCTCCTTAAGAATGGGAGGATTTGCCTTTGTCCCTGTCACCAGGCCTAGACTACAGATGAGTTTAGGTCTAATCCCACTGGGGCTGCGGATTCTCCCCTACACCCTCCCTGGGAAATCCCAGGGTGGGTCCTGGATCTCCCTGCCCCTGCATGCTGTCCCCACTGAGAGTGCTATTGGAGCTCCGATATACCCCCACCCATCCCCACCAAGAACCTGCCCTCTGCCTGCCCTCTTCCCTACCCTGCATACTGTCCCACACCTCTGGTTGAGCACTGAAACATAGGGTGGAACCAACAATCCAGCCATCTTCTGGGAAATTCCTGGAGCCCATCTGAGCACAATAGACCGGCTTATCCATGTGGGACCATCTGTAATTTCCACCTGCCTGGTCTGACCCCTACCAACGGTCTTCTACTAGAGTTCTGGGAACCTCCCAGAGATCTGCCTATCTCTGCAGGTCCACCCTGAGTTCCTGCTGGCTGGATCCTTGATCCCCATCACAGGACCTCTGCTAAAAAGGAACTACTCAGCTGAAGAGTGCAAGCTAGACCCACCTATTGGTGCTGAAACATCCTGAATATCAACCCAGCCTTTGCCCCCCAACACCAGACCTTGGCTAGAGGCCTTGGCTAGAGCTTGACCCGACTATCCCTGAGGAAAAATCCTGTGGGCTAACCTCTGCCAAAGATGCTTCAGCTCTCCTCTGCTGGAGCCTGAACTTTGACCCCATTGTTGGGCCCCCACCTAAGGGGAGACATCATAGAGAGCTTGGAACACTCAGAACTACAGACATGGAACATCTGACCCACCTAAATCCATAGAGAGAAGGAGAAACCCCACCAACACCTACTGGAAGAAGCTATGGGAAGTCAGTAATACAAGAAAACACCTAAAATCAGAAAGACAAGCATAACATCACCAGAATCTAGGTAAGCTACACCAACTAGACCAGAACACAACAAAGCAAATGAATCAGAAGAGAACAACCTAAAAATTATTATCATAAAAATGATAGAGGCCCTGAAAGAAGATCTGAGAAAATCCCTTCAAGAAATGGAAGATAAACAAAAAATTGGAAGAAATGAATAAAATTCTAAAAAAATGTACAGAAAGCCAAGAAAAAACAATTAAACAGGTTCAAGACTTGAAAATGGAAATAGAGACAATAAAGAAAACTCAAACCAAAGGAATGTTGGAAATAAAAAAACTGGGCAAATGATCAGGAACTACAGACACAAGCATAACCAACAGAATTCAAGAGATGGAAGAGAGAATCTTAGGTGCTGAAGATAAACTAGGCAAAATAGATTCATCGACCAAAGAAAATCATAAATCCAACAAATCCTTAACACAAACCATCCAGGAAATGTGGGACAGTATGAAAAGGCCAAACCTAAGAATAATAGGCATAGAGGAAGGTGAGGAAGCTCAGCTCAAAGGGGCCGAAAACATACTCAACAAAATCATCAAGGAAAACTTTCCCAATCTGAAGAAGGACATGCCCATGAAAATACAAGACACATACAAAACACCAAATAGGCCAGACCAAAGAAAAAAAGACAACTTGACATATAATAATCAAAACAACTAACATACAGAATGAAGAAAGAATATTAAGAGCAGCAAAGGAAAAAGGACAGGTAACATATAAAGGCAGACCTATCAAAATTATGCTTGACTTCTCCATAAAAACCCTCAAGGCCAGAAGGTCTGGGGTAGATGTTCTACAAGTACTAAGAGTCCAAGGATGCCAGCCCAGGCTACTATACTCAGCAAAACTCTCAATCACTATAGATGGGGGAAAAAAAAAGATATTTAATGACAAAGCCAGATTTTCACAATAAGTATCTACAAATCCAGCCCTACAGAAAGCTTTGGAAGAAAAACTCCAACCCAAGGAAGTTAACTATGCTCACAAAGACATAGCAACAGATAATCCCACTTCACCAGAAACCAAAGGTAAAGAAGGCCAAATAAATTCACAACACCACTGCCAAAAGCAAATCTAAAACAAACAAACATTAACAATCAATGGTCCTTACTCTCCCTCAATATTGATGGTCTAAACACTCCTATAAAAAGACACAGGTGAACAGAATGCATACAAAGACAGAATTCATCTGTCTGCTGCATAAAAAAACACACCTAAGCTTCAAAGATAGACATTACCTCAGAGTAAAGGACTGGAAAAAGATATTCCAATCAAATGGACCCAAGAAACAAGCAGGTGTGGCTATCCTAATATCTAACAAGTTAGACTTCAAACCAAAATTAATCAAAAGAGATGAAGATGGTTATTTAATCCCAAGAGAAATCCATCAGCAAAAACTCTCGATTATGAACATCTATGCCCCAAATACAAAGGCACCCACATTCGTAAAGAAATGCTACTAAAACTCAAAGCTCACATAAAACCTCACACACATATAGTGGGAGACTTAAACACACCATTCTCACCACTAGACAGGAACAGCAATCAGAAACTCAACAAACAAACAAACAAACAAAAAAACTAACAGAAGTTATGTCTCAACTAGCTTTAACAGACATCTATAGAACATTACATCCAAACACAAAAGAATAACCTTCTCTGCTCCACATGGAACCTTCTCTAAAATTGAACACATACTAGGTGGTATAACAAACCTCAACAGATACAAAAGAATTGGAATAGCGTCCTGTATCTTATCAGACCACCATGCTTTAAAATTGGAATTTAACAACAACACAAATCACAGAAACCCTACAAACTCATGGAAACTGAACAATGTGCAACTGTACCACACCTGGGTCAAAGAAGAAATAAAGAAAGAAATTAAGGACCTCCTAAAATTCAATGAGAATGAGGACACGACATATGCGAACTTATGGACCACCGTGAAAGCAGTGTGAGGAGGTAAGTTCATTGCACAGAGTGCCCATATGAAAAAAACAGAGGATAGTCACATTAGAGAATTAACAGCACCACTGAAAGCCTTAGAACAAAAAGAAGCAAATACACCCCGGAGGAGTAGATGCCAGGATATAAACTATTTGAGGGCTGAAATCAATAAAATAGAAACCAGAAAAACAATACAAAAAAATCAATGCAACAAAGAATTCGTGTTTCGAGAAAATCAACACAATAGACAAACCTTTATAAAAACTAATGAAAAAGCAGAGACAGATCATGAAAATTAACAAAATCAGAAATGAACAGGGGGACATAACAATGGACACAGAGGAAATCCAGACAACTTTCAGGTCATTCTTTGAAAATCTGTACTCTACAAAATTTGAAAATTCAAAGGAAATGGACAAATTACTGGATAACTATCATTTACCAAAATTAAACCAAGAACAGACAAATGACTTAAATAGACCTATAACCTCCAATGAAATCGAAACACTCATTGAAAGCCTTCCAACCAAAAAAAAAAAAAAAAAAAAAAAGCCCAGGGCCAGATGGCTTCAGTGCAGAATTTTACCAGAAATTCAAAGAAGAGCTAATTCCAATACTCCTCAAATTGTTCCACACAATAGAGACAGAAAGCACATTACCAAACTCTTTCTATGAGGCCACAATCACCTTAGTACCCAAGCCTCACAAAGATATAACTAAGAAAGAATACTACCAACCAATATCCCTGATGAACATCGATGCAAAAATACTCAATAAAATACTGACAAACCGAATTCAAGAATACATCAGAGAAATCATTCACCATGACCAAGTAGGCTTCATCCCTTGGTTGCAAGGATGGTTTAACAAAAAAAAAATCTATCAATGTGATACACCATATAAACAAACTGAAAAAGAAAAACCATATGATCATCTCCTTAGATGCTGAAAAAGCCTTTGACAAAATTCAACACCCTTTCATGATAAAGGTCTTGAAGAGATCAGGGATAACAGGAACATACTTAAACATAATAAAAGCATAATACAGTAAACCAACAGCCAACATCCAGCTGAATGGAGAGAAGCTTAAGGCAATTCCTCTAAAGTCATGAACAAGAAAAGGCTGTCCTCTCTCTGCATATCTCTTCAATATTGTAATTGAAGTTCTAGCTAAAGGCATAAGACAACAAAAAGAGATCAAGTGTACGCGCCTATGTAGCATGTATGTTTCCGCCAGCCCGCCATTCTGGGCCCACAGCCACGCCAGCCACAAATAACACTCAGAGACTCTGTATTTGATATAATCCTGTTGGCCAATTACCATTATTGTTTATGGGCTAGCTCTGCCTTAATTATTAACCCATTTCTACTAATCTAAGTATTTCCACGTGGTCGTCTTATCAGGGAGCCAAGGCGGTGTCTTCTCTCCTTCCCAGACTACATCTCAACTCCTCCCAATTCCTCTTTCCTTCTCCTAGTCTCCTAGCCCCACCTATCTAGTTTTCTATTGGCCACAGAGCTTTATTAACCAGTATGAGAAATACAGAATAACATCTCCCATCATCTCCTCTTTTCCGTCTAAAGTAAAAGAAGGGTTTTAACCTTAACATAGCAAAATATACCATACAACAGTTATCAAATAAGAATCACAGTTAACAATATTTAGTCCATTAACATTTTGTAAGACGTAAAGAAAATATCATCTATCCTATCTTTGTGAGTCTAAAGTCCTATATGTAACTTATCTTTAATCCTAACTACGGAAAACTATAACCATAACTATCTGTCTTCAACTCCTTCAAAGACCACAGAAGGATAATATATAAACTCTAGAAATGACAGAGACAACTCATTGCCTGGTTAGTCACCCGAAGTTCTTCTTAATGTTCCATCTTCAGCCCATAGGCCATAGTGTGTGTCCAGACTCCTCAACTAGGCAGGAAATGTTTCTCTGTGTCCTGTAGACTGTCTGGCTGTCTGGCTGTCTGGCAGCCTCTTCCATAAAGCAGGAATCCTGTAGCAATGTCCATCTTGCATCAGCAGTCACCTTTTTGTGGGTCCTGCATGTCCAGTTTCTACAACATAAAGTCAAACAGTCCAGAAGAGCAGTACCTTGCCCAAATGGCTAGTCTTGCCATATTAGAAGCAAACTCCATAATGTGTTTCTTCGATGTCCATCTTCCTTTTTGATGCAGGTGGTGTTACCAGGAGCAGTTGTGCCTCCCTGTCAAGAAAAACCCTAAACCATTTTAAATGCCATATTCTGTAGGTCTTTGAAAGGTTTGAAGAATGCCTATCCATCTCAAATATATCTCTGTATATCTAGAAATCCTAACTAACTTAACTCCAAGTTTTAATTATCATAGGTAACTCTCAATTATACATTACATTTTCCAATGAGATATATAAACACAATACCTAAACAAGAGGAGAAATATACATATCACAAAATTGACCTTAAATTATATCAATAAAAGAATATCCATTCCAAAGCAAAGTATTCATATCTATACCATAGTTCCCTTTTTACCTTTAAAAAGATTGCTTGTGGTTATAGCCATTTATAACCAAGCCCATCTAAATGAAAACAAACATTTATAAACAATATTTGGGAATTTGGGCGTCGTTGTTTCCAAACTACTTCCTGCTGGTAGAGGGCGCTGTCATGGGGATCCAAAGAAGACTCAGAAATCTTGGCAGTAGTCTGCAAGGCTTTGTCTCAACTGCTTTGAATGTTGGATCACCTGGGGAGCTGTTTCAGGGGGTCTGCCTTGATCAAACCATATAAGTCTGGAAAGAATCCATAGCTTTTCATTTTTTGTGGAAACAAAAATAGAAATCCTTTTCCCCAGTAACTTGTCCTTAGGCTTAAATTTTGGAGTCAAAACATTTTTAAAATATATAAATTGAATTAATCCAGCAGCATTTCTTTTATCAGTAGTTATTTTCTCAGCAATCAAATAATTTAAAGACAACAGAAGCGCATATAGTATCCAAGATTTCTCTGTGCTTTCCATCTTTACGTGGCTTTTTATTACTCTATTTCTTCTACTTTTATTTTTACATATATTGAGACAGGGTTTCTCTGTATAATTTTTATCTGTCCTGGAATTTATTGCATACCAGGTTTGCCCTGAAATCACAGAGATCTGCTTGCCTCTGTCTGTCGAGTGCTGGGCTTAATGGCGTGCACCACCATACCCATTCATTCTACTTTCTTTTTTAAACCATTGTATCCCGTTTCTTTTCTCTCCCAAGCCAGCGTATTTTTTAAAACACAGTGTAAACCTTCATTGCAGCTCTTGTACACACCAATGAATTGTTAGCAGAGCTCTTTAAAAGCAAGGCGGTTTTTCGCCAATTATGCTAATTTTGGAAGAAACCTCCCTTAAAGGAGCCACGCAAATCTCTGTCTACAGCAAAACAAATCCAACTGAGAAAATGCTGCTACCAAGAAGTCTTACTAGTCTCTGTTCCCTTGTTTCTAAAAACTATTTTTTAAGCTTATGTTAAGTTTTAAGTGAAAGTTCTCAATCCCAGTTCTGACACCATTATGTTATGGCAGGTTTGGCACCAATCTGTAGCTTGTTGTTTTCCCGGCCACCCTGCCCGCTGCTGGTCTGGCGTGCCGGCCCCCAATAACATGTAGGAGACTCTATATTTGATACAATCCTGTTGGCCAATTACCATTATTGTTTATGGGCTAGCTATGTCTTAATTATTAACCCATTTCTACTTATCTAAGTATTTTCACGTGGTCGTCTTATCGGGGAGCCATGGCGGGTGTCTTCTGTCCTTCCCGGGCTACATCTGGACTCCTCCTTCCCATTTCCTCTTTTCTTCTCCTAGTCTCCTAGCCCCGCCTATCTAGTTGTCTATTGACCACAGAGCTTTATTAACCAGTATGAGAAACATATATACAGAATACATCTCCCATCACGCCTACCCTGACCAGCAAGGACGACACAACTCCGGGAAGATCTTCTTCATGCAGTTTAATCAGGATCCTTGAAACATGTTCTTCTGACCTGCCAGACCCGGGGAACCCCTGCACAGGCTTAAATACTCTTGTGCTAACCAACCCCAGTGAGCTACGTGGACCCTGCAGATAGGCTACTCTAACGTGGAAGCAGACAGGCTGAACAGACTTAACCAAATAAGGGCTTTTTTACGTCAGAGAGTGCTCACTCTTGGGGAGGTGGAAGGCAGAAGCCAGCGCCATCTTTAAGACATAGCACTTTTCAGCTCTCTATACAATCAAGGGGACCCAATTTGGAAAGGAAGAAGTCAAACTGTCTCCATTTGCAGATGATATGATTGTTTACATAAGCGACCCAGTAAACTCTACCAGGGAATTCCCACAGCTGATAAACATCTTCAGCAAACTAGCAGGATACAAGATAAACTCAAAAAAAATCAGAAGCCCTACTTTATTCAGACTAAAAGAGGCTGAGAAAAAAATCAGAGAAAGATCACCCTTTACAATAACAACAAACAACATAAAATATCTTGGGGTAATGCTTACCAAACATGTGAAAGACCTATGCAATAAGAACTTTGTGTCTTTAAAGAAAGAAATTAAAGAAGATACCAGAAAATGGATAGATCTCCCATGCTCTTGGATTGGAAGGATAAATATAGGAAAAATGGCAATCTTGCCAAAAGCAATCTACAGATTCAATGCAATCCCCATTAATATCCCAGCACAATTCTTCACTGACCTTGAAAGGATAATAGACAACTTTGTCTGAAAAAAAAAAAAAAACAAAAGAACCAAAAGGGCCAAAACAACCTTGTACAATAAAAGAACTTCAGGAGGCATCACCATCCCTGACTTTAAGCTCTACTACATAGTTATATTTCTGAAAACAGCCTGGTATAGGCACAAAAATAGACAGGTAGACCAATGGAATCGAATCAGAAATCCTGATATTAATCTACACACCTACAAACACCTGATTTTTGACAAAACATCTAAAAAATACAATGGGGTGAGGAAAGCATCATCAACAAATGGTGCTGGCACAATTGGATGATGGTGTGTAGAAGACTGCAGATAGACCCATGTCTATCACCATGCACAAAACTCAAGTCTAAATGGATCACAGACCTCAACATAAATCCAGCCACACTGAATCTCTTAGAAGGGAAAGTGGGAGGTACCCATGAACAAATTGGGTATAGGAGACCCCTTCCTGAACATAACTCCAGTAGCACAGACACTGAGATCAACAATTAATAAATGGGACTTCCTCAAACTTAGAAGCTATTGTAAGGCAAAGAACACAGTTGACAGAACCAAACGGCAGCCCACAGACTGGGAAAAATTTTTACCAATCCTACATCTGACAAAAGGCTGATCTCCAAAATATATAAAGAACTCAAGAAACTAGTCAACAAAACACCAAATAGCCCTACTAAAAAATGGGGTACAGAATTGAAGAAAGAATTCTTAATAGAGGAAATCAAAGAGGCTGAAAGACACTTAAGAAAATGTTCAACATCCTTAGCTATCAGGGAAATGCAAATGAAAACAACTTTGAGACACCATCTTACTCCTGCCAGAATGGCTAAAATTAGAAACAACAATGACAACTTATTCTGGAGAAGATGTTGAGAAAGGGGAACACTCCTTCACTGATGGTGGGAGTGCAAACTCGTACAGCCATTTTAGAGATCAATATGGCAGTTCCTCAGGAAAATGGGAATCAGTCTACCACAGGACCGAGTAATTCCACTCTTAGGTATAAACCCAAATGACCCACATCCATGCAACAAAGACATGTGCTCAACTATGTTCATAGCAGCATTATTTGTAATAGTAAGAACCTGGAAGCAACATAGATGCCCTTCAACTAAAGAATGTATAAAGAAGATGTGGCACATGTACATAATGGAATACTACTCTGCAGAAAAAAATAATGGAATTTTGAAATTCACAGGCAGGTGGTTGGAATATGAAGAAACCATCCTGAATGTGGTAACCCAGTCACAAAAAGAGGAACAGGGTATGTACTCGCTCACATATGGATTTTATACATAGAGCAAAGAATCACTAGCCTATAATACACACCACCAAATGTTCTGGGATACAAGGTGTGTTCTAAGAGATTCATATATGGTCCCTCACAAAAGGGGGAAAGGACAAGTCCCCCCAGAGCACATGGAAATTGGGGAGGCAGTGAATGGAGAGAGAACTTTGAGAAAGAGAAGGGGAGGATAGGAAAACACGTGTGACTAGATAGATTGAGTCAGGGTCAGAGAGAGGGGTGCATAAATATGGAGGCATTATTGGTTTGAAGAGAAACCTGAACCTAAAGAAAGGTCTAGAGGACTACAAGACCAATTCCAACTAACAATTCGAGCATCCATGGATAGGCTATCATAAATGCCCTTCCCTGATAGTGAGATCCTCAACTAAATTATTCACCATCATGGAATCCTCATCTAGTACCTGTTGGAAACAGAAGCAAACACCCATACCCAAACACTGAGTCGAACTAGAGGAGACAAGACCAGGTTGCAGAAACTCACAAAGACAGCTGGTCTGAACAAGGAGGAGTTGGGCCCCCCAGCCTGATGTCTAGGAACCCAGCAAGGGACTGACTCAGACACCCTGAATATGCATCTCAGATAGAAGGACTGAGCAGTCTGGGGGACCTCAGACAGTAGAAACAGGATCTATTCCTGGTGCACAAAAGGACCTTGAGGACACATTCTCCCATGGAGGGATATCCCCTTGACCTAGAGACAGGAGAGAAGTACTAGTCCCTACTTCAAATGACTTGACAGATTTACATGACCCAACCTGGATAGCATAGCCCTACAAATGGAATGGGGGTGGAGGATGCCCAGAGTGCATGTCACAGGGGAAAGAGGGTAAGAGGGAAGGAATGAGGGTTAGAGGGAGGTAGGGAGGGATGTAAGGAGGGAGAATTGAAGGGAGGAAGGGAGAGGAAACTGGGATCCACATGTAAAATTTTTAAATTATATCATTAATAAAAAAAAGAAGAAAAGAATTGCTGCTGGATTAATTCAATATATATATATATATATATATACATATATATATATATATGTAAATATATATATATATATATATATACATATATATATATATATGTATATATATATATATATATATATATATATTTAAAATTCTTTGACTTCAAAATTTAAGCCTAAGGACAAGTTACCAGGGAAAAGGATTTCTAATTTTTTTCCACAGAAAATGAAAACTTGTGGATCCCTTCCAGACTAATGTGGTTTGATTGAGCAAGACCCCCAGAAGCAATGTCAATGGGACAATCCAGTCTTGCAGACACTACCGCCAGGATTTCTGTGTCTTTTTAAAATTCCCCCATGACAGCACCCTCTACCAGCAGGAAGAACGACAGCCAAATTCTCAAATACTGTTTATAAATGTTTGTTTTCATTTAAAGAACAGGCATGTATAATTATGTCCAGCTAAACATAAATAAAAGTTAAAAAAAAGAAAGGGACGATTTAAGAATTATCTCCAAGATTAGGTTAGAAGGATGATGAAATAAATAAAGAATATTTCATCATGGATAAGGTGAAGGAACAAAGTCTTATTGAGGAGATGTATATGAACACAGTACATCTTCCAAAAATGGGAGAGAGGCAAGGATATAAGTTTGATAAAGGGCTATAGGGAGAAATTATGAAAACCCTTCAAATATATGCTAAATAAATTAACTTTGATTTTGGAGCAAAATCTATTAATTTAAACATTATTAAAACTGGGGAAGTGTAATGATTCATCAAGTGAAAACATTTGCCCATGAGTTGACGATCTGAATTTGATATCGGGAACTGACTCCTGAAGGTTCGTTCCCTTTTGACTTCTACACACACACACACACACACACACACACACACACACACACACACACACACACACACACACAGTGCCATATGTATGTACTTACACATACAATCACAAACAAATGCAATAGAAACCGAAAAAATTTAGAAGTTACTAAAACAATCCAGGCATTGAATGCTGAAAACAATTCAATGAAAAGGCAGTGTCTAATGGAAGACATGGAGAATCCCATGGCCTTGGGCCCCACCAAGCACATGAAGTTCCTATGAGCTGCTCTTCATGGAGTTGCTCAAGGTGTCCAAACACAAGCACATGCTCGAGTTCATCAAGGTGAAGGTGGGCAAGCACGTTTGCTGCAAGAGGAAGCAGGAGGAGCTGAACAATGCTCTGTTGTCCATTAGGAAAATAGCCAAAAAGCACTGATCCCTCTCCTCCCCCAATGAACACACACATAGAGAGGAGAGAGAGTTAGAGAAACAGAGTCAGACAGAGAAAAAAAAAACATTTTAAAGCCTAAGGAGAGGACCATCACAAGACAGAGCCCTGAGCACACACTTTAAGCAGGTTGAAGGCAAAGTCCTCTAACAAAAATAAATGCCTCAGCTTTACACTGCTAATAACTTCCTTAGAAATCTAAGCTGTACCAGCCTAGGACTAGAATTTTACCTATCTAGTATCAGTTAATTCTTCAAATATCGGTATCTTCTCTTTATGAAGGCTGGGAAATGGCTCAGACAAATCTAGAATCTTGATCTTAGGACACATATCTTTCAGCTCTATCATGCTGCTTAACTCTAACATGAGATGAAATGTAAGAAAAAAAAAAGGTGGTAACATCCCAGCCTCCTCAAACTGACAATGGGAACAACTAAAACCAAAAGTTGTTCTTTTGGAGTTGTGGCTGGAGGGCACACTGTCCATTACTGTGGGGAAGGCATGCAGGAACCCATTCTTGTAGGAGCATGTGGATGGAACTATTTACATCAGTAAATCAGGAAGAAGAAAGCTCCAAACAGAAAGGGCACCAGGTTGAAACCCTCTAGGGCAGGGGTTCTTAACCAGAAGGAAAAACACCCTGCTGGGGTACAAGGATCCCTTCACAGGGTCACATATCAGATATGCTGCATGTCAGATATTTACATTACAATTCATAATAGTAGCAACAAAATAATTTTATATTAAAGGATTGCAGTTTTAGGAAGGTTGAGGGACACTGCTCTCAGCTTACCTCCACCTCCAGTAACCAACTTTCTCCATCTAGCCTCCTCCTTCCAGAGGCTCCATGACTTCCCAAAACAGCACCATTAACTGGGAACCAAGACTTTAAAGATAGTGGCTTGTGGGTGACATTTCTCACACAAACTGTAAAAGGACTTATAACTAATTATTAGCTCTGTACCATGAAGATTTTATTGCAAAATTTTTACTACTCTTTTGTAATCTAAATTAAAAAGTTATACTGTCTTTATACCAAAAACCTACCGATAGCATTATACTTCACTCCTTTGTTGGTTTTTATTTTTATTACATTTTATTTGTATATGTATTTGTGTGTGTGTGTGTGTGTGTGTGTGTGTCTGTGTGTGAGTGTACATGCGTATGTGCACGCACACGTACTTGTACACATATTCCTTCATGTGTACATGTTTAGGCTGCACATGGAAGTTAAAGAAACACAGGCAGGAAATGATTCTCTCCTTTCTCAATATGGGCCCTGGGACAAAAACTGGGTTCTTGGGCTGGAGATATTTCTCAGCTTTTAAAGACTAGGCTCACCACCATAATCTGGGTTCTTAAGCTAGAAAGCAAGTGCATTTCGTTTACATTCTGAATCATATTGTCAGTTTATATAACCTTTCAATTTAAGAGGAAAGATAGAAAAAAAACCACACTCATTTAATGTTTAGTAATGGATCCAAAGCAAATTAAATAAAATATTTGTAATTGCCTATAGTCTATATAATTCATTTATTTGAATTATTCAGGAAAAGATTAAGGTTTTTTTTTCTGGGTAGTGGTCTTGATATTTATTTACACAATAATTGTTGCTTGTTTTATCATGTGGCTTTCCACTCTCATCCTTATATGATTGTCCAAATTCTTATCATAAAAGAACTCGAAGATCTGCTCCCTGCTGACTCAGTTTCTTTTTCTGATCTCAACCTTGCTTGCTGTTTACCCCAAAGCTTCCATTCCATTCATGCTTTATTCTTGCTGTTCTCAAAAATCTCTGTCACATTAGCTGTTTATTATTATTATTATTATTATTATTATTTATTACATTTATTCATTTATTTCACATCCTAACCACAGTTTCCCTTCCTTTTTCTCCTCCCATTCCCTCCCCACATACCACTCTCATCCATTCCTCCTCTGTTTCTGTTCTGAAAGGGGCAGGCTTCCCATTAGTGTCAACAAAGCATGGCATATCAAGTTGAGGTAGACTAAGCCCCTCCCTTTGTTTTAAGGCTCAGAAAGGGAATCCAGAATGTAGAATAGTTTCCTGGAAGCCACTCAAAGTGTTAGGGACAGGCTCTCCTCCCACCACTAGTGGTCCCACAGCCACATATGTAGAGGACCTAAGTTGGTCCTGCTCAGTCACCCTAGCTGTTAGTCCAGAGTCTGTGAGGTCCTATGAGCCCAGGTTGTTGTTTTTGTGGGTTACCTTGTCCTTAGTACAATTCTTTCTCCTTCTTTTCAACAGGATTCCCCTAACTTGGCTTAGTACTTTGCTGTGTATCTCTACATCTGTTTCCACCAATCACTGATGAAGGCTCTATAATGACAATTAGAATAGTTACTAACCTGATTATAGGAGATGACCAGTTCAGGCTACCAACTCACTATTGATTGTAGTCATCCTTCCATATTTGTGGGAGTTTTTCATGTACCAGGTTTCTACCTGACCACCAAATACCTCCCCCATCAAGATGTCTCTTTCATTACACTCCCCTTCCATCCACTGTCAACCAAATCTCTTCTGTCCTCACTACATTGGCTCCCAGTTTACCAAGGAAAATTTTTCTATTTCCCCTTCCCAGGGATATCCATGGTTTGTGAACTACTTGTTACCTAGCCCTCTAGAGCTGTGGATTGTAACACTACTGTCCTTTATAGATAATATATACTTATGAGTGAGTACATACTATGTTTGTCTTTCTGGGTTTGGGTCACCTCTCTCATGAAGATTCTTTTTTTTCTAGTTTCATATATGTGCCTGCTAATTTCCTATCATTGTTTTTAACAGTTTTCGAAGAAAGAAATTTGAGACGATATCAGAAGATAGAAAGATTACCTGTGCTCAGGAATCAGTTGGATTAACAATAAAAATGGCCATTTTACCAAAAGCAATCTACAGAGTCAAGTAATTCCCATTAAAATTCTAACACAATTCTTTAGAGACTTTGAAAGAACACTATTCAACTTCATATGGAAAAACAAAAATTCCAGGATAGCCAAAATAATTCTGTACAATAAAGGAATCTCCAGAGGTATCATCATTACTGACTTCAAGCTCTACTACAGAACCATAGTAATAACAACAGCATGGTATTGGCATAAACAGGTAAGTGAATCAATGAAATCAGATAAAAGACCCATATGTAAATCTACACACCAATGAACACCTGTTTTTTTTTTTTTTTTTTTTTTTTTTTTTTTTTAACAAAGAAGCCAAAACCATACAATGGAAAAAACAAACACCTTCAACAAATAGTGCTGGTCTAACTGGATGTCAGCATGTAGAAAAAGACAAATAGATCCTTATCTATCACCCATTTTAAAACTCAAGTTCAAGTGGACCTTAACATAAGTCCAGTTACACTAAACCCCACAGAAAAGAAAGTGAGAAAGAGCCTTGAAAGCACTGGTATAGAAAATAATTCCCTGAATAGAATACCAGTAGCACAGACACTGAGATCAACAGCTAATAAATGGGACCTCCTAAAATTAAAAAATTCCTGTAAGCCAAAGGACACTGTCAAGAGAACAAAAATTGCAGTCTATAGAATGGGAAAAGAGTTCATCAACCCCACATATGACAGAGGAGTGATCTCTAAAATATTTAAAGAACTCAGGAAACTAGAAAATCAGAAAAACAAACAAACATGTAATCTAATTTAAAGATGTACAGATTAAACAGAGAATTCTCAAAAGAAGAAATTCAAATGGCTGAGAGATATTTAAAGAATTGTTCTCTAGCCATTGGGGAAATGCAAATCAAAACAACTCTGAGATTCCATTTTACACCAGTCAGAATGGCTAGGATCAAAAACACTAATCACAGCTTCTGCTGGAGAGGATGTGGAGTAAGGAGAACACTCCTTCACTGCTGGTCGGAATGCAAACTTGTACAGCCATTTGGGGATCAATACAGAGGTTTCTCAGAAGATTGGGAATCAATCTATCTCAAGACCCAGCTATACCAGTCTTGGGCATATACCTAAAAGATGTTCAATCATTGCACTGTAGATTAAGTTGATCTAAAAGTCTCTGTACCAGCCTTTATTTCTTAGGCCACCAAATAGCTCCAAATTCATGCAGAGCCTCATTTAGGTGTGTTTCTGGCTAGATATTTTAACTTAAATTGACCTGTTTCTCTTCATTTACCTTTTGCCTTGGGACTTATTACCTTCCTTACTTCTGCATATCTTACTTTCACTGCTTCTCTATAACTGGCTATCTGGCTCCTGGCTGTCTTCTTGCTGGCATCTACTGAGTTCTCTCTACCTTCTCTAGTTCTTTTCCTCTTATTTAGTATCTCTGCCTGTTTGGCCTACCTATTCTTTCTCTACCTAGCTATTAGTGTTTCAGCTCTTTATTAGACCAATAAGGTGCCTTAGGCAGGCAAAGTGAAACATATGCAACTTATCTTTCCATAATTAAACAAAGATCCTTACATTGTTAAACAAATGCAGCACAAACAAAAGTAACACACCTTTACACAGTTAAAGTAATATTCTACACCATAAACAAATGCAACCCATCTTTGCCTAGTTAAAATAATGTTCTGTAGCAAGTCTCTATGCATCCCAGGCTTGCTTCTAATTTTACAACCTCCTGACAATTTAATGTTCACAGATATTTACTACTTCTTCCATCTCCTCTCTGTTGGAATTACAATTGTGACCCACCACACCATAACAAAACTGCATGCAACAAAATGGGGTCTCTATTTATCACTACTTTTCTTCTAATACTTATCATTCATATATGTTTTAAGTTTTACATTTATTTGTTAACATTTTCATAGTAAGCCCATTGAAATAATAATTGTTTGAGGTTTAGGCTAAGTAACATGTTAAAAGGTTACCGAGCCTTCTCTGCAAATTGTTGTGGATGGAACTTAAAGTGAAGCAAAGAGACACTTTTAGTTCAAACCTGGATGCACCGTTTCTAAAGCACTGATACAGTGCTAGCAGATGAGAACTCTTCTGAGAGCCATTGGAATGTGATGGGGAGTCTAAATTTTAGTTCAATACTAAAATTAACATGCTGCCTCGATGCTTCTAAAGAAGAAAAAAAAACTGTTCTTAAAAGAAATTGTTAGTGTTTCAATACATTGTTGGTCTTAGTGAATTCAGTGAATTCTTAGTACACTGAGCTAGACTATACGTGAACTGAAAAATTATTCAATGGTTGTAGATTTTGACCTTTCATGGTTGAAACACATATGCCCTTTCTCACATACTGCTAATATATTGTTTCTTATTTTCACATAGCTAATATTAGAAGGCACCGAATAAGGTTTTAAACATGCCAAATATATTCATTAACCTCTAGTGAGCTGCAAAACCCTGTAATTATCCAATTGTCTGATGATAATAGAGTTCTCTAAAATGTAATCTTATTGTGAACACATAATTAGAATATAGAAAATAAGAAAATTTTACAGTTTACTAAATTCTCTGAATTACAGAATTTTCTCTGATAGAACAAGGAAAACATATAAAATGAAATATACAACTACAGCACAGTAAAAAATCTGAAGTGACTTTCTTATAAAAGGCAATCTTCCTGTTGTCAAAGAGCTGACAAGCCAAGGAAAACTTACTTATTGGTCCTTCTCATTTTGAAATAAAATAATTCTCTCAAGAAAATAAAAGCAAGGCAAAGAGTAAGCTTTAATGGAGAAGACAAAGAAAATTTACAGAATCATGTATGTTGTATGATAGTTCCTGAAGCAAAGGCAGTATATTTCTTGCTTTGATGAATAAGGACATTTATTGTATTTTGGAAGGATTTTTATGTAAGAGGATGCCACCATCACAAAAAATATTTTAAGGGATACCAAGGTTAGGTTTTAACTATTTTTTTATTTTATTTATTTACTGATAAAAAATTCATAATAATAAAATTTTCCCTTATTCTTATGCTAGTTGTGGTGTCATATGCCTGTTATGCTACCACTTGGTGAGTAGAAGCAAGAGAATCATGAGTTCAATGTGTTTGTGTCAGTTTCCTCTGACATTGACCTTCCATCTTCTAGGGTAGCTAACTAAGAAAGAAAATTCAAGAAGCTTCACGCAGTCCCCAGGACTGAATATATTCACTACCATCCTTTCAAGAGTATATAAAGAGTAAAGTCTTATTATAAGTCACTCTCAGATAAGCCAAACTGGGAAAAAAACAGACAAACAAACAAACTGCTCAGACAAGTCCAGATGCTTGAAAGAAGTGAAACCAGTCACATTTTCTAGAAGAAAGATAAGCTGGAAGGGTCTCAGACCCTCTGAGCCACCTGAAAAGGACATTTCCTAACCTGTTAAGCACCCTGCAGGAGCTTCAGTGTGTTCAGGTTCCTAACTTTTGTAAACTATCCCTCATGCTGGAGTGGGTTCTAGTAATTTCTGTTCCTGTTAGTAACCCCTCACCCATATTCCACTAAGTAACCTCAATAAAACTCCTGGGTTAAACATGTTGGACTTCAGGGCTATTCACACTTTGATTTGTCTTTGGTTACCTATCTAGGGTAAGTTGAGATGTGTATATTGTCTCCTCCAGAAAAGTATGTCATGTGACATAATGTCAGTCTCAGCTACACAAGTTCAAAATTCTTCAAAAGTCCAAATTCCAAGTGCTGATACTGAAGGAGAAAATAACTAGTGCAGCATGATTACTATTTCCTCAGTGAAAAGTACGTTTAATGGTGCTAGTCTTAAAATACTGCACCTTCTTGTGTACAAGTTTAAGTGTATTTCCTTCATGGATAGACTGAATATTTTCCAGATCTCAGCATTCTCTTTGTGTTCTCAATCCTCACTGTAAATATGTCTAAAAGCAGCAGCTATGTTTATGCTATAGCTTGGAAGCTATTTGTTCTAAAATTTTTTTAATAAGTTTCAGTTAACCTATTAATTTTAAAGGAAATCCCAACTAAAACATGGATTAAATATAGATAATTTCTTTGATAGAATGTAACAGAATGGACTCTAATCTAATTGCCAATCTGGTCCTAGTTCTATTTGAAATCTCATGAGTGCAATCCCCATTTACATCAGTGTTCTGTTTCTCTGAGTTCCCAACAGAAGAGGTATTAAATTGTGTATTCAGCATCCTGGTTTTTTTCTGTCCTCTTTCTCTTAACATTTTTACATTTTCTCTAGAGATAAGTTCAAGCAGCTAAATAACTGCATATAAGATTTGGACAGGTCACAACCCCATTTCTGGTCCCAATTTTCATTGAGTTCTCTTTTCATCATCATGTATTTGATAGAAACAATTTAAAAGAAGAAAGATGCATTTCATTTGAGACTTCAGATACTTTTCATGTCCACTATCTTTTCATTCAACCCCTAACCTTGTTCTGTTAAACGTTTTGCTGCTCTTTATTCATTTTGTGCTGTTCCCATCTACTTCGATGAATTCAAATTCAATGTATTCAAACTGGATTTCTGTTAAAAAAAAGAAATGCTATGACAGGGAATACATGAATTAAGAGAAGAGAAAAGCATGTTAAGTCTAGAAAAAAAAAAAACAGAAATCCCATACTATTTTGAAATAAAGTGCTGTTAACACAGGAGGGTCATGAGCATTTTCTCATGCCAGGATGTCAAGATAGTTCCAGTGTGCTATCACGGGCTTCTTTCTAAAGAAATAAATGACAGACACAGCCCAGTGAACAAATTGTGAAATAGGAATGTACTTTATTAATTTTATTCTCCATCACTGCATTATTGCATAAAGTTTTAATGCATTGGATCAAAGTCTATTGAACTTCCAAGACTAACTTGCTTAACAAAGTTGTCTCCTGCAAGTCAACATTGGGCTATCAACATTAGATAAGAATAATTTTTGATAGATAGTTAAGCTGAAACTGTTGACACAATGAAGTCTTTCATCTTTACAAATAGAAAATTGAACACATAGTTGGTATAGACATGAGAGTCAAAAATTGTTATAGTTGTAACTTCAGTATCAAAGTCCCTGGAAATATCAATCACTAGAATCTGGGAAATTGGAAAAATTTTCTATTGTATATCACTGTGTGTGACACAATTAATAAAGGACCTGGAGACTGATATTGGGGTTCAAGCTGAAGATCAGAGAAGCAAAGCAGCTGGCCACTTACCTCTGCCTCAAACCATAATGGATGATCCTGGCTCCATGGATCCTCAAAGTGCAGTGCAGATTGCACTGATATCCACCAAGCCTCATACTGAATTCCCTGAGTTCTTGTCTCCTCTGCTTTATATTCCCATCTCTGCCTAGCCATATCACTTCTGTCTCTACCTCCCTAGTCCTATGTTTAAAGGTGTATGATCCCAAGTGCTGAAATCACTTTTGTGTGAACTGTTTCTCTTTTAGGCTGGATTAATTTTGTGTAGCTCAGTACAACCTTGAACTAGCAGAGATCTGTCTGCCTCTGTCTCCTGAGAGCTGGGATGAAAGGTGTGTAACACCACGCCTGGTCTCTATGACTAGCTAGTATGGCTGCTGGCATTAAAGGTGTGTATCACCACTGTCTGGCTCTATGACTGTTGCTAGCTTTGTGTTGTGATCTCCAGTTGCTTTATTAGATCATAAGTAGTATATCACCACAACTATGGTGGCATTTGGACAGTATCTTAATTGTTCAAAAATATTCACTCTTGAAAAGGCAGAAATGTGGGAAGCAAGTTTAGCCTTTTGCTCGCCATGTTTATTGGCCAGAAGACTGGCCATTCAATTTTAGAGAACTTCTAGGGGTTTACTAACCTGAGCCTTGGGGGTCCTCTTTTCTTCTTTTCCCTCCCACTTGTCTTATTTTATTCTTCTTTCCTATTCACTATCTCTACTTCTCAACCTGGATTTAATGAAAAGTATCAACCTAAAAATTATTAATGCAATTAAATCCAAGAAAATCAGTTTAAGTGAAATCTTGCCTTTAATATGTTCATACAGACCATGTGAAAGACAAGCATTATAGATCAAACTGTGTCATTTAAAAAGCTGTATTGGGATACACATGATATGTCTCCAGTCTTAACAATTGGGACCTGCAGCATAAATATAATTTCAAAGCCAACCTGGGCTATGTAATAAGACCCATTCTTTAAAATTTATGTGTTAAAGCTGTCATCTATGATACCCATGAAAGTGATTTTATTTACTAATAATGTCTTTCCAGATGGAATAAAGTTAAGACGAGGTTCATGAACTCTAGATTTGAGCTCCAGAATTCAGAGCTGTGAGAGAAGTTTTGTTTTAAGGCACACACTTGTGGTAGTTGTCATTGTCGCCTTAAGACACCATGATAATAAAATAATATAAAGGTTAATCTACCTCCATGGTAATTAGAAAAGAAATGACCCAGGAATGAGCAATCTTAATTAACTTCCTAGTAAATTTTGATTAGTTGTATATATTGGAGAAGGAAAGTCACAGAAAGCAAGCCAGAGAGAGGCCAGCATTTGAAGTGCCTCTATTCTGTTGAAAGCCCTGAGTTTAACCTGTTGGAAACTGATAGTGGTTTTAGAGGTATCATGGTGAAATTTCCATTTTGGATTCCACTGGGATGGAGAACTGGAAATATAAAGACCTATGTTTGAGTCTTAGACTCAGAAAATGGCTGATCAAAATGGAGTATGAGACTTTACCTAGAGTTGTGTGAAGAATACTGAGGCAGAACTGGCTCATATCACGCTACTGGAGGTGTTATCAGCCCAGGACCACTCAGAACAGTTGCTGGCCTTCTGTGATGTGCAGATATTATATTTAGAGCCCGAGATTCTCTCAGTTCACACAGGCTGCATGAAACCACTGCAGGTGTGTTTCCTCCCATCCATTTTGTAATAGAGACAGTTATGGTTCTTTTGTACTTTTTCAAGAATCAGTATTCCTAGAAACCTTTCAAACTTACCAGTGCATCTTTCTCTAATGGAGAAAGCCTACTTTAAGCATCATAATATGCTCAAAGAACAGTGAAAACTGCTGGAGATTGGAATAGTGCTTTTCCTAGAGGCAAATGTCAGTTCCAGTGGATCCATCAGCCCCCCCCCTTCAGCAATGAATCCTGGATCATCAGTGCTCTGCAGCCCTTTCACACATCAGGCTTGTAGGCTTTGACACACTCTGCTCCAGAGTTTTCACCTTCTTTGTTCCTCTTTATATCTTGTGTGGAATGTAAATCATGAGATTCACTCCTCTGAATTTAGCTATCATCCCATGTTATTGCAAGCATGTCTTTCCCCTAGTACTGTGAGGTGATGTGTGCTGTGTGTGTGAAGGAGCCTGCAGAAGCCAGAAGAGGGAGCTGGGTCTCCTAGAATAGTAACTAAGTGTAGCTGTGATTTTCCAGTGAATGCTCTTTCCTGCTGAGCCATCCTTCCAGTCTCCACTCTATTCATCTTTATCAGTTTAAAGCTATTGAATCATCTGAAGACACCAATATTTTTGTTCCAGTTGAAATATCCCTGTTTTAGAAGCTGGGGAGAAAGTACCTTTCTGGCTAGTCAATGACAAACATCTCCAGAAAGCACTGCAATTGAATTTTTTTTGGGGGGGGGGTTCTATACCCACTTCTGAACCAACAGCCATTGCTACATAAAGGAAAGAGCTTAATTAATGTCCCAGTGAAAGTGCACAGAGTGAAAGGACAGGAACTTTACAAAATAAATGAGGTAACTGAAGAGGAAAGTAGAGCTGAGAAGAAAACATGCAAATAAAGACTTATTTGTCTCCTGAATCAAAGCAACTACAAGTCTGAGAGATGTGGAAATATCTCCCAGCATAGCTCAACGGCAAGAAATATAGGAAAACAGCCCAGTATTGCACTCCATAATGAGAGACTGGAGCAAATGACTTTGTCTTACTTAATGCTTCTAGCAGTAACATCTAGCTGGCTTTTTGAAGCCTGATTTATTTAAGGTAAAATGAGTATAATCAAGCACTCTCCCTATAGCAAATACAGAATGTAGACTACACAGTCTCATATCACAAGAAATTTCTCCAATCTCATAAATACAGAATTCTTTATCCTAATAGTTTTGTTTTGTCCAATTAACTCATTCTCCACACTTTGTAGCTTAACAAAATACAGATGCTTCAATCTTTACTGCTTCTGACAGAAACAATCTACCGAATTTCATGTATGTTTTGGTTTATATCAATTGCAGGAACATTATTATATCCTGTCTTAAATTAAGTTAACTGTTATGTCTGTATGGATCCTATTTGGTAAATATTTCAGTGGCATATGCTGAGAAGGCCACAACAGTAAAGGCTAACTCTAAAATACCAATACTCCCCAAAGTGTTCTGCACAACAGAAGCAGAAGGGTCATTGCCAAACTTTCTATGAGGCTACAATTACCTTGGTACACAAACCACACAAAGGCACAGCTAAGAAAGAGAACTACAGATATAATTTCCATGTTACTTAACCATTCAAATAATCAAAGAAAAATTAACTGCACATTTTTTACTTATTAGGAGGTCTTAGTCAATTATGTTAATGAATAACCATTTAAGAATAGAGAAATCTATTAAAACTTCAACCCATACTTAACTTTGGTATCATACAATGCTCAATCATTCAAGAAAGTGGTAGTCATTTTAAATAAATGTTGCATATTCAATTTATATATAAATTAAATAAACTTATATTTAAAATTATATATATGTCACATAAAATTTATATAAAATGACCGTCATTTTAGCAATACAGAAAACATGATATTAAATGGTTTCCATGTGGGGGGGAATTCTCAAGTTAGAAATGAAAAATAAAATAGAAGAATTCGAGTCATACACATTAGACAAAATTCTAGATTTCTAACAATGATATAAAATATATTTTGTTTCATTGAATGTCTGTTTACCCATTCTCCCTTCTGTTCTTCTTGCTCCCTTCATGTGTTTGTGTGTGTCTATGTGTATAGATAAACATCTTTTATTGAATGTATCTAAGAAGGGCAGCAAACTGAGCATTAACTTTTCTAAGTGTCGCTTCTGGAATTCTTGGTCTCAGTATTTCTTTATGTTCTTCCAAAATAGCCCAGCAGAGGGCGAATGGTCTCTGCTTCAATTTTGTAATTTTGGAAGAAAGTTAAGAGTTTCTAAGTCCTGCCTTTCCCATCCTTTGTGTGACAAGATATTGAGCCTTTCCACCTTGTGGGGTCCCTTAGTGACATTCTTCTCTTGCAGTTTTTCCTAGCTAAGCAGACCATGGCATAATAAACATGGAAAATGACACTGACCACTCCTCTTCTCACATTCACAGCTTGAATTTTGTTTCTAAATAGTTTACCGAGACCTGCTTATAAAATCAGTTTAAAAAATGTTATCACCATGCCTAATTTTGTTGCTATAAAACTTGTTTCTTAAACTTATATATAAGAATCAAATACTAAAGGGAGTAAAGCAAAGTAGGAAACCAGCACCAGAAAGCATGAAATGAAATCCATTACACAGAAGCTCTTAGAAGAGTTGGCTCAGCCATAACCATCACATTTTCCTTGCTTCATGCTTAACTCTGTGAGCACTTATGTATCCTCCACAGTGACAGCTCCTTCAAGACACACTGTTGAATTCCACAAGAAATTGCCAGGGTCTTCAGTTCAGAATAATCTTCCTGAATTAGTCTTTAAGCAAGGAAGAATGTAGCACAACTTTGTGCTTGTATTAAAAAACAGTAATGCATTGTCTTACTTAAAATTGACTTACTTTGTCGGGAGCCGCATTCGCCATTACAAGATGGCGCTGGCTTCCTGTTTCCTGGTTCTTGTTTACAGCATTAGCTATGCTGACTGCACATGCGCCACTGTATGGTAATTTCTATATGGTAGCTCTCCCTATCAGAGAAGCTATATCATTCGGGCGTTTTGCGGAGCACCAATTACAGACGAATACGTCGCCCTGCAGGCTATTTAAGCCGTGCGTATTCGGGGCTTGGGGTCCTTCTCCATCAGCATGTAAAGAGTGCTACAATAAAGATTCTGCTGGACACATCTTCGGTTGCTGCGTCTTCCTTATCGGCAAAGGAATATACTGCAGCCTAGGATGGTTCACTTTAATTCAAGATGCCAGATCATAGGCTCTAGCATTACTTTCCTTAATTTGTGAGTTGGTTGGTTGGTTTGAATTTCATGAGCAATAAATAAATTCAATGTCTAAAATCTATCACCTAAGAGACGTACAGAGAGTAAAGCAGGAATTACTTATCTGTTCCTTGAACAAGGAAGAACACCCAATGCTGCATGCTGTGGGATTAGGAGCCTGGCTACCACCACTGAGCTCCCAGCTTGTCACCTGCATATAAATCATCTCGTACCATTTGATACCCAGCTTCATAAGCATATGCCCACTTCGATTGTTTATGCCATGTACTCACATAAGTTGGATTCATCTTCCTTTCTGTTGCTATCCCGTGCCTTTTCCATGATCAAAGAATGCAGTTATGCAACTTTTAATTATCTTCCCAGTGTTATACGATATGCATGTCATGCTTTATTTTAGTATTCCTTATGGATAACACATAATTATTTCTCACATTTCCCTAGTGAGAATATTCTATCTCCCTATATATCTTTCTGCTACTAGCTTGCCCATATGGTAACTCATGACAACACTTCCTAGATATAACACTATCTACAGTCTTTACATTATGCCACATAGTACCCAATATACCCTCTGTCCAGTTTATGTTTCATGATCATTTGTAAATTCACCCTTCTGTGAGTGCTTCCACCCTCCATTCCCTTGAGCCTTTTACATAACCTTTATTTACTTTGCAAAGCTTCACACTAGCCAACTCTAAATTTCTTCTCATTCTCTATCAATGTCAGTATAGCTGCACATTTTCCAGGAAATACAGTCAAACAGAATGATCAGTACACAAGAACTTCATGCCAGAACTAGAGCAAGTCTGTCAAATGTCCTTGCTCTCATACAGCATGTTTTAAGCAACTTTAAATTACTGTAACAATTATTTAATGCAATCAACTTAAAAAGAAGAAATGTTTATTTTTTCATGGTTTTGGTAGTCCTGGTTCATAATCAACTACCTCTGCTATTTTGTCTATGATTTTGAGGCAACTCACCATGACAGGGAGCAGATGTTAAAGCAAGCTACTCACCTAATGGCAGCTGGAAGACAAAGCAAACAGAAATAGTAGCATGCCAAAACCCCTTGCTCTCCATGAACAGCAAACTCCCTCTAAGTGGCCTCTCCCTTCCAATATCTGCACGCTGATACACTTCATCAAGGACTCTCTTTGATCCTGATTATCAAATTATGCGTCCTTATCTCTTTGATAGACACAGCCTTATCACCATACTTCGTACTTCTGACCCTCCAATAGCACATTTAACATCCCTTAGCTCCCACAACACTCACTCTAACCTGTTCTCCTATCAACCATGTATTATTCATTAACAGGACCCTGTTCCACACTTGTGCCATGCCCAACCTCGCCAGCAAGGAAGACGCAACTCCGGGAAGATCTTCATGCAGTTTTAATCAGGATCCTTGAAAATGTTCTTCTGACTTATGAGGCCCCGGGGGACCCCTGCACAGGCTTAAATCCCCTTGCACTAACCAACCCCAGTGAGCTACATGGACCCTGCAGATAGACTACTCTAATGTGGAAGCAGACAGGCTTAACCAAATAAGGGCTTGTTTATGCCAGAGAGCGCTCACCAACAGGAAGGTGGAAGGTGGAAGCCAGTGCCATCTTTAAGGCGCGGCACTTCACAGCTCTCTACACGCACTCAGCCATAGAATGTTGTAACACAAAAAAATAAAATCCCAGAGATTGATATTGGGGTTCAAGCTGCAGGATCAAATAAGCAAAGCAGCCAATAACCAGCTCTTACCTCTACCTCAGCTCAGACAAGGGGGTAATCTTAAGACTGCTCCCAACTTCACTCCTCTTCAGATTCACTCAGACTGCTATGTTCTCCTCAATGTGGCTAAGACTAATTGCCTCATGAGACCCTTTGGTTATTCCTTTTATACCTCTCAAATTTGGGATTAAAGGCATGAAATCCCAAGTAATGAGATCACCTTTGTGTGATCTGTTTCTCTTTTAGACTAGATCAATTTTATGTAGCTCACTGTGGTCTTGAACTAACAGAGATTCATCTGATTTTGTCTCCTGAATCCTGAAATTAAAGCCTTTTACCACCCACCCTGCCTGTCTCTGTGGCTAATTAATATGGCTGCTGAGATTAAAGGTGTGTCTGACCTCTGTGGCTTGTGGCTAGGTTTGCTTTCTATACCCTCACACAAGCTTTAATAAATCATGAATAATATATCACCACAGAATGTATGTTGACAAACCAAGAGTCTTTCATTTATTTCTTTTTGCCTTTTATCCTCTGGTATATATTTTTTCATTTTTAATCAAAGTACTTGGTTAAAATATTCAGCAAAAGGAAAAATTACAATCTCTAGTACACTGAAAAATTTACCTAAAAATGATCCTTACCTTTCTAATATTATTCGGAGGCTGCTGATGTACTCAACACCTACTTAAAATCCAGTCACTTTTACCAAGTTCTTCTTTGAAAGGCTCAAGCCAATGTATAGTTTTACCTATAGCACACTGAGGCATTTGCTGCTTTATAGCATTGTATTTTTCCAGTGAAATAAAATGGGTCAAAAATAGTCTTGCCCTGTACTGCTATTAATGTATTAATTCCTCTCTTCTCTCTCCTTCCATCACTTCCTTTGTCCTCCCCCTCTTTCCTTTTCCACTGCTCCACTCTCTCTCCTCCAGTATTTTAGGGTTTAAATCCAAAGCCTTGTGAATGTTGGGTCAACACTTTATTAACCAGTGACATCTCTAGAGCTCATTCGTATTTCTCTGAAAGTTGTCCAGAGTTTTAGACAGTCTTCAGAATTGGTTACACTATCTTTTGCTACTTGCATATTCTAGAACTACAAAATTCTTTGAGCAGGGAAGACTTTGAGGCTTAATTTTAAGCATCTCTTTTATCCCCACTTATTCACTCTCCTGTTATATTAATCCTAAATGTACCTTCTCCTGTCATTCACAGATGGGATTAGAGATGTGAACCATCACATTATGCTATGCAAAGTTCTTAATGATGCATGCTTCAACAAGAGGAAAACATGTTTTCTTCCCCAGACTGGCCTATGCAACTTTACAGTAATTGCCATCTCTGGATCCGAGACTCCTTTAGACTCATTCTCTGTCCCTCACAGAACTTGACACAATGCTCTCGTGTCTCTTACTCTCTTCTATCCAGTTTATAATCTGAAGAACATATGCATCTTAATGACAGGGCAGTTTCCTAGGCTCTTTCGAAAGTCTCTGAGCCAACTCTCATGTAAGATACCCACCCATCAGGCCTAACTATCACCTACAAATGAAAGGAACCAGCAATCTCTATTTTGAGTCAAGTTAATCCCTTCCCACTCATCTTTAGACAGAGGAAAGACATTGAACATTTTCTCGACATAGAAACTTGGGAGTATTTTCCAGGACAGCAGTGGTTCACTTTAGATATACTCTTCGAAAATAAACTATTCTGTCCTTCGTTTTACCTTACAAACTACCCAGATCATTTTAGAGTTTAAGTCATAGTATCAAAAAATGGGTCACTTCTGTATAGATATCTGCTTTGAATGTTCATATTTTAGCTACGTGTCTCCTTTTATTTAGTGAATGTTACAGTGTGGATTAAAAGTTAAATATCCAATTTTATAGTGTTTTACAAACATGCTACTGTTGTCTCTGCTCAATTTCTTCCTTCGTGATAGGTTCTTGCTAGGTGCATTAGGCTGAATTAGACCTGATCATTTCCCTCACCTAGCATCTAACTTTAAGAATATGGGGGTATGCTACCATGCTCAATTTGCTACAGAAAGTATTACAATTTTATTGAATCAAGCATTCCAGCACTTACCAGGGATGCTAATTTTATCCAGAAAAATTATTCCTAACCCAAAGTAATACAGACACCCTTTCTATTAACCTCTAAATTATTTACAGAAGAGCTTATTTATATTCAGACACCTAAATATTGACTATATGTGGGATTTAGTCTGACATTATTTATACTGAGTAATCTGCTTATGCATTTCATACAAATTTGAAGTTATTTAGCATTAAATGGCCATACTTTTCCTATTGATAATAGTCACTACTTTATACTGATCATGGATTCAACTGCAGAGGCAGGTTCATTTTCAGTCTTGTAGACATTTCTTTTCCCAGTAAATGGAAAGCATCTTTTGTTAACAAAGGGAAATTAATTTCAGTTACTGATGTGAAAATCTCTTTTTTCCCCATGTTTTCAGAGAGTTTACAGAAGACTTAGAAGCAATATTGCTATTGTTTTTATTTTTTCCCCCATTTTCTGGGCTTGTTCTATATCTCAAAATAAAAGATAGATAACAAACTATTAATTACATAAAAGATCACATACCATTTTCTATACTTTTTTATTTATAAAAGATGATTGAGGAGGAGGACATTGTGTGTGTGTGTGTGTGTGTGTGTGTGTGTGTGTGTGTGTGTGTGTGGAGTGGTTAAAGTACTTGTGTACTTGCCATGCAAGTATGAGGACTGGAGTTCATATACCCAGAATCCACATAAAGGCCAGAGAATGAGCCTGTAATTGCACCCTCAAAAGGTACAGACATGGGATCCCTAGAGAAAACTGGCTGTTGGGACTTGTCATATTACTAAGGTCCAGGTTTGACTGAGAGACCCTGCCTGTCATATCAGATGAGAAGGAAGAGTAATCAAGGATAACCTCTGATGTCAAACTCTGCCCTTTAATAACATGCACAGATTTGCATTTGTCCCAACGTACACATGCTCACCCACACACTGTGCAAACATGCATATGTCAACACACATATGAAAGTGAAAAAATAAATATTAAAGAAACAAATAAAAGATCTTAATTATATAAATTCTAATTTATTTTCAAAGGTCATAATAGAATATTATTACAATAGTAGAATATTATTATAATAATATTAGTAGGACAGTAAATTATATTCATTGCAAACTGTTAATTTTAGAATTAGTTTTATTTAAAAATATTTCATTTAGCATGCTATTTCATTCAAACATATTCAACAAAATACAAAATTCACCATGTTTTTAATGTTGTATCATCATTTGGTTTGAAATAGCAAAACAGGAAAAGATGATTTCTTTTCCCAACTAAGCTGATGCTACCCAGTTCTGATGGTGGAATTATTTGATGATATGACACAAATATCACCAAAGTTGCAATAAACAAAATAGTGTTCTACCCTGAAGGGGGGAGACAAGGAAGCCAGGAATATTAGAGCATTTTACCTTTGCTGCTTTTGTTCTTCAGGTAGCTGTTACATGCCTTATATTTTAAAATGCAGTGCACTGTGGGCCCCAGACAGTTATGAAACCCAATGGTTCAAGTGAAATAATGCCAATTTTCTGTGGGTAAATTCCTCTGAAGGAGAGCTGCAGTTAGACAAAAGCCATATGGAAAATATGACACAGTATGCTATCCATACCACATCTATAACAAGCCCTGGTAAGGAAGGATAGTTAATTAAAAATTACACAGCAATCTGTTAGCTAGAAGTTTGAGGTCAGGTTTGGCAGATTAAACACTTAGAAGTTCCTCAACCATATGCTTGAATTACCATGTGGTTTCCAAAGGAATAATTTATGAGACTATTGATTGCACATATTTCAAATGAAATATATGGTTTGAGGAAACCACACAGGCCAGTGGGATCCAAGCAATGCAGTAGGAGTCTCACCTGAATGTGCTACGAATACTGGTTTGATTACAAGAAGAAAGGTTGGGAAAGGATACAAAGTAGAGAATGGAATGCATGCCATATTTTATGTATTTTAAAATATGATCAATTTGAATATGCAAAATAAAAGCTAATTTATTTTATTTCCAGGAAATAAAACTCCAAAGGAGTTATATTATGCCTTTACTTGGCGTGTAATTTAAGTAAAAATTCAAAAAAAGATTAAGATTTATTCTTGAATTTTTTCTCCAGGCTTATTTTAGACCTCTATATACATATGCATACATATACACATGTACACACACACACACACACACACACACACACACACACACAGAGAGAGTCATCAGCTCTCTGCCCTTTTCTTGTCCATTTCTTGTCACCCAAATAGCTGCGCTGGTCCTTCCTGTGGTGTGGAACTCATGCATCTGGTTTACATGAATTTTAACACTTGAAAGTCTTACAGTGACTTACAGGAAGCATGCAGGCAGAGGTTGTGCAAAAACAATGGTCATAAGAAAGATGACAATACTGAAATACTGTGGTGTTTATCTGTGTTTAATATGTGATTATGGCTTTGGTTATGCTGTATTTCAACCATATTTCACAGAACCTGTCTGAGGCTGCCACTTCCATAATCCCTAGTGTATGAAAATATGATACAATAACAAGGGGTCAGCACTGAAATCATATACATACAAGTAATATATGACCTGAGCAGAACATGTGTGTATACATAGGAGTGCACATATTTGTGTTATAATATTTAAATAAGTAGAGGCTGCAGTTTTGAGAGAAAGCAAAGGGATGTAGAGAAGAAAGGAAAGGGAAAATTATGTAATTATATTTTAACTTCAAGAAATATATTGAGAGAATGAGTTGTCTTATTCTTAAACATACACAAACACAAATACAACACAATAAAAAAACTATATAGTCTGAAGGGATAAACACTTTAGAAAGTTCAGCTACCTATTCTGAGGAACCGTAAGTGAAACACTGGCACCTGGAGTGAAAAATGTTTGCAATTTCCTCATGTTCTTGGTATTAAAAAACAAGGAGGTCAGGTCAGAAACAGGATGGTTAATCAGTACACCTGGAGTCTGGAGTAAGGGAGACAACAGTGCTCAGGTGTTCAATAAGAAGGCGCAGAACAGACTCAATCTCCCAAGCAACCCAATGAAGCCAACACTAGTTTCTGATGTCATACCCTGGTATTATAAAAGCTCCATTTTATGGCTTTGGTGATATTTCCTATCATTTTAAAATCCATTTAAAAACCCCTCTTTATAGGTACATTCAGCCTCACAACAAAGGCTCCATATCCAAACTGAAGAGCGAAGGAGATTGTGTTGGCCCAGGTCCCAATACAGATCTGTCACTTTTAAGTACCCACCCAAACAGAAAATATTTGGAGCAGTGTTTTTCAGCATAAAAACAAGAAGAATAGAGGATGATAACATCTGAGTTTAAAAGTCATTCTTCAGAAGTATTAAGTTTGTATTTAAGTAGAAAGGCATAGAAAGGCACAGTTTGTTAGATTTTATGAGTGCAAGACAGCATTCCACTATGGCACATATCCAGGTAGTCATCATTCAACACATGTTTCCTGATGATCACCTTCTGCCAGGCCCTGTTCTATGCTGGTAGTGAAAGAGTGAACACTAGAAATTTTCTATTAAACAAGTCACATGTGCTATGCAAAACTACAAACAACTAAAACGAATGCAGGACATTGATGGGCAGTGGCTGTGAAACTAATTTGCACTAAGCAATAAGAGTTACAGTTACCTGAGGGAGCAATACTAACATCGAGATGAATACAAGGATGAAACTAGCCTCAGGGAGGTAAGATGAAGAGTCACTTTTCTTCAGGGTGTGGGCATTGGTAGATTGTCCATGTTTCTGTTGAAGACCCCATACCCACATGCATATGGGCACCACTAATTAGACTCTGTAGGTTACTAATTATTTTTCAAAAAGATATGGAATGGGGAGAGGAACATGTTAAGGGGTCTCAAAAAATCGGTAATGCTAGATAGTGGGAATGAATATTATGAAAATACATTGGATATATGTATGAGCATTTTAAAGAACAAATAAAGATGTTAGTTTTTAAGAAACACAATATTCCAGATAAGAAGAACACCTGAATGACAGGTGTGGGGTAAACACAATGAGGCAGGAGGATAACCTAGAAGGAAAAACTGAGGGAATATGAAGGCATTTACACCTCAGCACACTGAGCCCCTGCATGAATAGTTTCATTAAGTTGTAACAACAATACGAAACCACTAGAGTTTCATATATTCCAAGAGAGCCTAGTCTACATATGAAGTTCTAGGCTAGCTAGAGATACATGGTAAAACCTTTTCTCAAAAAATGTGCATAATCCAAAAATAACTTGAATTAAAGACAGAGATTTAATGATGCTACCTATCCACTGACAATTTTCAAATATGTCTTCAGCTATGTCTCCCAAAATTAAACTCAAATCAACATTTCAAAGTAGATGCCTAGTAGTCTTCATTAACCAATTAAGATAAACAAAAACAAGTCTTGGGGATGAAGAGACGACTCAGTGGGTAAAAGTGCTGGTCCCAAAGCATGAAGATCTGAATTTGAATCCTCAGAAGGCATGCAAAGGCCAAGTTCTGTTGCTGATATCTTTAATCAAAGTGTTTATATGGTGAGATGGGAGGCAGAGTCAGGAAAATACTGGAATCTAGCAAGTCAGCTATATATATGCAAAGGCAAAACAAGAGTCTATCTCAAATTAGATGGGAAATAAAGACCAACGCTATAGTTGGTTCTCTGTTTTCTGCAGTCTTGTTAGTGTATCTCTCTCTCTCTCTCTCTCTCTCTTTCTCTCTCTCTCTCTCTCTCTCTCTCCCTCCCTCCCTCCCTCCCTCCCTCTCTCACTCTTTCCACCTTCTCAGAGTGTTATGAGTAGGTTCTCCCCCCCCCAACGCTACCTGTCTGGTCCCACTCTTTGTTCCTCCCCACTGGCCACCTGGTCCCATTGCCATGCTAGCTCCAAATAACACGCTGAGACTCTGTATTTGATACAATCTTGGCCAGTTACTATCATTGTTTATGGGCTAGCTCTGTCTTAATGATTAACCCATTACTACTATTCTAAGTATTTCCATGTGGCTCATCTTACTGGAGAGCGGAGGACCCTCATCTGCTCTCTCCAGGCTCTACATGCTGACTCCTCCTTCCTCCTTCCTCTTTCCTCCTTATCTCCTAGCCCCACCTATCTTGCTTTCCCATTGGCCACAGTGCTTTATTCATTAACCAGTATGAGAAACATATTTACAGAAAACATCTCCCATCATCAGAGTACTCGTTCAGTAATATTGTGACCATTGACTCTACATAACTGCTGGTCTGAAAACTAAGTCACCGTTAATTCCAGTTCTCTACTTTTTTATGTTTATGGTTCACTCTGTTTGCTTGGGAAGGTGTCTTGCTAAATGAGTCAAGGTTGTAGACATGGCTTGGCTCAAACTTATGACAGTACATGTGCCGTAGACTCCTGAATGCTAGGAACAGAGGCATTCTGTCCTTGTTCCTTCAACTCTAAAACCCCCCTACTCTCTCCCCCACTAACATGTCAAGTTGACTCCATCTTCAACAGTATTACTATATTTCTTCACTTCCATTAACCTTCAGAATATAAAACAATTTGTAAATGCCAATGCCATTCTTAGAATAAGATTTCTGAGTCTGGTCTTTCAAGCATTCCAGTGAGAATCAACCTGTATGTTTGCATGTAATTCAACTTGTGAGGTCCCAGTGTTAGACATTTTGTTACAGATATGGTAAGACTGTGGAATCTGAACTTTAATGAATTTCCATAAGGAAGGTTATGAAGCATCATCTTGTCTTCTTAGTTGCCATGGAAACATATCCATTGAATTTTTCTGGAGTGATTTCTGATGAGGAAAGTAGGGATGGGGACAGGAGGAATCCCTTCCTTACTACCTTAACCCATCTTCATTAGACAGCTGGACATCCAAAGTTCCTTTATCCCATCATGATTGTGTCCTGTTTTATATTAATGCACTTCAGTTAAAACTTCATTTCTCAGCCTAGCACATAAAGGAACAAGCAGATTAGCTTTCTTTATTACTAAAATATATTCTCCCTTCCCTTTCCTACCTCTAAACTTTTCATCTTTCTTTACTCTATTTCAAATTTGTGGCCTCTTTTTAATATATATATATATATATGTATATATATATATATATATATCCTGCTCAGTATGTATAATGTTACTTATGAATGTTTTCAGGGATAAACATTTGGTATAGAATAACTTAGAGGTGTGTTTTCTCTGGGAAACAATATTTCTCCCACTCTCATCATTCCTTAGTTGCTTGTATCTCTGTGTAAGGTTGAGGCCTCATGAGCTCCTACTATCCACTTCAGCATGTCTGATGTAGTTGTGCTTGTTCAGGTATGATTAGGCATCCATGCAGGTGAGACTTTATGGGTGCAGCTTCTAGCATCCCTAAGACACACATTCTCACAACAAATTGATCATGGGGCTCTTATACTCTTTTTCTCCTTTGTCTATAACAATTCCTGAGCCTTAGATGTAGTAGTATTTTATGGATGTATTGATTGGGACAGGTATCCACAACTCTGTACTTTGGTGTCATTTTCTGTGATGGGCTCCATCTGTTACAAAAAGAAGTTTCTCTGATGAAAGATATGGCCTACACTTCTATATGGGTATAATAACAAATGTTAAGGTTGTAGATAGTGATTATGTAGCTTTAGTAAAGTATTAGTTATAGGTTATCCTCCAAATTTGATAGCTTTACTAGCCCTAGTGGCCAGGTTTCCAGTGTCTTTTGTAGAGGATCATGGAACTGTAAAGCAGTGACAGCTAGTATTTAAAAAAGTCAACCCTCTAGATGTTGTTGGAGAGCTCTGCTTGGCAAAAGTGAATCACCAGACACTCAGGGGGGACCCCTACTTGACAAAGTTGTGAATGGCTGATGTTTTTTGTCCATAAGTTTCTTGGCTACCACTGCTATGACTCCCTAACAAGAACAGCTGTGGGGCTCTTTCCACAGGCCTTTGGTGGTATGTTTTGTACTCTTTGATCATACATATAGCTGTGGATGATCTACAAGATGGTTCTTCTTAAGTTGTATAATATTGATGAACAAAAATAATACTAGGAGATTTTTTTCATAACTCAGATTATTGATATAGGAGATTTCTCAGCTACAAGACAGCCTTTTACACATTTAGCCAAGACCTCAGCTGATTCCAAGGAGGCTGATTGCCCCTCGGGACAAAAATACAATGTCATTCTCCCAGGTGTTTTTTACTGATTCAAACTCAGAGTTCTAAGCAACTTTATTCTGCAAGTACGCCTTGCCATTCAAGGTCCAGTTAACTAATTGTTATGGTTAAGTCTTGATTTCCACTGTCATTTCTTGTCTGACAACTATCACCAACTTAGAACTACGTGCAAGGGTCAATGTGACATTCTTATCCTGATAAATACTTTGAAACTTAATTTATGTTTTGGGTGTGGGTAAGAACTTGTGAAACAAGCTGCAATTGTCCAGAGTGAGGAGGGAAGAATGGGGAGACAGCAGAGAGAGTGGAGATAGATGGCAGAGAGTGAGGCAGATGAGAGACAGCAAGAAGGAGAAGGCAGGAGAAGAAGGCAAGAGAAAATAGAAAGAATAGAGGAAAGTGTAGGGAGTCAGAGAGCAAAGGGCAGAGGCAGCAGTGTAGCAGTGGAGAGGCAGAGAGAGATAAAGATGCAGTACTAATTAGGGAGAAGCTGTTGAATGGACCAGTGGGGGAAGAACAAGAGAGCTTTTCAGAGAAGTTTTTCTAGATGAAATAATAAGAAAGTTATCATAAGAAAGTGCCTGTGTTTCTTTATTTCCCCTCATATTAAAAAAAATCTAACTATTAGATAGATAAGAACTTTTCCTAAGCTATTGCTGCATTTGTGGGTTTTGTTTTTTGTTTTTTTTTTTTTTGCATATCCTGGCATTGATTGGGGGCTGAACCTTCATAGTCAGCAATAACTTGGCATGGCATGACATCCCTCTGGTTGAGCAGGTCATAAGTCTAATTAGAGAGCTGTTGGCTACTTCCAAGGTATACCTGGCATTATTGTAACTTCAGGGTTATTATGCCATGCTGGCCATTGTGGTTCATAGGTATCATAGCTAGGTAGGGCTGTTGGTCGATTATCCCCTTTGAAAGCTTGCATGGAACCTGGGGTAGATTTATTTTTCTTTCTTATGTTACATATCAATCCCAGTTCTCCCTCCTTTTCTCCATCTTTCCCTCCCTCTCTTTTTAAAAAAGAAAACTTTTATGATAAATTCAGATTCATGGATTATTATTGCAATATTTCTTTTCAGTAAGCACTTGAGATACTTTTGAAACTTTCCTTACCAAAGTAATTTCAGCATACATTTTTTTTTCTATGAGGTTGCTCTGAGTCATCTCATACTTTATCCTGTACTATTTGACCAGGTTCATGTACAGTATTTGATTTCCATTATATTAGGGCTCTATCTGTTTGCTCTCTTTTGATGTTTAAAGAAAGTGACTTCTGAGAGTAAATAGTGAAAGTGTACATTACATTTCCAAAAATTAAAACAAAAATCAAAATTTAATTTTGTCTCATGGAAGTTATATATATATCATCTATATATATATAGATCATCCCAAGTGAACTTTCCATATTTCCCTCTCCATGAGCTGCTGTTCCTCAATCTTAGCTTTATGCATTAAGAGTGATTTTTCCAAACCTAATTAAAATGATGAGTGATGATCACAGTAAATCTTAGTATATTACCTACTAGAGAAAGACAACTACAAAGTGGAACTAAAGTAACCTACAGTAACAGAGAATTATTCTTTGTTCTTGACAATGCATTTTAAAGGCACTTTCCAATATTAAGAGGTTTACATGTGCATTTCCAACTGGTTGCTTCCATTTATAGGTGAGGGAAGTTATTATAGTTTTAGTTTCAAGCCTAAGTAAATTATCTCCTTGATCTGAAGGTGGGGGTAATTAATTCACTAGACTCAAGATAAATGATAAATGGATGTTTTATTGGGGGAAAACATACACAGAACAATAAAGAACTGCCACAGATAGCGTTTCTCTGCCCTTCCGATAGGATCTGTGACCCAAGAGAAAATGAGCATATGAGAGAGTGACCATGCCTCATGTTTTCTCTTCCTGCTCCTATCCACACCTGAAGTCATGCCCAAAGGGGTGGGAGCCACAGCTACAGGTTCACTGCAAATTGCCCCTACATTGCTCAACTTCTTATACATTAAATCTTAGATCAAGGGTTTAAACTCAGTATATTTTACCCTATATATGGACTTATCCAAAAGAGTTCAGGAGACTTTTTCAAACATATAAGGCATTTCCCTCCTGAATTTGTGAACAATTCTCCTTTGTTTAAGTTTTAAAAAGCAGCAAAAAAGAAAGGTGCAAAGCAACAGAGTTCGAGTGGAGGGGTGTTTTTTTAGGGGAAAGGGATCATAAAAAGGGGAAAGAAGAGGGGGAGATAGGCCTCTTGGGACAGGAACAGTAGAAGAGAGGAAAGTGAGGCAGGAGAGAGAGAGACAGAGCCAGAGACAGACAGAGAGACAGAGAGATGCGGAGAGAGAAAGAGAGAAGGAGGATGGAGGTGATCAGGGCCCTTATAAAAGAGAACATAGTGAATAGGCACAGGTGGTGTTCTTAGTGGCTGCAGCTGAGGGTATATCCTTTCAGAACTCCAAAGGCACACCAGTACAAATGCCTAAATACTAGCATCCTTCTCTGATTTTTGACTTGTTTTTGATGTGTATATATACAGCAGTGTAAGAACCCCCTTTTGTTTATCAACAGATCTTTTGCTAAAGTTTAGAAGTCTGTTTATTGCAATGAAACTTTTGTGAAAACATGTTTGAGAGAGGGTCTCACTAGATGACCACAACCTTAGCAATTCTCCTACCTTGTTGTCATAAGTATTGACTTTTAAGAAGGACAACAATATGCTCAGGTATTTAGGCAACTTTTTATATATGAGGCTTTCAACTTACCTTAAACTAGCATGAAGAGAAATGGAGTGTATTTTCTTTTTTTTTCACTGTGTCTTTTTATTTAAATAACGTCCTTTTAATTTATTTTACATACCAACCAGTTTTCCCTCCTTCCTCTTTTCACATACCCTTCCCTTTCCCATCTCCCCATCTCCCCAACTACTCCTTCCTCATCTTCATCCAGAAAGGGGCAAGCTTCACATAGCCTTTCACAAAGCATGACTCTTCAAGTTGAAGCATGACCCAGCAAGGGGAACATGTTGCCAAAAGCCTGCTAAGAGATAGGAAGAAGTCCTGTTCTCACTGTTAAAAGCCTTACTAAGAGCCCAAGATACACAATTATCATACGCATGCAGAGATCCTAGGTCAGTTCCATGTAGTCTTTCCAACTGTTGGCCCAGTGTCCATGAGCTCCCATAAGCTCAGGTCTGATGTCTCTGGGTTCCTGTGCCATGACCCTCCTGGTTCATACAATCCCTCCTCCTTTTATTCCGGGAGATTCTTGGAGCTCACAGCACAGTTCTTGTCTTTTGATCTGTGCCTCTGCTTCCATCAGTTACTGAATAGAGTACATCTGATGGCAATTAGGGAAGTCACCAACCTGTTTACAGTAAATGGGTAGTTTAGGCACTCTCTCTTATAATTGGGTTCCTGGTGGTTTCCCTGGCACCAAATTTCTCTCTAACCCCAATATGCCACCCCATCAAGACTTCCTGTTCATTACTTTCCTTCTCCATCCTGCCTCCAACCCATCTCACACACCTAGCCCACTCAATAAGCTGCTTCTAGTTCCCATCACTCCTTCCTGCCAACTCCCATCCCCTGCTAACCCAGATCTTTCCTACTTCCCCTTCCCAGGGAAATCCATGAATCCTTCAGTGGGCCCTCCTTGTTATCTAGACTCTGGGGATGTGGAGTATAGGTTGGTTATCCTATACTTTACTCTTAATAATCTCTTATGAGTGAGTTTACCATGTTTGTCTTTCTGGGTTTGGGTTACCTCCCAGAGAATGATTTTTCTAGTTCCACCCATTTGCCTGCAAATTTCATGAGGATTGCAAATAGATTTGTACCGAATGCATAAAATTTGTACCTGCATAAAACTCAAGTTCAAGTGGATCAAAGACCTCAACATAAATCGAGTTACACTGAACCCGATAGAAGAGAAAGTGAGAAAGGGCCTTGAATGCATTAGCACAGGAGACTGCTTCCCATTATAACATCAGTAGCACAGACAGAGATTGACAATTAATGAATAGGACCTCCTGAAACTGAAAAGCTTTTGTAAGGCAAAGGACACTGTCAGTAAAACAAACAGCAGCCTAAAGGATCCACACCAACCCCTCATTTGACAGAAGGATAATCTCTAAAATATATAAAGAACTCCAGAAGCTAACCATCAAAATACCAAATAATCAAATTTTAAAAATAGGAATATAGAGCTAAACAGAATTCTCACTAGAAAAATCTCAAATGGCCAAAAGACACTTAAAGAATTGCTTTCATCCTTAGCCATCAGGGAAATGCAAATCAAACAACTCTAGAATCATCTTACACCTGTCAGAATTATTCAGATAAGAAACATTGATGGCAGCTTATGTTGGAGAGGATGTGGAGAAACGGGAACACTCTTCCACTGTTAGTGGGAATGCAAACTTTTACAACCACTTTGGAAATTTGTATGGCCGTTTCTTAGAAAATTGGGAATCAATCTACCTCAAGTTCCAGTTATACCAGTCTTGGGCATATACCCAGAGGATACAAATAAGAACACTTGTTCGATTATTTGTAATAGCATTATTTGTAATATCTAGAACCTGCATACAATCTAGATGCCACTCAAGCAAAGAATAGAAAAGGAAAATGGGGGTCATTTACATTTCTCAGTTGTAAAAAATGATGACCTCATGAAATTTGAAGGCAAATAAATTGTATTTCATTAAGTAACAAAATTCGTTTAGGAATAGAAAAATTTAGGGTGTAGTTAGATCTTGGTTGTTAAGAGAGTTGGAGAAGGGACTTCATGGGTTACAATCAGACTAACATAGCATTACCTACTATAATAACTAAGAGATCGTTACCCCAAGTTCTTTCTAATTGTGTTTCCCAACAGGCAAATACTCTCAGGTTGTTTTGGTAGTGTGACTAAAAGAAAGATTTATGACTCAGAATATCACTGGGCTTTTAACTACCTGTTTTGTAAGTGAGGGTATATAAATCAAGAAATTATAGATTAACTGACTCTTCAATTAATTTATTTCCACTTCAATAGGTGAAAGCAACAGAAGGGCTTACACTTAGAATGTTTTGAAACATCCCAAAGCTCTAATGCCTTGAACTTATACTGTGTAGAGCTATTAAATCAACCACTGTAGTGAATTTATAATACCTTGGTTCTTATACACGTCTGATGCTAGACAGAGTACAGATTTATAGACAATCATATATTATGTATCAGCTATAAAACATCTTATACTTTTGCACTAGATTTAAGAAAAATAAAAATTCTGACAAAGGAGACACTGCACTGGAAATACAAGACCTTTAGCTCATGTTGCACACCTTACAGGTGTTTCTGTGTTCAAGTGCATTTTTGTGTTTAGATTCTCACAAAAGCGCATTGAGACATCAATAGTAGTTTCTTGAAGCCACAGTAATGTCTAGAAAGGAGAAAGCTTTTAGTTCAGCAGAAAATTGAGTCCATTTTTTAATCTTAATGTTCATGAAGGTTTTAGTGGTACAAAGCCGAGCATCAACCCTGCAAAAGGACATTAGCCCTAAATAAAAGTGCAGCTTGACTTTTTAGTCGGTTGACACAGAGTAAAAATAATAAGTGGACCACATTTTTAAAATTATAATTAATAGAGAATAAGGACTGTTGTCAAGTACTGAAGTGAATGTGGGAACCTTAAAGGATCTCCTCTTTCCACATAAAGATAGAAAAGGTGAGAGTGAAGAGAAATTAAGGTGGTTCTCTTCACTATAAATTCAGTAAGGAGTAAATGCGCTTAGATTAAAAGTAAAAAGAAGACAAGAGTTTATAAAAATACATTTTTCTAGCTTTCTAACTTAAAAGTCAGCAAATATTTCATTTACTATTTTTTTTTACATATTTGGGAAGCAATTTTTATAGACACATGGTCACTAAAATAATGACTTCTTCGATCCAGGTAAGGTGGTATACATACCACCTGTAATCCTAGTACTAAGCAATCTGAGGACCACAATCTTGAGGTCAGCTTGGGCAACAAAGAAGACTTAGACTCAAGCAAAAAATGAAATGATTTGCAGGATCACTTCCATTACTTTCTCATATTCAGAAATACACAATGTCTTCAGCATGAAAGAATACCTCCCTAGTGTATATATTTATAGATGCATATATATGTACACTAATGTATATTTTTATATCTACTCATATTTTTATATGTGAACAATTGATGCATTTTATGTATTTTTCTAGGTAATATGGCTGCAATGCCTTTCCACTCAAGAAATAGACTGCTTCCTCTTTCCTCTCCCTATTTTCTCCTTAATTTATCCTCACAGCTCACATCATTTTTCTTTTACTTTTAACTCTGTTTTATTCATTTTATTTATTTAATAAATATTTATTAAGAACACATCTGAAAACAAAACCAATATTGTATCTTTAAATGGTGTCACAATATATACTTTAAAAGACTGTAATGGGATTATTTTTCTTTTTATCAAAGAAAGACATTATAACTCCTGGCATAAAAATAACAAATTTCCTAGCATTGGCCTGCCATTTAAAATATTTTATTTTTAAATATTTTGGAACTTTTATAAACATACAAGTTTCACAGATTACAGTCCTATTGTCCCTCCTGCCCTACTGTCACCTCAGACTCTCCAAAAGGCCAGGACCCAAGTATTCCAATATTTTATCTGCTCATGTTCCCTGTATTTGTTCTGGAGTATTTGAGATTGATCTGTAGAAAAAATGCTTCATGTACTTGAGTCTTTCATTATATACTTCCTATAAATGAAATATTACCTCATACAATCACTCTACAATTATTGAAATTGTACTAGAAATTGAACAATGAAATACTCTTGGCATCTAATCTATTGGCATTGTTCAAATCAAATTTCAGCTTCAAATATTTTCAACCATAACCCCAACAATGGATTTGGTAGAATAAAAACAATGCTGTCTTGAATAAACTCCCATCCAGTTCTCAGACTGCATTCCCTAACGATACTATTGATACTATTTAAGCTGCTGTTGCCATTGCTACTTCTCCCTCCTCATCTTCCTTTTCTTTCCTCCTCCCCTTTCTTGCCCTTTTTCTTTCTCCACCATTCTTTTCCTCCTCATCCTTTTCCAGTTTCTCTTGAGACAAAACCTCATTTAGCCCAGGCTGGCTAGAAATTGCATGCAGCTGAGGCTTACCCCAAATGCCTGATGCTCCTGCTTCATTCAGAATACTGGTGTTAGACAGAGTATGATACATTTCTGGCCTGCCAGGGCTATAAGTGAGACCCTTTCACAAGCAAGCCAGAAAGCAAACACACAAACAACCTTTTCCTGTTATCTATAATGTAAACCTACTGCTTTTCTCTTGGGAATTTATCTTTTGAGGTAAATGAGCTTTGTTTTCTTATGGGGATAGGAAACAAACCCATGGCCCCATGCATGTTAGGCAAGCATTATACTACTGATCTACAACCCCAGCTCTTCTAAAGCTGTTCTTCCAATTGCATTACTTCTATATATTTAGTTTATTCTGTGGTAAGGCAGAATCCTACCATATATACATGTACTATTTGTTTGTGTTTATATATAAATACATACTTTTGTTTGTGCTGCATGTTTGTCATTATTATATTTTATTATTTTGGATGTTTATGTTTATATATATATATATTTCTGTTCAGTATTATTTTTATTGCTTTATTCTCTAGTCCATTATGTTACTTATCATGTTAATGTCAAGTTTCCTGACAATGGCCATATTTGAATAGCTTTTATTTCAAATCATTATTATAACCATGGGGGTTCAGTAGCTCAATTAAATAAAGTTTGAGCATAGTATTTTAATTCCATGTCCTTACATTAAAGATCAAAACAATTTAAGCATCATTGAACTTCAATTTGTGGACAACTTCCTCTCTGATATAAATTAAGAATTGTGAAGTCACTTGATGTGATTTAGAAAGAAAATTTATGGTTGGTAGTAGGAAGGAGGTTATGTACTATTGGAAAGGAAGGTGATACATATGTTTGAACATAGTATGCTTGATTGGTATTATATATATTTGTCAAAACAGAAGGATTTTACAATACATAAATATGTGTGATATAGAAATCAACACAGATGCATGTATAAACGAGTATGTTGAATCTGAGAATTGTAACAGTTGATGTGACAGATTGTATTTTTTATGTATACTTTGACAGACTAATCACAAGTAACAAATTAATTGGTGTAGGCACTGTTTTTCATTCTACAGATAAAGTTAACTTGAGTGAAATCAGAATGATTAAGAACTATGAGGGAGAGAAGCTTAGTTGTTAGAATGTTTGACTAGCATGCTCAAAGCCTCTGGTTCCATTCCCAAGACTTCCAGCAGGTGTAAACAGGAGGGTTAGGAGTTCAAGTTCATCCTTAGATGCATAGCAAGTTAAAATATTAGCTTGGGCTGTAAGAAACCCCATTTCAAACAAGTAAGCAAAGGAGAGAGAAGTGGAATCCTCCCAATGCTACCTTTGGTTGTTGCTTTATTTTCAGAGTAGTGAAAGGAATTTCTTGAAAGCTGGAAATGAGGCAACTACAGAATTTCAGGGTCATTCAGGTTGTAAGCCTAGACTTTAATCACTGAGCCGTTTTTCCACCTGGGTTAAACTGTAAAATTTACAGTAAACCTACTGAAGATCAAAAGAGAAACATGTATATTCTTGATATTCTGTAACACTAATAATAAATGGCCCAGAGACTGATATTGGGGTTCAAGCTTCAAGGTGAAGATCAGAAAAGCAAAGCAGCTGCATATTACCTCTCACCTCTACTCAGCCTGAAAGGGCTGATCCATGCATGAACTCTTCACCAGGTCTCAAACTGCTGCCTCTCCTCAGTGTGGCTGGAGAACAAAATGCTTCTCTGAGGCCTGGCTTCTGTCTTACATACTTTCCTAATGTTGGTATTAAAGGTGTGAGCTGTAATTCCCTTTGAGACTGATTCACTCTTGTGTAGATCTGGGTGGTCCTGGACTCACAGAGAACCATCTATTTCTTAAGCCAATCCTGAGTCCTAGGATAAAAGGTGTGTACTACCACTTCCTAGCTTCTGGTTGCTGGGAATTAAGGTGTGTGTCTCCACTGCCTGATATCTAAAACTTGAGGCTGACTTTGCTTTTCTGAATCCTCAGTCAAGATTTAATAAATCATAGATAATATAATATGCCATTACAATATGACAACGGGACTTGATTTTATCTCATGGAGCTCTTTTTTTTTTTTTTTTAAGAAGAATATTTGTGCTTTAGTCACTGTTCTATTGTTGTGAAGAGACACCAGGATCACAACAATTCTTTTGGTCTTTTTTCTTTCTTCCTTTCTTTTCTTCTTTCCTTCCTTCCTCTCTTCCTTCCTTCCTTTCTTTATTCACTATTTTTAAAATTTATTGTATATACCAACCACAGTTTCCCCTCCCTCCTTTCCTCCTGTTCTCTCCCAAAACCCTCCCTTTACCAACCCCAGGCCCTGTCCACTCCTCCTTCTCAATTCAGATAGGGTAAAGCTTCCGGAGCAATCACAACCCTTGTCAGAACATATCAGGTTGAGGCAGAACCAAGCTCCTTCCACTGCATCAATGCTGAACCATGAATGTTGGTTCCAAAGAGCCTGCTCATACATCATACATACAGGTCCTGGTTCCACTGCTAGCGGCCCCACAAAAGATCAAGCTACACAACTGTCACCAGATGCAAAGGGCCTAGGTCAGTCCCATGCTGGCTCCCTAGCTGTCCACCCAGGGTCCCTGAGCTCCCACAATTTCAGGTTTCCCCATTATGATCTTGACCCTCTTTGATCATATAAGCTCTCCACTCACTCTTCAACTGGACTCCTGAAGCTTGGCACACTGCTTTCTTGTGGATCTCTGCATCTGCTTCCATCTGGTACTGTATGGAAGCTCTATGATGACAATTAGGTTAGTTCCCAATCTGATTACAGGGGAAGCGCCAGTTTAGGTATCCTCTCCACTATTGCTAGGAGCCTTAGTTGAGGTCATCCTGTGGGTCCCTGGAAGTTACCCTAGAAGCAGGTTTTTCCCTAATCCCATAGTGACAGTCTATCATTATATTTCTTTTATTGCTCCTCTATCCGCAGTACCAACCCCAACTCAACCTTTCGGATCCCATGCTCCCATTATTCCATCCCCTCTCCTCTATATTGCCCCAATATACCCAATTTACCCAGGCCATCTCATCTATTTCCTCTTCACAGGGAGATCCATGTGCCCATCTTAGGGTCCTCTTTATTACCAAGCTTCTCTGGGGCTGGGGATTGGAGCCTAGGTATCCTTTGCTTTATATCTAATATCCATTATGACTGAGTACTTACTGTGTCTTTCTTTCTCACTCTGGATTCTGGATTACCTCACACGGGATGAATTTTTTTCATGATGTCATTTATTTTTTTTTCCTGCTAAGTAATTATTCCATTGTATAGATACACCACATTTTCTTTATCCATTCTTCAGCTAGGTTGCTTCCAGGTTATGGCTGTTTAGAATGATGCTGCTATGAACATAGTTGAGCAAGTGTCCTTGGATCACAGCAACTCTTATCAAAGAAAACATTTAGTTCGAGCTTGCTTATAATTGGAGACATATAGTCCATTATCATCATGGCAACATAAGGACAGAGAATTAACTGAGAACTCTACATCTGAATCCACAGACAGTGTAAAGAGCCACTGGGCTTAGCTTAGTCTTTTGAAACCCAAAAGTCTACTTTCAGTGCCACACTTCCTTCAATAAGGCCACAACTAACTTAACAAGGCCATAAGGCCATACCTCTTAATACTTCTCAAGTAGTGTCACTCCTTGATGACTAAGAATTCATATGTAAGAGTTTATAGGGGTCAATCTTATTCATACATTCTAGTGTGTGGCATCCATTGGCTTTTAATCATATCATAATATAAAAACATATTCAGTCCAACTTCAAAAGTCCTCATAGTCTGTCTCAATTTGGGACTATATAAAAGTTCAAAGTTTGAAGTCTCTTCTGCAAATCAAGAAAATCTCTTGACTGCAACCTCCTATAAAATCAAAATAAAAAAGAACATCACATACTTTCACCATACAATAGCTCTGCATATGTATTACCATTTGAAAAGAAATGAAAGGAAGCACAGGGAATGCTGGACCATAGCAAGACTAAAAGCTAGCAAGGAAAACTCTAAATTGTGGATCTTCATGTCTGATGTTCTTCAGATGTCCAATGCCTATCAACTTACCGACTTAATGACTACAGCACACTTCTCTCTCTTGGGCCAGGTCCACATCCTGTTAGCAGCACTTTTTGATGATATCCCACAATTCTGGCATCTCTAAAATTTTGGGGTTTCCAAGATAATGCAGGTCTCACCCTCACAGCTTCATTCATTGCTCTTGATAGCTTCCACACAGGAACACCCTGGGCAAATACCTGGCAGCAGCTGTTTTTGTTATCCATGGAGGGAGATTCCACATCCCCTTTCTTGAATTCTTGACTTGATTGTGTTTGTTGTTTTATCTCTCCCTCTTTAATTTTAATCATTAATTTGGATCTTCTCTCTACACCCCTTAATCAATTTAGATAAGAGTTTGCCAATTTATTGGTTTTCTCAAAGAGCCAACTCTTTGTTCCACTGATTATTTGTATTTTGTTTGTTTGTTTCTCTTTTTATCACATCCAGTTTTATTGTTCCTTGCTATTTATCTCCTTGGGATGTGATTTCTTATTTTTTTTCTAGAGCTTTCAGATGTAGCTTGATAAATAAATGACACAGACTGATACTGGGGTTCAAGTTGCAAGCTGAATATCAGAGAAGGACAGCAGCTAAATCAGTAGATTTTACGTCTACTCAGCTGAAATGACAATCCTGTCTTCATAAATCCTCAGAGGCAAGAGGCTCTCAATTCCTGTCTCCTCCTCCTTATATTCCTCTCTGCCCAACCATATCCTCCTGTCTCTATATCTCTAGTGCTGGGATTAAAGGCCATGTGATCCCACGTGCCAAGATGCCTTTGTGTGAGCTGTTTCTTTTAGGACTGGATCAATTTTATGTAGTAAGTATACCCTTGAACTAGCAGAAATCTGTCTACCTCTTAATCCCGAGTCCTAGGATAAAAGGTGTGCACCATCACTGCCTACCTTTATACCTACTGGGATTAAAGATGTATGTCACTTCTGCTTGATATCTATGGCCTGGGGCTGTCTTTGATTTTTTAATCCTCGGGCAAGATTTAATAAATCATAAATAATATATGCTTTTGATTTCTTTATTAATTCTATTTTTATTTACTAGTAAAGTGTTCAGTATCCATGTGTTTGTAAGCTTTCTGTTAATGATGATATCCAGATTTAATCTGCAGTGGGCAGATAGGATGCAGGGTGCTATTTCAATTTTTTTCTCTTTTCTCTTTTTTTTTTTGCGTCTGTTGGGACTTACTTTGAGTTCAAGTATGCAATCAATTTTGGAAACAGTTCTCATGGAACTTTTAACATTTCTGGAGGAGTATATCTAACAGAACATAGTTTTGACAGGAATACAAAAATCAAATATGAAATGCACATTTTTTCTTTCTGAAGAATGATTTATCCAGTAGAAATAACCACTGTGTACCCAGGAATTAATTTCAATTTCAGTACAGATCATATTGCCATAGGTTGAATATATGCACATTTCAAACAAGTACATTAAAATCTTGTAACTCACATTACTTTCTTGCCTACCATATAACCTATAGATAATAATTTGATAAAGGAATTGTAGTCTAGGTCCTGGAGAGATGGTTCAGTGGTTAAGATAACTGTTTGTTCTTCCAGAGGTCCTTAGTTCAATTCACATGATAGCTCACAACCATCGGTCATGATCTGGTGCCCTCTTCACATGCAGGCAGAACACTGTATACATAATAAATAAATAAATCTTAAAAAATATAGTTCATATTTGATGAACAGATCAGCAAGCTCAATTGTCTCAACTTCCTCTATAAACACTACTGATGGATCCAAACACCATGGCCATTAGAATTTCAGTCTAAGAGAAGCAAGAAGGAGGTACAACACAACTCAGTACCTGGTGTTGATTCAAACTTTGAGCATTGAAGTTATTGTAAAATGCTAGTGACATTTTCTACAAAGACAGATTCTATAGATTTACCGAGAAGGCAAACTCAAGGTAAATAAGCTCAGGACAAGAGTATGGTGCGGGAGTTGGGGTGACAACAGTACTATATATTGCCCAAGATTAACAAGTTCAAGTTAAGAGTTTGGGGGTGCTTGGGTGGCATAGCCTACTGAGAGCAGAGAGGTCACCAGGCTATGATTAACCACATTTGTTTCCAGTCTTCTGTCCAAGAAACAGGCTATACATCTCTCCCTTTGTAGAGACAATTTCATGTGATTGTGTGATTAACCTTTCTTGTTTCCATAGTGCTTATCTGTAAACCCAATGGCCTACATGATTTCTTACCCACTGTGGTTTTAGTCCCATTCAGTATTAGCAACCTCATCTTATGGCTGCTATGAATCTGACCTCTCTCTCAATGCCTGCATTACCAGGTTCCCTCAATCAATCATCATGTTTTTAGCTAATACAGTACAAATTAGGAAGTTTTAGAGTGAGGAATAAGTCAGGCTTCACGGGCACAGCAAATCCTTCAGAGTCTTCACTTCAGGCATGCGATAGTCTTCAAATGTCAGAGCCACAAGTAAGTCATGTTGTTTTTTTTTTTGTAATTTTGTTTCAGGGACACGGTGTCTTTCTTAAGTACTGTGGCACAGATCAGATTCACTGAGAGGAAAGCTTTGTTTAGGAATTGTCCAGGTCAGATTGGCATACAGTAATGTCTGGAAGATTATCTTGATTATTCATTATTGTATGGTGGTCCAGCCCACTAGGCTATATAGGAAAGCTAGCTAAAAGTGAACTTGTAGGCAGATCATTCTGTATCATTCCTCCATGATTTTGACTTCAAGTTCCCTCAATAATGCACTGTGTCCTGAAAGTGTAAGCAGAAATAGTTGCTTTTTGTCAGTTTTATCAGAGCAACAGGATAAAACTACAACACTCTTATTATATAGCTTACAAGAGCTTCAAACTTGCTATTCTTCTGCCTCCTAGTTGCTGGGATTAAAGAATGAGCCACTGTATAGCTTCAACTTGCTCAATGGATACTAGATTTATTCATAGCACATTTAAAAATGTGTTAATGCCAATTATTATATGAATTTTCCTAGGGAGTCATGGACAAACTTCCCTTCACCACATCGCCATTTCTCCTCTCCCTTCCCCCTCTGCCCCTTAAGGGATTGTTTCTGAAACTTTTCTACAAGGGCTTGCAATTCTTCCTCAGAATCTGTTTCATCCGTACCTGACTCTCCTGTGCTCTCAACCTCTTCTGATCTTTCTTCTTGTAACATTTCTAGCACAGCTTTTCCTTTTCTCATCACCTCTTTACAGTACCTCTGCTCTTCGATACAGCACACTACCTTGAGGTCTCCCGAAACTGCGAACCAAGGTGCAATGGCATTGCATTCGCTCAGGAATCTTTCTAGTGTGCTTTTCTTTATTTTAAGCTCTGCCCTGACTGCAAGAAGTTCTGATCTGAAAAATTTCCGGTACGGGCTGCCATTTGTACCGCACCTGCCCTCGCCAGCAAGGATGACTCGACTCCAGGAAGATCTTCATGCAGTTTTAATCAGGATCCTTGAAACATGTTCTTCTGACCCGCGGGACCCCGGGGGACCCCTGCACAGGCTTAAATACCCTTGTGCTAACCAACCCCAGTGAGCTACATGAACCCTGCAGATAGGCTACTCTAATTAGGAAGCAGACAGGCTGAATAGACTTAACCAAATAAGGGCATGTTTACGCCAGAGAGCACTCACCCTTGGGGAGGTGGAAGGTGGAAGCCAGCACCATCTTTAAGGCGCGGCACTTCACAGCTCTCTACATCGAAGTCCATGAAGTTTAGATGAAACATCTAAACACTTTTCAAATACTATTACTACATAGAGATTTCTTAGAAAACTAAGTTTCAGACCATAAGTAGATTATTTTGTTTTTGATTATAGAATAAGTTACATATTTAATTTGATATTAATAGTATATGTCCTTTTCAATTTTGAGATCTTACCTTGAAAAGAGATTGAAGATCATGATTTTTAACATTTTGTTGATTATATTTATATACATATGTATGTATGTATGTATGTATGTATGTATATATATATATGTATGTGCACAACGAGTATGCCTGATGTCTGCAAAGACTGGAGTAATGAACCAGACATCTTGTGACTAAATTAACAGGTAAGTCAACATGTGGGTGTTGGAATCTGAATGCAGGTCCTTGAAAGAGCCAACTCTATAGCACTGTAAATAATATTTCTGTATTTAGATAAAATGTAATTGAAAATAATTTGTGATTCAAATACTTTTTTACATATTTCACACATATTTGCATTTGTATATATACATTATATAAATGTAATATAAAGTATAATTAGAGAAGATTCATTTTCTCTGTTCTTCCCTTCTAAATTGAACTAAATATTCTGAAAATAATTAAAAGGAAATGACAGGACCTTAGAAGCTGAAAAGTAGAAATAAGAAGCATAGAGTTTAACAGTAGACAGGGTATTAGGTTTTATTTTTTTCTTTTATACTTCATACTAGGTACCAGGGAATTCTAAAGTTCAGAAAAGAAAACAGGTAAAAAGAGAAACTCAAGAATGACTGCTGTCTTGGCCCAACAATTTCAAAAGGAAAAGCTTAACAAAAATATAGTGGGAACTTCTAACTGAACAGATGAAAGAGAATCACTCCAATAGCTACTTCTGCCTGGACCTTGGAGAGTACCTGAACCTTTCAGAGCTTCCATGGCAGGCAGTCCTAGCAGTTACAGTCAACTCTGATACCTTTCTATACTTGTAGCACAAGAAGAATCAGGTAAAGGAGCTTATGTAGCTCAAGGAAGCAACTTCTCCCTTCTCAGCACCTGAAGGGATAGAATGGGAACACCAGAAACATATAAAAAGCATGTGTATGCAGAAGTGTATTGTATATCTCTAAAACTGAAAGTGTCATGTAAACTTTTGCCTACAAAGCAAGGAAGAACCAACAACATAATCAGCAGAAAATCTAGAAAAAAGAGATTTAGAAAAGATCAAGTGTTTCTAATATTATCACCATCTAAGATGTAGTCCAAGAACAAAGAGGACATGATCTGAAAGAGAATGTCAACAGATGTCAAAATCAAGATGAATTAAAGGTTAGAAACATGTGAGAAATATTTGAAAGCTTTTTTAAACACTCATGACAAAAATTGATAAAATAATTAGCAAATAATATTTGAAGCAAGATTTAAACATTTTAAGTTCTAGACACACTACAATGGGATTACAAAGTAACCCAATGGTATTTAGATAATGGAAAAACATGGTAACTGGGACAAATTCTTCAACAGATAAAATCAATAGAACATAAATGAAGAGATAGGTAACTTAAAAACAGATCAATATAGCATCTGCTATCTGGACAATAGGAGAAATATAATTTTTAGACAGTGAAATGCATCCCAAGGAATGTGTAGCGCAATAGCAAGACAGCTAACATTTATTTTGTAGACATCAAGAAAAAAAGGGAAAAGAATATGGAGTTGGGAAAATATCCAGAGACTCATGGCTCTGAATTTCCTGAGTGTAACAAAAGACATGGAGGTAATAGATACAAGAACTGGACACATTCTCAAGTCAGCCAAGCCTAAGGAAACTCACATGAAACAACATTGAATTATATTTGTGACAGTGAAGACAGCAGCTACCTCAATAACTGTCAGAGAAACCATGCATTATTCACAGAAGAACCCGTTCTAAGGAGAGCGTGTGTCTTTTCTGAACTGTGGTGGCTGGAAGGATTTGTCACACATCAAGAAAAACAAATATCAGCAGCAAAGCCTACCTCCATGGGACTGACCTTCAAAAACTGAGGAGAAACAAAGATATTCTCAGATAAACTTGGATCTGCTTGTACAGAAAAACTAAAGGAAGCTATGCAAACAGAAAATACACAGTAATAGAAGAACAACTCCATACTTCAGAAGCAAATGAATATTACAATGGCTGTAACTAAAGAAAACAGACTGTCCTTACTTGAGGACATTTTTTTTCCAACAATAATTTTAAAAGTAAAATTGTTTGATGTGACAGCCCATGAATGTTCAGAAAATAAGATAAATTTAAAAGAAGAGATGCTAAGGGGATGTAAATGGAAGTTAAGTTTTTCTTAACTTGGCACAGAGATCTAAAATGCAAAATCTAATAGGTGGTTTCAATATTTGACAAGAAGTCAACCTGGCCCCTCCTATGAAAAGACTGATTAGATCACACCAGTGGATTCAGGATGGGTATCTGACAAAGTTCAACACTGATTCATAATAAACTTTTTAGAGCTGGCATGGTTGTACTTGCTTTCAATTTCAACATTTTAATCCCAGTTAGGCAGATTTCTGTGGGTTGGAAGCTAGCCTGTACTACATAGTGAGTTCCAGGACAGCCATGGCTACATAAACAGAGTCATTCTCAAAAACAAACAAAACAAAATTTCACCAAAAAGCATTATAAAAAAATGTGAATCTCTCACAGTTTTGAAGTATAACATGAAGGCAATGGCAGCATCCATTTATGGAGAGGTCTGTTTTCAGGTTTTTGACGTCTTTACATTTGTCAATTAGCACCTACTGAAGTCCTGCCTTGATTATCAAATCAGCATGGGGACTAGAGATTTCACCATATGAATTTTGTGGCATAAGCACCCAGTTCATCAGAACTTCAATTTAAAAATATCCTTCAGCCAGAATCATACAAAGCAAAAGACTGTTTCCCCACTGGCTGAATATGAGGTAATTTTTTGACACTATTATAGACATTCAGGAAAGGAAAAAATACATGTCACATAGATTATGAAGAAGAAAGTCACCTTCACTTGCAGATGAAATGCATATCTAATGAATTCCACACCATCAAAGCATTTTTCCAAGAAATAATAGGCAAATTCAGCCACATTGTGAGTTATAAATTCAAGAAATAAAAACTGATCCTGCTTCTAAAGCTGAAAGCAACTATGTAGAAGTGAAACTATCAAAGGAGAGGAAACACATAGTTTTGTAATAAATACACAAGAACTGTGTATTGAAAAGTAGCGTACTGAAGGAACAAATCAAAGGCAATTAGGGAAATGTCCAGCTATGTCTTATTCAAGAATTGGGAGGCACAACAAAGTTGTCAGTTCTTCACTAACTGAGCTATTTATTGATGTAATGCAATTGTTATCACACTTTTAACAGAGTTTTGTAGAATTAGAAAGCTTACTTTGAAATTCATATGGAAAATTATGGGTTGAAAATAACTAAGTCTTGAAAAAGAAGAGTTTGAACAGAATTATTCTATAAGTGTATTGCTATGTAGCTATAGAATTTAATCCATATTCTATCTGAAAAAAATGGGCAAAGGATAGTACAGGAAACCCAGATATAAGCTCACCAAAATAACCAGTTTCTTTATTATTATTATTATTATTATTATTATTTTCTTATATTACATATCGATTCAGTTCCCTCTCCATCCCATCCTTGCACACCCCAAACCCCCTCCCACTCCATTCCCCACCCACTCCACAGGGAGGGTGAGGCCTTCCAGGAGCGATTCTCAAAATCTGTCAAGTCATTTGGAGTAGGGCCTAGGACCTCCCTTCTTTTCTAGGTTAAAGGAGTATCCCTCCATGGGGAATGTGCTACAAAGTCCTATTGTGCACCAGGGATACATCCCTGTTCCACTGTCATAGGTCTCGTAGATAGCCCAGGCCTTCCAACTGAGACCCTTGATCAGGGGCCTGGGTCAGTCCAATGCTGATTTCCTAGCTATCAGTCTGGGGTCCATGAGCTCCCCTTTGTCAGGTCAGCTGTCTCTGTGGGTTTCTGTATTCTGTTCTTGGCCCTTTTGCTTGTCACTCTTCCTTCTCTGCACTGGATTCCAGGAGTTCGGCTCAGTGTTTAGCTGTGGGTGTTTGCTTCTCTTTCCAACAGCTACTACATGAAGGCTCTAGGATGGCAAATAACTTAGTTATCAATCTTATTATCAGGGAAGGACGTTTAAGGTAGCCTCTCCACTATTGCTCAGATTGTTAGTTGGGGTCATCCTTGTAGATCTCTGGACATTTCCCTAGTATCAGTTTTCTCTTAGAGGGGTACACTCCTCCACTGTTGGTGGGAGTGCAAACTTGTATAGCTATTTTGGAGATCAGTATGGCAGTTCCTGGGGAAAATTGGAATCAGTCTATCATGACGTGGAAATCCCACTCTTAGGTATATACCCGAATGAGCCACATCCATGCAACAGAGACATATGTTCAACTATGTTCATAGCAGCATTATTTGTGCAAGAACTAAGAAGCAAACTAGATGTCCCTCAACTGAAGAATGGATAAAGAAGATATGGTACATTTACACAGTGGGATACCACTCAGAGGGAAAAAAAACCAAAGGAATCTTGAAATTTGCAGGTAAATGGATGGAAGTTGAAGAAACCATCTTGAGTGAGGTAATCCAATCACTAAAAGAGGAACATGGTATGTACTCACTCATATATGGATTTTAGACATAGAGCAAAGGATCACTAGCGCAAAGGATCACCAGCCTACAATTCATATGGCCAGAGATGCTAGGGTACAAGGAGAAACCTAGGAGAATCACACAAGGTCCCCCACAGAAGATGAAAGAGACAAGATCTCCTGAGCATGTTGGGAGTGGTGAGGGGCCCATCAGTGAGTGTAGAGGGAGTTAGAAGAAAGAGAATGGAAGACGAGGAGAATATGTGGGACCAGGAAAATCATGTCAGGGAACAAATAAATGAGAGCAAGAAGAGACACTGTAATAGAGGGAGCCATTATAGGTTTGAAGAGAAAAATGACACAAAGTTACTTTCTATAAAGCAGAAGGAACAACTCCATAGAAGGAGGAAAGCCTTTTCAAATACTTGAAAACAAACACAATAAAACCCCAAATTCTTATCCATAGAGTAGTTTGTTGACTTAAATATAAAATGTAAAATGATATAATGTTTAGAAAAACCCAGAGGAGAAAATATTTAGGATAAAGAACTTAAATTATTTCTTAAACTTTAACCCAAACAAGGGTGTATAAGAGAAAAAATGTGGCAGATTAAATAATGTCAAAGGTAAAGGAATTTTCTTTATAAGTGGATGTCAATGTAAGATTCAGACTTGGAAAATATTTGCAAATTAAACTAAGAAGTATTTCATAGAAGCATTATTTTTTGTAACAAATTTTGGAAAACTTTAATGTTCTTCAAAGAATAAATAACACATAAACAAATTAACATACATACAATTCATCATTTTTGAATAAAAGAACTATTGACATAAATCTAATCTTAGAAGATACTGAATCTATTGATATTAAGCTAACAGAATATCATAGTTATAGAGATACATAATGTGATAATGTCATTTTTGGACAGGAGGAAGAGTGATGGGGACTTTTATATGACTATAATATTTTTACAGTGATAGATGATGACATGAAAATGATACAGTTAAGTGTTTTCTTGTAGCAGTGGTAGTCCAAAATTATGGGATATACTTGCAATACTGTTGATGCATTTACACTAGTAACCAATGAAATCTCATAAGCTTTATGTATTGTATGAAAACCAACTTTCAAGTTTTAACAGTGAAAAAAACTGGTTAAAGACTGCATAAGACATTTGCTTCAAAATAAATAAAAATAAAGCATTAAAGGAAACCAATATTGGGGTGTGTTATGGTCACTCTTCTCCATGAAAGTATATCTGATAGCAAAGTGAAAAGGTCTACTGCGGTTTAATGAGGATCAGGATAAACAATTAGGCCAAATAGATGTTTATTAAGGGAGAAATAACTCACAACATAGGGAGATGAACGGGTCGGGTTCCACCAGATCCTAAGCCTTCCAGCTTCCACCACTAAGGAGAGATGGCCTGACCCTTTCCCAGCCTTTTCCCTCAGGTCATGTCTGGCCCTGTCTCCACCCCAAATGGGCGTGGCCTAAGCCACAGGTGCAGACAAGGTTAATATCTCCCTAAAAGGGTCGGTGAACATCACACCTACAGAGTTCCCTTTGGCTACCTACCCCTTCTTGGCTACTGCATCATCAAATCTCTGAGCCTGACACATATACAGAACACTCTGTTGCTTCAGATAATTTGCCACACTTGAACTAATAAGAGCAGAAAGGGTACAAGAAGACACTTGTACCCTTACATTCATGAGAAACAATTCACAGCTTTTCTAATGAGTTAGGTATTCAATGCAAAATGTCACACAATAACTTCAGAAAACACAGAGGAAAAGAGAGGCTTTAAGGCTTCCTTATCACTCCCACATTAGTTTTGGTAACTAAAAAAAAAAAAATATTTTTAAAAATTGAAAATAGATTCTTCTCTCACACAATACATCCTGACCACAGTTTTGCCTTGCTCCACTCCTCTCAGCACCCCTTCCCCACCCCCAGGCTACCCTGCCTTCCACATCCACTCACATTCCATTTCCTTTCAGAGAAAAAGCAGGCCTCAAAAAGGAAAGAAAACTTGACAAAGCAAGACACAATTATACCAAGAAAAGTCCTCATATTAGGGAACCCCAATAGGAGAAAGTCCCAAGAGCAGAAAAGAAGCAAAGATGCACCCCCTCCTACTGTTAGGAGTCTCACAAAGAAACACCAAGCAAATAGCCATAATGTACATGCAGAGAACCTGGTGCAGACCCATGCAGGTTTCGTGCTTACAGCTTTCCCACTCTCTTCATGGCTATTCAATATAGTACTTAAAGTTAAAAAGAAAGACATCAAAGTATTGTTGTTTGCAAATGATATGATAGTGATCATAAAAATTCTACCAGGGAACTCCTGGTAGATAAAAACTTTTATTAATGTGGCTGGACACAAGAATAATTCAAAAACACAGTAGACCACTAATAAACAAATGACAAACTGATTGAGAGAGAATTCAGGGAAACAATACCTATCACAATAGTCTCAAATAATATAAACTATCTTGGAGTAACTCTAACCAAGAAAATGAAAGGCTTGTATGATAAAACTTCAAGTATTTGAAGAAAGAAATTAAAGGAGATAGAAGAGGAGAGATCACTTATTGTCATGGATCAGTAGGATTAACATAGTAAAAATGGCCAAAAGCAACCTACAGATTCAACACAGTCCCCATTAAAAGTACAACATAAGTATTTATCAATCTTGAAGGGCTATTCTTAATTTCATATTGGAAAACAATAATCCAAGCATAACTGAAACAGTCACGGACACTAAAGAAACTGCTGCAGTGTCACTATTCCCTGATTTCAAGTTGTATTACAGGGATAAAGTAATGAAAACTGCATGGTATTGGCATAAAATAGATATGTTGATTAAAACAGAATTAAACTGAAGACCCAGGCATGCATCCACACACTGGTGAACAACTTATTTTTGATTAAGAAGCACACTGTGTAAAAAATAAGTACCTGGAGTATAAAAAAAAATACACAGTGGGAAAAAGATAGCGTCTTCAACAAATCGTATGGTTCAAACTGGATGTAAGCACATAGAAGAATGTAAATAGATCCATAATTATCACTCTGCACAAAGCTAAAGTCCAAGTGGGAACATTAGGCTGAGATCAGGGAATTCTACAGAAGAGGTAGTGGATCGATTATAGGAGCCAGAGGGGTCAAGGACATCACAAGAACATAATTCATACAATCAACTAACTAGGGGTCATAGGTGCTCACAGAGACTGGAGTAATAATCAGGGAGTCTGTATAGATCTGCCCTAAGCATTCTACATATTTTTGAAGGATCTGTAGCTTGATATTTTTGTGGGAATACTAACAGTAGGAGCAGATACCATAATTGACTCTTTTGCCTGCTTTTGGACCCTCTTCATCCTACTGGGTTGCCTCATCCAGCCTTGATATGAGAGTATGTGCCTAATCTTCTTGAAGCTTGTTATTCCATGTTTGGTTGATATCCCTAGGAGGTCGGCTCTTTTCTAAAGGAAAATGGAGGGGAGAGTGGATCAATTGAAGAGGAGAGGTGAAAAAGAAATGACTGGGAAGAGAAGAATGAAGAGAAACTGCAGTCAGGATGTAAATTATGAGAGAAGAAAGGAAGGGAGGAAGGAATAAAGGAAGGAAGGAAGAAAGAAAATAATAATAATAGTAACACATTAACATAAAACCACACACATCAGAACCAATGGAAGGGAAAGTGGAGAATGACCTTGAATGCATTGGCACAGGAGACAACTTTCTGAACAGAATACCAGCAGTACTGACACTGAAATCAACAATTAACAAATGGGACCTCATAAAATTGAAAACTTCTGTAAGGCAAACTTTACCATCAGTTGGACAAAAGGGAAGCCTACAGAATGGAAAAATATTTTTGCACACTCCACATGCAGTAAAGGACTAATATCTAAAATATCAAGAAACTGGATCTCAAAATAGATAAGTAATCTAATTAAAAAAATTGGATACAGATCTAAATAGAGAATTCTCAATGGAGGCATCTTAAATAGCTGAAAAACACTTAAAGAAATGTTCAATATCCAAAGCCACCAAGAAAATGCAAACAAAAACTAATTTGAGATTTCATTTTATACCTGTCAGAATGGATAAGATCCATAACACAAATGACAGCTCATTTTCCATGGAAATATCAAATTTGCAGTATCAACAGTGGCAGTAAGATACTGAATATGATTTAATCATAAGTACTACCATTTATGAATTAGGTGGATAAAAGTCTTTATTTTAGCACAAATAACAAGAAAGTGACTAGTCATGGGAAAGAACTCAGAAAATTGAGAATAAGTAATATTTTGCCTACTATAAAAATCTCCATACAACATAAAAACACTGTCAGCAACAATAGCTTCCAAATAGCTTGAGCTCTTAGAAATGAATATAAAAATCAACAAAATAAAAAGAGGACTTTGCTAGATTAAAAGAAACTATATCAGAACAAACTGACTTTGTGCTTGCTACTGATTGAGTCTGAATTCCGTTTCCAAAGGGATGAAGCTCACTTGAGAAAAACTAATGGGGATAACTTGGGATTTAAATCACACTTATGTTAGGGGTTACTACCCTGTCATCTCAGGCGCGAGAATGGTATTGTGGCCATTAAAGATAAACACTTCCCTGCTACATGAAGATGAACACCATCATATTTAGAGATAAACGTCTTAATGTCTAAAAACATTTGAAGACTTGTCAGGTAAACACAAAAAATGTACACATAACCAGATAAAGCTACAGACTGAGGTGGGGGGGGGTGTAGAGCACCTACTTAGAATAGTAAAGGCTATGATATGGAGTGGTAGAGCATCTGCCTGGGACACTCAAGTCCCTAGGACAGTTGCTTACTACTACCAACAAACGAGTAAACAAACAGAAAACTTACCCACATTGGAACCAGCGAGACCATAATGAGTCTAGAGAAAAGAAAGTCAGCTTTATAGTATTTAGTTTTTCCACAGGCTCCAGCATTTAGTTGGAGGGAACAATAAAATATTCCCTATGGACCAATACTCTCTCAGCCTTGATGGAGTTATGGTGGTGGTGGTGGGGCTAGGTCCTGCCCCAAATGATGTTATAGACGTTGATGATCCCCCATGGAAGGCCTCACCCTCTCTGAGGAGTGGGTAGGGGGTGGGATGAGAGGTTGGTGGGGAAAATAGTAGGAAAAGAAGGAGAGAGAATTGGCATTGGTATGTACAATAAGATTGTGTTTAATTTAAATAAAAAATTAATTTAAAAAGTTAGATACTCCAAAAAAATTTTTAAGTGGCTACATATAATGTAAAAAAAGAAAAAGGTATTAGTTGTCTATGTAGTACTATACTTTGTTATAAATCACTATGTTAAACAGGAAGTTTTAATTAAAATGTAAAGCAGATCAGAATAAAATTGTTACTGCTTTCAGAGACAATATTTGTGTGTCATGGTTAGATTCATGTGCTGGTGTTTGTGTGGGATTTCTCATTGGTTACGTTAGAGTCTCTGTATTTCCACAGGCTTGAAATAGCTCATTAAATATAAAATATTTGCAGTTGCTTACTAAAAATAAAAAGAATAGAGGTTTTACATTATATAAAAATAATAAAGATATAGGACATTCATTGCAAAAATAATTGGATAAGTATGTGATTAATATTATGGAAAATTCTACTGAATTTCTAACTTAAAAAGGCTGTTGGCACTTTTAAAAATAATAACCTTCCATAAAACAATAATTCTCTTATTACAGGGAAAGTATAGGTAAATATAAAAGACACAGAATCTTGTAAATAGTAAGCATTGTTCAAACACTGAGGCAGTTTCCTTTTAAAGAGCTAATTTCTGTATGCTTAAAAACTTCTCAGTGTAACGGATAAAGATCATGATTGGTTGTGGCTTTCTACAAACCATCAATATGCACAATTATGAAATCCAGTGTCAATGTATATATCTACAAAACACTTCTGTATCTATGGCTTTGGGGACATTTAAGAAGAAGGGGCAGATACGTGTCAATTTTGGCTTGCTATAAGTGTAGCAGTATTGTAATGTGTCTTTTGTCCAGCATCAGAAAACTTTTATGATACATAGACTATGAATACTTTTCTTTTGTTCAATTTTGTTTTCATTTTATGTGTATTAGTCTTTTGACTAACTGTGTAAGTGCACTGTGTGTATGCCTGTGCTATAGAGGGGAGAGGAGGGTGCTAGATTACCTGGAAATGAAATTACAGAAATACTGCTGTGAGACCCATGTGCATAGTGGACGGTGGACTCAGGTTTCCTACAAGAGCAGCCAATACTCTTAACCCTAAGCCATCTCTCTAGCCCCATAACTACTTTTCACAAAGAAGAATTTATGACAAGTGTTCTGGAGGAAAAGTCAAGAAAAGAAAATTACCTTTAAATACTTTCATAATGGTTCCTTTAAGATTTATGAAGTAAATTCTTCAAAACAGTCTCTTTTGAGGGACGTTGGTGGCACATGCCTTTAATCCCAGCACTTGGGAGGCAGAGGTAGGCGGATCTCTGTGAGTTCAAGGCTAGCCTGGTCTACAGAGCTAGTTCCAGCACAGGCTCCAAAGCAATACAGAAAATCCCTGTCTCGAAAAACCACCACCACCACTACCACCACCACCACCACCACCACCACTACCAACAACAACAACAACAACAACAATGACAACAAAATCAGTCTCTTTTACTTAAACTTTATTTTTTTTCCATTAAAATTTATTATGTGGTATATTCTAATTAGGATTTCACTCTCCACTACTAGATTCTTTCCAACTCCCCATATTTTCAACTCCATGCCCTTTCTTTTACTTTAAGAAACAAATTTGCAAACAAATAAGTGAGACAAAACCAAACAAAACACCCCTAACACAAAATACAAAATCAGAAACCATGCTATCAGTGGGAACATTTTCTTTACTACAAACAGATTTAACAGATCTTTCCCAATGAGTAAGTAAAACACAGGGACTAATTTTTATTTCTTTCAAAATTTGTTTTAAGGATATAACAGGAGTATATTTTGTTAGTTAGCTTTCTCATTATTTATACAGTTAATGTCCCTGCAATTAAATTTTTTCCATCCTTCCTATGTGGATTCAGGTGACTAAATGACCTAGAAAAGTTATCTTGTACACCTTTCCAATCTTCACTTTGCAATGTAGTTGAGGCTAGGCTTGAACTTGAACTTCTGATCATACATTAGTCTCCAAAGTGCTACGATTACAGGTATAAATAGCCACACCCAGATCCATATACTATTTTTACAGTAAGACATTATGTGTTGTGTAAAATTACTGCATTGTAGAAATGAACAGAAACAAGTGTTAAGAAAGTATTATACAAGGGTTACACAATTGTAGTTATGCCATCTAATGCTTGAAGTATGCTATGAAAAAGTACCTCTGCAGACCGTAGAACTTTTAAACATTGTAAATTAGAGTATTAAAATCACTATAAGATTTACCATCAGGGAATAAATGGTTAAGCAGACTCAAGAAAGTCAAAGATTCTAAGTCAAATATACTTAATGAGGCAGGGGAAATCTGTCATGAATTCTTATGATTCCCTCAAATTTTTGTTCTAACTTCTTACTCTGTTTTCTTCACTATCATTTTTTTTGCTAATAATTGCAGATAACATAATAACATCCACATCCTCAGTGAAGACTCTGAAAATATATTTATATCATGATCTTTTCTGGATATTAAAATTCGCTGAGCAGCTTCACCTTTTCTTATTGGAGTATTATTGTTCATTTGCATCAACTCTATATTCCATTAGTGGCCATGTGTATTTCAATAAAAGTTGTCTTCCATATGAGAAATAAGATATTCAGAGTTCTCCAGGGAAACAGAATAATTACACACACACACACACACACACACACACACACACACACACACACACACACAGAGCATAAACATACACGTGTGTGTGTGTGTGTATGTGTGTGTGTAAATGTATATATTGAGAGAGAATTAGTAAGAGGAGACAGCTATCCTAAGGATTAGCTTACATGATTATGGACGATAAGCAATTCTAAGATCTGTTATTGGAAAGTTGGTCCCATGAACAGCAATGAACCTGACTTCCTAAAACAAGGAAAGCTAATGGTATAAATTCTTGTCCCAGTACATATTTAAATGTAGAAGACCAAAGATGGCCTAGCTCAAAAACTGTCAAGTTTTCTGTTTAACTGGGAGTTAAACAAATTAGATGAAGACCACAAAGATCAGAGAGAGGGGCAGTCTGCTTCAGTAGGTGGATGCACTTAGACATTCAGATATTCCCTTAACACTCCACGGACAGATTAAGAATAATGTTACCACAAATATATGGGTTCCACATGGGTCAGTCAGACTGACAGATAAAACTTACCAGCACAGGAGGCATATAATCTAGCAGAGGAAGTCAGGGTATAAAGACATTGATTTTGGATTATATACATCTAAAAATTCTTAAAAATCAAGTCTTCAGTTCTTACTAGCTTTAGAACATTAATTAACCTATCTAAATGTAAGTTTCCTAATCTTTATTAAACCTAATAACATTCAGAAGACTTTAGTAAAGATTAAATAAGATGATGCTTAGAAAGAGCCAGCTGACTTTGCAGTCTCCATGCCAATGGTTAAGGTTTCCCAGTAGACAGGTAGGAATCCTGCCTAGGGAAGTTTCATCCATGGAATTAAACACATAACTACCTTTCTACACTTACAGCTCCTCTCTCACATTGTCAGGCATTATCGGTGCCAAAAGATAGCTCAATTAAGATATATATACAGAGTTGTTTTTATAATCTATTCTATATGTGTTTATTGGAGTTATCTTTTATAAACATTTCTCCCTGTTTGTGATTTTTTTTTAATTTTTGTCTTAAAATAAGTTTCAAAGGCAAAGAGTTTTACTTTAATAAATTCCCTAAAATTTTGTCCTGTGGTTTATTTAAAAATTGCCTAATGTAGTGATTTCAGAATAATAGCTTATAATTAGGGCTGATATTTTTTCTCTAAGTTTTGTAATGAACTATACAAATGATCCCTGAAAGTATAGCCTTTCTCTAAGTTTTTTATATGATGTGTTAGAAGCCTCTAGGCTCTTATTGTATATACATATGTAATTGTGGAAGTAAAGTTTGTGGACAAATTACCTCTTATTTGGTGAATCTCCCTGACAGCTTGATTTTCTATTTTTAAGGAGAGACATCAAATCTAGGGTCATGCACCACTGCTATACTTTCTCAGCAGCTGAGAGGCCTAGAATCCCTGACCTTGTAATAAAACCCAAAGCAAATAATGAGATCAGGATGTTTAAGCCTGACTACGAGTAACAGCAGTTCCTCGATTAAACCACCTCCCATTAGCCTGAAAACCTGAAGGCCAAGATGTTCAACACAAAAAGAAAGTATCATTTGAAAATGTGCCTATGACAAATTGGTGATGAAGGACCATACTTTAACCCACCCCAAAATATCAATAAAACCTGCCTTTCCCTTTGTTAAGAAAAAATCTGGTCTTCTTTGGTCACCTCTCTTCAGTATCTATCAACCAGTTGACATGAAGCCACACCTTCCCCAATAAGATTTATCCACTTTGTTCAAAATATATTCTTCTAATTTCTATTGTTTTCATATCACACAATCTTCTCCACTGTTGGGACCTGCATATGGATTAGGTGGGCAGTCTTTTTATTACACAATATGTCAATTCAAGAGGATTCTATCATGGCTTAATAAGGATCATGAAAAACAAATAGGCAGAATAGATGTTTATTCAGGGAGAAATAACTTAAAACAGACAGGTGAACACCAGCAGGTTCCTGGTCCGAGGGATGCCTTGGGATGCTCTTCTGTCCCAGTGCTGCAAGCAAGAGAGTGCTCTGGGGCCCCTTCCCCAGACCTAGTTCACCCAATGGGCATGGTCAGTGCCACAGGTGTGGACAAAGTGAATATCTCACTACGGGATTCTTTAATAGGCTACTAATTGAGTGTCACTCCTATGGTGTATTCCATTGAAAACCTCATCAATTGTTCCTTTAGAGACATTTCTGCTTTGATGATACAAGTGCAAATATCTGCAGCCCCATTGATCTCTGAGAATGATCAGCCTAATATTCTCCACCTGTCCTCTCTTTAGTCTTAGGAGATTTCATCCTACTCATATGCAAATCAGTCCTGTGCCAGACTCAGGCTGACCTCATGTGCAAAACTACAGTGCAGAACAAGCCTCTCTCTTTCCCAGGTAAAGATACAATTTACTACCCTATTTCGAAGAGAAATTTCAGAGAAAAAACACTTCCCTTCTTACTTGCCAAAGAAACCTGACAGCCGGCCTTTTCTTGTTGGAATGGAAAGCCATGGATCACTGAGTATCAGGGTTTGTGCAATGTGTGGAAATATGCCTTTTGGAATTTACCAGACATTCTCCTTGAAGGGTAGTGGTGGTAGCTGTTCACAGGAATGTGTCCCAAAGGAAACATGTGGTACAAAACCCCAAGGACAGAGGCAGTAGTGCTGATGGGGGCTGCTGCCTGTAGGTGCTGCTTCTGGCTATTCATTCCAATTAGTAGGTGCTAAAGAGCCTGCAACTGATAAAGGAACTGTGGAAACTCAAACCAGGAAGTGCAACATCAGTGTTCTGCAGTGTCTCTCTTGCTCCCTCTACTGACAAGCATTAATAGTGTGTCAGTCCGCATAGAAAAATAATTAAGAAGGTCCAGTCTATTTTCCATAGGAAGCAGAAGAATGTAGTGTTGCGATTCAAAAGATCACCAGTTGGCAGGAAGCTGTAGTAAATAAAACACTGGAATTATTAGTATTTGTTCCTTGTTTGTGTTTCAATGGCACTGGATGCAGATTCACTTGGCAAAATAAAAATTTGAAGCAAAAAGAAATAACCTGCTCACTTTTAACTTGTCAGGCAAAAAGTAAACATGGTGGTAATAGATTCCTGATTCTGATGAGCAATCTGTACCCATTTGTACACAGAGGTTTCTGTTCCAGCCTGGTTCTAGAGCTGTTTTGTCCCAAGTAAACACAAAGAAGCTTATATTAATTACAAACTGTTATTTGGCTCTCTCTTAACTATGAACCCATAACTATTAATCTATATATTTACACATGGCCTTATCTTCACAGGCATCCTACCTTCCCAGTAGCTATATGGTGTTTACCTGGGGCTCCTCTCTGTGCCCTCTCCCCAGAATTCTCCTTGTGTGGCAGCCCCACCTAGACTTCTTGCCTAGCTACTGGCCAAGCAGTGTTTTGTTCATCAACCAGTAAGAGAAACCTATATACAGAAGAACAACCCCCACCCCCCATTGCTTAATGAAGGACTGGAGAACAAAGCCCTGGAAGCTGGGTATGCTGGTATAAACCTGTACATACTAGGTAAAGGCAGGAAGGTCAGTTGCTCAAGGTCCAAGACTGAATAGAAGAATAACCCTGGGAGCCCAGTGTGCTGGCAAAAACCCATGATCAAATAGAGAAAACAGTTCTAGAGAGTATTTGTGAGATAAAATGCTGAGAAAATGATGTTACCACTAATGGTTTGACCTCAGTTCCATAGCTGAGCCAAACATGAATCAAAATAATGTATATCTAATGTAGTAGTCAAATGGAGTCTCCTTAGTACTCCCCACCTATAATCACTCCATCACTTTGGGTGGATGATAGGTAGAGATAAGCACTAGTGTTTGTTCATTTATGTCACCCCTACCCCTTGTCCTGAAAGTAGTGGGTCATAGAGAACATTTGCAGTGGGCAAAGAAATAACAGAGTTATACTACTGAAAAGCACATGCCTTACCCTGAGCTGCGGAGGATTACAGAAAGAAAAAAAATACATCTATATCAAATATATATTTGAACAAATCTTGAAATGCCAAACAATAAAATCAACTGAAGTAGGGTTGAATTCTAAGACAACTATCACCATGATAAAATGAAATACTAGGATACAAATCCAAACCATACATTTATGAAATGTGAATAAATACTTCTCAGTAACTCTTATAAGTGAGCACATTGGCAGTCAGAATTTATTACTGTGAAGTCAGACAGCAGAAGAAAACTTCTCCAGCATTCATCACAACAACTGCTTGCAAGATTAATGGTAGGGTTCTTTGACCTGTGATTGGTGGCTGCATATGAATCTTTTGGTCAGCTGTATTCAGGTTGTATACTGTGAATATGGAAGCCTTCATCCAACTACCAGCTTTCCTTCAGATACATGGAATGCACCTAATATAGGAATTTAAGGCCAATACACCTGCATTTTAAAATTAGAAATCTAGTAACATTCAAGTCCCATTAAAGCAATCCCATGAGTTGCACATTTGTGTACTGCTTGAAGAAAATGATTCTAGCATATTTTTAGAAACAGATTCAAGGTTCTTTTCATACTTAGTTTTTTAGTAGTCTTTGAGGCAATTTTTTTTCATGGCCCCTTAGAGAATCTGACTTTATACAATGTTGTAGTTAGCTTCTTGGTTGCTGAGACTAAACAACTCTAACCAAAAGAAACCTGGAGAGGAAAGAGTTTATTTCAGTTTACAGGTAACAGGCCATCATCAAGAGAAGCCAGGATGGGAGCTCAATGTTCTTATAAAAACCTGGTTCACATAATTATGGTACTGCCCACAGTGGGCTGGACTCTCCTAAATAAGAAATCAAAGAAATAGTCTACAGCCATGCCTACAGGTTAAGTCTGTTGTATTTAGTTCTTCATATGAGCTTCCCTCTTTCCACATATGTCAGTTCAAAGACCAAGATTAGCTGTCATACACCTTTAATCTAGAAATCTGGCAAAACAGTAATCATGACATTCTGGAAACCATAATTGTTTCTAGAAGTGTGTCTTATGTTTATTGTAACCAACCCCAGTATCTTCTGAAGAATTCAGTGCTATGGTGATCCTTAGAGCAGGTGGCATAATGAAGTATGTCTCACAATACGAGTTCATTGTGAAGACAGGATTTCAAAGAGAGAAATGGTGTGTAAGTAGGCAACTGGGTTTATTCTAGAATTACTCTTAAAAGGAAATTATTCAGATTTCTTTTTTTCCAAAGGCTTTAAGCAGGTGGGCAAGAAAGCAGAGAATGCAATTGAATTCCATGGCCATTTAAATGATAATCCTTTTATTCTTTAGAAGTGTGGGATGAGGAGCCATTAGTCTAGAGGGTGCCACCAGCAGTGGATATGCATATAATGGGTGGGGGAAAAGATTAGTAAAGTCAGGATGATATCTAGTTATCCCAGCCATCTAGAGAACTGCATCTGAAGAAAGTTTATTTCACAAAGTGTAACTGGGCAGATGGTGTTGACCTCAACATAGATGCTTGGATTGTCATTTCCTTTTCTATGCTGAGACCTAAATATTAGCATATTAACATATACTAATATTATTAATAATTGATATTAATACTAACAAATTTTAAAGATTGTGTGTGACTTAAAGCATTACAAACATTATGATCATATGTAAGGACTTCCACTTAGTTCTTCAGTAGAGAAATAAAAGTAACAGAATATTGAGAAAACCTATGTGAAAAAGCTATTCAAAACCACTGAAGAGTTAGTGAGCATCAAGTGTGTATAAGACCTTGTGCTTTTCAGCCACTAAAATTTATTAGCTGTTTGTTATGTGCCAGGTGTTGTTCTCAAGGCTTACATATCCTGGGTGTGTCACTAATCACAAAATTCTATCCCGAAAACACACAAAGAAAAGTGAGGTTTGGATAACATGTATAATGGCAGTCAACTTTGGCAAACCATTCACCACAAAGACTATAAGCATCCAGAATATATTAAGAACTAGAAAAACATATAGAAAGAGAACAAATAATCCAATTAAGAAAATCAGAAATAATTCGAACATAAGCTTACCAAATTAGGGACATACTAATGGCCAACAAATATTTTAAAAAGTAATCACTCAATATTCTTAACTATTAGAAAAATTACAAATCACAATTATATTGTGATTTCATCTCATCTCAGGCAGCATGGCTTTCATCAGAAACAAACAAAACGGAAGACAATAAACAATACAAAAAATTAAAAAAGTGTTGGCTAGGATGTTTGGATAAAGGGACTCTTATGCATTTCTGGTAATAATACATATTGAGCTGGAGGGATGGCTCAGTGCTTAAGAACACTGATTGCTCTTCCACAGTCCAGGGATCAATTGCCAGCACCACCATGGTGCTTACATGGTTACCTGTGACTCTAGTTCCAGGGGGCTGGTAACAAAGGATACCTTATGTTCTCTTTAGGTATTACACACACATGGTACACAGACATAGGTTCAGACAAAGTACTCCCCCACACACAAAATAATAAAATCGAATTTAAAAAATGAAAATTAATGTAATTATTACCAAAAGCAGAATGAAAATAAAAATTTCTTGAAAAATCTAAAACCAGAACTACTATGTAATCTAGCCATGCTACTCATAGCTATAACACACACACACACACACACACACACACACACACAACAAAGTCAGTACACACAGGGCTTGTCTGCATACCTATGTGCATTTTTGACATGTCCATGATAACCAAGCTGTGGAATCTGGCTAGGTGTTTGTTAACAGATGACTGGATGGAGAAAACATGTACATTGACAATGAACTGTTATCTCATGGTAAATAGAAGGAAACTCAAAGTTATCATTTTATGCAAAATGATCCATTCCAAGAAAGATAAATAACACATATTTTCTCTTTTATGTAGAAGCTAGCAAGAGCAGCAATAACCAAGTAAATACAACCTGAACACAGGAGTGAGTATACTAAAAAACACTAAGAGGACTGGGGTGGTAGAGAAAAGAGCAGATGTTACAAGAGATTAACTGGAATGATGTGTATTGTTGCAACACACTATATGCACAGATGGAAATGTAACAAAATAGCCCAATCCTGTGTTCAATTAACGTGAAATCATAATTTTAATTAAACATAAAGGAAAATATCTTTGCTTTGTGTTAAATGTAATTCTCAGCTTTAGTCTAAAGCTACTACAGTTCCATGTTGACAAAACAATATATTTCCTACTCTCATTTAATGCTAAGTGAAATCCTGAGATAAATAACATTATCAATCCTCCATTTTGCAGGGAAGGGTAGTGATGTTATGCTAGGGAAGTGACTTGCCCAAGGTCATGTAGTTAGTATATAGTGGTCTGTGGATGAATGTAGGCATTATTTTTATAGAACCAGAAGGGGTACAGGTATAAGGAATGCCAACTTAGTCTGGATTCTCTTGCTTGTGCCATCTTTAGGAGGGGAAGATGGTCCTACCAACCCCATGGGTTGTTTTGTGTAGCTTGTTTCTGAAAGGCCAATGAGTTTTCCAGAGGTCAGAATAGCTAACAGAGACTATAATCAACTAATGGAAGAACTTCCAGAGGGAAGAGAAAGTGCCTATACATGGGCATAGGAGAGAAGATGAGATGTTCACCACCAGTGTCTGGAGTGCACATGGCAGTGAATGGAGCTGCGTGTGTTCAGTGATGAAGTTCACACCAGCCTAACACATCCCACTGGAAAATGAGCCCTTTTCAAAGTAGAATGCAGGAACAATTCCTTACCCTAGTAGGGGGTATTACCTTTTTGCTCACCTGAGCTACATTTTAGGATTTAGAGACATTTGGAGCTGAGAATTTTTTGAACTATTTTGCCAGCTTTGGGAAATCATGGGGAATTCAAGAATTATGCCAAATCTAAAGATCATTAAAATCACCATTTGAAAACAGAGCAGATGTATTCTAAAAATACACAGACATATCCTGGCCTAAGATGTCCCAGTAACAAGTACATCAAGCGAGGAAAACTCATGCTTATTGCCAGCCTGGGTGTAACCAAATTCTAGAAACATTTTTTTGTTGGCATCCCAAAAGCGAGTATATGAGTAACAGTTTTCTTAAAATGCAGTTAGCACCTCCTATATGCCAGGTATTATGCTGTATTTAAAGATAAATAAAAAAGACAGAAATAATAGCTACCATGTGTTTGATACACTTCATGGTTCTTGCCATCCTCCAAACCTTTACTCATTCACACTACTGGCAAATTTACTTTAAATTAAGTTTTGCAATAGTAAGTTAAAAATTAACAAATATAGTGATGATTCTCGAGGGTTGTTCACCTGACACCACCACCACATTTGGTTAAGATAGGGATTCTATATTCCATACAATTACTGTTTCTGGGTTATTAATTCAACTTACATGAGATCAGGGGGAGACTTTAAAAGGTATTCTCATCAAGAGACTACAATAAACTAACTTTGTTATTTTCTATAAATAAAAAAGTGAACTTCACAGAAATTATATGGAAACTTTATGGACCCATATTCATACTATTGGAACTTCTACAATTTTCCCTTTAACATTTTGTTTTTCTAGGTACTAAAATGCTTCAAAATAAAGTCACTAAGCTCTCTTTCTCTGATCTACAACATCTTTACTATTGTCATTATGATTATGATTATTATTTTGCTTGTTCATGCAATCTTTGGCCAAGTTAGTTTTTGTTTTAAACTGTCACTCAGAAAGATAAATAAATGATGTCTTCTATAGCTCAGACTTCTATGAGGGCAACTCTACTTAACACTAGTAGGGTCTCTCATGCATTTGTAGTCAGGAAGTAGGCTGGCTGAATTCAAATGCTCCAGTTTGCACTTATTACATGTTTGATATTTGAGAGACATTCTCCTAAATTATCTGACATCTCATCCATTTCCAGCTCCATTGACAGTGGCCTTGCTCAGCTTTATTCAAAAGGCAGCTGCAGGGTCACCCATAGTAATGATGGACTGCATGTTTCATCACTGAAGAGTTCTTCAAGGAAGGATATGATGGGCAGGAGGAAGGGAACAAGAGGAAATTACAGGGAGTGAACATGATTGAATCACATTTTGTACATATGGAAGCATGTAATAGTAAACCCATTATTGGACACAATTAATACATGCCAACAGATAGGTTTAAAAAGAATTCTTCCAGCCATTTTTGACAATAGGCAAAATTGTCTTATTCCTAAACTATGATAAATACAGATGACTCTACAATGAATAGTTGAGCAGGACAGACTGACAACAAGAGTTGACACAAATACTGAATGAAATATCTACAGATACATGTTGTAAAAGAGGGTCTAGAAACACACACTTGATTCTTCTAAGAGGTAGAATCAAACCAATCAAATAACATTAAATATATGATATAAAAGTTCAGATCTTATAAGCTGAAAGGAAGCATGAATTCCCTTCCTTCTTTCTCACACAAGGAATTGAACTCAGGCCATTCTTCGTGCTAAGCAAGTGATCTGTCATTGAGCTGTATCCCCAGTCCATGAATAATTTTAATAGAGAAATGAATTGGTTAAAAATACATAATGATAGAAGTATTGAGCTATTTCTCGTGTGTGTAACTAATCTTTCCTGTCAGATTGCCTGTTGTAAAGCTTTGGTTTTGGCACTGAAATATTATTGTGATTGGGAAGAAAGTTCACTCTCTAACTACAGTACCAGTTGCCCTCTGGTGCCCAAATTTTGACCAGGGTCCAGTGGGTGCTTACCAAATGCAGCTCACACACCTACTCCACATCATTGGAAGACTGGCCACTACCACACTAAGGTGTTCTTATTTCTACTACTAGGATGAACAACTCCCAGGAAGCCTAGATTTGAAACACACAACTGAGCAATGAACTGTAACCTAGAGTCATATGCAAATAATAGCAAATTAGGAGTAGGTGTCGTGGGTCTTCCTCATTTGTGAGATAAGTAGGATTGGGAAGTTACTTCTAGGGAAGTTGGCCTTTTTATTTCCTCAGGACATATTCTCATTTTATATTAAAGGCTCTAACAACTTGTTCTGCAAACTATTTTATTGTTTTTAAAAATAGTGTAGATTTTACTCTGGAATTCTTGATTGCTTGGATTGGTATTTTAGAAATAAAATGAATCGCCATTCTCTCTTCAAATCCTTTTTCTATGAGTTTGTTAATTTGGTTAATGGACTGATTTATTATTGGGTGACCATATGGTACTATGCAATATCCTAAGTATGGGGAAAGGTGAAACAGATAAGCAAACAAAAGATAATGTTGCTTGAACAACTTAAATGCCAATGAATGAATGGCAAATAAAGAGTCATATAACAGAATCATGAACTTAAATAAAAGAAAACAAAACAGGTACAGAATAAGAAGCTGGCCACCTTGGAAAGCAATGTGGTATTTCTATTTGATTTTAATTGTACATGTTGCCAAACAACTCAGCATTTCCATTGTGTGCACAGGCTCAAGAAAATTGTTTCACATGTACTAAAACATAGGCGCAAGTCAATTAAAAACACTATTATCTATATTATTATAGAAAAAAAATCTATGACTCTCTGTCTCTTTCTGTGTCTCTCTTTCTCTCTTTCTCTCTCTCTCTCTCTCTCTCTCTCTCTCTCTCTCTCTCTCTCTCTCTCTCTCGGTGTGTGTGTGTGTGTGTGTGTGTGAAATCTCTACAGAAGTACAGAAGTTGCAGACCTAAATTAATGAAGAGTTGTATGGTGCTTATCTGCTGGACAACTCAATAATGCTATGATGTTGATTTTTTAAAATTGATAGGTAAATTCAGTTTACTTTGACTATGACACCCAATGTATGCATGTTAATTGACAGAGTGGTTTTAAAATTATGTGTAAACATAAACAATCAAGAATAGTCAGTTCCTTTCTAAGAAGAAAATTCTGGAAGTTGTCAGCCTAAGAGATCTATGATTAGTGTATTGAGCTAAAGTCAGCCATTTGCCAGCAAAGCAGCATGCCATAACCACATGCCTGTTGTATCCATCATATTCATTTACAGCTACCGCATGATGAGTGATGGAATAACTTACCCAGAGGGATGGAACAGTGAAGAAGAATTCCCTGGGAAGGAGGAGCACTATTCTTCAAGACATAGTGTGCATGCTAACTAAACATCACTGATGCTGTGACTACAGTGGGTAGCACTGGACTTTAAACGTGATCTGTTCCCAATGCACCTCTTGATGAGACAAGGCAGTGATACTTGAGTGGTGATACCTTTACAAGTAAGAGCCTCAAAGTGTCTCCATGGAGAAATTAATTAATACAGTTCCTGAAAGGATGGCTTACTGAATTTCAGATTGGATGTTCAAGCAGGGCAGGTGTACCCACTTTTACTTCCTTCCTCACATGTCCCTCTCTTTGCTCACTGTCTTCTTCTCTTTTCACCATGAGGAGCTCTCCAAAGTCCAAGGTGATGCTGGTTTTGTATCTCTAGAACCTTGAATTGAAATTAAGTCCTTTCTTTATGAATTATCTGTGTCTTGGTGTTTTGATATAGGAACAGACAACAGGTAGACTAGCTAGTTCATTACCAGAGAGTCAAAGTATGTGACACCAGTTGCCATCATGCCCAGGAACATAGTGTTCTTGTGTTACTTCCTTCCAAGTAAAACAGTCCCTCTCATAAGAAGGATGGCTCATAAAGCTTGGGAAGCAAATGAAACATACAGGGCTCAGGAAATTCTTTAGTTACCACAATTCACAAGGTTTCCTCTCAGAAAAGCAGAAAACAACTGTTGGGAGGAGACCATCCAGTGGAGCTGCCTGAAAGTTGGTAGCATGCATCAAGGATGCAGATAACTAAATTCATCATCCATTTTGAGTTTACTGGTGATATGATGAATCTATCATTGAATCACACATGCTCCTGTAAATAAACCCAATAATGCATTGGTTCTTCAAGTTAGACTTACGGGGGATGATGTCACCGATTGTCCTCTGTGCCCCATTGGAATAAATAGATACTTGTTCACATCTTCCCAGGACACAGCATACAGCATCTTCTTAGAAAATGACTGTTCTTTGTTTTCACAGCTTTAGCCTTTGTGGTCTAAAAAACATGCTAAGATTGTCTTTGGGTACCAGTGTCATCTATGCTTGATCACTTTATGTCAGAAGACATAATGGCATGGAATGGAGTGAATAAGTTAGCATGGAGTGTGTTGATTAAGAATGGTCTTTCCCGTAATACTACAACCTACTTATTCGAGAATTTAAATTCATTGAATTTCTTTTTAAATTTAATAATAAACATACACACTAAACTGATTTAAAAAGTGTTCCTGTTCTTCAAAGGGAAGAATCAACTCTTAAGGAATAAATTCAAAGTGAACATATTCATTCCTAGTGGAAAATACTTTCTTTCTTTTCCTATTAACATCTGCTCATTCTTTTTTCTTTCAAAAGTTCAAGGCAGCACCTTTGATCTCTTGACTGGCACAGATGTCTGGGCAGTATCCTGATGGGATTTTTCCACTCTATTGTTTAAAACTATTTTGACATAGAAGCAAAGAAATCACAAGGCTCGTGTTAAGAGGTATCAAATGTTAAATAGAGACATTTCCAGAGGCGATAATGACAGATAATGATGGAAATTAGCTCTTGCCTGAGTATTACTAGGTTAGAGCTCTCCAGCCTCTGAAGTTTTTCAATGGCAGATCATTCTGTGACAAGGAGAATGAGGACAGTTTGCGGGAAACATTGGGGAGCCCTGATTCTATTCTCTGTAATCACCTTGGCATTTCTGCTTGCTAGTACAACACATTTCCTATGTAGTAATAAGTGCTGCCGCACATTTCATTAATTCGTGATTTCCCCTAAACACCAATGTGTTTAGCTGCAGATCCGTGTGTGGCATTATCAAAGAGCTGGAAGCAGAGGAAGCATAACTGAAGCAAAGCACTGGGTTATCTCCTGGGAAGGCGACTCTGCTGCCAGATGCTTGGGCTGGGTTTGGGTAATTAGCCGAGTCAGAGGCCCCTCTTCTGTGGGTTCTGGATTCCCATGGGAAACCGGTCCGGAAGCTGAGGCTATGCCAGGTCTTGTTACATTCTGCCATCCAGCTGTGATCTCTCTCTCTGGAGACCGGATAAAGTCAATCTGTCCAAGCCTATGTGAGGAACTTGAAATTCGAATCACCACCCTGGTAGCAGTTTGCAATATGTCTTTGTACAGGCTAGTTACCGCTTCAGGGTGTTGTAGCAGTTTCTCAACTGGAGTGTGGACAGGGGCATCTAACTATGACTCTTCAGAAAATTTATATGGGAAAACCACGTGTACAGCTGCCCGTGAGTAGCAAGGGAGCATTGTAGAAAGTCAGCCAAGGAGAGACTTTTCATTTGCAGTTACTTATGAAATCAACATATTTGCCTCACAGCTGTTATGGATGGGGGAATCAGTCCAAGGCTTGGGGACATGATATGAACTGTGTTTGACATGGATTGTGACTTTATTATTATTAGCTGCTATAAAATATGGACTCACATTCCAATATCGTGAGCTTATTCAGAAGTTAGACATGCAGGTATGGATATATTTGCTCAGTGCCTGCATGCATGAGGGACTAGGACCATATGTACAGATATTAAGCACTGTCCTGGAAGATTTAGCACTGTATAGAAAAAATTGTTCCCCTTTACTAGATGTGTCCCATTTGTCCTTCAATATTCATTTTGTGCCTCTTGGACCTAATTGTTTCTTACATATGCATATGTAGGCTTACATATGCATATAATCTCCAAGGTTTTCTTTATCTTGTCTTTTCCTTTTAGTTACCACAATGGAATATTTCCAGAACATTGGAGAAAAGGAGGAAAAATGAGATCAGAGTGCTCCCTGTTATGGCATCTCTCTGTAAAATTGCTCTCAGATCTGCTGTGAGCTCTCTGTATGGCTGACATTTTTTTTTTATTTTTAATGAATGTCCTTTCCTTTCAATCTTTCATTTTTCTGCTTGCAGTTCTGAGAAATTTTATCTTCAAAGACTTATTTTATTCTATGTATATGTAAGTGCCTATATGCCTATATGCCAGATGTGTGTTGATGCCCTCAGAGGACAGAAGCTCTCCTGGAGCTGGAATTATAGGTAGTTGTAAGCTGTCTTAAGTAGATGCTAAGATTCAAACTCCAGTCCTTTGAAAGAGCAGTAAGTACTCTTAACCACTTAAGCATCTCTCCAGCCTACTTTTAAAATAGAACATTGCTTTATTCATCTTTACCAAGTAAATCTCCCCCCAATAATGCCTATTAAAATTTGACACTAGATTTACATCCATCTATTTTTCCCTTAACTGATTCTGGGACATTTGTTTCTAGCTTCAGTCTTGACTGACATACCTGCTTCTCTTTTCCTCCTTCCTTTAGCAAATTTTCTCTTCCTGACTTCAATATGGTCTGACCACTACCCCCATGGTACACATTTGTCTGCATATGAGATAACTTTGGAATTCCAAAAGCGTCAGTTCCCTGTTGTCCAATAGAAACATGGTATACAGATCCACTAGAACTGATCCTTTAGAGCTAGAGTTACAGGTGGTAGTGAGCAGCCCAGTGCTGGTCATGGGAATTGAACTCAGGTCTTCTAAAGGAACAGCAAATACCCTTTAATCACTGAACAATTTCCCCAGTTTGCCTATTCACCTGGCCCTTTTAATTTTTATTTTTTTTTAAAGAAAATGACTTTTGAAGACAGAAACTGTGTGGTATGAAAAACAATGCTTCAAGCCATAGAATACAGTCAAGGGTGAGAATATCTGTTGAACATGGAGTGGGTGACAAGAGGTAGAGTATGAGTTCATTGGAAAGATGTGGGAGAATAATAAGAGATGAAAATAACTTGAAGAAAATAGGTTTGATTAGCTTCTAGTGTAGCTGGAAGTTTCTGTCCTGAAAGCTATTCACAGGTAACCACACAGAGGTTTAATAGCAATTATAAATGCTTGGATCAGGCTTTGTACTAGCCAACTCCCAAATTTAATACATATTCACAGTGTAGAGAAGAATTATTCCATAGCATTTTAATAAGCTCAGAATCAGCTTTAAGATCATGGATGCCTTCCCTGGAAACTCCCTGGGTTAGCTCTGCATCTCTCTCTTCCCTATATCTCAGCCCTGAATAGTACAGACTTTGTGCTCTGCTTCATACACCACCCAGAGCCTGACTTCCCCTCATCCTTTGTCCTGCTGGGTCTGGTGATCGATGCTCCGGGTGATCATTGGGCCAGAGTGAGGGTTCAAAACCCCTCCACCTCTGCTGAACTTCTTGGGTCTGCTCTGGGCACACTGGACCTACCTATCCATGCTGGAACACCTTGAGGCCACACTCTGTAGGAGAGATCTCCAAGAGAGCTTGAATCATCCAGAGTTACAGACATCGAACTCCTGACCCACCTATACCTACCGGGAGAGCAGGGTAGAGAGAAAGAGACTCCACTTGAACCCACTGGAAGAAGTTATTGGAAGACAACAATGTAAAAAAACACCCAACAATAGAAAGACCAGTATGACACCACCAGAACTGTGGGACTCTACACCAACTAGACCTGAACACACCAAAGCAGATGAAGCAGAAGAGAATGACTTAAAAAGTAACTTTATAAAAATGATAGAGGCTCTCAAAGACGATATGAGAAAATTCTTTAAAGAAATGGAAGAAAAAACAAACAAAAAATTGGAAGAAATAGAGGAAAAGACCAAGCAAAAAATGCAAGAAATGAACAAATCTCTTAAAGAAAGTAAGGAAAGAAAAACAATCAAACAGATGAAAGAAACAATTCAAACCATTCAAGACATGAAAACTGAAATAGAGACAATTTAAAAAAAACACAAACTAAGGGAATGCTGGAAATAGAAAACCTGGGTAAATGATCATGAACAGATGCAAGCATAACCAATAGAATACAAGAGATTGAAGAGAGAATCTTAGGTGGCGATAATAAACTAGAGGAAGTGGATTCATCCACCAAAGAAAATTTTAAATCTAACCTATCCTTAACACGAAACATACAGGAAATGTGGGACACTATGAAAAGGCCAAATCTAAGAATGATAGGCATAGAAGAAGGTGAAGAAGCCCAACTCAAAGGTGCAGAAAACATATTCAACAAAATCATTGAAGAAAAATTTCCCAATCTGAAGAAAGACATGTCCATGAAAGTACAAGAAGCATTAGGAACACCAAATAGACTTAACCAAAAAAAAGTTCTCTCTCCACATAATAATCAAAACACCTAACAGCTAACATACAAAATAAAGAAAGAATGTAAGGGCAATGAAGGAAAAAGGCCATGTAACATATAGTGTTGGACTTATCAAAATTACACCTGACTTCTCCATGGAAACTCTCAAGGCAAGAAGGTCCTGGATAGATGTTCTACAAATACTAAGGGTCAACGGATGCCAGACCAGGCTACTATACCTAGAAAAACTCTCAATCACTATAGATGGAGAAAACAAGATATTCAATGACAAAGCCAGATTTTCACAATACATATTTACTAATCCAGTCATACAGAAAGTTTTGGAAGGAAAACTCTAACCCAAGGAAGTTAACTACATTCACAAAGACATAGGCAACAGATAATCCCACTTTACAAGAACCCTAAAGAAAAAACCGGGACAAATATACTCACAATACCACTGCCAACAACAAATCCAAAACAAACAAAAATTAACAATCAATGGTCCTTACTCTCCCTCAACATTAATGGCCTTAACTCACCTATAAAAAGACATAGGCTAACAGAATGGATACAAAGACAGAATCCATACTTCTGTTGCATACAAGAAACATATCTAAGCTTCAAAGAGAGACATTACCTAAGGGTAAAGGGTTGGGAAAAGGCCTTCCAATGAAATGGACCCAAGAAGCAAGCACGTGTAGCTGTCCTAGTATCTAACAATTTAGACTTCAAATCAAAATCAATCAAAAGAGATGAAGACAGTCATTTCATATTCATCACAGGAGAAATCCATCAAGATGAAGTCTCAATTCTGAACATCTATTCCCCAAATACAAAGGCACACACATCCTTAAAAGAAACACTACTAAACTCAAAACTCACATAAAACCTCACACACTCATAGTGGGAGATTTCAACACCCTAGTCTCACAACTAGACAGAAACTTAACAAAGAAACAAAAGAACTATCAGAATTTATGTTCCAATTGGGTTTAACAGACATCTACAGAACATTCCATCCAAATACAAAAGAATATACCTTTTTCTCAGCTCCACATGGAACCTTCTCTAAAATCAACCACATACTAGGCAACATAACAAACTTCAACAGATACAAAAAAATTGGAATAGTCCCCTGTATTTTATCAGACCACTATGCTTTAAAGTTGGAATTCAACAACAACACAAATTGCAGAAACCCTACAAACTCATGGAAATTGAACAATGTGCATTAGCACCATTCTTGGAACAAGGAAGAAAGAAAATAAAGATTTCCTAGAATTCAATGAGAATTAAGACACAACATACCCAAACTTATAGTACACTTTGAAAGCAGTGCAACTGACATTTAATTACATTTCCTTATTCTACTATGTCTATAGGTATCAGTGTGTTAGATTGAATCATATATATATATTTATAAAAACTATGTGTCAATAATATAGAAATGTGTTTATATGTGAAAAATTCTTTTATAATTGGACCACTAATTGAATTCCATAATTTTGTTATAATGGTATATAGCATAACCCAGAAGGAATGCCAGCTTCTAACTTTGACATGACAAATTCTCTTAAATTACATCTTAAATCTCAAGATGTAAACTTAAAATAACTTAGTAATTTGATGCTAACTACAGAAATAATTTTTATTGTCTAAGGCATCTGATTATTAAAATGGATGGTGTTTTAAATTGAACAGAACAGAGTGGTTCAAACCATTATTATAAATATAACATAGACAAAAGTATATTTTGTGTAGACTGTATATGCCCAAAGAATTTTTGCTTAGCATAAATGATAGAGTCGGTATTCACTGCATTACATCTTGGTAGTTTAAAAATGTTTCAATTAGTACTCGCTGTGCAGACACAATCATTGCAGACCAACAAAGGCATGGATAATGTGAACAGAAACAATGCTTTTAGCTATGCATTAATCCCATGCCAATTTATCATAAGTGTTATTATAGAAACTTTCATTCAGTGAAGAGAAATAAATGGTGTTAATGGTGATAAACATTATGTGATTGTTCAAAAAAGCAATTTAAATTTGAATTGTTATAAGTATCAGGGTTTGTCATTCATAGGCCAGCTTACATTTATTATTTTTTTTTCTTATACAAGTCTGCCAGGCTGCACATTTGTAAAGAAATGTGGATTTCCAAAAATACGCTCACATTTAATTTAGATTTGATTTCTTCTACTGCTAACCACTTCAGCTGGCAGATAGCCCCTCAAACCTAAAAATGCTGACTAATATTTGACAGCAAGCAATGAGAGTGTCCTTGACTAGTGTCAGAGCAAGAGAGTGTATTTAATCTCTCAAGAACTGCTGGTCTGTTGGGCCTTGATATAGCAATGATGGTTTGCAGAGAGGGTAGACACTGAACACTTACAGAGGAGGAACAATCCTCTGACAGAGAATAGTCACCTCCCAAAGAAACTCAGCAGCATGGAAGGAAGGAAGTGAATTTACATAGACAATTATTTTATAGGAATATATTCTCCCCAGCCACAGTTAATCACCACCAAGGAATTACTTCCTAAATAGAAGAATGTAGGTATCTGCCTCCTATAATGTAAACCAAATTGGTAGACTGCGAGATAGGGGCAGCCATTTCATCAAAATGATTTGATAGAACCCTACTGTGATCTGTCCTTTCTAAGTTTTTATTTTTACTTTATTTGATTATGTATATGGGTGCCTACCTGTGTGCCTGTGCACCATTTGTGTGCAGTGTCTGTGGAGGCCAGAGGAAGATGTTGGACTAGAGTTAAACATGATTGTGAGCTACCACCTGGGTTCTTCTTAATGAATCTGGGTTTTCTGGAAGAGCAGTCAGTGTTCTTGTATGATGAACCACCTCTCCAGACCTAACTGTCCCCTTTTTAAAAATATTTGCTGTATCTACATATGTGTTTCATAATATTTGTTGTTTTAGAATTTATTAATGTACTTATTTCAAAAATTCTAATATACCAATTTTGATTTATTTTTGAGAATTTCATGGGTGCTTATAATGTATTTCAACAATATTTATATCCATCTCCTCACTGCATTTTAACCTGAACCCCTCCATATCTGTATCATAATTTCATGTCTTTTGCTTTGTTCAGGTTTTAATAACCACTGAGGCCGATTAATTTTGCTGTATACCTACAGGTGTGGGGCCATAGACTGGAGTATGTTCAACATATCAGATACATACCCCTAAGCAAACTAGTGACAATCAGCTGTTCATAGCACATCAGCAGTGTGGGAGCTTATTTGCCCTTCCTCAGCCATGCTGACTTGTTGATTAGCTTAGTCTTCTGAGGCCTTCTCCAGGCAACCATAGCTACATAGTTCGTGAGTATAGTAGTTCTGCAGCATCTAGAGAAGAAACATATTTCAATTCTGTTTTCTTTTTAAATTTGAAAATTAAATAAAGTAAATGCACGGAGGAAAGTGATAGCTGGTTTTATTTTCCCAAATTATTTGTGCAATTATTCTTTATGTATCAGTATGTAAGATAGAGATTAAATTAAAGCCACCATGACAATCTGTTGTGCATCCACTGGATGATTGGGAATAGGAAGGCTGAACACCCTGGATATTAAAGATGGGGATAAGTGGCATTCAGCTAGGTAAATATGCACAGTGACTTTAGGAAATCATTTTTCCAAACTCACTGCATTAAAAAAATGTATGCACACTGAGCTACACCAAAATGCATATGTATATCAGAACATTTACACAAATAAGTCCATATCATATTCATCAATAATGGTTATTATTGGAAAAAAACTACATATGGTAGCAGAATTGATAAATCAACTGGGAAATAGTCACAGAACACTACACAGGTCTGAAATAGAGTAAACCACTCATTCACACATTTATTTGATTGGTTGTTATGAACAGACTACTCACTGAAAGAGGCTAGATATGGGAGACTCATTCTGTGTGATTTCATTTCTATAAAATACATCAGGCAAAAGAAAAGCGAGCAAACAGACAGCAGTAGAGCTACCTTTAAAATGAGAATAACTTAATGGGAAGAAGTCACAAGGTCTTTACAAGTTTCTATAAATTCTGTATGGCTTCAAACTTGGAAGCAACAACATGGGAAGAGGATGTCTGTATATAACCAACAGATTATACATACTTTTAAAAATATATGAAGTTTTCTTGTATGGAAGATACACTAAGGAGAAATAAAATTCAGTTGAAAAAGTAAGTATACTTTAAGCAGAAACTGTTCAGTATCATTCTGGACCAGTTAGGTTTTAATTAATTGTTGTCAGAAGGAAGCTTTCTCCAAACCCTCTTCTGCTGAGAAGCATAAGGCTGCTTGGTTGCAAAGTAGCTAGCTGCCTTAGGCCTCAGTGGTGCTTCCCATTAGAATAAGAAAGTGATCAAACTGTTCTTTTGAATCTCACTTGGTGCTTTCTGAAGGAGACTCTATAGCCTTTTCTCAGATTATGTTCAAATATGGAAAACAAAGTTCACAGAAACCTATGTTGACATAACATCAGCCTTTCAAAAGAACAACAATTCATGAATAATGTGAGTTCTCCATTTTTAAAAAGTTGGCATAAAAGACATCACACACTATTATGACATTTTCCTACCAACTGTGTTTTCATAGCTTCTCCTCCTCTTGTAAGCCCCACCCAGTCTCTTCCCTCTTTCTTTCAAAATACTAATATTTAGTAGCAATTCTAATGATTATGATAATGAAATGACATTATCAGAAAAAGGTATCACAGTTAAAATATGGAATGGAAATATTAATTGCTGTGGGTAGTAATGTGATCAATAACACTCTCACTAGTCTCTGTTTTTGCTTCATTGTTAATGGAAGAAAATGTCAGCCTGGTGCATAAATCTGAATGAATGAATGAATTTATTTGTGATCAGTTTCAAGGTTTTCTGGCTTAAGTAAATAATGGTGCTGAGATCATTGGCTCTGGGAAGTAGTTCATATTCACTATGAACAGACAGAATTGACTAAAATTTGCATAGTCAAAGAGAAGAAGCCGAGGGGAAGAAAAAGACAGGTGCTCAGAGAAAGATGGAATTAATCAGAATTAAGACCCAGGTCTGGAGCCTGTAGCACAGCTGGTTGTTCCACCCATTCCTGAGGCCACTGCTTTAGAAACCTTACCATGGATCCTTAGTAGGAAGTTAAGTAAAGGGTGCACATTAGGAAGCAGTAAAGTTGCCTAATGTAGGGAGAAAGGTGTGAGACATTAATAGAGAGGTGTGGAAAGTCAGCAAAATGTTCTCTATGTTTTTAATGAGCTTGCAATTGGGAATGTGATTAGTCATGGAGAGTCAATTACTAAGTAATTAAGAACTGAACAGTATAGACAGTATTACAACATGAAAAATGGGAGTTGTACATTTCAATAGATAGAAATAAAAGGATTTTGTAATATCCAAAAAGATTAAGAACTCACCAGGATTCTTTATAATTATAAACATTGTGTATAGAGCACAGCACTTTTGTAGGAAAGGAAGTTTTTGTCAAGGGCACAGCCAGGTATGAAAGATTCATTGTATTTTAATTCATCTATTTTTAGGGTTTTGTGGGCAAGGCTAGGACTTAATTCTTCGACTTGGATTTTTATGACTGCTCAGTCTGCTAACTTTATTATTTCTGAGAATGTCTTGGAAAACACAGTGTGAAGGGTGTGATGGGAAGGAGTTGTGATTGATCGTTGCTCATTTCCAGTATTTTCCATGTTGTCAGCTAGTTCAGTTTTGATTATGAATGATAATAAAGTAGCGACTTATGTGCAGGCTATACTTTAACTACTTTAAAGTGGGAGTTTTACATAATCAGAAATAAGATAGATGAAACATCGTTCGTCTCTGGGTCTTTATATTTTGATTTTGTCCCATGTTGGAGAAAAGAATATTTAGCAGTGGCTATGCACTGAGACATCTCCAGAAACGACCACTAGAGGTCTCTCTAACCTGAATTATTTCTAATTCCTGCGAAGAGATTGAATTTTTATATTTTGAATTTCTTGCCTGCGGGTGGAAAGTGGGCAAATTTTGCTCCCTTGTACATGATAGCTAGCCATGCACGATCCTAACAGATGAGAAAGGTACCGGAGGGGGTCACATGCTTTCAGACTGATACCGCACAGTCGGTTTTATTTGCATGTAAGCCTGTGAGTTTTGCCCCCGTGTTTTCACAGAGTTCCTTTTAAAAGTTTCCATGCTTCTGAGAAAGGATGAAAAATATGAAAGCCCCTTAAAGATAGTGAACACATGCTGGCAAGGGCTTTTCTGCTTTGGGAAACCTCTTGGAGTCTTATCAACTGGAAATAATTTCAAGGAGAGGCAATTTCAGTCCTCCTGATACCAAACCATAGATGAAATACAATGAGTTTAATTCAAAAGAACAACTTTCATAATCAGTCTGCAGGGACAACTTTGTGATCTTTAGATACACTTACTTTATTCATCATGCCAAATAAATCTTAGGAGTTTATCTATGTGCAGAGCAGTTATGTGGACTTGTTATAGTGTATAATTTTAACATAATGAGTTATGGATGCATACGGATGCAAAGAAATTTTGAGAGTGTTGCCAGTGAAACATATAAATGCATTCCTACAACTTCAGTTTTAAAGCATAAAATTAAAATGCCACCAAGTTTTAGTAATCCTGGAACTCTCTTTGTAACTTTTAGTACCATATGTTGGTTAAAGGCAAAATAGGATTGGTGATCACCAAACAAGCAATTTATGATGGCTAGTGTTAGTTGTCAACTTGTCAGAAACTAGAATAACCAGAGACATGGTTCTAGACTTTGATGTATGTTGGGGCCTTCCTTTAATTGTGGATTGGGGCTTTTACCTGAGTAGTGGATCATAGACAGTTTAAAATGCAGAAAAGGCATGTAGCTAGTCTGCATCCATCACTGCTTCCTGAGTGTGGGTGCCATGTCACCAGCCACCTTCTTGTCTTTCATGCATCCGACCATTGCCATGCCCTCCCCTCCAAGATGGACTGCATCTTTCTGGAACTGTAAGTCAAAATAAACCCTTTCTCCTTCCCATTGCTTTTTTTGGTGTGTATTAGCATAGGTATGAGAAGGGAACCAAGATAGGGCTTCAACTGGAAAAATCCAACATGGAATAGGAGCTGTGATCATTACCCCTATGTTGAAAGAAATTCATCCCAGTTGTAAATTAATCTTTGGAAGTTAATTCTCTAAAGTGGCTCATATTATCCTATAATATAAATGTATTAAAAATGATCACAGACAAAATGCAGGAACTCTAGAAAGCTGAATTGAAAATGTGGCCAACAGAAGACAGGAAACATGTCTGTTGCCATTGAACTTGTCATTATTTCTCCTGTCAAAAATCAATGCAAATTCAAGATCTATAAGAGAGCCAGAATGTAAGACACTGTTCATCACCAATGTCAACTAAAAGCAACAGAGAACTGTGAAAAGGGTCTGCTGTTTCCATGCACTAGCTTCCATTAGTAGCAAATACATGAAGACAAAATCCTCCCAAGGTCACCATTGTTCAGGATAGAGAAGCTTGAACACATAGCGCCACTTAACACTGTTGCTGCATTCAGACAGCAAGAAAATAGGTTTACTGTGTGCAAAATATATCACGGATTGATAGACATTTTCCATAGTGATCAGAGTTGATGTGTGAATTCTGCTCGGTGATGTTAGAATTGGAGCTTCCAAAGGCAGCTGTCACATTCCCAAGTAAAGGATCAGCTCTCTTCCTATTAGTGAGAGTAATGCTTTAAGATTGCAGAGTTTCCTGAAAAAAGTCATACTATTGAGTCCAAAACCATTCACAGATGGAGGAAGCACTGGGCTCTCTGTCACTGCTGTCACTCTACTGAAATGACTAAAAGAATAAGTAAAGATTATATGAAAATGTTGAAAAAAATCTGTGAAAATTGAAACACACCTAATATATTCAACAACAGAGGGTTGATTAATGCAATATCCAGGGAGAATTAATATGATCATATATGCTAGTTATGTGTTAAAATGTAAATACAAACATAAATATTTTGTGTCTTACTATATACCCCTGGATGACCTGGAGCTCACTATATAGACCAGACTGCTCTCAGCCTAATGGCAATTCTCTTCCCTTTGCCTCCTGAGTTTTGGGATCAAAGGTATGTTCCATCATATCTGGTTCACCTCCATAATATTAAAGGCAGGAATAGTGGGATAGAGCATTGGTTTTGTAGCATTTTATTGGTGTTAGAAAATCACTTACCTCTATATGCTCATATACATTTACACATATAAAACAGAACCACTTTTAAACTTATTGTACCTTTTCTCTTGCTTTATATTCTGTGTAAATTATTTTAAAGGTAGTCAGTACCCACTGATAGTTTCTCTAACCTGCTAATTGGTCATAACTCACTGTAAAAAGTGAAAATCATTGAATGAGAAAATCACTTCATTTTGGAATCAGTTTTTGTAAACACACTCATTCATGTGAGAAACAGTACATATTATACATTGAGATGCAGAAAGCAACTCTGTATGCTGGGGATTGGGATTTTCATTGTTGTTTTGTTTTCATTTTTACCTCTATTAGATTGTCTTCTTTTCGGAGAAATGGTGAGATGGATTGTTTCTCACCAAAGAAATGTTGTAAATATTTTCAAAGTATTTCAGTATTTTCATCCTTAATATCCAATTGCATCCTAGCTATTTGTGGGTTGAATTTCTTTGTTTTCTGACAGGCAGCCTAAAGACATCATTTTGGTACTTACATTTTGAGTGATTCAAAAATAGAAAAGAAAAAAAGATACAGGTGGGCAGAAAGAAAGGGAAACAGAAGGGAAGAAAGTACCTTCCAGATCTAATCCAAAATTATTGGACATATTTAAAGTGTGTGTGTGTGTGTGTGTGTGTGTGTGTGTGTGTGTGTGTGTGTGTGTTCATGGTTTTGGTATAGAACCAACTTAGTGTTCTATATACTAGAACTGGATATTTATGAATCCTTATATGCCATTGGCTCTGTGAAGTTGTGATAAGCATATCCTGCTTTTTATTTTTGGCTGTTTTCATATTAAATAATAAACTATCATGCTTTCTCCATATCTTAATCCTGTGTTGGCTAAAAGGATTCAGCCAGGGAACTGCTCCTCCACCATCTTGCAGGAATGTATAGTATGGGATTATTAATGATAACTCAAAATTCATACTTTTTGCCCTTCACCAAATTCCCACATAGTGGAAATGTTTAAAAATGAATGCCTTTATAATGCATTAGACTTAGCTGACTGGATAAGTCAGGTCTAATGCTCCTTTTCACTGAACTACATATAAAATTATTTCTACTTCCTTCAGTTCTGTGGGCACTTGAATTTATATGTTCATAAAATTAAAGAAAAACCTACTGATGCGAGAATGACAGTGTCACTCTATTCCCATAGTGGTACATTTAGAGGAAGAGTACACACATTCTATATGTGTCCAAGTAATTTTTAGTGTTACAGGACATCTTTGGATACACTATATTTAAAAGTTGGAACAAGAGACATAAATAAAACTTATACCTGTTCTCTAAGACCCTGGAGATTCTCATAGGGACCATATCACTTCCTGTCAATGAAACCAAGACTGAAATTGGGAAAAAAGTTGGAAAAAAATTGGAAACAGATTATAAGCTTTTCTTACATAATATTCTTTCTCATTGTCTTTCAGTCCACCCCTCTCCCACCCTCCCTCTCCCTACTTTTCTAACCCTTCCCTCTCTCATCTTCCCTTCCCCTCCATCTCTCTTCTCTCCCTCCCTTTCCCTTCCTCTCTCCCTTCTTTTCCTGATTCCTGAGCTCCAGTGTTTTTACTCCTCAGCATTCCAAGTATTGGATGACAGGTGTGAGCTCTCATACCCAACTCAATGTTTTCTTAAATGGAGGGTGGGGGCTGTTATCAAGTTATGAGTTCCTGTGAGCACCTCAGGGAAATGGCAGCTTGTGTGTCACATCCACTTCCAAAGGAATTTTCCTTAGCTTCTGGGAAATTTATATATATATATATATATATATATATATATATATATATATATATATATACATATATATATATGTGTATGTATGTATGTATGTATGTATATATATATATATATATCCGTGAAATCCCTCATAAGCATTATAAAGCATAGATTCCACATAGCACACCACCTTTGTTTTTTAGCTTTTACTGAAGAATGCTAGCGTCCTGCAAAACACCTTTACTTTACCTGGATGACAATTGCCAGTGTAGGATGGTCAGTCACATGGAGGCAGGCAGTCCGGGAAACTACCCTCTTACTCACATCCCCCTCACTCATTCCTGTCTCCTGATAAGCTTTACAGACCTTTAAATTTGAGCTATTAGAAGTTAACATATTCATTACAAACCTTTAAAGGTAATTAATTTAGAAAAATAAGATAAATAACACAAGAAGCAAGAAGCAACCAAACCACAGATATTTCTTGGAGCTTCTTTCCCTCTGCACATCAGAATTTTCTCTCTTATTCCAAAGCCTCATTAGTTTCATCTTCTTGCATTTGCATGCATTCAGTTCTTTGCACAAGCTCTTGCCTCTGGGAAGTATTTTTGTGAAACACAGATAACAGCATCTGATCAGCCTACCTTGCTGGGTTGCTGTCACACTCCCAGTATAAGCATGCTATATAAATGCAAAGTACTGTGATATTATGACTCATGCTCAGCACTGTAGATTTTTGCAGGCCTTACTGCTCCAACAGCCTTGAAGTGTGATATATCAGCACTAAGAGAAAAAGCTGCTTATGGGGCCTTTCCTTTCTATTCACTGAGTGCTGTATTGATTTTTCCACACTGATATTGAGGTACCTCTTCTGTTTTTCTTTTTCAAAGAAGCACTCACCCCAACCAAAATAAAAATAAAAATCACCCAATATGTTTCTTGTGAGAAGAATCTGAATACAAACTCGCCAATTCAAACACAGGTCTGCCCAGAACATAAAGGAAGGAAGCAGGAGTTCACAACAGTAAAGAGTCAAGAGTCTGGAGCGGTATCATCTTTATTTAGATGTCATCTGACATTTGTAAAGCACTAGTTAGGTGTTAAACACACACACACACACACACACACACACACACACACACACACACACACACACACACACAAGAAAGGAAGAAAGAAAAGAGAAAAAACCAGAGGCAACCACCACTCTGCAATCAAAGGACTTGTAACTCTTTTTAATTGACCATGGCTCCCAGCTGAGCTTCAGACTACACCCTTCTACTATCTATCCACTGGGGCAGAACATTTCAACTATGCTATTAACTTACTTAATTTAGTCAAAACTGAGGACTAAGCAGAGCACTAGGCATGGGAGGCAACACTCTACCAACTGCCATCAATCTAAAGCTCCTACCCTTATTTTCTGTTATTTTGTGTGTGTGTGTGTGTGTGTGTGTGTGTGTGTGTGTGTGTGTGTGAGAGAGAGAGAGAGAGAGAGAGAGAGAGAGAGAGAGAGAGAGAGAGAGAGAGAGAAAGAGAGAGAGAGAGTCAGTGAGAATGCTATATTGTGCTGGTGCCTGTGTAAGCCAGAAGAAACTGCAGCTTGTCCCTGGAGCTGCAGTTCCTTGTCATCCTGAGATGCCTAATGTGAGTCCCAAGAACCAAACTCAGATCCTCCAGACAGACAGCAAAATCATTCAGCCATTGTTATATCTCCCGCCCCAACCTTTTATTATGTTTTAAATTTCCAGTGCCCCAAATGGTGACTAGTATAGAGTTGGTGTGTGGTTTTTGAATGTTGGTGAGTTATGGAATAGGACATTCAGTGTTTCTATACTTGAATATGTCTAAGATAAGACTTCTGGTTTCTATCTGCCACCTCCAAATCTGCTTTCTCTTTCATTTCTCAACTTCTTCGAATGCTAGTAGTTGGATGTGGCTTATTTTTCTGGGATTCATGTGTCACAAGCATTAATCTTAATGTGTCAGTATTGAGACAGGGGAGGCTTTAAGAGGTGGGGCTTGTCAGACAATGGAGAGATCATTTTCATCCTTACATGACAATAAAGCTAGTCCTGTGTCTTAGTACTTGACAGGTCAAGGCATTGCCCCTTGCTTCGCCTCTTCCTCATATGTTTTTTTTCTGAGCTGACATCCTTTGACACAGACAGGGGTGCTTCACCAGAGCATCAATAGCATACTGTTTGGACTGTCTCCCTAAGGAATCATGAGACAAATCAGCCACCTACCTTTGTAAGTTGTGTAGACTCAGGTATATTTTTAAAGCCTCATAAAATTTCATTGATTGTTCTATTTTCCTCAATCTTCTTTTCAAGACCATCTGTGAATTCTTGTGGTTTTTGCATTGTATGTTTCTTTCTTGGCTCACTCCTGAGGTCAATGTCCTCTTACCTTCCTGCTCCCCATGAGTTCCTCTTCATAGTCACAAGGCCAAGTTTTAAAATGTGCCAGCTCCTTTTACATTGTAGCCCACATTCCTCCAGTGGCCTTTCCTGAAATTTAGACGAAGAGGAAATTTATTTTATTGTCCAGTCCTCAAGACCAAATATTTGTGGTTATCCAAATCATGGTGCACCCCTAAACCATGCAGAGAGATTTAAAGTAGCCAAAGCTTGAGACTACATGTCAAATTGATCAAGTCAATATGGCTAGGAGTGAGAGGCTCAGAAGAATACACACTGCACATTCTCATGTCTTTCATCATCTACCATGATTTATCTTCATCTAGGACTCTTCAGCCACTTGGGGCTCCTTTCCTCCCTCCAGAACAGTGGTTCTCAAACTGTGGGCCATGTCCCCTTTGAGCATCAAATGACCCTTTCACAGAAGTAGTATATCAAATATCCTGCATATCAGATATTTCCGTTATGATGCATAATAGTAGCAAATTACACTCGAAACAGCAACAAAAATAATTTTATGGTCTAGGTTCACCACAACATGAGGAGCTATATTAAAGGGTCACATCATTAGGAAGGTTGAGGACCACTGCTGCATGATTCTATTAAGCATATCCTCAGAGGGTTTCTTTTGACACTCCTCTTAGGAGGTCTTTATGCATAAACACTTTACATTTTCTATCTAGTACTTACCACCATTTGACAAATAATTCTGGATTCATGAGTTTGTAAGTCTCCCAAAAGAATGTGGAATTCATAAGGCAGGTTAAACCTACCTTCTTCTCTGCTACCTGTCCAGGTGATTCCACAGATACAGTCGTGTAAAAAAACAGGATTGCAGTCTTTGTGGACTATGAGTTCCCTGTTGCAGCTATTTGACCTTGCTACTGTAGTATAAGAAGAGGAGAGACAACCATGGGATGTATGGGGAGGAGGAGTATGTTTTCTAACAAAACCTCGGTTGTGACTGGGACTTCATTTAATGTTTTACATATTGAGAAATGTTATCTCTCATTTTCTCCCAACCATTTAAAGCCAAAGAAACTATTATTTTTGCAATAGCCACATAGAGTCAAGGAGGTAGTTGGATTTGGCCCATGGGCTCTAGCTTACCAATACCTGATAATGAGCCCTTTCATTTGTTATTCAGTGAGAAAGGGCAAGTTGTCCTCCAGAAGAATAGAGATGCTTCCTAAAATACTATTAGCTCTGTTGCCATGCTGTTTCCTCCTAGGGGTGTCTGCAGGTCTCAAACCAATTCAGAAAGCATTTGCCAGGTATTTATTAAATTAAACAGACCTCGATTAAGTGGCTGGCCAAGGGGCAGCTACAGAAAGCACCAACCCACACCTGAAACTAACATATTACCATAATAAATCTAAAACGTCACACGGCTGAACTCAGTTTTCCACAGAAGTCTTTCTCCTTGTACAGCAAAGTATAATGACTGAAAATAAAGACCTCAGACCTGAGTAAAAAGTATGTATAGAATAAAATCATAACTATATTTATATCATCTTTATTAACATCAAGAAATTCTTAATGCATGTGTGCCTACATGTATAAATAAATGTGTGTGACCAGGTACATATATGTAGGTCAGAGGAGGACATCACACAGCATCCTTCCTGCATCACTGTCTGACTTATTCTTGTGAGACAGGGTCTCTCACTAATGTGAGTGAATAACTTGGAGGAGGATGCTGCTTCACTTTGGTACAAGTTTGCAAGGTTTTCAGTCCACTGTTGTTTGGCCCCATAATCCTGAGCAGAACAGCATAGTGGTAAGAACATATGGCAAAGGAGTTTTATAACTCATGGCTACTAGGAAGCAAGAAAAAAAGGAAACAAACAAACAAAAAGAAGCATGGACAGAATATCACTGAAGATCCATTCCCAGAGTCTGACGTAGTTCAGCTGAGTCACTGCTTTTTAAAATGTCTAAAACCCCTGAAAAAGAGTAGCTCTGATCCCATGGGGGATCTTTTATATGAAAGCCTGTGTCAATATTTAAATATATCAGGGGTTACAAATTGGGTTGCTCTTTCTAGGCACGTCCCATATACACATAATTGACTCAAACCACAGACTTACACAAACACAAGGAAAAATAATAGTGCCCTCTTTTTCTTGAGTCTATACTGGATGTTCTCAACTTTCACCTGGATAAATATTAGTTATGCATTTCTGTCAGCACAAGAGATACTATTTAGAGGAAGTTTTATTGAGCGCCCGAATTTCATTGAATTATATATTTATTTTAAAGTAAAATACATATTCCTTGTGGATGGCATGATTCATTTTTAAATGTGAATATGTACATATTTGAGTGTCTTATTGATGTCTAATTCTTCCATGATACAACTAAGTATTTATTGTATGTTTACTACCTCGGTGGAAGGATAGTGCAAAGTAACATATAGATACTCAGAAAAAAAAAAACAAAAAGTAAAGAAAATCTACCCAATGAACAAATGAACAGCAGTAAATGAATGTGGTAGGAAGTGAAAAAAGCAAATTTGTGCTTTAAAATGCAGTGTGCACATGTTTGCTATGAATGCAAAAAAATGTATTTTTAAAATTCAGTAAACCTGTGTGTAATTGGAGAATTGAAATAAATAACAGATGAAGGCACCCTTGGAATGAAAATTTATTAGACACAGAGGGTAGCCTTTTTAGCCATGACACCCATTTTAAGGCTTACATGCCAAGTGCTGGTAAAGAAAAAGAAAGTCAACCACATGAAATTCAAAGTATGGAAAAACACAAGAGAGTCTTCTTTTAAAAACCACAGGAAATTTGTTTGTAGTACAGTTTCTAAAGGATGAACAGCCAGTTCCTCCCTTCATTATAATACTCATTGCTGCCCTTACAATTAGGTCCCAGAATGCATGCTGGTGTGATTCAAAATCAAAAGCTCACAGTGAGATGTGTTTACCAACAGCTTGCATACATTTCTGCTTTCTCTTGCAAGAGATATATTCAAGAACAATGTGGCTATGGCTGGCAACTAATGTTTCACACCCTATTCCTTTGGGGACTACATGGTATCTTCGTGATTTAGCCTTCATTTTCTCTGTATCTCTGTTTTTAGATTTTCCACCTAGCTACCCTGTCATGGGCCAAAACACCTTTATTTATCAATGAATACAAGTTCTGGAGGCATCACCATTCCTGAGTTCATGCACTTTTATAGAGCTATAGTCCTGAAATCAGCTTGGTATTGGTGCAAAAATTAGACAGGAAGTGCTACGAGTAAGGATTTTCCTGCTGGTCGGTCTGGTCCCACAGCCACGCCAATCCCAATTAACACACAGAGATACTGCATTAGATATAAATGCTGTTGGCCAGTTACTTGTTTCTTACTGGCTAGCTCTGTCTTAAATATTAACCCATTTCTATTAATCTAAGTATTTCCATGTGGTCTCATATTACCAGAGAAGGGGCCGGTGTTCTACTTTCTCCAGTTGACTCCTCCTTACTACCTCCTCTATCCTCCTTGTCTCCTAGTCCCTCCTATCTTACTTTCCTATTGGCTAACAGTGCTTTATTCATTTACGAATATGAGAAACATATTCACAGAATGACATCTACCTCCCTGCTGTTGTGGTCTGTCAAGTACTCTTGGCCTTACCCAAAACTGGCTGTAGCAACGTTGCTGTAAGACCTTGGTTGACTGTCCAGGTAGCTTGCTGTTTCTGTTCTTGCTGCACCTTTTGGAAGTTGCCCATCCACACTCACTGTCTACCCTAGTATCATTATTTTCCACCTCAGGTCTTGATGAGATTGTAGATTAAACTATCACAACTATTATTCTCTCTTACTAGTTAAATATATTAGGTACTAGACTTAAGTTTTCCAGCTTAGGACAACTCTATTGTAAATGCCATTATGCCTTCACCCTAGGACTAGATATGTAGCTAATTTTGTTCTCAATTTTCCTTTTCTTAGAGAACACCTATAATTTACTGTTTTGTATACAGTTTTGTATCAAGCCTAAATCTTTTCTTTAGACTAAAAGGGGAATTGTAGTGGGATATTCACTTTGTCTGCTTCTGTGGCACTGACCACGCCCATTGGGGGGTGGAGCCAGGGGTGGAAGTGACCTGTGGAACTACATCTGAGGAGGAGCTGGGGAACACTTTCTTGCTGGCTGGTGATCATCTGGTGGAACCTGATGGTGTTCATCTGTCTAGGTTGTAAATTATTTCTCCCTGAATAAACATCCATTTGGCCTATCTGTTTATCCTGATCCTTATTAAACCACAATAAGGATGACCAATGGAATCAGATTGAAAACCCTGACAGCAATCCATACACCTAAGAATGCCTGATTTTTAATGAAGAAGCAAAAATTATACAATGGGAAAATGAAAGCATCTTCAACAAATGGTGCTGGCATAACTGGATGCTGACTTGAACAAGACTGCAGATAGATCCATATCTATTGCCATGTACAAAACTTAGGTCCCACCAGATGCAAGCAGAGTGAGTATCTCACTACCGAAACCCACAGAAGCAGATGACCTGAACAAGGGGAAGCTCATGGACCCTAGTCTGATAGCTGGGAAACCAGCATAGGATCAACCCAGAGCCCTGAACGTGGGTGTTAGTTAGGAGGACTGGGCAGTCTATGGGGCCTCTGGACCAGTATTTATCCCTGGTGTATGAATGGACTTTGTGAGCCCCACATAGAAGGATACTCTCTCAGCCTAGACACATGGGGGAGAGCCTACGCCTTGATCCTAATAATATGACAGACTTAGAAGATCCCCTCATTCTCTTTGGGGAACAGATAGGGGATGGGATGAGTATTACAGGGAGTCAGGGGGAGGGGAGGGTGAGGGAACAGGGATTGTCATATCAAACAAGCTTTTTGCAAATTTAAATTTAAAAAATATTAGTATATACACTCAGCATACAGAATGGCATCCCACATCATCTCCCATTTTCTGTCTAATTAAAAAGGTGATTTATTTTTTTGTTTTGTTTTGTTTTATGGTAGAGGGTTTCTGTGAAGCTTTAAACTTGTCCTGGTACTCAGTCTGTAGACCAGGCTAGGCTCAAACTCACAGGGATATGCCTGCCTTTGCCTCCAGTGAAAGGCATGTGCTACTAACACCTGGCTGGAAGTTTTTAACATTAACATAGTAAAATCAAATATAACAAAACATTTATTAATCAAGAATTATGGTTACTTAGTCTATTTTTATTTGACAAAATTAAATAATAATCTAACCTGTCTTTGTGAGTCCAAAGTTTTATATCTAATTTATCTTTTACCATAACTAAGGAAAACTGAAACTATAACTATCTAGTTTTTAACTCCATCAAAGACCTGAGTAGGATGTAATATTACCTAAGTAATCTGGAAATGCATTGTAAGCAGCTTCCAAAACTCTAGAAATGACGGAGACAGCCTGGACAGTCACCCAAAGATCTGCTGTAATATTGAAGCATCCATCTTCAGCCCACAGGCCCATAGTATCTGGCAGATTTTTCAATGAAGCAGGAAATTTAAATATTTGTTCTGCCTTTTATTGACAAAATTCATCAGTTACTTTCTTCTGTGTCTTTGGGAATGTCTGGCAGTTTCTTCTGTGAAGAGGAACCTGAAGGACCTTCCTGTCTTGTTTTGGCAAATTTAGCAGTCACTTTCCTGAGAGTCCTGTATGTCCAGTTTATACAGCATATAGAAAGCAGTCCAGGAAAGAACAGTTTCTTGCCCAAATGACTGATCTTGCTACATTGAAAGCAAACCCCATGAGAAGTTTCGTCAATGCCCATCATCCTCTTGAAGTAATTAGTGCTTTCAGGAGCAGACATGTCTCACTATTGAGATAAGTCTATGTTCTTGAAACATGTTAAATGCCATATTTTGTAGGTCTTTGAAGTTGTTGAAGATTACCTATCTTCCTGAGATACATCTCCGTATATCTAGAAAACCTAACATGGCTATAAGTTTGTCTAGTATAGATGACTATTAATTTGTATTTAACTTAACTATATATTATGTAGTTAACTTAAATATATATTATATTTGTAAAAGAGACATATAAACATCTTAAATAAGAGTAGAAATGTACATGTAGTATAACAAAATTGACCTTAAATTTGTATCAGTTAACCCAAATCCATACCAATGTAAAGTGTTCATTTCTATATCACTTGACCACGAAGATCTCACATATAACACTCCCTTTATTACTGGAACTTCTTACCCAGCTTTTTAGTGGCCTCCTCTTTCCCCCTTTAGGGTATAAGGAGGGTTTCCTAGGTCTCACTAAATCATAAAGAGGTGAAGAACCTTATTACTTGATGGAAATACTTTTGGAAGTGAAATGAAGTGTCATAAATAATTAATAGGCAGTGACTGGTTCTTGGAATGTCTTATCTGCTGTTTCTGCTATTCGTTGGTGTTAATTCTACAGACTGTGCTTTTCTTTCTGACACATTATTCTATTCTCAGTTAGCTAGTCTGTGGACTCAGGTATTCCACAGTGACTAAAATCCTTGACACAAAGATTTTACTTTAAAACAATTTAATAGATGCCGTCCACTTACCCTTAAAGTGTTTATAATTTATGTATGAAACGTTTCCTTCACTAACTTATCTTATTGTTATGAATAATATTCCCAGTGTTTGTGTTTTTGCCTCCCTAACAAACTTTGACAGGGCTTCTATCTTCCCACCTCCTTCCAAGTATTTCTGTACACCTTCTTCTCCAAAAATTCTAAACCATATCAGTCTATGCTTCTAGCACTGCAAGAGAGATTAGCTGAGTATTGATTTAAATCTATTTAAATAACATTACAACTTACTTTTCATAATTTTTCTGCTTCTTACATTCAGGTAAAACCCTAATTTGTAAGCAGATATTCAGCAACCATCTGACAAATATGACATAATATACATGTATATTGTAAATATTCATTCTGGAGAATGATCACAGAATGGTATGACTATAAAATAACTCAGTATTGTGCTGAGAGAACAATAGTATTCCTTAGGACACTGAATGTTCAGCAGAGACTTGGAAAGTTTAACAAATGTTATAAAAAATAATTTAGAGCTTGGAAAATAATTAATTTTCTAAGCATATTTCCTTGTATCAAAAGTGGAGTTAAGCCTTCATCTATTTTAGCATTTCTTTTCCTTCCAGCCTCAAAGTAGGCCACATTTTATGCCTTTTAACTCTATAAGATAATGTAGAATATTATGTAAATGATGGAGAATATTATTTAAGAAAGCTGATACTCCTAAATATATGAAATACTATTCAAGACCAACTATTGTATTTTCATATCTCATTGGGCCATAGTTAAAAGGCTTTCTAGATATTGGGGACTTATTGTGGTAAAAGATAGGATCACATGAGTCAATAATTCAAACAAATTTTTTATGTTTTCTTGAACAGCATGTGTTGGCTAGATTGTGAAATTGACATAAGCTAGGCATCTAACAGAAATTATCCTCAATTGAGAAATCCCTCCATAAGATGTGACTAGCCTGTAGAGCATCTTTTAGTGATTGATGGGGGAAGACAATTAATTGTGGGCAGTGCTGTGTTCCTGGGCCAGGTGAGCAAGCCCAGGAGCAGCACTCCTCCATGGTTGCTACATCAGCTCCTGCCTCTAGATTCCCACTTGTTTGAGTTCCTGCCTTGACTTTTCTGCATGGACTGTATTACATATTTTGGGATATGAAATCCAAATAACCATTTCCCCATCAAGTTACTTTTTGTCCTTGTGTTTCATCCAGCAATAGTAACCCTAACAAAGACACAATATTACATGCTAGGAATAAGACAGTCTTAATGCTAGTTTGGAGAGGACTACAAAAAGACAGACAAGGGAGGTTGAAGAGTTCATGGAAACAGATTTGTCTCCAAGAGATAATATTTTGCAGCATTGCCTGGAGTCTCCTTTAGAATGTGCTCCTACTAGTGACCTGGTCTGATGGGAGATATTATTCTGTAAATATGTTTCTCATACTGGTTAATGAATAAAGCACTGTTGGCCAATAGGAAAGCAAGATAGGCGGGGCTAGGAGACTAGGAGGAGGAAAGAGGAAGTAGTGAGGAGGAGTCAAGATGGAGAGCCTGGAGAGGTAAAATGCCAGCCTCTCTGGCAGGTAAGATGAGCCACGTGGAAATACTTAGAATAGTAGAAATGGGTTAATCATTAAGACAGAGCTAGCTGGTAAGACACTATTAACTGGCCAACAGCCTTATATCAAATATAGAGTCTCAGCGTGTATTGGGGGCTGGCATGGCAGCAGGACCCAACTGGCAGGGAAAAACATGCCAATAACACTGGTCTTCTGACTACAAGGCTGTATTTTATCAGTTGGGTAAAGTTTAATAGCATATGCAAACTGGAAACACTCTAAATTGACTAAAAATCTTTTCAAAACTACTATATATACTTGCATGTATAATATGTGAGATTTATGCCAGTGGGATTTGTTTAGCCTATAAACAACCTAGAAGTCATCTTGGGCTTTTTCATTAAAAAACAAAATACTGCAGTCTCAGTAATGATCAAACGAATAACTACAGTTTTTCTATGACTCTTCCAAATACAGCATAGTCCTTTAAATGAGGCTATATTTATAGTTCAGAGGCAGAAAATATTATTCAATCTTCCCAACCCACTTCCTGTCCTGCCTCTCTTCTCCATTCCTCCTTCTCTACCTTTTTTTTCATCCCTCCTTCCCTTCATCCATCCTCTACTAGAAATAGGGCTTTATTCACTATTGAAGTCTAAATTATGGACATATGGATATACAGAGCTCAGCTAACTTGAGCTTATCATCTGTTTCATAGCCATCAACTCTTCTAGACCCAATACCTTCCCTGTGAAGGTGTTTACATTGTCCTGCTTCAAACTGGTGTTTTTTTTTTCCCAAATTTTATCTTTTCTAACAGAGATACTATAGAGATTATGAGCCTTTTCTTCCTGCTTCAATGCTATCAGAATCAGTGTGTTGTCTATTACTTTTGAGTCATTTTGATCTATTAGATCATGGCTTATGTCATCTTCAAAATTTCGAGAACATGGTGTATAGGGTGGGAAGGTCACTCTGCCTGGATATTTCATAGTGTAGTACAAGCAACATTTAGTGCATAAAAGAAATAACCACCCACACAGTATTGTGATCAACAGGAACATCAAACATGGTCAGCAACAAATGTTTTGTCCTGGGTTAACTTCTATGCCATAGAAATTCATGTGTTTACACTTAAAATGAAAATTCTCAGTACTTAGATCAAAGTTTATAAATGTATTTTCATCATTTTGCAGATTAACAAAACAAACTTGAAGTGCACGATCTTCGAGGCCATGAAATTCAATTGTAGTTCTTGAATTCTTGCCTCATTTTTTTCCCAGTATTTCTTATATTGTGTTTAATTTTGCAAAATATTTCTAAGAAAATGGATGAACTACTTTCTTCTTGTACTCTTTTTGTTACATTGTGAAAGGCACTTGTTACTGAACAAAGTACCTCAAGGGCAGACAGGCAACTCACAGAAGAACTTAAACAAAAAAGGGGTGATTTGTTTCTGAAACATGCCCAATAATCAATCCATTCTGTTTAGAACTTAGGGCAAAAAACTATTCTGGTGGTAGATGATCATATGATTTTTTTTTTTAAAATTACAATCTTACATTGTAGCCCATGCTTTTCTCAAACTCACAATTCTCTCATGTCAGCTCCCTAACATCTGAGATTAAGGACCTATATCATTGTGATCAAATGTGCTATCTGTGTATAGTGTTCACTGAATGTCAATGACTGAAATTAATTAATGTAAGAATCCTAAAGAAGTAATTCTTTAGATAAAGTCTAAAATTAGAAAAGTTCCTGTTAGGCTTCAAAATTGTATTACTAAATAAAAGAAGTTCATTGCTAACTCATTTTGGATGTATTTGATTAAATTTATTACAGTGGTATTTTTCAACTTTTAAAACATTGACAAAAATATTTTTTAAAATGTTCTTCAATATAAGAAACTGCCAAAAATTGCAGGGAAGTTGAGGTAATGACAAAACCCAAAATAATTATACTTTTCATTAAAATACCTTTTTTGCCCCAAAGACAACAAATTAGAGGAACATTAAGGGATACGTGAATAGATGAATGAATAGATATATAGACAGACCGAGATAGATAGATGAATTGTAAATGACAGATACAGTAAAGCACATGACTAATAAATAGATGACTGGCAGATAGATATATAGATAGATACATAGATTACAGGTAGACAGATGACATATAAATATACTGCTGAAAAATATATACCAGTTATATAGATTTAAAAATAATATATAATAAGTTTATAGATGATAGATGAGAAATGCTAATTGATGATTGATATTTTTATGATAATTAGCTAGGTTATCATCCACAGCCAGTTATATAGATGGTAGATATTGGATGATGAATATATAGGCAAGTAATAAATGATAGTGATAGCTATAGATGAATACATAATTAGATAATATAGATGGTGATAAATGGATGAAAGCTTGATATATGTGAGATAACTATCTAGATCATTGATAGACAAATAGATAAATGACATTGATTAAATGTTTTTAATATTTTTATGTGGATAGCTTATATATGTACTAAGTATAATGATAAGCATATGTTCTTTTAATTTTTAAATATGCCTCTGTGGAATAATAAACTATTTTAAATTTGGGGTTCTAAAGTTTGGGGGAGTTGATTTATTTAGAGGAGACAACAGAACCAGCAGATTGTAATTGACTGCAGGCTCACTGATTTTAGAGTTTGTGTCACAAAATTGCTACATGCATAGTCGAGGAGGAGAGTTTCAGCTCTTACTGTGCCTATTCCTGAAACAATTGCAAGTTCCTCTATGTCAGATTTCCAGCTTGCCTGAGAAAAATACCCCTTTGTTTTCCAAAGTAATTTCAAACACTCTGAAAACAAAATATAATCAATGTAGAATTATAATTAAGTTCCAGATCAACACATTCTAGTGGAAAACAAATGCTAGCAGTCAGCAGTCTCTGCTTGCTTTATGCTCTAATTGAATTATATTGCACCCACTCACTGTTCAATTAGCCTAATTATGGTCAACCCCAATCTCTGCTATTAAGATAGGAGAAGAATATGAATGTATACCTCTCTTAAAACCTGTCTTGTCACACACATGATGAACAGGCTCTGGGCCTGAAATGGCTTACTGTTATCCACACTGCAACAGATCTATATAATTAAAATTGTTGAAATTAAAATGATTTTTTGATAAATCTATTCTAATCCTTGACCTCTCATGATCATTCATACATATCCATGCAATAATGGTGAAATGTTGTGTAACTTTGTATTATTAGATCTTCAGTCAGTGAGCATAATAACAAAGTGTTATAATAATGTTCACATAAACTTGAAAACTACAATCTTGAATTGGAAGTCCTTACAAGAATGAAAAGTGCTTATTGGACAATTTAAAATTCATAAGAAGTAAATTTTAATTTAGTCCTGTTTATATGTTTCTCATACTGGTTAATAAAGCTCTGTGGCCAATGAGATCGCAAGATAGGCGGGGCTAGGAGACAAGGAGGAAAGAGGAAGTGGGAAGGAGGAGTCGAGATGTAGCCCAGGAAGAAGCAGGACACCTGCCGCGGCTCCGGAATAAGATGACCACGTGGAAATACTTAGATAAGTAGAAATGGGTTAATAATTAAGACAGAGCTAGCCCATAAACAGTAATGGTAATTGGCCAACAGGAGTGTATAAAAAAAAAAAAAAAAAAAAAAAAACAGGATTGTATCAAATACAGAGTCTCTGAGTGTTATTTGGGGCTAGTGCGGCTGTGGGTCCAGACTGGCCGGCTGGTGGAAACATACATGCTACAGATGGTGCCCAATGTGGCTATAAGAACTTTCACTTAAAACTAATAAGAGCTTAAGAAATGTTTTAGAAACAAAGGAACAGAGACTAGCAAGACTTCTTGTTAGCAGCATTTTCTCAGTTGGATTTGTTTTGCTGTAGACAGAGAGTAGTGCCGCTCCTTTAAGGGAGGTTTCCAAAATTAGCATAAGCTGCAAAAAAGCCACCTTGCTTTTAAAGAGCTCTGCTAACAATTAAATGGTGTGTATGAGAGAGCTACAATGTAGGTTTACACTGTGTTTTAAAAAATACGCTGACTTGGGAGAGAAAAAGAAACGGGATACAATGGTTTAAAAAAGAAAAAAGAAAGTAGAATGGATGGCTATGTTGGCACACGCCATTAATCCCAGCACTTGGGAGACAGATGCAAGCAGATCTCTGTGATTTCAAAGCAAACCTGGTACGCAGTGAATTCCAGGACAGATAAAAGTTACACAGAGAAACCCTGTCTCAAAATAAGTAAAAATAGAAGTAGAAGAAATAGAGTAATAAAAAAACCACGTAAAGATGAAAAACACAGAGAAATTTTGGATACTATATGCGCTTCTGTTGTCTTTAAATTATTTGAGTGCTGAGAAAATAACTACTGATAAAAGAAATACTACTGGATTAATTCAATTAATATATTTTAAAAATGCTTTGACTCCAAAATTTAAGCCTAAGGACAAGTTACTGGGGAAAAAGATTTCTACTTTTGTTTCCACAAAAAATGAAAAGCTATGGATTCTTTCCAGACTTATATGGTTTGATCAAGCCAGACCCCCTGAAACAATGCCCCCAGATGATCCAACATTCAAAGCAGTTGAGACAAAGCCTTGCAGACTACTGCCAAGATTTCTGCATCTTCTTTGGAACCCCATGACAGCGCCCTCTACCAGCAGGAAGTAGTTTGGAAAGAACGACGCCCAAATTCCCAAATATTGTTTATAAATGTTTGTTTTCATTTAAATGGGCTTAGTTATAAATGGCTATAACCACAAGCAATCTTTTTAAAGGTAAAAATGGAATTATGGTATAGATATGAATACTTTGCTTTGGAATGGAATTTCTTTTATTGATACAATTTAAGGTCAATTCTGTGATATGTATATTTCTCCTCTTGTTTAGGTATTATGTTTATATAGCTATTTTAGAAATGTAATGTATAATTTAATACAGAGTATAGAGAGTTACCTATGATAGTTAAAACTTGGAGTTAAGTTAGTTAGGATTTCTAGATATGCATAGATGTATTTGAGATGAATAGGCATTCTTCAAACCTTTCAAAGACCTACAGAATATGGCATTTAAAATGGTTTAGGGTTTTTCTTGACAGTGAGGCATAACTGCTCCTGGTAATACCACCTACAGAAGAAAGGAAGATGGACATCGAAGAAACACATTATGGAGTTTGCTTCTAATATGGCAAGACTAGCCATTTGAGCAAGGTACTTCCCTTGTCTAGACTGTTTGACTTTATGTTGTAGAAACTGGACATGCAGGACCCACAAAAAGTGACTGCTGATGCAAGATGGACATTGCTACAGGATTCCTGCTTCATGGACGAGGCTGCCAGACAGCCAGACAGTCTACAGGACACAGAGAAAAATGACTGACAAACTACCAATACAGGTGGACAATTTAAAGTTTCCTGCTTTGTTGAGAAGTCTGGAGACACACTATGGCCTATGGGCTGAAGATGGAACATTACAGAAGCACTTCGGTGACTGACCAGACAATGAGTTGTCTCTGTCATTTCTAGAGTTTATATATTATCCTTCTGTGGTCTTTGAAGGAGTTGAAGACAGATAGTTTTGGTTATAGTTTTCCTTAGTAAGGATTAAAGATAAGTTACATATAGGACTTTAGACTCATGAAGATAGGATAGATGATATTTTCTTTAAGTCTTACAAAATGTTAATGGACCAAATATTGTTAACTGTGATTCTTATTTGATAACTGTTGTATGGTATATTTTGCTGTGTTAAGGTTAAACCCCTTCTTTTACTTTAGACAGAAAAGAGGAGATGATGGGAGATGTTATTCTGTATATATGTTTCTCATACTGGTTAATAAAGCTCTGTGGCCAATGAGATAGCAAGATAGGCGGGGCTAGGAGACAAGGAGGAAAGAGGAAGTGGGAAGGAGGAGTCGAGATGTAGCCCGGGAAGAAGCAGGATACCTGCCGCGGCTCCGGGATAAGATGACCACGTGGAAATACTTAGATAAGTAGAAATGGGTTAATAATTAAGACAGAGCTAGCCCATAAACAGTAATGGTAATTGGCCAACAGGATTGTATCAAATACAGAGTCTCTGAGTGTTATTTGGGGCTGGAGTGGTTGTGGGCCCAGACTGGCGGGCTGGCGGAAACATACACGCTACAAGGTAACACTCACCAAACAAGTGAAAGACCTATATAATAAAAATTTTGTAGCTTCAAAGACAGAAATTAAAGAAAATACCAGAAAATGGAAAGATATCCCATGCTCTTGGATAGGTAGGATAAACATAGTAAAAATGGCAATCTTGCCAAAAACAATCTACAGATTCAATGCAATCCCCATAAAAATCCCAGCACAATTCTTCACTGATCTTCAAAGGGTAATAATCAGCTTTATATGGAAAACAAAAGAACCCAGATAGCCAAAACAACCATGTACAATAAAAGAACTTCAGGAGCATCACCATAGCTGACTTTAAGCTCTACTACAGAGCTATAGTTCTGAAAACAGCCTGGTATTGGCACAAAAATAGACAGGTAGACCAATGGAATCGAATCAAAAATTCTGATATTGACCCACTCATCTATGTACACCCAATTTTCGACAAAACAGCTAAAAGAGTACAATGGTGGGAGGAAAGCATCTTCAACAAATGGTGCTGGCACAATTGGATGATGGTGTGTAAAAGACAGCAGATAGACCATGTCTATCACCATGCAAAAAACTCAAGTCCAATCGGATCAAAGACCTCAACATAAATCCAGCCACACTGAAACTCTTAGAAGAGAAAGGAGGTACCCTTGAACAAATTGGTATAGGAGACTACTTTCTGAACATAATTCCAGTAGCACAGACTTTGAAATCAACAATTAATAAATGGGATCTCCTCAAACTTAGAAGCTTCTGTAAGGCAAAGGACACAGTTGACAAGAACAAACAGCAGCCCATAGACTGGGAAAAGATTTTTACCAATCCTACATCTGACAAACGGCCAATCTCCAAAATATGCAAATAACTCAAGAAACTAGTCAACTTAACACGAAATAACCCTATTAAAAATGGGGTAAAGAATTGAAGAAAGAATTCTCAATAGAGGAAATGAAAAAGGCTGAAAGAAACTTAAGAAAGTGCTCAACATCATTAGCTATCAGGGAAATGCAAATCAAAACAACTTTGAGATACCATCTTACTCCTGCCAGAATGGCTAAAATTAGAAACATCAATGACAACTCATGATGGAGAGGATGTGAATTAAGGGGAACACTCTTCCACTGCTGATCGGAGTGCAAACTTGTACAGCCATTTTGGAGATCAGTATGGCGGTTCCTCAGGAAATGGGAATTAGCTTACCACAGGACCCAGCAATTCCTCTCTTAGGTATATATTGAAATGACCCACATCCATGCAGCAAAGGCATGTGCTCAACTATGTTCATAGCAGCATTATTTGTAATAGCAAGAACCTGGAAGCAACCTAGATGCCTCTCAACTGAAGAATGGATAAAGAAGATGTGGCACATCTACACAATGGAATACTACTCTGCAGTAAAAAATATTGGAATCTTTAAATTCACACGCAAGTAGATGGAACTTGAATAAACCATCCTGATTGAGTTAACCCAGTCACAAAAGAGAAACATGGTATGTACTTGCTCATATATGGATTTTAGATCTAGAACAGAGGATCACCATTCTATAATTCTCACCACCAGAGGAACTAGGATGCAAGGTGTATTCTAAAAGATTCATATATGGTCCCTCACACAGTGGGGAAGGGACAAATTCCCCCAGAGCACATGGGAAGTATGGAAAGAGAACTGGGAGAAAGAGAAGGGGAGGAGAGGAAAGCACGTGCATCTAGGAAGATTAATTCAGGGTACGAATACAAGACAGAAGAGAGAAGGGGGAGCGAGGGAGGGAGGGAGAGAGAGAGAGAGAGACAGAGAGAGAGAGAGAACATAAAAGAGGGAGCCACTATTGGTTTGAAGAGAAAACTGAATATAAAGAAATGTCTAGAGACATACAAGACTGACCCAACTAAGAATTTGAGCAACCGTGGAAAGGCTACCATAAATGCCCTTCCCTGATAGTGAGATCAACAACTAACTAATCCACCATTATGGAGCCCTCATCTAATGCCTGTTGGAAATAGAAGCAAACACCCATAACTAAACACTGAGTCGAACTAGAATCCAGATGCAGAGAAAGAGGACAAGACCAGGCTGCCAAAACACATATAGACAGCTGACCTGAACAAGAAGAGATAATGGGACCCCAGACTGATACCTGGGAATCCAGCAAGGGACTTACTCAGATCCCCTGAAGATGGGTCTCAACTAGAAAGATTAAGCAGTCTAAGGGACCTCAGACAGTGGAACCAGGATGTATTCCTGGTGCACAAAATGACCTTGAGGATACACCCCCCATGGAGGGATACTCCCTTAACCTAGAGACAAGAGAGAAGTCCTGGTCCCTGCTTCAAATGACTTGACAGATGTACATGACCCCACCTGAATAACATAGCCCTTCAAGTGGGTTGGGAGGGGAGGGTGGTTATGGTGCATGTGAGGGGGGAGAGAATGTAAGAGAGAGGGAGGGAGGGATGGAGAGGAACCTGGTATCAACATGTTAAAAAAAGAATGAAAATATAAAATTAAAAAAAAAAAGAAAAAGAATTAGGTCAGGTCTCCCTCCATGATAAGTTACTGGACAATGAGAAGGAAAGGATAAAAAAATAAATAAATCTGTGTTCTTCCAGTTGTGGGTTCTAGGTATCAAACTCAGGTCTTTAGTCATGGAATCAGATACATTTATCTACTGAGTTAACTCACCTTACATTGTGAGACAGAATTTGTTGCTGAAACTGGAACAAGAAATGTTAGCTAGATCATTCAGTGAGTTCCTGGGATCAGCCTAGCTCTAATTCTAGGAGCTGTGATTACAGGACCAAGCTGTCATCCATTGGCTTTACATGGATGTTAAAGATTTGAACTTGGGTCTCCATGCTTCAGGCTCCACAGCCCGTGTTTTTGATAATCTTTAAATTGCTTACCAATATTTATAAATAACTGGATCTTACAGAAAGGCTTGCAGCTTCAGTTTCTTTTGAAAAAAATCTTTTGTTAGGGGAAGCTCTGAAGGTGATGTCCGGAATTTGAGTAAATGTTATTACTTTAGAGGAATTCTGTGGTTCATTGAGTCCAAGGTCTCTGCTGTCCCTAAAATGTGGCATAAGGTTTACAATAGTCACTAACCTTTTATGTGTGACTACCAGACACAGGAATGTAAATGAGAAAGCTTCAGGCTAAGAGGGCTTTGACTACTCTGCCAAACTTGAACTTAGTTCCTTTAACACTGATGGAAAATTTGATTGACACTTCTTTTGTCCCTAGAGTCTAACGTATTTGACATTTCAATTGGAGTTTGTTGAGCAGACAGGTTTGTCCAAAGGTCAAAAATAAGTGGTGAGTTGGACTGGGAACATAATCTTGTAGGATACAAACATAGTTATTGAATTTTGAGGACATTATAACCTCAAATAAACAGTTCATTTAGTAGTTCAACAAATTAACTGGCTGTCAACTGAGCCAATCAAAGCAAAATCATTTTTAATATGTGAAAGCCTTGGATATAATATTTTCTTCCCTTAGGGAATGAACAAATTATCTATGTAAATAACTTCCATTGGCATATTTATGTATCTAGGAAAAAATTGCCCAGTTTTTTCAAATCAAACAAAAATATGAAAAAAACAAAAACTTTTCTAAAGTATAATTAAAGTGACTATTTAAGGAAAATATTGCATAAAATAGATAATTTTCTTAAGAATGGCATCATTAGTATTGCGTTTAACAGCACATATGTTTTAGTATATAAGAGGATTTTCTAGAAAAATTTAGCACTTAAATTGGCCCTCAGTTAAATCAATGGCACAAATCTTGGGAAAAAAGTTAGGAAAATTATCTAAGCTAAAGCATTGAGACTTATAAATATAGAGTTACACCAGATTAAAACAAAATAAACAGGTAAATAAAGTAGGTCTTTGTTTTTGAAAAAATACAAATGATTTCTGCCAATACATTTTACCTTTCCCCCTAGGAACATCTTAAAAATGCATTTCTAATGACTAGAGATAGGATTTCTGGGCCTTCTCTGGGCACCCAGGAGAAAGCACATCCCTATCCTGTATCATTGTGACTGAATAGGACAAGGGGACCCTAACTCATTCCTTGAGAGCTGAGGTTATAAGAGTGGGAAAGCTATCCTGCTCCTCACCAGGGACAACATTTAAGATAGTGGCCCTGCACCTTGGCACCTTGCCTGGACAATGTTGTAGAACTGGGCTTGGTGGTGTATGTGTGGGTGAACCAACTGACCCTGAGGGCATAAAAGCAAGAGAACCAGTCATGTCCTTTGCTGCATAGGATGAGCAAAAAAAGAACAACTCTACAACCACCCAGGCCCAGAACCAGGTCTATGAGTTGGCCTACCCCCAAATTTACCCCATCTGTGATCTGCTGGAGCATGTGGAGGGGCAGGTCCTTCATATCCAAAATTTCAGGACAACAGGATAGCTAAGAGGAGCCCCAGTAAGGGCCAAGTATCAATGATTTAACAGAAATAGGAGGCCTTGAAAAACACCAATGACTCTTTGCAGTAAACACTTGCAAGTAAAATTAGATGGATTACAGGATATTTAGTGTGACTCACAGTGTCACACTACAGCGCTCATAATGAGATTTTGCTTTCTTTATTCTCTTTATTTCTGTTCTCCCAAATTTGATTTTATTTTGTCTTGGTGGGGTGGTTCAAGGGCAGCTTGATAGGTCATGTTTTGTTGATGCACAGGGTAGGGCTGCCCTTTCTGAGCTAATATAAAAGAGGAGTAGATTAAAAGAGAGGGGAGGAGGGAGAAGGGCATGGAAGACCATGAGGGAGGGAAAGCTGCAGCTGGAATGTAAAAATAAATAAAGCAAATTAATTAATTAATTAATTAAAAAACAATAAATTGGAAAGAGTTGAAAGAAACAAATAAAACTGTTCTAGAACTAAAAATGGAAATAGAAACAATGATGAAAACACAATATAAGAGAATTCTGGAAATGGAAAATCTAGGTAAGTGAACAGGAACTACAGATTCAAGGATCAACAACAGAATGCAACAGATGGAAAGATAGAATTTCAGGCATTGAGGGTACAATGGAAGAAATAGTTACATCAGTAAAAGAAATGTTATCCAAATAACTCCTGACACAAATCTGGAACATCATGCAAAGATCAAACCTGAGAACAATAGGAATAATGTGAGGAGATGAAACCCAGCTCAAAGGCCCTGAAAATGTTTTCACAAAAACATAGAAGAAAAATTTTATAAACCTAAAGAAGGAGATGCTTATAAAGGTACAAGAAGCATACAAACACTAAAAAAGAATGTTCCATAGGCACATAATAATTAATACAATAAAGGTACAGAACAGAGAAAGAATATTAAAAGTTGGAAGGGATAAAGGCCACATGGCATATAAAAGAAGACCTATTAGAATCATACCTAACTTCTCGATGGAGAGAGTAAAAACATAAGGTCATAGACAGATATGCTGATGAGTTTAAGAAACCACAGATGCCAGCTCAGATTACTATGTCCACTATTACTATCAACAATAACAACAAAATAACAGTTTTTAACATCTATGGCCAAACACAAGGGCAACCAAGATTATAAAAGAAACATTGTGGCTTAAATCACTTGTTAACTCTCAGACAGTAATAACGACAAACTTCAGTACCTCATTCTCATTAATGTACAGGACCTCCAGACAAAAACTAAGCAGAGAACTGTTTGAACTAACAGAGATTATAAAACAAATGAATTTAACATATATTTACAGAATATTTCACCCAAAATCAAAAGAAAATGATTTCTTCTCTGAACTCATTGAACTTTTTTCATTTGACCAAATACTAAGACACAAAGCGAACTGCAACATATATAAGATAATTGAAATAATTTCCTATATCCTATCAGTCTACCATATAGACTGTGTATAAACAATGGCAGAGACAACAGAAACAAACTTATGAACAAACTTACAAACTCTTGAAAACTGAACAACTTTCCACTGAATGAAAAATGAATCAATATAGAAATTAAAGTCTTTTTAGAATTCAATGAAAATGAGTAGGTTTCAGTGTCAACTGCTGGATTTGGGGATCAGATGGGAAGTGTAGTAGAGGGAGAGTATGAGGGCTAACAGCTAAAATGGTGGTGGAAATTTGTGGGTTGTTTAGAAACCTAGTGTAGTGGAAACTTCCTGAACTCTATGAAGATGATCCTAATGAAATCTCCTAGTAATGGGGGATATGCAGTCTTAACTGGTCATCTCTCATTGCCCGGTAAGGTTTCCTGGGGGAGGATTGGGTTGCATTCAATTGAATTGTTGGTCAAGGGGGTCCTGTGGATATCCCCCCCCAGACATAGGCCATTGCTAAGAAGAAGGGTTGATGTCCATAAATTGACAGCAGGGGCACCATTGTCTAGGACAACATTCACAGAAATCGTTGAATGTAGAGATGTTGAGCTGGTGACTACATGGAGCCTTCACCCTTATTCTCTGGTCTCTTTGGTGTGGTAAATTACTCTACAGGCTATTGAAAGAGAAATATGGATACCAGCCCAGCCACACAAAGCCTTTGACCTACAATTTGTCCTAACTGCAAAATATACCAGGAAAACAGAGGCAGAGAACTTGTGTGAGAATCTAACCAATGTCTGATTTGACCTTAGGCCCATTCCCCAAGAAAGGACCCATACCCAATACTTTTTGTGTAATTAATAACCAGGGATTAGATGTTCCAGATACCTAAGGTAAAACCAAACACTATCTTTAAATAAGATGCCTTTAATAATATCAGCAATGTGATTTGTAATGATAGTCAACTAAACTCATAGATCAGTGTCCTATCCTGACATGATCAGAGAGGAGTTCCCTGACTACAGATGGGAACAAATGTCACAGCCAGATATTATTCAGAGAGATAGTCTAAGTGGGAGGTCTCCATTAAACCCCTCCCCTCAAAGCTCAGGGAATCCCATGGAAGTAGAGATGAACAGATTCTAAGAGCCAGAGGACATGGAGGGTACCAGGAGAAGATGATCTCTGAATTAACTAAGCAAGGCTCATACGAGGTCACAGAGATTGAAGCAGTAAAGACAGGATCTATGTAGGTCTTCCCAAGGTCCTCCTTAATATTTTTATGGAATTGTGACTATGAGAAGGTGTGGATGTCTGATTATTGTGCCTGTTCTTGGGACTCTTTTTGTCCTCTTGAGTTGCCTTGTCCAACTTCAATAAGATATAATTTACTTTGTATTATTATATCTTATTTTGTCATGTTTGTTTATTATCTCTTAGAAGCCTACTCTTTTCTGACAAGAGACAGGAAAGGAGTGAAACCAGAGGGAAGGGGACATGGGAAGAAACAAGACATAGAGGGAAAGGAAACTATAACCAGGGTATATTGTATGTGAAAATGATGTATTTTCAATAAAATTAAAAAGCAGAAAAAAAGAAGAAGTATCTTATTTTTGATTTTTTTTGTTTGATTGTTTACTGACCCATGGTAAATGTAAGTAGACATTGGTTACTATGGCATCTTTTAAATATATGATTGCACATAATTACATTGCATTTTAAGAATCTATAAAAATATTCATCAGAGACCAGAAAGGTTAAGGGAGGACTGAAAGAGATTTATCAGTGACTTATATGCCCTCATGCTTTAACCAGGAATGGGAAAAAAGTTTGTGAAATCTATCATTTGACTGATGCCAATAATGCATATGGGAATGGTCTACTGAGATTTTTAGAAGTTATTTTTACTGTTATATTACAGAACTGTTCAAAGCCATTTAGATAGTGAATCAGGGAAGATCTAGAGACACCATGTTCATTCATATTTGAGTTTGCTTCCTATTTTGGGAATATGTTTCCTTATTTATAAAATGTTTCTTTGCAAAGTGTGTGTATGCTACCAATGGGCAGAAAAAGATGAATCTTCTGAACACAGCTACCTATATCTTTCTTTTTTTCTTCCTTCTTTCTTTCTTCCTTTCTTTCTTTCCTTTCTTTCTTTCTTTCTTTCTTTCTTTCTTTCTTTCTTTTTTACAGGATATCCTGGAACTCACTATGTACATCAGGAACAAACTCTGTAGACCAGGATAATTTTGAACTCAAAGAGACCACCCTGTCCTAGCTTCCTAATGCTAGGTTTAAAGTCCAGGAAATCACAGGCACATTACCACAACCAGCTAGCCAAATACTTTCAATCACCCAAATAGGAGTTTAACACAAATTGTTTTAGAGATAATATAAAATGGTAGGTGAAAACAACTATACTCAAAAATTACAAGGGAAGATTGTTTTTGATTGACAATGGCAGAGTGATAGTGTATTAAAGGCTTTGTAGCACCCAGAGTAACATAGTATATATACAGCATACATATTTAAGAAATTATTGTTGATCACTAAGTTTATTTTCAATAAGTATACCCACTGAGATATCTAAATGGGTAAAGGCCCTTGTCTCCAATCGTCATAACTGAGTTTAAACCCAGGACCCATATTGTGTTAGAAAAGAATAGATTCCAGTATGCTATCTTGTTCTCCTCATGCACACCCTGTATATGCGTGTGTGTATGTACAATATATTTAAAACTGCAAAGTAATAATGAACATTTTTTTTCTGTAGCCATTGTGTTGAATATAATCCACACTACAGGATATTTCAAAACTGACTTACAAATACCACTAAAACATCAGTGCTAATGGATGGTAATGTGTGCAGTAGGCATTAAAAAGATAGAACTAGATGGCCTTTATCCATCTTAACAGGAATATAAGCACTTAAAGTTTGGGTGTGGACACTCATTAGATTTAACATTTTTAAATGACAAGCTCATTAGGAGGTGCTATATAAATACTTATTTGATGTTGCCATTTTAAAACCTTATTTTTAACTTGAGATCCTTTGATTAACTTAAATAAAAGCAGAGAGCAAAACCACACTATATATAAAAAATAAGGTGTAAACCGATGGAAAATATTTTTTCCATTAAAATTGTATTGTAACATTTCCCTAATTTTGTTAAAATAACCTCTATTGATTAGAAGAAAATTCTATGCTAGTATTTTCAATATCCTTTTCCGATATTCACAACTAAAAGAAGACTATGCCAAAATATAAAGAGTAATTTTCTTCCTTGTAACCATTTTGGTTGGTGTGGTTTTATTCAAGGGCATCCAACTGTCTTATCTAACACATATAAATTTGCAAAATTATTAAAATGAGGCTGATTCATAAAACAAACAGTAAGCCTCATTTATCACTTTCAAGATAGTCTCCCATGCTTTTTTGATTAATACTTTTATTAGAGGCATTCAATATAGATAATGCAAAATTAAATGGATTTTGCCAGAATACATTATAGGCATTAAAATGAATCAGACTATTAAATGGAGAGAAAAAGTAAAATCTGTAAAAGAAATATAATTCCATATAACTTATGACAGCATCCATTAATCACATAACTACAATTTGAGAACTTTTGTGTGGAAAGAAAGGAATATAGATACGGTTAAGAGTTAGTCATTAGGGTCTCATTCTCTGAAGAAAACAACATGAGACAGGGACTAGTTTAGACTGTAACTGAGGACAAAAGGTTTTGCTTTTCCCCCAGTTTTCCATGATGCACCTATAGACATCCACTCTTATCCCAGGTGATCCAACATTCAAAACAGTTGGGACAAAGCAGCCTTGCAGAATACAGCCAAGATTTCTGTGTCTTCTTAGGATCCCCATGACAGTGCCTCCTACCAGCAGGAAGCAGTTTGGAAAGAACGACATCCAAATTCCTAAATATTGTTTATAAATGTTTGTTTTCATTTAAATGGGGTTGGTTTTAAATGGTTAGTGATCACAACCAATCTCCTTTTAAGGGTAAAAAAGGGGATTATGGTATAGATATGAATGCTTTGTTTTGGAATGGATTTTCATTTATTGATGCAAATTTAATGTCAATTTTGTGATATATATATTTATATATATATATAATTTCTCCTTGTGTTTATATAGCTCACTTAAAAATGTATAACTTATTAATATTATAGATAGTTACCTATAGTAGTCAAAACTTATAGTTAAGTTACTTAGGATTTCTACATGTACAGATATGTTTTTGAGATGGATAAATAGTCTTCAAACCTTTCAAACACCTACAGAATATGGCATTTAAAATAGTTTAGGGTATTTCTTGACAGTGAGACATAACTGCTACTGGAAATACCACCTGCATCAGAAAGGAAGATGGACATGGAAGAAACTTGTTATGGAGTTTGCTTTCAATATGGCAAGACTAGCCATTTGGGTAAGATACTGCTCTTGTCTGGACTGTTTGACTTTATGCTGTATAAACTGGACATGCAGGACCCGCAGAGAAATTACTGCTGATATAAGATGGACATTGCTACAGGATTCCTGCTTCATGGAAGAATCTGCCAGACATTCTGCAGGACACTGTAGCATGTATGTTTCCGCCATACCGCCAGTCTGGGCCCACAGCCACGCCAGCCCCAAGTAACACTCGGAAACTCTGTATTTGATACAATCCTGTTGGCCAGTTACCATTATTGTTTATGGGCTAGCTCTGTCTTAATTATTAACCCATTTCTACTTATCTAAGTATTTCCACGTGGTTGTCTTATCGGGGAGCTGCAACATGCATCCTGCTTCTTTCCTGGGCTACATCTCCTCCTCCCTACTACTTCCTCTTTCCTCCTCCTGGTCTCCTAGCCCCACCTATCTTGTTTCCTATTGGTCACAGGGCTTTATTAACCAGTATGAGAAACATACATACAGAATAACATCTCTCATCAGGACACAGAGAAAAATGACTGACAAACTGCCAATACAGGTGGACAGTTTAAAATTTCCTGCTTTGCTGAGGAGTCTGCCAGACACACTATGGCCTATGGGCCGAAGATGGAACATCACAGAAGAACTTTGGGTGACTTACCAGGCAGTGAGTTGTCTATGTCATTTTTAGAGTTTATGTGTTATCCTTCTGTGGTCTTTGAGGAAGATTAACACAAATAGTTATGGTTATAGTTTTCCTTAGTTAGGATTAAAGATAAGTTACATATAGGATTTTAGACTCACAAAAATAAGATAGATGATAGAATGTTTTCTTTAAATTTGCTAAATGTTAATGGACTAAATATTGTTAACTGTGATTCTTATTTGATGTCTGTTGTGTTATTTATTTTTCTATGTTAATGTTAAAACCCTTCCTTTTATTTTAGATAGAAAAGAGGAGATGATGGGAGATGTTATTCTGTAAATATGTTTCTTGTAGTGGTTAATGAATAAAGCACTGTTGGCCAATAGGAAAGAAACGTAGGTGGGACTAGGAGACAAGAAGGAGAGAGGAAGGAGTAAGGAGGAGTCAGCATGTAGAGTCTGGAGAAAACAGAGGTCCAGGCCATCTCTCCAGTAACAAGAGACCATGTGGAAATACTTAATTTAATAAAAATGGGTTAATATTTAAGATAGATAAGAAACTAAGAAACTAGTAACTGGCCTACAGAATATATATATATATATATATATATATATATATATATATATATATATATAAAAGATATATAAGCCAGTGGAACAAAACTAACCTGAACTCCAAAATTTCAAAACCTTTTGTAAGTAGCCACGTAAGCTCTTGTTTTTTATTCCCACTCTCTTATTTTTAGTATTCCCTTTCATGAAATTGCCTTCATTTTCTATGGACCTCAATAATAAGATAGAACATTTTCTTGGATTTAATTATTGAGCTTCACAAGGTTTTGGCATTTAAGAGTTCCCCTTAAATATTAAAATAGATTACAGGATGGAGATTTCCCTACAAGTACAACAGTGTATCCTGTATGAATTTAAAGACTCATGATTAAGTTCACTTTTACCAAATACCAAAGGTCTGCTATGAAACCTTTTTAATATTTCTTCTGTTTTGTGCCAATTCTAAAGTTTATTATTTATTGACAGAATAGATGTCTTAGTGCCATTTATAGAGAACCCAAGGAATAACTGAATTATTTTTATTTTTTACTTCAGTATTTGAAGGCTATAGCTTTTCCTCCCTTCCCATCATTCCGTTTTATTATACCTTTTACTGACTTTAGCATTGATATAGATGAGGATTCTAATGGCTTAGTCTCTCCAAAGCTTCTCTCCTATTGCCATTATCTGTAAACACTCTTCAAAGATCTTTAAAACTGTATTTCAGCCATTACTCTCCCAATAAATCGTCTCTCTTGTATTCATCCCTGTGGAATCCTGGCTTCACATATTCTTCTATCTCTGGTGGCTTCCAGTTAGGCTTCTTTGCACATTTTGACTTTCTATCCACTACCTGCTTCACATTCTCACCTCTATTTTGAAGTTTTTTGTTTATGTTTCTTGACAGGGATATCTCTCTGAAGTTCAGGTTGGCTGAGAACTCATAGTAATCTTCCTGTCTCAGCCTCACAAGTGTTGAGATTAGAGGTATGAGCCACCAAGTGGCCCCCTTCTTTTCTTATCAATTCTAAATATATGACCAATCACTACAACCAGTTTCTTGAAAGTATACTCAAGTTCCATTAGACTTTACCTTTCATCATTTTTCTTGGCAAATGACCAGATATGGTTACGTGTAAGACTGTGTTATTTAAGGTCTATACTTCAAATTACTGAATACTCTGGAGGTCATGGTGGAGTATCAAGGCCAACATGTCTCACTATAAATCATTAAAATCTCAGTTTGACTTTCAGTACTCATCTTGAAGTTTTACATTCTTAATCAGGTCACCGCCCTCTTCAGCATCAATACCACTATAGACTCTTCTCTCTTCTTTAGTTTTCACTATATTCTACACACTCATTTTATTTATTTTTATCTGGAATCACTCTTTTAACTTCTCTCAAAAGAGGAAAAAGCTCATTAGAATGCATTCTTATCCTTCCCCAATCCAGTCTGCCAAGAAACTGAGATCTGTGTCATTTACAACTCCTTTTCCATCCCTTTGACATGTCAAGAGTAACTGTCTGAAGAAAACTCAATAATCACACACCATCACTTGTGCTTCAGCACCCAGATCAAACCTTTCTTGTTAGTCTTTTCCTGGACACACATTGGCTCATCTACTTCCTGTATCAATCATTTGAACTACCTACATTTTTGTTATCCTGCTCATTTCATATATCACTCTCATTTTTGTATATTTTATTAGCTCACTTTTCTCTACTGGAACAAAATACATGAATCTGGATTAGTAATAAAATATCTTTATGTATGAGATATTTCTTGAAATTCAAGGACTTGGACTTGATGTTAACTTGGATAGAGTGAGGACTGCACATCGAATTGCAGCAGCAATACTGTTGGACAATCCTGAATTTAAGGTTGTAGTTCACCAATCTGGACAGTTCTATGAACTCTGAACAAAATGGAGCGCTCCTTTTCTCAGCAGAACTTCCTTTTCTGCCTCGCCTTATTTAGAGAGTTTCTCTAGGCTTGAATGCCTGACATTATTTGCAGGATAATTCTGAGCAGAGCTCCCTGCAAATGCTGTATGACTCAGCACATAAGTTTCCCTCTTTCTGCCACAAGCTCTAAAATTTGCATTGGTGTGCCATTAATATTTGTCTGTCTTCAATTATGTCTGTGTATGCTAATTAGGTATATCCCCTCCCTTTTTTGTTTGTCTTCCCCTCCCCCCTAACTCCAGCTATATAAACTAGCCCTATTGCTTCAATAAACTGAGCTGTCTCTCTGAAGCTGACTTGGGGAAGCTTCCATCATGCTCACAATTGTCTGAACCTTGCTCACCGTTTTTTCTCCCTTTGCCCTCATGGGCCAATGGTCAGTGGCTCACAAGGAAAAAAGAGAGCCACACAATTTGATACACAAAAGGGAAAGAACATATCACAATATAAGGAACTAAAGAACTTCCAACACTACGTTAATTCCTTCTAAGGTCACACTCCCAGTGGACAGCCTTCTACTATGCCCACTTTAATGTTTCAACCATAGGGCCATGTTTCCAAAGAATAAATAACATTATTGGAGAATATCCTCAAACCAATTATCCCTTTCTCTATTATTTTTATCTCACAAGAATATTAACTCTAACAGAATGGTTTCTTGTGATTTTCTTCATGGTATTACAAATGTCTGAAAATCATCACTTATAAAATATCTATTTCTGACATGGGAGGCAGAGATGGGCAGATGTCTGTGAGTTTGAAGACAGCCTGGTCTATAGAGCTAGTGACAGAACAGCCAGGACTGTTATACTTGTGACCAAAGGAATGAAATAAGTTCTGATGTTTTCAACTCATTGCCTGACATGAAAGCAATGCTGAGAAAAAGAGACTGATAACGCAATAATAAGCACATATAATCAAAACAAGACTATAATAATTTACAACAAAGATAACAAACTATTAATTTAAGCATACTACTTAAAAAGAATTGTACATGGAACATAATGAACAGTTTACTATAAAGTAAGCATGTAGAAAACAAATTTCATGTAGGTATTTCTGCAAAGGGCTGTTTTTGTTACCTTATAGTGATGACAACAATTTACTTTCAAAATCCTCAAAGATGTAAGAACAAATGCACACAGTTTTGCGTGCACGCGTGCGCGCACGCGCACACACACACACATACACACACACACACACACACACACACACACACACACACACACAAATGGCATCCTACAAAAGTCAGTAATTCTGGCATCCATAAATAAAGTCAAACTCTCTTGAAGAAAGGAAATGAAGTTGTTGCTGTTCCATGCTTCTTTAAGTTTCAATTTGTGTAAAATCTGGTCTCTTGCAGGTCTTGAAAAGAACATTAAATTAAGTACTGATGGAGCAGTGTGACTAATACTCTTTTCTATTCTTCTAGACTTGTGAATCTGCCATGAGTAACAACCTTTGTATAGTCGAGTTTGATCTCTTTACATTAGTTCAGGAGGCAAATATGATCTTTGCAACAGAATGTTAGCATGTGCTAACAAATGATGGATTTATATTCAAACCACATATGCTCCCACATATTGGGCTTGAGAAAAACATGTTTGAGCCCTGTATTCTTTTTGGATATTATAAAGTTTCTGTATTTGTATTGAGTTTTTTTTTGTTTCACTTCAGTGCAACTCATGACATCAGGGATGAATGTGCACAGTGTTGGAAGAGATATGTTGTCCACTTTAGAAAATATCAAATGATGCAGGTGGGGAAAATGGATTCTATCTCCTGAGTGACTGTAATGGAATGACTACAGATGTTCAGAGGGCTGTCTTGAATGTGGGCTTTGATTAGAATTAAGGGGAAAATGACATGATCCATGAATGATATCTGACAGAAGAGACAATGGCTGAATCACTGCACAAATATTGACTGCTTTCCATGATAGAATTTGATAGTCCTTGCTCTCAGGTAGCACAGTCCACTAAGCAAGAATAATTCACAGGACTCTTTGGTACAGTTACACATATTATCCAGCAATAAGTTTTTTGTTCTTTACTCAAATATACACAACAAAAAAATATTAAATAGATGTTTCCCACTTCCTAATTTCAGAAGAGCTAAGCAGGCTATATCCCACTTTGTAAATGCAAGACTGTCTATCCACTTCAGAAAAGTTTATCATATTCTATATTAATAGGCATGTATGATTAGGATACTTCAACCAAATTCCTCTCATCAACCAGCTTTAATGTTGTATTCAGCAGGATCATCCAGAATATGAAATAACATCTGAGAATTGAAAAGGGGAAAGTAAATAGATAAAACCACAATGCATCTTTGGATGTTTTTAAATCTAAGTGAGAAAAATTGAATATTTGTGGCCCTTCTAAGTCTATGTGTTCAATCTGCTAATATCAAATGTGATAATATTGCCCAGATCTCAGTTCCATCTGTAAAAACAAGGAGTCTTTATTCAAACTCAAGCTTGGGTTCTTCATCTGTCTGACACTGTGGGTTGATAGCAGAGAGTGCCCAGCCCAGGTGGGATAGGATTTTTGTCATAGTGAAGGTCAGGGGTGAGGGGATTTTCAGGCTTCAAGATGCTGATTGGCTGACATTTGTATAGGGGAGTTTTAGTGAAAAGGGATGCCTGTGAGCTTAGGCTAAGACAATTCAGGTAACCATATCTACAATGGTTGGAAAGTTAGGAAATTCCTTTGGAACATTAGGTACTTTCCTCTTGGATGGTCCGTTCCTGGGTGTTGCCCATGTGGTCCCAGCTTGTGGTCTCTCCTGGAGTCAGGTATTGCTCCAGGGTAAACTGAAACTTCAGACCTACTTTCTGCTTTATCTCCATTGAGCCTTGGCATGGTAACAGTGTTGCCAAAGGGCAGGTGTGTACCAAGTTGCCCCAGATCCCACAATTGAAAGGTTTAATGAAACATTATTTGGTACAAAAGACATGTTTCAGTGTAGAGAACTGCGAAATGCCGCACCTTAAAGATGGTGCTGGCTTTTGCCTTCCACCTTCTTGATGGTGAGCACTCTCTGTGATAAACAAGTCCTTATTTGGCTAAGGCTGAGATCTAGGCTTGCTTCCATGTATGTAGACCTATCTTCATTTGCCACGTGGCGTGCTGGGATTGGCTACCCCAAGGCCTTATAAGCTGTGGGTTGGCTTTCCCCTCGGTCAGAAGATTGTTTCAAGGTTCCTGAGTAAACTGCTTAAAGAAAAGTCCGAGCATTGCGTCTTCCTTGCTGGTCGAGGCAGTGGCAACATTTCAGAATAAAATTTGTGGCAGGAACTTTTTTCTCTCTCTCTCTCTCTCTCTCTCTCTCTCTCTCTCTCTCTCTCTCTGTCTCTCTCTGTCTCTGTCTCTCTCTCTGTCTCTGTCTCTTTCTGTCTCTCTCTCTCTCTCACTCTCTCTTTCTCTCTCTCACACACACACACCATGTCTGGTGAATCAAACATGTAAAACTGATCATGGTCACTTTTCAGGGTGTACCAAAAACAAGGTTGGAAAAGGTGTATTTTTGTATTACATGATTTTTAATTATATTGATTTTCTCTGTGCTTATTTTTAAAATTTAGTGATCTGTAGAAAATATTGTAAATGTCAGGTGTGTGTGTGTGTGTATGTGTGTATGTGTGTGTGTGTGTGTGTGTGTGTCTGTGTATGTGTGTTGACATGTGTATGCAAAAGTGTGAATGTGGATATCAGATGACAATTTATAAGAATTGGTTCTCTTTTGGCATATGGGTCCCATGGGTGGAACTCACATGATAAGGCTTGGTAACACATACATGTCTTTACTCACTGTGCTATCTCACTGGCCTTGTACACTTTAGTTTTAAGTATGTATGACTTATGCAGAGCAGGAATAGAATTGGTTGTTGAAATGGATCAAATGCAAGAGTGCAATCTGATATGAAATTAAGGAAAAACTGGGAGTGTCAGTATTGTTATCACTCTTCCTTGGTTTGTGGCCAAATCTCTAGGACAAGGACATCCTCAATTTATCATTCATTTCTTCTTTTGCCTTTCCCATATTTTCATATTAACATTAAAATCAAAATTTAATTATGTTGTTTAATACTACCGGAAAAATCATGTCACTGAAGGTTCTTCCCATTTCAGTTTCAAACACATGTTTGTATCTGACTTTGCCTAAAAGCATCAATTATTCCCAAATAGTCAATTTATCTGGTTACTAACAGAGATAGAGGTTGAGAACAAGAAAATTCAGCTCACAGAATTCAGTTAAAAGGCTGGGTATGGTGGAGCACATCTGTAATCCCAGCATTCAGTGAGCAAGGGAAGGGTGAGTGTTATAAGCTTGAATCTTGACTTATTTAATCAGCAAGTACTGGTCCAGATAGGACTTCAAAGCATGACATTTTCTCAATATACTTAAAAAGAAAGTGACAATTATAGGGGTTACAGATATTAACAAAGCATTAATTTGTTATTGATTAAATAACAAGGGGAAATTAAGTTATTGGATTTATGACCTTTACCAACTTTAGTCATTTTGCTTTAATTTTGTATAATTTTTTAAGCCTTGTATGCAATAAAGTTGATTCTTAAAAATATGCATGTAGAAGAGAAAGTTATATACTTATTATAATTTCTCCATATCATATAGTAGAGGGTTTCTTTTGGTAAACAACTCCAAATTTTGGGTTGTCACTTTAAATTTCTTTTGATATTAAATCTGATTATATAAATTAACCAGATTAAGAGGAATTAAAAATCACTCTTGCAGGAATATCATCAGCATTTCCCTTCCATTATCTTGAGATCTCAGTTGTCAAGTAATGAAGATGGAAATAAGTCCAGGGCATGAATGAAATTTTCCATTTTGTGCTTGTTTTTCTTCTTTCTTTTCTGCTGAAGAGAGGAATGAAGTACTGTAGGAGTCAGAAGTCAGAGTGTTCAAAGTCACCATAAGAAAAACACACAGAAATAACTAACCAGGCTCATAGGAACCCATAAAGTTTGAACCAACAGCGAGAGAGCCTACATGTGACTGACCTAGGCCCTCTACATATATATGACAGTTGTGTAGCTTTGTATACTTGTGGGACTCCTAAGAATGGGAGTAGAGAATGTCCCTAATGCTTTGTCTGGCTCTTGGGAACCTATACTTCATACTGGATTGCATTACCCAACCTTAATACAAGGGGAAGTGCTTAATATTAGTGCAACTTGATATGGCATTCTTTGTTGATACCCAAGGGAGGTCTGTTCCTTTCTGAACAGAAACAGAGGAGTGGGGGGGTGGGTGGAATGGAAGGAGAAGAGGGAGGGGAAACTGAGGTTAGGATATAAAATGAATAAACTAATAATAATAATAATAAATTGAATATTCAGAAAGAAAAGTAGCCAAACTACTAACAAATACTTTTTTTGAACAAAATAGAATTATTATAGGCATGTTGCATTTTATAAGTACACCATGGAATAACGAAGTGTTGCCTGTGTTTGATGCAACCCTGGGCTGCAAAGGCTACCAGTCTGCATGCTTCTTTAAAATAGCTTATATAATGTCAGAACATTTCATTTTCATTATTCATTATACCTCACACATTATCCCCAGCATAAACAAATACCTCTTCTTTTAGTGTTAAATTTCTACTGCAGGATAGACTTTCCCTGTTTAGACCTGTTTGCTTTTCTTGACAGTAGTCATCACCTTGTCACCCAAATGCAGCATCATTTTCACCCTCTTCAAAGAAATGATATGAAAGACTGGCTATAGTGATGTTGGCTCAGTTAACAACAGCTTTCATAGGAGGACCAAGGGAAATCCAGGATGGTCCACCAAAGGATTCAGGCCATTCTGCCTTATATGTCCAATAACATATTATCTGAGGTTATCTGAATATTACATCCAAGTCATTTGTAATTTTTTGCATGTATTTTACCCCATTATTTTTAGTGAAACTCTTAGAGGTATAATCGCAGACTCTTTTCCATCCTGGACTTTAGTGTCTAACACAATTACTATAGTGAAGTGTTCATACTGAATAGGGTTTTGGAATGAGAATGGAAAGAATAAAATCCAAAGTTACAGAAATTATTTAAAACTTCAATAAATAAATTCAGCATGTAAAAAAATATAAAATGAGTGCTACTTTTAATTTAATACCCAATATGTACTTAATTTTTTATTTTATGGCCCTTGAAATAAAAATCCATAAAACAGCCTCAAATTTTGAATGATGTATTTTCTTGGCTATAAAAACCATATAAAAACAATAAATCAGTATTTGAAATTATTGCAGTTAAAGTATTATAGCCAGTCATCCATCTAACCATTCATTCATTTATTGAAAAATCTATGTTGAATATATACTATACACTAGACTTGTGGTTTAAATTTTAAATGTTCCACACAGGCTAAATACATTATGTTCGTAGACTCCCATAGCCCATATGTTAAAGGCTTGGCCAGGATGTGACATTACTAAAAAGTAGTGGGACCTCTAAGAGAGTTCAATGGATAGGAGCCTGGTCACTGGGAACATGCTCTGACAGGGAGTATTATAGCCATGAGTCCATCTCTCTTTCTCTTTGTCTCCTGGTCAGCATGAAGAATGAAACTTCCCTGTATTATGCCTTGCTACCATACATTATGACACCATGTGTTCAAGGCCATAGAGCCATGCAACCATGAACAGAAACCTCTGGAACCATGGGCCACTTAAAATTTTATTCCTCAGAAGTCATTTATATCAGGTCATATTTTGTCATATGACTAGGTGCCCAGAACACAACAGTGAATCAGATGGGATAAAGTCCCTTTTCTCAATAACCTTATATTTCAGAAGGGGAAAAGATTATGAACCTCAGGAAATATAGAAAACAGAATGATGTCAATAAATAGTTTGTACCGCCTTGTGTTTGTGTGGTATGCAAGTGTTTCTGTCTGCGTGTGTATGGATGCTAAATGTTGGATATATTTCCTTCCACTTTTATTTTTGAGAAAAGCTCTTTTACTCTACCTAAAGTTTATTGATATAGAAAAACTCGTTGGCCAATGATCTTCAGAGATTCTTCTGTCTCTGCTCTCACCACATTATCAGCATCTGCATGACCATACAGTTCCATGCCACCTTCTTACATGGTTTCTTGGGATATGAACTCAGGTCCCCATGACTGCACAGCAAACATCTGACTTACCACACCACCTCACTAGATTTACTAGTATTTATGAAACAAGATTTCATGTAACTCACACTGATCTTCAATTTGCTACATAGCTGAATATAACCCTGAATGTTTGATCTTCCTGTCTCTAACTCCCAAATGCTGTGTGTACCACAATGTGAGATGAAAGAATGTAACATCAGAACCAATGATTAATCCAAAGAAAATAGTCTTGAGTGGCAGTGGTAGCATAGGACTTCAGGTATGAAGACTTGTACTTTTAATCCCACTAAGAGTAAAAGAGTATGCTGACATCAAACAAGATGCACTACTTACGATAATGTAAGAAACTTGTTTTTGTTTTGTGATAGAGAAATGTACCCGAAGTTACAAGTTAAAACCATCACATTACTTATTTAATAGTTCATCACAGCATCAAATTTTAACTCCAAACATAACTTGTTTTAAAAGTAGTTTCTAAGGTGACTGAACACATAAAGGTAGAACAGAAAGTTTAAACATTCTACAAGCCATCACCCTTGATTTTGGCTTCAATCCCTCTGTTTCTTTCTAGACCCAGGAAGCCGGTACAATCTGTAAGCTTGGAATGATAAATGGGGTAGAGTCTTTGCTTAAAGTCTTTGTGAAATTTCTTGAAACATTTATCTCTTGAGGGTAATGTTCCTCTTTCTTTAACCAAAATGAGAGTTTGATAACCTCTCATTTAGCTTTGATGAATCACATCTCACAGTCATAACTAAAAGGATAAGTGCATTTTAAAAACATAGTTAAGAAATGTCTAGTTACTTCTGGATGCTTGAACACTTACGTCTACTAGGCGAAGTTTGGCATCTGAAAAAAGTTTTGACTCCTAAGCTGAGAAAAATTATGGTTGAGAGATTTAACTGCAATTACTGATAGACCTGCAAATGTTCTCATGATCAATTGTGTCCTTGGGAATGGGAGATTAAGATTTACAATTTGGTTAGGTTATGGCAGTCTAATCATGAAGGAGAAGAATGCTTTCTACTCCAGTTTGTCATTAATATTTAATTTTGAATTTAACAGGTTTAAATGGGTTTATATTTTTCTAACTCCCACACACATGAAAACTGAAAAGACAATTCTCTAGCTTTGTGAAAAGACAGGGAAAACAATACCCCATAGAGATCTTACTTCCCTCAAAGAATGCAGTTTCTTGGCACATTGCGTGTTTTACCACATAGTAAGAATTTGAATGTCAGTATTTAACTCAGCATGTTTAGATATATTTGAGGTGGATGATTGGGAAAGTGGACTGCTTCTTAAGGAAAATATATAGCTTAAGTACATAATATGTATCCAAACACATAATTGGGTCCAGGAAGGCATTTCAGTGGATAAAGGAGTTGCTGATAAAACTTGATGGAAAGAGTTCAGATCCTGTGCACTCACATGAAAAGCCAGAGGAAGTGGTATCTCATAATCCTAATGCAGATGATCTCTGCTGTAAATAGTCTAACTAGACTAGCATTAATTGGTAAACTCCAGATTCAGTGAGACCCTGCCCATGTAGGCACAGTAGAGTGTAATCAAAGAAGATGCCTCAGGTCAAGCTGTGACCTGTACATACAGACATGGATGCACATGCATGTGTACCTACACACACACACACACACACACACACACACATATATATATGTATATATATATGCTCACGAACAAATACCACACACACACACACACACACACACACACACACACACACACACACACAATACATAGTTACTTAACAGATACCTCAGATCAAGAGGATGGACTGCATTGTATTCTAGAAACAGAGAGCATCCCCTGGCGGGTTAAAAAGTGCCACTCCTGTAACTCTCAAGGAAGAGATCCAGATCCAGGGGATTGCTCTTTCCTGCTTGGAATTCTTTTAAAAACAGCACATGAACAATGGCTAACCTTCATGTTTTCAATCATTGGGAAGAGGCTTTTCTGTCAACAAAATCCTTATTTGAGTTAAAATTAAACAATCTACAAATCTGTAAGGTGGAAAAAAAAACTGTCTTTCCCCCTGCATCCTCCCCAACACTCTGTCAAAGGCAAGTCTCTCTACAGATTCATTTACACTCCCGTTTCTTCTGAACAACCAAGTTTGATATGTATTATATAGAAACTCATTTGGACATGTATGCTATTAACTTGTCAATATTTATGCTATATCATTGAGTACATGTGAATTTTCATCAATTATGGAATTACTATTCAAATATATGCTTACACAATTGAAATACATTCATATGTATTTATATAAAATATACACATATACACATAAATAACATGCATGCGTGAGCGGGATTCTATCATACACACTTGACTTCATCTTGTCATGTATTTATTGCTTTAATTTTCTTAACACTCCATCCATCCATATAGTTTCCCTTTGTTCTTGTGTTTCTTCAGCTGGATGCACATGGCTTATGCTTCACTTTGTGTTGTTGGGAGATGATATTATAACTCATTAGCCATCATTTCTTGTTATTCTGTGCCATCTATTTTTCAGGTGTTCATACAGAATTCACAACAGCTGTTACAATTCTCCTTGACTAGCTAATTAAGGACTTGAAAAACAAAACCTTTAGGGCAATGTCCACAGGCTGTTACTAAAAGAAACCATCTTAATATAGAGCGAAAGCAATTTTTTTGTGTTGCTGCAGCATGCAAGTTTCTGAAGAGAACAGACTCCGATGACAGAAATCTGCATGAAGATGTACTTCACCAATATGAATATGTTTCTTGTAGTTTCAATTTTAGTCCATTCCTCAAATTTAGTCCATTCTTCTCAGCCTATTCCTTTGAATTCAACCTTCTCACATTTGGAGCAGACTTCATAGAAGTCTGAGCAACTGTAGTGAAATTAAGCCTTGAGTGTTTTATTGAAACTAACTTTCTTTTTTTCTCTTCAAGTCACAAATGACGTGAGCCCAGAGACAGGAAACTCTTCTAGAATGCCCTCCAATTAACCTTTGAATAATTTTGTAAGTTTTTGTTTGTTTTGTTTTTTTAAAAGAAAAAAGAATTCATTTTTTCATTATGACATACCTTCTGTCTTAGCAGTTCATATTCATTACGGCATAAATGCTTTCAAAGCTTGACAAAGCTTGCCACTTTGTAATTAACAAAGACTCTTCCACCCTTCATGGGAATGAAGATGTGTGGTACTTAGGAAAAGAGAAAGATAAGGGACACCCATTCTTCTACAGATACAAAAACAACACAGCAGAGAGGTAATAAGTGAAGTGGACATTTTATCCTTTCTAATTGCTTAAGAAAAATAGACAGGTCAGCTTGTTCAATGCAGGAGAAAAGAGAAAACTTGAAGAAGAATTCCTTTTTTAATTTGTTGTTTTGTTTTCTGGCCAGAATGATCACTTGGTATTGGTTATGTATACTAAGTGAAATAGTCACATAATATATTATTCTTTATAATAGTGACAATAGTACATAAGAAAGCATGGCTTTCTTGGTGACACAGCAGATGGCTTTTAAAAAGGCAAAGTGATGAGTCCTTACTAAACAGCCTAGTGTGGTTGGTGCCTTCCTAAGAATTAAGTAGGATGTGCTATTAAGTGAGTTTCATTGAAAGAGTAAAGTATTGAAGTGTTCTCAGTGGTTATGTCAAGTGACAACTGAAAAGCTCCAGCAGGGGAAACAGTACTGACAGGACCTATCTTTCCCTTGCTAAACCATTAGAATACATTTCTAAAGCTAGCTCCCAAGCTCTATTCCCTTACTTGGTCACTTTCTTATGCCAGACCCATTACTGAGACAGATCATCAAAGTCCAACTATCACAACACCAAGGTTCACTATCAAAAATCTCAATTTGGCTATTCCAATAAACATATCCCATCAAAACTTACCAACGTATCCTAGCTCATTCTAACACAAACTTTCCCCTTTTCGTCCTAAAATTAGTAATTGCAAAGTTTTTGCTGCTGTATTTACCCCATTCAGATTCAGTCACCTTGTCTCTTAGCCTTGCTTTATAAAGATCTCTTTGTGTTTGGAATTTGGTGTTTAGGTGTGGTCTGTGCTTAGTAAGGATTCTGTGTCCATTTATATTATAGACAACATTTAAAAACTTCATTGCTTATACAGTTTCTTATTCAATTTTTGATTTGTGTGTTTGACCTGGAGAATCAGGGCTTTTAGGGGAAAAAGGAGCAAAAGGATCTTTCTCTCTCTCTCTCTATCTCTTTCTTTCCTCCTCCTCCTCTATCCTCCCATTCTATCCCTTCCCTCTCTCTTTCCGTTCAACAAACACGCACACATGGTTCAACATGGATTATATTTGCTCCATTAGATATATTATTTAAGTTTATAAATTCAAAATCCAATGAAACCATTACTTGTTATGGATCCCAGAGGTATAAATATAATATGTGGATGTGGATAAAAAGAATGCCAAATCCACTCTAACACTTGTTCTTTATTGTCACTGAGCTATGAGTATCTTCCCAAAGCAAAATCATACAAACGGGATGGTTACAGCATTACAAAATGAATGAAATTTTCCTGTTGCTATACAAAAAAGTGAAAAAGAAGGTAGACATGCCAGTGGTCTAGCTGCAAGTCACTGGTAAAAGTTATGCAAAGTCTGATGAAAACCATATGACACAGACTTACTTAATAGATTTATATTTTTCTTTGAGGCATCTTCTAAGGTTGAAAGAGATTTATCTAGAGATCAGATTGGACATTTTTTTAAAATTTCTTAGAGAGGTACGATTTTTAGATATTTGTAAATATTGATATACTTTTTAATCATGTCAAATTCCTTATATATTTTTCTCATTTCCTTGATTATTCATTAAGTTTCAATGAATAACTAACTAATTATCCTTCATGCAGAAAATTGCAACCTTTCTGAGCTCAACTGTCCTGATTCCCTAGACCTGCACAATATGTGACACACGAGGTAAGCATAAATATCTGTTGAGACAAAAATTGAAGAAATAATAGGTAAGGCTGTTGTCTAATTACAAAATTCATCCAATACAAATGAATCAATTAAAACTGGCAGGTGGTCAGGTGGTGGTGGCCAGCCTTCAATCCCAGAAGTCAGAAGGCAAAGATAGGAGGCCAGCCTTGTCTATAGAAAGAGTTCCAAGAAAGGGTGGTTACAAAAAAAAAAAAAAAAACAAGATAATAAATAAACAAATGAATGAATAAATGAACAGGAAGGAAAGAATAAAGAGAGAATGGAAGAAAGAAAGGAAGAAAGAAAGAAAGGAAGGAAGGAAAAGTGGCAGGTTGATATTCACAGATGATGGTCATAACAGCGAACATTCTGATCTGAATATGTGTTTCCTTGGTTTGGTTACCATAGCAACATGAAACACTACCATGTGTCCTCTCTGTTTATAAACAGAATAGAGAATATACATGCATACCCACAGGGCACATATTTCTCCCTAGTGTCTAGGCTTGTAGAATATTTATGTACCACAGATACATAAATGTCAAACACTCACTGTGAAGCACCATGGTTCATCAGAGCATTAGTAAGAGATATGTTTTTGTACTTCTGCTTTTTATTGTAATTCACTGTAAGATACTACACAACACAGCTCTTCAAATTGCCAGGGAGAAAGTTATATTTTTCTCTGGAAATAGAGGTTTGAAAGATATATTTGTAATCATCTGTGTACATAAAGCTACTTACTCACTATAGGCAAGAAATATGTTTGTAGTCTTGCTTTTTTAAGATTTCAAAGGGTACTGGAATTGTTATGAATGCTGATAGCTATCAAGGAAGCAATTTGGTCTGTGACCAAGGAAAGGAGCTGCTAGCACTCAACAGATTTTCTTTCCCTTTTCTCCAAGATTCCTCCTCCCATTCTGAGGTTGCTTTTAAGAATGTCCAACATTTTAATAATGTCCTAACATTTGCTAGGTTATTCTAACAATTATTGTAGGCTATAACTTTTGATTTTTAAATGTATAAAGTTGAAGCTAGGTATATATTTTATAATTCTGATATGTATGTACAGATAAATACAAATGTGATTTTGTGTGGATGTTTGCATATAAAAAGTAATTCAATTCAAATTGTTCATGTCCCAGAATTTCTAGATGTTTTCAATGAACACTGCAGTCCACTAGGCTATTATGAAACAAATGCCAAATGCAATGTTTTAAAATTACTCATCTCCAGAGCTAAAGTTGAATTGTGCTCTTAAGAAAAATGAGTCCACATTGTGGTAGATTAAAAGAGGAATGTCCTCCAAACACTCATGTACTTGAACACTTGGCTCTCAGTTGTTGATGCTCTGTTTGGGGAGGTTATGCAAACTTCTAGAGGTGTACCCTTGCTGGAGGAAGTATATCACCTGGGTGGGCTTTGCAGGTTCATAGCCTTGTTCTGCTTCCTCCTTTCTTCTACTTTTCCCTTTGTGTGTATGAAATATGATCTCTGTTCTTTCTGCTCTTACCACTAATGAATTCCACTACTCTGGAAGAGTAAGATAATCAGTAGCCTCTGTTCCACAAGTTATTTTTGTTCTTATATTTTATCATGTAGGAAGTAATTAATATACTAATAATACAGATACTGCAAATATATGCCCTTATAATTTCCACCAAGCTGAAATACTCTAAAAGTTCTACCACTGATGTACAGGGTAGATTTTTGTGAGTGTTTGAATTGTTTCTGTGATACCATTTCTCATAGCTCCGTAAAATGTTAAGATTCTACCGATAATGACATTTTACATCTGCTTAAAATTCTTTGCTTAGAGATCTAAGAAAACTTTACTTAGTAGTTATTATGTTACATAGTCCCCATGAGAGATTGGCTTAATAATGATCAATTCTAAAAGGATAGTACACTAAACATATTCAGCTAGTAATTCGAAGTTTTCCAGATAATCAAAACCAAAAAGTCATGTTTCTGGAGATACCAGGTCTCCTATAGTTACTGGCTTCTACATGAAAGAGGGTTGTTGGATTTGGAACCTGGCCAAATTTTCCAGCTTGTATACTGAGAAAAGTGCCATTGTCATGTTTTTGAGGGTTATAGATGGAATCAATTGAAGTGAAAAGACCCTCCCTAAATTCAGATCTTTTGAGTTGGGTGGATTCATCTTAAGTCTGGGCCACACCTTTAAATGTCAGAGGAAACTCTTACTCTTTGTCTGCTTGCTCTCACTCTTGATGGCTAGTCCATTCTTCCTTCACTGTCTCTATCTCTATAGCTTACTTCTTTAGGATTCTGGAAAATACTGAAGACCAGCTGAGACATCCAGCATCATAGACTGAACAATAACTATATATAGAATATATATATATATATATATATATATATATATATATATATATTCTATTGGGAGACAGTCATTGTTGAAATACTTGGACCTGTAAGCCATGTTAATATATGTATGTATGTATGTATGTATATTCTAAACAGCACAACTTAGTTGCTTTTCTTAATAAACCATAATAAAAAGGGTACAGTTTTTACCTAAAAGGTGTCAGTTGCTGCCACCTTTGTTGATTTTATTTTCTTTATGAGGAGCCTGGTTTTGAGAGAATTACAAAACTACAGAATATCGCCAACTGCCTGTGCTGGGGTAAAGGGTCATGGAGAGATGAGGATGCAGAAAGATCAAAGCAGGAAGTAATAAGCCCCTTTCAACCTCCTTCAGCCTGCCAATCTCCCCTTCTGTGCGTGCAAGCCTAACAAGCAACCATCTGGAAAATCACAAATACACTCTGAGTGTCCCAAGCTTAGTAGCAAAGAAGTACAAACATTATAGGTTTGGACTGAGAGAAGATGAGCATGTGCCAAAAGAAAGAAAGAAAGAGAGAAAGAAAGAAAGAAAGAAAGAAGAAGAAGAAGAAGAAGAAGAAGAAGAAGAAGAAGAAGAAGAAACACTCAGTCTCCATATTTTGTCTTGTATTTCCATAAGTTATTAAAGGGTAATTTCTCTATCTCTAAACAAAAAGTGAAAATAATGTAATTCCACAATGACAGTTTGTTGTGAGTACACCACATAAAACAAGTAAGCTATTGTCACTGACTCATGAAGAGTAGTCACTACATGTTTGCTATTATGACCTTAAGCTATCATAACTTTTCCAAGGTCTTAATCTCCCAAATCCTTCCTAATCCTACCCATGTATCTCTTGCTAATCTTATGGCACCTCAGACCATTAGAATAATTCTGGGAGTGCTGTCCCCCTCATGCCACCTGCTTTGATTTTTTTATTACATTTATTTATTACATTTATTACATTTTAAATTTTTAATTCATATCTCTGTATGTATGGTGTGTATATGAAGGCCAGATAACAAGTTGCAGGTGTTACTTCAACTTCAAATTCCATTAGGATTGCCTGGCTTGGCAAAAAGCTCCTTACTGGTAGAGCTATCATGTGGCCCACTGGCTGATTAGGTTGACTCAGAAATGTTAATTTGTCTATACTCCACTATTGAGAAGGATGGAGCAAAGAAAAGAAGGATGGAGAGATAAAAAGAGAAACAAAGAGGAATGGATTGTGTGGGAGAAAGTGAGAAGGTGAGATACTACATGGTGCTAGATGCAGCCAGGGTAGTACTATAAATGCATATGGCTGGTTGCCATGGAAACTGTGAAACTTAAAAATGAGAGAATACCACTCGTGTCTTAATGGGACTGGAATATACGCTCAACTACATTTCTTCTATCCACATTAAGATCATGAATTATGTAAAGCATGCCATCTAAAGAGTTTATATTTAATTGCTAGTCATTGAGTAATTTGGAAACACTTAGAAATTATTTTCCTTTTCCACTTCTAATTAGATGCTCTGTTAACAATGGAAAAGGTACAAAAACATTTTGAGAAAGTATTGTGTCATAGATTAAAACCATTCTTGTGGAAGTCTGAAATATTCCTCTAATTGATGCTTAGCTTTAACAGAGAGTTGGCATGTCTCAGTCTTCTTTTTAAACTATATGACTTCTAGTGTCAACAGCTCAGTTGAAGATCCTATAATCGTCATTACTGAAGACAAACAGCACCGAGGGAAGGGAATAGATAGGGACCAGGACAGCCAAGTATTACTTTGGGTACATTAGTAAGAATTTTGGATTTTAGGTGTATTGTTGAGTTTAAAGCTCTAGAAACACAGGTTTTGATTTCATAACATAATTATGTGGTCTTTATTAAATTTCAATATGAGTGAAACCATGAGAACAAAAGAACTCTAAGATAATTGACCACATAAGCAAGGAAGAAAACATCAGTATTGGGTAAAGAGTTCTCTTCTTAGTACAAGGAGTCAGGCCTGTGAGAAGATCTCCAGAACACTGCACAGAGGATGTTGGCAAAGACAAAGGAAGGCTATGTCCTTAGGTCTCTCTAGAACTCTGTACAGGGATGGGAAGGAGCCCTGCCTGTTCTCTGGTGTTGTCCTTGAGTGGGTGGATTTAATGTAAACCTTTCATTGTTTCTGGTACCTTGGCAAGAGAGTGAAGGTTTTCCTTCATTCAGTTCTCAGCACACTCTATAGTATTCCTGAGTCACAGGCTTCTCTTAATGTGAAGAAGGCTGAGACATATTGAAGGAAAAACAGCTACAAGAAACTCATTACTTTTCATGTCTCAAACCTCAAACCCAAGGCCACTGAGCTTTTTTTTTTTTTTTTGCTAAATTTTTCTTTCTTAACAGAATGGGCTTAAATATTTCTGTAATATTTTAGCCAAAAATATTAAGAAGATTAGGATGAGATGTATTTCATTTTGCCTTGAATTCTAAGGAAGGTCTGTAAAATAATTTTTAGTGAGGTTATGTCTGAATGGAGATGTACCATTTGTCTATCTTGTGTGAAGGCTGAGTGGATAAATCAGGACCCTACACATGCACATAAGATAAAGAATTGTAACTCAAAGACTCTACCTCCACTCCTAGCAGTAGTATATACACATATGTTTCTTCACTGTGTCTTATGAGCAGAAACACATTTAATTATTTTGTTTTACACTTACTGCCTAAAAATAAACAAAACAATTGATAAAAAAATAAATAACAAAGCCATCTTTTAACTGCATTATTTTCATTCTGACAGATATAAAGGGAATAAATCTTAACCTTAGATTCCTGATTGTAGTCAGATATTTTAACACCTCTCAGAAATTTCAAATTCTCTTTATAATATTATGAGTTAATGAGCCAATTGAATACTCCATCTCTTTTGTTTATCTTTCTATATTTTGTTTTATTATTTTGTTTCTTATTTTACATTTGGATCCCAGTTTCCTCTCCCTCCTATCCTCCCATGCCCTCTGACCACCCTCCCCTCCCTTCCACACCCACTCCACAGGGAGGGTGAGGCCTTCTGTGAGTGATCATCAAATCTGTCAAGTCATTTGGAGTAGGGACTAGGCCCTCCCTCCCATCTCTACATTAGAGGAGTATCCCTCCATGGGGAATGTGCTCCCAAACTCCTTTCCTGCACCAGGGATATAAAAAGAATGCTAATATTTCCACATTGTTTTTATTTTTTCATGTTTAGTTCCAAGAATCTAACCCACAACCTTTCGATGCACTAATCACCCACAAGCACTCAGCTACACTCCCAGCCATAGACATTTAACTAAATTATTATTGTCCCTTTTATTTGGCAACTTAAAAAATAAATTTTATGCAAAATATTCTTAAAAATCAAAGTTTATCAATTATTTTTCTTATTTCCTCTGATGAATAAATATGATTTTAACCAGCTCAACCTCAACAAAGTAGAAAACATAGCTGGCAATTTAATTAAATGCCCATTATATTTGCTCTTTAGAGAAGGAGAAAGTTAGCCAACTGCACATGAGGAATTAAAAAAAAATACAAAAATGGAAGAGACTGCTTTCTCAAAGCTGTATGTTGGAATACATACTGTCAACCCTGGAGGATAATTTTTTAAATATCCTGGTCATTTTAATGCTTATAATTTAATATTCCCCACAAGCAGATGGAGCCTGAAGTATTTGAACAAGTTTCAAATCCAAGGTTAGTCTGAAACTTGTGGGTTCATCTATCCTGTGTGCATGAGGTACAAGTAGAGCAGAGGGAAACATTAGCATCCAGCTATGTGTTTTCGAAAAATATCCCCATGCCATTTTTAAATTTTCTTAAATGAAAAAGCATTCAATTTGGAACTGTTAATAAGAAACCATCTTCTCAGAATAGTGCCCAAGACACTGGCTACATCTTCCTACTGCTCACAGTCAAATTTGGTCTCAGACTGTGAATGATATGAAGTGTCTGACTTTCTATCCTGACAAAACAAGAATGTTGAATAAATCCCACTGAAAAGAATAAGAATTTACCAGTTCAACCAAGCAGGTGGATCTGGGTTTTATACAGAACATGAGGTCTTTTGGAATATTCCCTGTACACCTCAACAAGTAGGAACCTGTTCTCTTCTTAAACAAGGTTCTCTCTCTCTCTCATCACTAAGCTGTTATAAACACACCATACTTGATTCAATGAAAGAATAAAACATTTCAAATAATGCAAATGCTATCAAGTCATATTGAGTAGGTTATGGAAGAGTTACCATTTTAAATACCAAATGTAAAGAGATTATACTTTTATTATTTTTTTAAACACAGAAACAAGTCATAATTGGAAAATAATTATCCTTAGAATGAGCTGGGGTTGGATAGATAGCATTTTAAGGATAACTTCAGGTAAACTGTATAACAGAACAGGTTCATGCCTCTTCTTTTAATTGATTTTCAACTTCAATATAATTACTTGAGGAAAAAATAATAATTTATCAAAAGATTTCTTAGTTGACTCTTAAAAATGACGTGCCATTTAGTTTCATGCTTAAAACTTTTCATCGGTAGGGAAAGATAAATTCTGCTTCAAAAGCAATCTCATGTAAAATTCTGGTAGTAATTATGAAGTACTTTTTCTATACCACATGTCCCCAAAGAAACTTTTTAAAATAAATATGCAAAAGACATATATGGGAAAGTCTGCCCAGCAGCTATGTTTCAGCATTTCTAGATATTGCCTGTGTGTTTTCTTCCCACACTTATTCAAATTCTGAAGGGTAACAAAATTTATTAAATGATGCTGTTTTAGAGCTAAACTAATAATTTGTTTTATAGTAAACAGTATCTTCATTTTTTACCTTTGGATTTAGAGATGCCTTTTTTTTTTTTTTTGCAGGCACATCTATCAAGCCTCAGGGACATGGATGCATTTGTTTTACATCACTGTGATAAATATATAGTGGGAGAAACAATATAATTGAAGTCATAGTTTTAGGGCTTTTAGCCCATGGCTGACTGGCTCTATTGCTACATACCATAGTGAGTCTTAACATCATGATAGAAAGTCATGGGTGAGTAGTTTCTTGCTTTATGGTGGCCAGAAAGTGGAAATAAGGCAAGGACTTTCTTCTACTTTGTCCTGCCCCCTAATCACTTACCCTCCAACAATGTCATCATTTTATGAAACCACTAAAAGTGTGACTCTACTGATTATGTCACATTCCTTAGGAATGGAACCACTGACTTTTTCAAAGTTCAGTTGCTGACTGACAATCAAGTTCTAAAGTGACAAGCCTTTGGAGGATATTACGGGTTCAGATGCTACAGCTGTGGATCACAGAAACCAGAGGGAACCAAAATATTGAGAGATAGAGAGAAGATATTAGTGGAGAATAGAAATAATATTGGAGGGAGAGTTTTATTGCAGAAAAGAGAGAAATGAATATGTAGGAAACAATAAGGAAAGAGATGATAGGTCATGGTTTTGTTTGCCTCTGGTTCCATTTGTACCCAGCTTTCCTTCTCATTACAGCCTTTAATGATTGCAGTTTCCTACATGTTTATAATCAACTCTAATACCAGTGAGGAAAAATATGAACTTGCCATTGAGAGTATGGGCAAGCAGGCAAAGAGCAAGAGCTTCCTTCATCTATGTTCTTTATATAGGCAAATCTTCTCATCTGGAAAGATCAGGGACTAGAGTGGGACTTTTCACCCCAAATAATTCAATCAAGACTAATCAAAGTTGTATCAAGCCACTTGAATCTTAATTCCAGTTGGAGATAAGTTGAAAATAAAACCAACAACAGCCATCACACTGGGTAAAATAATTTTATGCAAAAAATAAAAAAAAAACATTAATCAGAGAAATTAAAGACAAAGTTGTTCCAACTTCTGACACCATTATGTTACATTCAGGTTTTTCCTGCCAGCCACCTGGTCCCACTCTTTGTTCCTTCCTGCCAGCCGCCTAGTCCCACCACCCCACTAGCCCCAAATAACATACAGAGAAACTCTGTATTTGATACAATGCTGTTGCCCAGTTACTATTATTGTTTATCAGCTAGCTCTGTCTTAATAATTAACCCATTTCTAATAATCTAAGTATTTCCATGTGGGTCATCTTACTGGAGAGCAGTGGGTCGGCATCTTGCTTTCTCCATGCTCTACATGCTTACTCCTCCTAACTACTTCTTCTTTCCTCCTTGTCTCCTAGCCCCTCATATCTTGATTTCCCATTGGACACAGTGCTTTATTCATTAACCAGTATAAGAAACATATTTACAGAATAAATCTGCCATCATCTCCTTTTTCTGTCTAAATTAAAAAGAAGGGGTTAAGCTTAACATAGCAAAATATATCACAAACAGTTATCAAATAAGAATCACAGTTAATAATATTTAGTCCATTAATATTTAGTAAGACTTAAAGAAAATATTCTATCACCTATCCTATTTTTGTGAGACTAAAGTCTTATATGTAACTTATTTTTAATCCTAACTAAGGAAATCTATAACCATAACCATCTGTCTTCAATTCTTTCAAAGACCACAGAAAGACAATATATAAACTCTAGAATGACAGAGACAACTCATTGCCTGGTCCGTTACCTGAAGTTCTTCTGTAATAATCCATCTTCAGCCCATAGGCCATAGTGTGTCTGGCAGACTCCTCAGCAAAGCAGGAAACTTTAAACTGTTCTTCTGTATTGACAGTTTGTCAGTCACTTTTCTCTGTGTCTTGTAGATACTCTGGCAGACTCTTCCATGAAGCAGGAATCCTGTAGCAATGTCCATCTTTTAATAGCAGTCACTTTTCTGTGGGTCCTGCATGTCCAGTTTATATAGCATAAAGTCAAACAGTCTACACAAGAGCAGTATCTTGCCTATATGGCTAGTCTTGCCATATTGAAACATACTTCATCACATGCTTCTTCTATGTCCATATTCCTTTTTGATGCAGGTTGTGTTGCCAGCAGCAGTTGTGCCTCACTGTCAAGAAAATCCCTAAACCATTTTAAATGCCATATTCTGTAGGTCTTTGAACAGTTTGAAGAATGCCTATCCATCTCAAATACATCTCTATATATCTAGAAATTTAACTCACCTAACTATAAGTTTTGACTATTATAGGTAACTATGTATAATCTGCACTAAATTATACATTACATTTTTCAATGAGCTATATAAACACAATGCTTAAACAAGAGGAGAAATATATGTATCACAAAATTGAACTTAAATTTGTATCAATAAATGAAAATCCATTCCAAAACAAAGCATTCATATTTATACAATAATTCCCCATTTTTTACCTTTAAAAAGAGATTGGTTGTGATCATTAACCATTTATTACCAACCCCATTTAAATGAAAACAAATATTGTTTATTTATAAACAATATTTGGGAATTTGTGCACTGTTCTTTCCGAACTGCTTCCTGCTGGTAGGGGGCGCTGTCATGGGGTATTCTAAGAAGACACAGAAATCTTGGCTATAGTCTGCAAGGCTGCTTTGTCCCATTACTGTTGCTTCAGGGGGTCTTGCTTGATCAAACCACATTAACCTGGAAGGACTCCAGCTTTTCATTTTCTGTAGAAACAAAAATAGAAATTCTTTTCCCCAGTAACTTGTCCTTAGGCTTAAATTTTGGAGTCAAAGCACTTTTAAAATATATATAGGTGAGTATGTAGAATATTCCTTTATATTGTGTGAATATGTGCCTCTGTGGTTGATTTAATAAAGAAGGTGACTGGCCAAAGCTTTACAGGATAAGACTAGGAGGAAAGCCAAACAGAGATTGTTGAGAAGAAGAAGGAAGGAGTCAAAAGGTATGAAGTAGTCACACAAAAAAAATCAAGACTTTGTATTGACCTACATGAATATTTAACACTTATCTAACACTAAACTTCCTAAAATGATTCACAACCTGAATGGAATTTAAAAATACATTATGAAGACTATTTCATGAATGAAAAAAGAGTATTATAAAGTTCATATACCACTAATGTTCTAATTAATCTTGTCATATAAAAACAAAGATGGAGATGCCACACTGATTTTAATCAAAGTATGGCATCAATGTATCAAAAATGTATTATTAACATAAAAATATCAGTTACACATCTAGGTATCATCTAAGTCTTGAGGCCCAAAGAAACACACTCACACACACAGATATCCCAAATAATAAACAAGAAAGAGAATGCAAAGAACATAGTTGTTGAGAATGCAAAATGTTTCTCACTATGGGAAATGTGAAGGCACCACACAATTTAAGAATAGAAATACATTATAATCCAGGAATTTTAATTCTAGGTATCTAATTAGAAGAAATGAAATAAAAAATTTTGAAGATGAATTAGAACACCCAGTTTGTGGTACGCATGCTCACTCATAGTATCCACGTATTGAATACACACACACAAACATACACACACACACACACACACACACACACACACACACACACACACATAGATAGCTACATATGGTAGCATACACATACACACAATTCATCAATAAAGTTGAAAATCCAGAAATAAGTAAAACCTGAATGAAATCAGACAATTACACACATGTGCTATAAAGTATTTAAAATAGTTAAATTTATAGACTCAAATGGTGAAATGATTTCTAGATTTGTGTGTAAGACAAATGAGAAGTTGTTGCTAAAGAATAGTAATCCTTCAGTCAATGAAGATTCATACTGTATGAAAAAACTCTGCAAAACATAACTGGAGTCAATAATACTTTACTTAACACACAAGATGTGCTGAGGTGTAATTTATATTTTCTGCATTTAAGATAATGAAGTCAACTGAGTAAAATTAACAAAGAAAATGAATGTCATAAAGAGTTTTGATTGTAGGAGATAACATCAGCATTGGTCTGAAGCTATGACACTGTTAAAACTTGATGTAGAAAACTGAGAAGAGACACAAGCCAAAGAAGAGAGTTTAGAACCTAGGAGAAGCAAAGAAATGTGATTTCTCCCAACCACAGTGAATATATTTCTAGACTTATGACATCCTAAACTATGTAACACTGTCTTTTTGATGAATGAGGTAATTTGTTACATCATCTAATACAAAGAATGAATGATTACATTTAAAACAGAAAATAGGGACGGGGACATAACTTTACTTACTCAGTAAAGTGTTCCCTACAAAAGCAAAAAGACAGGTCCGTCTCACACACCCAAATAGAAGTTTTGCTTGGTAGCCCATCCTGTGAACTAGCATTGCAGAGGTAGGTACGTGTGGTTCTCCAGACTAACTGTCAGCCAGCCTAACTTAATCAGGAAAGTCTGGGGTTCAAAGAGAGAACTTACGATGTGGGGTAGACTTTCTATATGTTGGGAATATGTGTTGCTTTTGTTGGTTGATGAGTAAAGCTGTTTTGACCTATGGCAGAGCAGTATATAGCTAGGTCAAAAATCCAAACAGAGATGTGGAGAGAAGGAAGGCAGATTTGGGAAGATGCCATGTAGCCACCAGAACAATAAGATGCCAGAAAATTATGCATAAGGCACAGCTATGTGTTAATGCATAGATTAATAGAAATTTGTTAATTTAAATGTCAGAGCTGCTTAGTAACATGCTTGAGCAATTGACTAACAATTATAATTAGTATTAAGCCTCAAAGTGATTCTTTTATAAGTAACTGTGGGACTGGGAGGGACACATAAAAAGATCCAGCTACAAATTCATCTATTTATGAAAAGAATGAGGTGGATTTCTTTTTAAAAGTGACACCAAAATTTGACCTTTGGCCTCTGCATGATCAAGCACACATATACACATTCATACCTACAAGTGCACATACATGCACACGAGTGCACGTACACACACACACAGAGAGAGAGAGAGAGAGAGAGAGAGAGAGAGAGAGAGAGAGAGAGAGAGAAAGAGAGGGGGTGGAGAGAGAGAGAGAAAGAAAGAGAGAGCATAAACTGTTCATATCCTGTCCTTCAGGTCATTCTTTTATCACACACACAGATAAAAACTAATTTTAACCACTCCAGAAGTCTAGCTTGAGTTCAGAGATGTAACCCTTTGAATACCTTTTTATCCCTTGAATTTTATACCCTGCTTTTCTATTATCTCTTCACACTAAGTAACATTAACAGAAATAAATTCTTCACTGAACAGAGACTGGAATCAGGTAAAGATAGAATTAATGGAACAAGTTTAATCTACAAATAAAATCAGTTGTAAAACTTGGGAATCCAAGGAATTTGGAGTTTGAATTTGATTATAATTAGCTTAAAGAATTAACCTGCAGCATTCCCATTGTGATTGATAACTGCTTTAGTGGAAACTTAAAATTATTGTCATTTCATGCCTTCATACTTACAATTCAAGCACAAATGATTAATAACATGTGTTAACCTTAGACTCCATTATTTAATATGACTATCGTTCTCATCTCCTTCTTTTTAGGTTTTCTTCTGTGTAAAGCCAATATAGACTGTGGAGATGAGAAATGTTAGAAGCTCAGAGGTATTGCTGGGGAAAGGAGGCATTTAAGAAGAACTATCTCAAGAACTACTTGAGCCTAGAGTTGCATAACGAATGTAAAAATAACTGAAATCCTATGATAGAAGGCTTTAAGAAGGATGCATTTGAATTCCTAATGTACATATCACTATAGTGTGGATTTTGAATTACACAAAAATCCCAATTTCCCTAGCTTTGTGCTATTAGTGTGCTTTAGGGGAGCTAAATGGTCTCAATAAAATTAGGAGGGTTGATGACAGTTGTTGATTGGACTCTCCAAAAATATAGGCCAAATAAACCTCACTCTTTTTATAAATTTATTACCTAAAGTATTTTGCTATAGTAATGGAAAGCTGACTAACACACATGTCAACTCTTTTACATCCATAATTTAGCACTGGGCCACTACCCAGGATGCATAGCCTTCTCACAGGAAACATACTTAGGTGTTGGACAGCACAGTTAATAGATGAATTATTTCAGTGTCTACAGAAGGGTTCAGCTAGGGTTGATTAAGCTGTTTCTTTTTTCATTTCATGCTTTGATATGTCAGCCAGAGGCAGCATTCAATTCCTTTGTGACTTGCTCTGCTAGGTTGGGCAGGAGGCCAATTCCTTCAAATGGAACAAACCTCTCCTTTGCCCAAACATTTACTCAAGAGGTGACTGCATGGGAGTTTACATGAGTGAAAGGTTTGCTCCACTTTATTTGTATTTTGTTGCAAACTGCCTTCTCAAAATGGGTTTTATTTAATATTTGATCTCCAGAACATGGCTGAAGCATGCATTTTCATGCCCTGCTGAGAAACCAGAATTTATTTAAGAACTCAAATATTGCAGCAATTTATTTTAAGAGAGGCAATATAGCTGGTTTGCTGGTGTGTTTTGTAGAAAATGCAGACTCACTGGAGTTTCCTCTAAAAATACCACAGGAGGGAGAGTTGCTTATTATACCTGAATACAAATACATCAGGAGGTTATTGAATTTAATTTTAATTTTTTCTGAAGAGAGAGAGAGAGAGAGAGAGAGAGAGAGAGAGAGAGAGAGAGAGGAGAGAGAGAGAGAGAACATTTGAATTTTGAGAAATGATACATAATACATCCCAAACAAATTGACTCAGAATACAGAACTGGAAATGGACTTACTGAAAGAGGAGGAGCAAAATGAATAGGTAAATCAGCTAATTGAACAATGGTTAATCTGATGACAAATCACAAAATTAAATAAGTTTAATGAAAGAAACAATCACTAGGTTTGAGGAAATGATAGAAAATCAGTGGTAAAGTCAACCCCCTTGTTGGACTGTGGCATTTAGAATGTTGGGAAGACCAGAGTATTTAAACTGAAGTAGTCTAGTGAGGCTTATACCTAAAATTCTAACACTAGAGATAAGAGAATAACCATGAGTTAGAGGCAAGGCTGGGCTACAAAGTATTAAAATGTCAAATCAAGCCTGGAGCAGAAAGAGAGCCTGTCTCAATAAACAAGCAAACAAATAAATAAACAGAAAAACAGAGACAAAAGACAGAGAGAAAGAGAAAGGAAGAAAGGAAAAAAGAAAGAAAGGAAGGAAGGAATAAATAAATAAATAAAGAAAGAAAGAAAGAAAGAAAGAAAGAAAGAAAGAAGAAAGGAGACAGGAAGAGCATGAAGGAGGGAAGAGAGGAAGGAAAACAAAGGTGGGAGGCAGGCAGGCAGGCAGACAGGCAGTAAGGAAGGAAGGAAGGAAGGAAGGAAGGAAGGAAGGAAGGATGAAGGGTGTTGGTCCAGTGAGATAGCTCAGTGAGTAAAAGTATTTACCACAGAAGTCTAATGACTGGAGTTCAATTGCCAGAACATGCAGCAGAAGAATAGAATTGTCTCCTGAAAGTTGTTCGCTGACCTTCACACATATGCTGTACCATATTTTTGGCCCCCACATCACAAATATGGAAATATGTACAAAATTTTAATAATAAAATAAGTTGAAATTTAAAGAATAGCAGCCAAAACAAGGACTGTCACTGAAACCATCACTGAGATTGTTGACTGATGGGAGATATTATTTTGCAAATATGTTTTTCATACTGGTTAATTAATAAAGCCCTGTTGGCCAATAGAAAAGGAAGATAGGAGGGACTAAGAAACAAGGAGGAATGAGGAAGTAGTTGGGAGGAGTCAGCATGGAGAGCTTGGAGAAAGAAGATGCCAGTGGCGGCTCCCCATAAGATGACCACATGAAAATACTTAGACAAGTAGAAATGTGTTAATAATTAAGACAGAGCTAGCCCATTAACAATGATAGCCACTGGCCCACAGGATTGTATCAAATGCAGAGTCTCTGTGTGTTATTTGGGGCTAGCATGCCAGACCAGCGGCGGGTGGGCTGGCAGAAAACATACAAGCTACAGTTGACAGTTTGTATGAGCATCTATGTTCTATTCAAGAAGGGCCTATATTGAATGACAGTGGTTCACAAAATGAAGGAAAACTTGCACATTGCAGAATGGCTTGAATTGCTTTTAGAATAATTATCAAGACACCCACTAAAGGCTTTGGTGGGAATGAAGACAGAAATTCATTATGCAAATAAAGTTTATGAAATGTTTGATCCCATTGCTTAAAATTATGATACAAATTCAAAAAGTCATTTCAAAAATTATTTTTTCAAAATTACAATTCTTTTTTTGAGGAACATACTTCACAACTCTGACAAAAATACTACAAAATCATTTATAATATTTTAAGATATGGGTGTAAACTATTTAACTTAAATTTAGAAAATTATGAAATACCTAAGTAAAAATTTGAAATGTATTAAAATACATTTTTATAAAGCACACATTATAATATTGAGAAATTTCAATCTCTACCTAAACTTAACTTAAAAGATATTCTGTTTCTCACAAACACATTTCTTTTAGACTATTATCAGCAGCAAAATAAATAACCATGAGTGTTAAGTGGAAAGAATAACACAATATGAGGAATTCCTTTGAACTCCAATGATTGCCATGTCCAAAATTAATTCAGGTACTGTTTCTATTAGCATGGATAATCCACAGGGAAATCATTAATTTTAGCCAAAATTTCCTCTCATCTGTGAATTTATATAGTAGAAAAATAAAGAGGAGACGAGATACAATTCAGATTTTTACAGGATTTCTGAGCCAAGTGTTTTCTCCTCTTAGAAGACAGTGTAACAATCATCTGTCAAAATGCTGTCTACACTCTTATCATCTTAACGGATAGGTGCTCAAGGCCCATGATAGTCAACCCTCTACTCCTTTCACCCCTAACATGAGCCATGACACTCAATCTGCTATCTATTTTAGTCAAATAGACATTATTTTCCCAATTTAATCTTTTATCCTTAGACATGTAATTTTACTGAACAGTTCTGTGTTGGTATAAATATTATTTTCTGTACAAATACTACTGTCCTATAACTGTGAGGACATGGGTGTTTACAAGACTCTTGGTAGATTTGTTCATTCTTAATATACATCTGCTACTAATTTAATTTAATTGTTTTGGCTTTGTGAGACAGGATTTTTCTATGCAGCTTTGGAACTGTCCTGGAACTTGCTCTGTGGATCAGGCTAGCCTCAAATACATGGAGATCCACCTGCCTCACAAGTGTTGGGGTTAAAGGCATGCACCACCACCACCCAGACTTTATTAGTATTTAAATATCTTAACATTGTTATTAAATTGTTAGGTACGATAATGGCATTGACTTTTGACAAGATATTCATAAACTTCCAGAAATGAATCATTTATGAAGATACCAGTGAAAGGTAAAACTATGAAGCTAGTATCAGAAAAACCCATTTAACTATGGTTACAAAATTAAACAAAGAATTTCATTATCAAAATCATATTTGAAATTTCAGTCAACACTGCTTAACAAATCTTTGTATCTTCAAGGAAAATACCCTTGATTTGTTATCAACCTTGTGTTGGTATCAAAATCCAGTAAGTCCTTAAAATGAACTCTAATACATTGAAAATAAGACATATTTATGCATTTTACATTTATTTACTGATTAATTAATTAGTTTTCAGATTATGGACCTTATTTTGATGAGGTTTCTTTTGTTGTTTCTGCTGCCAAGCTTCATACTCTGGGCTACTTAACTCATGAACCTCCAGGTAAATCCTCTGTCCCCATCTTCCTTCTCAGGGATGGAGGGCTAGAGTAACTAATGCCTGCCATTGCAACCAGATGTTTTAGTGGGTTTTGATGGATCTTAAAATTGGTGTACCTAGTGTTTTACCTGCTGAGCCTCCTTAAATACTTCCATTAGCATAAGTTTGTAGTGATTTGGTGTGGTATTGTCAAGCTTAATATTGAACAAATGTAATGACTTACAAGCTTCATGTCTCCAGCTATTCAAGTGCTCTCTCATCACCATTATCCTCATATTGCTGTTCTATTCCCGTGGCTTTGTTTTGGACATATTGGACAGGAGATGAGTGCTGGGTACCACTATTCAATCAGTGTGAGTCCTCTCTTGCCAATCATTTCTTGCCACCATTTGAACTACTGGGTTCAATTTAGAATTGGTGGGGTTTATTCAAAATTTGTTGAGAATCCAGTTAAATTTCAGAAATAGCAACATCTTTAAATTATCAATCAAGTATTTGTACCCTAGAATAAGCCATGGTTTGCCTACTTTTGCATTCATTGATAATCATGAATGAAATTGTGTATGTTGCTGTACAGAAATAATCCCAGTACTTGGGAAGAGGATAGTTGTGAGTTTGAGCCAATTCCTGGGCTACAGAGGGATAACAAATAATTCATTAATTGATAAATAAGTAAATTAATAGTATAATTTCACTAGTTAATAAACTTTATATAAGCTAGGGTCACCTGGGTAGAAGGACCATAAATGAGAAACTAGTTCTATCATATTGGCCTGCAAGCAAATCTGTAGGACATTTCCTTGATTAGTGATTGATTAGTAAGTGAGGGCTTTGCCCACTATTGACTATGTCTCCCTTTGGCCAGTGATCCTGTTTTGTATGGAAAAAAAAAGCAAGATTTTCAAGCTACAGGGAGCGTGCCAGCATTTCTCCAAGCTTCTACTTCATTTTTTGCCTTCAAGTTTCTATTTGATGAGTTCCTGTCCCGACTTTCTCCAGTGCTGGAGTGTAAACTGCAAGATGTAAGCTTAAATAGGCCATTTTCTCACCAAGTTGCTTCTTGAAATGGTGCTTATTATGGGAATCGAGAGCAAACTTAAACAGAAATAAATGAAGTAGATAAAATCTCTTAAAATTTTCAGGTGTTTCATTTTATTTTACAATATAATTTGGGGGTTTTCTTTCTGGTTAGGATTACTACAAATGATAGTAATTCAAAACTTTATTTTGTTTATACAAATTTCTGCCATGTCTACATGAAATTGGCTTGTGCTAAATTTGCACATCAGGTGTCACTAGTTTTAATAATTCACCTGTAGGTTCTTGATTGTTCTAGGTAGACAACAGTGCATTCTACATAATAGTGATGGCTGCTGATTTCACTTTCCTCACCTCAAGTTCTTAAAATTACATTTTATTTATTTGATTGTCTTAGAAACAATTAGTGTTTAGATCCATTTCATGGTGAATAGAAATGTTGCTGATGCATAGCTCTGTCTTTACTCTGGATTTAATAAAAATGGTTTATTTTGGCTCTTTTATCAGGCTTGCATCAGAAAGTGGAACCAGCCCCACCATTCTCCTGTCCCCTACACCTAGGATTCCTTGGTTTTGTGTTGCTGAGAAAAGATTTGGAGAGAGAAATTGATTGTAAGAAAAGAGACTATTTACAATGGAGGAAAAACACTGACATAGGGAGATGGCCAGAGCTTTGGAAAGAAGAAAAGTCTAATGGCTCTAAGCTTAGGAGCCCCTGACCTCTTTCTGAGTCATTCACGTAGTATACTTTTTCTCATCTACTGTGTTGCAGGTCATCTTCAGTGTAGGGAGGGGTGTTCCAACTTTTCTCAGCCACTGGTTCCTTTTGTATGCTACTCTTGAACCTCGCTTTTCATCCAGACCCCCTGACTCACACTATAGTACTCACTGTGGGAAACTGGAATATGGAGCTTTTGTGTGGAAAGGTACTCTGCAAAAAGAGAAACATAAATGCCAACCCAGTCACAAAACTCTTTGATCTACAATATGTCCTATCTGCAAGATATGCTAGGGCAGTGGTAGCAGAGAACTAGTGGGAATAACCAACCTTGCCTGATTGACTTAAGGTTTACTATAGGGGATAGAAGTCATTCCTGACACTGCTTGGGTAACAAAGAACCAGAGAGTAGATAATCTAGCAGCTAAGGTAAAATCAAACACCAATGGTCTTAAAAAAAAATGTGAAGTTTGGCAGTAGGCTGATGCAGGTGATGCACTTATCTCTGTGAGTTAAGGCCAGCCTGGTCTACAAAGAGAGTTCCAGGTCTGTTACACAGATAAATCCTGTCTTCTAACCCTCCCCCTTATCAGCTGCAGCTCTCTGCAGGAAAGCTGGTCCTATACCTCACCTGGGCAGAACAGTAGAGCTGACCCTGGTGCTATATGTGAGGGACAGCCCACTCTGGTGGCATATGCGAGCCTGCCCTCGCCAACAAGGAAGATGCGACTCCGGGAAGATCTTCTTCATGCAGTTTTAATCAGGATCCTTGAAACATGTTCTTCTGACCCGCGAGAGCCCAGGGAACCCCTGCACAGGCTTAAATATCCTTGTGCTAACCAACCCCAGTGAGCTACGTGGATCCTGCAGATAGGCTACTCTAAGGTGGAAGCAGACAGGCTGAACAGACTTAACCAAATAAGAGCTTGTTTACGCCAGAGAGCGCTCACCCTTGGGGAGGTGGAAGGCGGCAGCCAGTGCCACACACACTCACATAAACACACATTCACACTGACACATACTCACACAGATGCACAATACACTCAAATAGAAACACATACATACAAATAAAGAAAATAACAATAAATCTTCAAAAAAATCTTATGTATGTGCTGAGGAATGAAATACCTGATTTTCTTTTTAATTTCTAACAGATTTTTCCCCCTAGTGGAGATGGAATTTGGAGTGTCACATGTAGTCAGCAAGTGTTTTGTCACTGAGCTACACCCTAGCTCTTAGCTATTTTTTTTTTTTTTTATTATATTGGTTCCAAAGTAAGCTCCTGAAAGGATAGAAATCTTGCTTCATTGTCTGGATGAACCTAAATAAAAATTGCTATTATGCCTTCTGTGACTCTTATATAAGTGTTTTCTGAAAGAGGCTGACTGTGGTGCTGGAGAGATGGCTTGATGGTTATGAGCATTGGCTAGTCTTCCAGAACAACCTAGCATATCTATAGTCCCTCATAACCATCTAGCATCCATCCTCAGGAGATACTAAAGCCTTTTACTGCCTTTAATGGATTCCAGGAATGAACATGGTACTCAGATATACATGCAGGCTGAACACCCATACACATAAAATGAAGTAAAGATAATAGGATGCACTTATGTTTTATCATAAAATGTATAAATATCAATTTACAGTAGGGCTGTATAAACATGGTTTTTATGACCCCTGTTTTAACTAATGTTTGCAAATTTCTTGGTAATTTGTAAAAGAAATGAGATGGATCTGACAGTTAGCAAACCTCCATGACAAAAGTTTTTCAGTTTCTTCGATGCCAGAGGGATGCAGAAGGAAGAGTCAGACACAAACGACAGTTTATTGCTCACAAGAAAACCCAGAATATCAACATTCTCATGCTGCCTCCCCACACTCCAATTCCCACAGAGCAAAGATAAGTGGGCCAGATGACACATGTTTGGGAAGTAGGTTACATTAAGAAAGAGGAAATCTGAATTTAACAGCCTGGATCTTTTCTAATGAGCAAAGAAAGCCTAACCTTTGTTCCCCAGAGAGCCATTATCTTTATCTTCCAAAGCTACAGGAAAGATGCCTTGTGCTCTAGAGGGGAAGACTGCTGCTATCATTTAGTTTGTTTGCCATGAACAAGTCCTTGAAAGATAGCTTCCACTTTTAGACGTGGATGAGGTGCAAACTCTCATTCTCGCAGATAGGAACACTGAAAATCAATCATTTCTCTTCAGTGCCCCAAAGAATTGAGACCACAGGACCTAACCAATTCCCACAAATGTGGAAAGGTAAATCCAGGAAGTTACAAGTGAGATAATTTTACTGGGGGAGAAGATCCTGGTGCCACAGAGAGGAAGGAATGGTAACATACTTTCATGAAATGACCATGCTTAATTGTGAGCTAACTTGAAAATCAAATTTAAAAGATTCCCCACGTTTGGACTGGCTTCACTTCCATGATATCCATCACATTATTGACAGTGCCCATGGAAGAGAATTCCTTCATTGTTTTGAACAGGGAGTGCTTTGGAAATAAATCTAGTGAAATAGTAATCACCACTGCAAACAACAAAATACCTGTCTTCTAGGGATGGTGTCCTTCCAGAGCCCCACCAAGACTGGGGATATTGAGAAACTACAGCCTATGAACCCTCCTATTTTCTACTTCTTGTAAATGTAGAAAATTTAAACCAATAAAGGAAGCCCTTTATATGTCAGGAGAGGAAGAATAAGAGGTGGGGGTGGGCATTCAGAGAGACAGTGAGTGGGAGGGAAAGGAAAGGGAGCATGAGAAAGCTTTCGTTATAAAATTATGGAATTCTTCTTTAGCACAACCTCTTACCACATCAACAGATCATCAGAACCACAACATCAGAGTGACAATGAGAGAACTGCAAACATGAATCTTTGCTTGTTTGTTTATTGAAAACAGAATCTCCATGTTTAACTCAATATAGCCTCTAACATCCTCCTGTCTCTACCTTCTGAGTTCTGGAGGGACAGGTAAGCACCACCATGTTCAGACCCAGAACCTTAATTTAGGAAATTTCACATTCAAAAGGAATAAAAAATATTATAGGCACTATTGCCAGTGAATATCCCAAATACAAAACAATTTTGATTCCAGTCAATAGACACAAGAGTAAGTGCTATGATGAGAATTGCCTCTGGAAAGAAGCATGTAAAGATTGACTGACTTATTAGAAGTTTTAATATTGTAAACCAAAAACCAAATTATCTTAGGGCATCTCTGGCTTCCTTAATCACCATCATTGCTTTCTCTGTCAAAGACCTAATGCCTTTGTGATCATTACATAGATACTCTGTTTCTACATATGAAAAAACTGAGAATACTGTCAGATCGCATCTAAAGCCTACAGCATAGTTTTCCATGTTTTGCTGTAACTTACCTACCTGATGTGCCCAGCAGTGCATTTGACAATTGTATTATTTATTGCATGACCTGTTTGTTCTGTTTCTAATAAGTGTTCTTGAAACTGCTACTTCATTGAATCTCTCTCTCTCTCTTTCTCTGTCTCTCTCTCTCTCTCTCATGTGTGTGTGTGTGTGTGTGTGTGTGTGTGTGTGTTAAGACAAAATGTCCTTTTCTTTTCTCTCTGTGTAGCATCGGCTGTCCTAGAACCAGTTCTGTGGGTCAAGCTGGCCTTGAACTCACAGAGATCTATCTGCCTCTGCCTCCAGAGTGCTGGCAGTAAAGGCATGTGCCACCACTACCTGACCTGAACCTGGTTTCTGTAACCTAATGCATCATACCCAATTTCAGCAAAGCAGCTTACTATGGGTGTAGAAAAGTCACAGCCTGAAGCAATGAAGGGTGCATTAGGACATATGAAGAAAATAAAGACGTCATAATAGTCCAGGCATTCAAGAGAGCACAATTCTTGTATCAAAAGCTCAGAAGGAATACCTACACAGACAATGACAGAGAAAAAAAGACTGCACTAACAGTACCCAAGGGAATACAGAAAGCACCAGGAAGAAAGTAGGGCTACAGATATAGCCATATATTTATGGCAAAGAAAGGTTTAAGAAAGTATGAGCAACATAATTGGTGATTCAGAAGTTTTTAGTCTAATAAGACTATCTTCCAAAGGAGAAGGAACATGACATATTTTTGGAAAATAAAATTGAAACTGTATGAAATCTGTGGTTCATAGTTTTACCTTGTAAGAAACATTAAAATAATTCAGAGACAACAAAAATAATATCACAAACAAAAATCTCCATCATTTAAAAATGCAAGGAAGAAAAAATAATGGAAAGAAAATATATATATATATATGTACTTATTTACATAAAAAGATTTTGATAATACTATAAACCTAGCAGGTGTTCATAGCATACAATGAAACAAACAAGGATGTTACTAAGAATATGGAGTACACTATTGTGAGACTCCTGCATTGCCTCTGTGTACTGTATTGTGTTTGTTTCTGAGTTGGCTTAGGCTAGTTAGCAATGCATAGAGCGATCTCTAGGGAAAGAAAATTGTTTCAGAAAGAAGTGTAGTTGATATGCTGGGACAGGAGAGAAAATGAAATGGAAACATAATCCTCACTCAAAGCAGAGATGACAGGAAAAGAAGTGAGATTTAAAGAGACAAAAGTGAGAACAAGCAAGATAACTATTAATCCAACTACATTAACATCCACTCTAAATGTGAATTATCTAACTGCCCAAATTAAAAGACAGAGACTGCTAGAGCAGGGAACAAAACCCTACCATCTGTTGGCTCGAAGCAATCCACTTGAAAAATACTAACACAGTGATTAAAAACGAAGTGCAGAATAAAGAAATATCATGCTAGAACCCATCAAAAGGAAGCTGGAACAGCTGCATTGATTTCAGAGGAAGCAGAATACAGTGCAATAGAAATAGAAATAAAAAGGGCCATTACATAGTGACATAGAGGTCGATTCTACAGGGGAAAATAATCTGTAAATGTGTGTTTATCTAGCAACAGAGCCAAATACAAGTAGAAAAAACTGACAGAAACTTGAGGAAAAATAAGATAAGCTCACTAGCAGAGTTGCAGATTTCAATATTCTACTGTTTCATAGTTGCCAGATCCAGCAGGCAGAAAATTGATAAATGCTGCAGTACCATCAGTTAACTGCATCTAATTAATATATACAGAATGATTATCCAAAGTCAGTAAAATAATCTGTATTTGTATGGAGCATTCACTGAAATGGACCAAATACCACCTACTTCATCAGTCAGCATCACTAAATGTCCTGGTTAATGCATCACGACAAGAAAATGAAATGTATACAAGTCAGGAAGGAAAAATAACACCATATTTGTTCTCAGAAAACAGAACTGTCTATGGACAAAATGCTACCAAAATTGGTGAGGGAAAACAATACTTCCCTGACACTAATAAGGTATTCAAGCAAGATTACAGAAGACAAGATGACAGCACAGAAGCCAGAAGCTTTCCTGAATACTAGCAAGGAAGAACTGAAACATACAAGTTAAACACAAGATACCATTCATTTTAGCATGCCAGAAAAAACTATCTATACATAGACTACCTATATTTGTATAGGATCTATGGTAGAAGTTCTCAACCTGTGTGTTGGAATCCCTTTTGGGGGGTCATATATCAGATATCCTGCATAACAGATATTTACATTACAATCAATAACAGTAGCAAAACTACAGTTAAGAAGTAGCAATATTTTTATTATTGGGGGAACCACCATGACATGAGGAACTGTATTAAAGGGTCACAACATTAGAAAGTTTGAGAACCACTGGTCTATGGGATGAAAACCACGTAGCTTTGAAAGAATTTACTCAGCCACAAGCAATCACTTACTGCCTGTTGATCAATAAAAGACCACATAAGTGATGGTGATCCTGAGGCATTACGTCCCCTTGTGACCTACTTTATATCAGTACATTATGTGCTGTCAGCTGAATACTTTGCCACTATCATTAATATGTGATGATCATGCTCACAGACAGTAGCACCTAACAATTTAAAATACAGATTCTCCTCAACTTCTTCAGATTTGACTCAGGCTCATTTAAAACCTCAGGAGAATATGCTAATATTTGCCATCGTTCCCCAAAGATAATATGAAAAAGCAGAAGACCTATTTTAGAAAACAACGCAGTAGAAAAAGCCCAAAGTGAAGGCTTGTTATATAGGTAAAACATTCAACAGCAGGTACTTCTGTGAAAAGACAGACAAGTCTGTGGGAAAAGATAGAAACTAATACTTACAGTTAAGAATAAACTAACCGTTTACCAGGGAGGGAAGATAGTTAAATGGAGAATGGATGGTATATTCCAAAATGACATGGTGAGAAGAGATTCATAAGCAAAACAACAAAATAGCAAAATGAAACAAGCAGAGATATGGAGCCATTCCTGCAGAAAATACTTTTTAATCCAACCTTAGACCTAAATGCAAACTCCAAAATTATAAGAGAGAATAGTATAAAATCACAATAGGTGTTTTGTTAATGTCCGAAAGTGTACCAGGAAACAATACCTCAAAATCATGGAACATCTAATGTGAAGGCTTCTCAAAATAAAGAAAACCCCTGTCACCGAAGAGCACATACAAATAGCAGATAGGCATGTAGGAAATGACATAACATCTTTTTTCCCATTGGCTAAGTAAAACAAAGCATAATGAGAAGGAGTTATATACATGTCAAAATGGTTAAAATAAACAATCATACCAAATACCAGCCATGATAGGAAGAACCAGAAACCCCCACTCATTGGCACTGACAACACAATACGCCTAACATCAAACACATCCACTGTTCTCACAGTGGTACCAAATTCATATCCACAGAGAAACTTCTATCACAATATATTTAGTGGCTTGGTCCACAGCAGCTATGGCAACACAAGGCAACAAAGATGTCTTTCAGCAGGAGCATGAACAATCAAACTATAGTGCATCCTAATAATGGACTATTATTTGCTCATAAAATTAAATTGACTACTGAGCCTTAAAAGATGGGAAGGAAACTAAGATGTGTTTTGAAAAATAAAAGAAGCCTGTCTGTATGATTCAGTCTACATGGCATTTTAGAAAAGGCAAAATTATGAAAGGAGTAAGAAAATTATTTGTTCTATGAGATTTGGGAGGAAGGGATGATATGAATCAACTTATTACAGAAAACGGGTTAGTGAAACCATATACATGATAGATGAAAATACTCATTTCTCAAAACCAATATAACACCATATAACAACCTGTGAAACAACACTGGGAGTTTTAATTCATACTGCATATCAATCCTAGCTTCGTTAATACTAAGAAATTCATCTCTCAAATGCAAGATGTAACATAAAAAACTGGGTAAAGGAGGTATATGTGAGATGGCTCTCTTTTCACTCATGTATTTTTTCCCCATAAAGCTAAAATTATTAGAAAAAAAGTAAAGGGGCTGGGACTGAGATCATTAGGTAGAATGGCTAGATATAAGGGGTAGGTGATGGCTTCCATCCCCAGTACCACCAAAAACCCAGTGGGATGGCATACACAAACTTGTAATTCTGTAATCAGAGAACCCAGTACTTGGAGGCAAGAGGATCTGAAATTCAAGTTTTTTCTTCATTTTACAGGGGATTTGAGGCCAGCCTGCAATAAAATCCCATTTCAAAAACACCCTTTTTAAAAAAAAATGGGAATACAAAAACAAAATTGCTATTTACTTCAAAACTCCTGAAATTTGAGAGATGCTTATACAATTTTCTTTGATTTCCTTATTTTTACAATTCTTCTTATTTTATATTTAATCACTTAAATTGTTGCTTCCTTAGTACATATAATACTTTCTATCCATCATTCACACTGCTTGTTTTTATCATTCATTCTATTATGACTTTAAAGTTATATATATATATATATCTGTATATGTATATATATAACTTTATATATATATATATATATGTGTGTGTGTGTGTGTGTGTGTGTGTGTGTGTGTGTGTGTGTGTGTGTTATTTTATCTTATGTACAGGGGTGTTTTGCCTGCAAATGTTTGTGAACCACATGCACTAGTTCCCAAAGCAGAAGAGGGCTTCAAAACCTCTGGAACTGGAGTGAGTTCAGCTGTGAGCTGTCATGTGGGTGCTGGGACTCAAGCTCCAGTCCTCTGAGAGAATAGCTAGTTCTTTACCATTGAGGCCTGTACTAAATATCTAATGATGATGATGATGATGATGATGATGATGATGATGATGATGATGATAACAATAATAACTGATTGCTTTGTATTTCTTCTCCATGTTATTTTTAATATCTCAGTGATTTATGCTTTTTTCTCTTGAGGATTGTTCATTTGTTTTTTTTTTTTTTTTTTACTGAGATGTCTAAGGACTGGAGATGAGAATGCTTTTGGAGACACAAGAAGCACTTGGCTCTATCCACAGCAGTAAAAAGAAAATGGAATGAGAGTCTGGTTCACTAATTGTAACAATCCTTTTTTTTAATAGAAGCAGTTAAGCAGTAATTGCCACCTAAATATTACAGTCAGAAGTTTTGAAGTTATTTTTTATTTCCATTCAGCTTTAATTAATGTGCAAAATTTATGCCATCTTGAATATTTAAACCTGAGAAATTGGCTTTGCTACCAATACTTCATTTATTAAATATACATGTGTGTTTCCTCATACATTTCCAATTTTCCTGACTTTTCATGTTTTCATGTAACACATCTTTCCTAAGAAAATTTGTTCTTTAAAAATTCTTCAGAGTGCATTGGTAGATTTTTTTTTTAATTGTTTGCCCGAAAAATGTTTTCCTTTTATACTAGCTCTTAATGGAGCCCTTTAGTGAGCATGTACTTATACACTGACAGTTGTTTGCTCTCAGCCACCCAACATTATTATTACACCAACGTTCTATGTCCCATTTTCATTGTCCCTTTTCAAAAGTAAGTTGTACTTTAATTAATGGTTCTTCTGAAGTAATGTATATCTATCACCAACATCTTTTAACCCCTTTTTATATTTTGGCCCTTAACTTTTACAGTTTGAGTTTTATTTGTCTAAGCATTTTTTTCCTATTTATTCTCCTCAAGGGTTTCGGCTTTAAAATTATATGGATTAATTTGCATCACCTACTTTTGATATGGAGGTTGTTTTACTACCATTACTTGTTTTGGAACTCCATTGCCCTAACTTAGAAGTTGTCATTTTGTAACCCAGGTCTCAAATTCCCTTAATAGTTCAGCCTTTGTTCTCTTGGCTCTTCAAGTTCTATACTCTGATATTCTTCTCTGTCTTCTGGCCTATTAACTCTTTTCCATCTATGTTTAGTCTGATAGCTACTCATTGAGTTCTCTGTTTTATTATAATTTTCAAGTAGGTAATTTTGCAATTACCAATTTGTCCCCCACCCAATTAATCTGTCATTGTATCTACACAGACATTCATGTGTCATTGTTATGCTTGCTCTCAAATATCCCTGTCATTTACAGTAACATTCATTTCTTACCTACTCTGTTATTTTTGAGAAAATTAAACACATTTATTATTTAGTGAATATTCTAGGTATACTTTTTGAGGAGCTGCTATATTTTTGATTCTCAGAATGTTTTACGGCCTCTATAGTCATTTCTTTTGTTGTGATAATAATGTTCTTACCAAAAACAATTTAAGGAAGAGAGTGTTTATTTCATCTTACAGATCACAGTCCATCATTGAAAGAAGTCATCATAGGAACTCACAGAGGATTTTGAAGCAGAAATTATGTAGGAAAGAACACTTCTTGCTGGCTTGCTCTCTGGGTCCAAGCCCTATTTAGCTATCTTTTTCATAGGACTACCTGCCCAGGGAATGGTGGTAGACACAGTGGGGTAGACCCTGCTACACATATTAACAATCAAGACAATCCTTTAACGATACGACCTCAGGCCAGTGTAGTCTGGGCAATCCTTCAGCTGAGGCTTCTTTCTCAGGCAATTTGTGGATGTGCAGAGTCGACAGGTAAATCTAACTACTACAGCTTTGTTATTTATTTGTGCAAGTTTATATTCTGGAGTTTATATTTATTGAAACTTTGAAAAACTTCTCAGTGTTTTTCTTGATTTTCTTATTATCAACCATTTAAGAAACAATTTGTTTCTGTTTCTGTCAGGTGTTTACAAGTTTTTGTCTAAAATCATTTTTTTCTTTTGTTTGTTATTATTGTGGGGAGGGGCAAGGTCCACTTGCACCTCATGTTTGGTCCTCTCCTTTCACTTTTAGGATGGTTCTAGTGTAGTCAGACTTTCTTTAGACCTCCAGCTCCCGAATGATGACAGTGAGACTTTATTAACTATAAAAGCATGGTCTTATCTTAGGTTCATTCCCAATTAGCTCTTATAATTTAATTAACTCGTTTATATTAATTTATGTTCTGCCATATGGCTTGTACATCCAACTTGCTCTGTTTCTCTGTGGTGACTCTGCCCCCTCTGATTCTTCCCCTGAGTTCTACTCTCTCTCTCTCTCTGAGGAAGTTCTGCTTATTCTCTCCTGCCTAGTTATTGACCAGTCAACTCTTTACTAAACCATTCATCAGCTGCCTTAGGCAGGTAAGGTAAAACAGACATCTTCACACAGTGTTATCAAATATCCAACAACATGCTAGGGGATGAATTTAAGTCATGAGCCTTGGCGAAGAAGCACCCTTATCTGCTGAGCCATTTTTAGGAGTATCAACCTACAAAAACAAACTGAAATTGTGCTTGGATTACACAGTCTTCCTTTCCTAAAATATAACTGCTTTTATACTTGTCTTCAGAATTTAGCAAAGAAAATACTGCCAAGATGGGCACATATCCCCATTTCCTGCTGAAATATATTTTTCTTGTTTCTCTCTGAGCATGTCACCTTCTTGGGGAGCATCAGACTTTCCCTTCTTCAAGCAACAACACTTTTCCACCTTACTTTTATGATGGTGACCTAAAACCAGGCACCGCAGAAAGAGATGGTGATATCTTCACTGTTCCCCTCTCCTTTCTTAGTCTAAGAAGCCTGGGTCCTCCATTATTTTGAGCTTCTTAAGGCATGAAAATAATTTCTTTTCTTTACAAAAATTTAACTAGTATTTTTGGTTAACTATGTCACAGGGAATTTATAAGAGTAACTAATCTCTCATATCATCATAAATGCAGTAAATTCATGTACTTGCTTGGGCAGCACAAACTATCATGTGAATAGAGATTAGATAATTCCCATTATCAAAAACAAAACAAAATAAAACAAAAATCAAACAAACAAACAAAAAAGCGCTAAAAGTTAGAAGGAAGAACACTCCCCAATTACTAAATCAAAATGCAGAAAATATGGTAGCTTAGCACCATTTTTGTATCATAGTAACCAATACATGTAGGGCATACACAATGAATAAATATCAATATAAATATATACATACATATGTATGTGTCAGAATGTCTGTATAAAGATAAACTAAGTACGTGTTTCTTAGTTCATTTGTTTTTCCATTCTGAAAACCTTTTAGATATTAGGAATTTACAGTTCAGAGTTCTTCAGCCTAGGATTTCTATATTGACTGCCTATGGTTTTGGTGAGCCCTCTTATGCTTATAACAGAGGGTAGGAGGGAGAGGAGAGAGAGAGGGAAGAGGGTGGGGGGAGCAGGAATGGGAGGGAGAGGAGAGAAGGGGATGTAAGGATTCAGGTATTATGCTGGCCTATCTCTGTTACCTGGCAGAATGTACTCAGGCAGTACCCTGGCCAGTCCAGGGTTCCATGATTGTATAGTCTGTACGCAGGTACAAAAGGACTCCTTTAAAAGAATGGCCCCTGCCCACTTATGCTATGTTCCCATTCCTGTTCTCTCTTTCCCGTCCTTCCCCTGGAGCAGAAAGGACTTCTCTGGGTTCCCTCTTGTGTTCTCTCTCTGTGTCTCTTTACCACTTTTCTCTTTCGCTCCCACTCCTTCTCCTTTTTTAATAAAACGTTTCACTTAAGCTCTGTCTGCTTGGTATGTTTGTCCCCTGCCTTGGTCACCCTTGCCTGCAATGAAATCTGACATGATCCCCCACAGAAGCTTGCACTCAAGCTTTATCATAAGAGGAGGAGAGGAAGGAAAGGAGAGCCAGGAGGGAGAAGGGGGAGAGGAAAAAGAGGAGCCAAAGGCCCTAATGACCTTCTGGAGACTCCAGCTTTTAAGATTATTGCATTGGGAATTAAGCTTTAGTATAAATTTTTGAAGGGGTCAAAATACATAGCAATAGGCAATTAAATTGGGAGGAATATATATTAAATTGCTGACATGGTTTCCCCTGTTAGCATGGCTGATATTGGAAGGGGTACAGGCAATGAAAATAAACCCCAAGGAAGAAAGTAAAAGAATGCAGAACAAACCATATTCAAATGTGATTATATAATACATATTTCTGAAATCCTCAATGTTTAAAACAAATGCAATAGCAGACTTATTTCCGTGATAATGCGCTTACAGATCACATAGATGGATTCTTCTCATTTACTAATGTATTTACTAGGACTCTATCTAGAGACATTATCAATATCTGAATAGAACATAATAGTCTGGTGAAGCTGTTAAAGTGGTTTTTAGCAAGGAGAGCCAAAGATTTGAGAAGGAATTATGTGACTGCCAAGCACGGTATTCTAATTGGGATATATTAGAACTCCAATGCTAAGAATTTCATGAAGAGAACATCTTATGACCTTAATATGGGAGGGAAATGCTGGTTTTCTTGTATTCCTGGGGTCTCCATGAAGTCTTGATATTTGATCCTGCCAACTGTGGTTGTCTATTACAAGGAAGACTCCGTGTTGTACTCTACAAGAGATCTCACAGCATCATGTCAACTTAATCCCAAAGACTGTGCACCAGAACATCTTTGTTCTTTCTTCCGAAGGCTATTTTGCGAGCAACTGCTGCAGTCCAGTTTGCTTTTCCTTTTAACAAGCCCCAGTGTTTCCTTTACTCTTTTACCCGGAGCCCTATTTGCCTTGCTTGAGCAGCCATGAACACACTGTGGGGTGGTTTTGTAGCGCACTGTGTCTTTCTGACTCTACTACGAACCATAAGAGGTTAAAAACAGAGTCCTACCATTATACCCTAATTTCACAGTGCAGCTTTTGTATTATCAATATAAATTTGTTTTTCCACTCCAGAGTGTGTTCCACTTGGGTTATTTCCTCATTGATGATCAAAGTAATTTAACAGGGCTTGAAACTGGATTATCTTTATAGGAAGACTGATTTAGGCTGAGATGTTGAAGAGGTGAGCATAGTGAGAAAAATGTCTTAATGAAAGAAGGAGGCTGTTGTTTAATTGCTCAAGTGTCTACTCTCTTGAATAATGTTTGCATCTGCAGTGTTGTTGAACCTTATGATCCTGTTAGAATTTCAGGGCTCAGTGATGCTTCATGAAAATATAAAACGTAGTATCCACTTCTCTCAATGTTACTTTAACTTCATATACTTCCTAGAAAAGTACATGGTCTGATCAATTTATACTGTTCTTGTAATGTTAATAGCAGGTTTAAAAACATTAAAAAAAAATGAAAAATCCTATCAGTCTTTCAATGGGTTATGTATTCCTAGATCCCCTCCCCATACTCTGCCTGACTCTGACTCTTACCTTCGCCTCTTGCCTTTGCCTATCTCTCATTTAGTGTTGCAAAATTGTTATGATTACTTTGAAGTCCCGATCAAGTTCTAGGAATACAGGCAAGAACCACCACACCCTATTCTTGGTTGGATTTTCTGTATGATTCTTTTTTATGTTTTATTTTCTCCTTGTTATTCTGATACAAACATTGTCCATATTACCACATCTGTAAATCCTCCAATGCAGTCTCTTTTGTCTAGGAAACTATCATTTGGAATTCATATTTTTATCTCATATTGACAAAGAAAGATACCATGACTTCATTTGTCAAATAGCCATCTCCTCATGGAACCACATATGTGTTTTTACACTATAGTTGTGATAATACATGGGAGTAATACTGTTATGGGTAGCCTACCAAAGATGACAACCCAAACACAGTTCACATCCAATTAAAAGTCTTTATTCTAGCCAGCTGATACTATACTTAGATAGTTGTGCCTAAGTATAGCCCAAAGCATTTAGATGCAGGTTGGGGCTTCTAAAGACAAAAAAAAAAAAAAAAAAAAAAAATCCTGGTATCTTGCTCAGAAGCTGCAGTGGGAGATTTGCACAAGCGGGTAATTTAATAGAAGCTAAATTAGCCTAGGCACCTTTGCCTTGAGTCCTAGAATGTGATCCATGAAATTCTCCACCAAGGAGGCCAAGCTCTAGTTAAGCCTGAAATGACTTCATCAATAATAAAACATGAAGGAACCTCAGCATTGTAATGCCCTGTCACAGTCATGACTACAATGACTATATTTTTAGACATGACTTTCCACAAATAACATGGACCAGTCTGTTTGACAATAGTCATCACATTCCTGAAAGTCACGATCAGGGCCAACACATGATTTACTCTACTAGTAAAGATTTGTTTAAAAGGTAATAAATACAGAAATTCGTAACTAAAACAACTAGAGGCCTAGCAATCAAACCATTCCTTTGCCTCTTGGTTGTGTGTTTTGTTTGTTGTGTATTTTGGAAAGAGTCTCATTCTATAGTACTGGCCCACCTGGAATTCTCTAAAAAGACCAAGATAAATTAGAAATTACAAAGATCTACTGGCTTCTGCCTCCTGAGTGCTGGTATTAAAAGCATACACCCCCATATCTGACTCTATAACTCATTTGCATGCTTGTTTTTAAAAGCAAAAGCAAATTCAAGTACAGTACAGCTGTGTATTATACAATAGCCATGTAGAGATAGTAAGTATTTTAAATGTGTCTGATTAATCAAGATAATACATTTTGTGTAAATTGGCTTTAATTGTTTTTAGCATTATTTCTGGTATGTGGCTACTATATTGGAAAACACATGCTACTAAGTTATAAAATTTTGCTTTATGAAAAATAATATGGCAGGGATTTCTAGAGATGACAGAGGAATTTAAAATTCAATTTATGAGGAAGTCCACTAAAAAGAAACAAAATATATTGCTATCAGCATTTGTAGGTGATGCCAAATCTTACCAATACTAGCAAAGATAATAAAACATTTGATATAAGTTTGTTTCAGCACTTACTTTCATTTAATCTCCTCCCTACCACTCACTAAAGCCAAGGATAGCTGATGGTTCACTATTCTGAGTCTTTGATAGAGTTTTCATTTCCTGTTTCTCTTTCAAAGTTAAGTTTCAATCTGACACCATCAAGTGACTCTCCTCTATAACTCCAGCCCACAGTGAACTCTCACTTTCTTCATTTGCCTCTCATCTATAGTACTGAACAATAAGCCTTTCTTTCATCAACATATGTCTTATATAATGCAGCTGGGAAAGGACTCTTAAAACAGATTAACCTTCTAGGTTAATAGCCTTCTTTTGGTCCATGACTAACACAATGAAGAAAGATGTGGCTCAGTGACTTGAAAGGATTATGGTACATCTGGGAAAATCTAGCCAATGTACCAAGAGGCTTTTACCCTCCAGGAGAAACTGGCCATGGGAAATGACTTCAAATGCACAAGGATATATTTAACCTTATGTTCATCTTTCACCTGTTTGAAATATGCTTGCACTAGTGACCATGTCACCCTTCTAAAATTTACCTGTCTTGGGATCCTTGACACAGATGTATTCTACTTTTCTTTCTTTTGCTAAGTATGTCATCTGTTAAGTTTTATATTTTGTATTTTATGCTAAAAGAAAAAATGAAACAAAACAACAACATATAAAACTGGCCAAACTAATTTGTCTGTACATTTTCCTTTTCTGTTATTTTCTTTAAATGTCTTTTTCTTCAAATGGTACATTTGGCATGTAAGTTATTCTACTATTAAATTTAAAGCTTGCATCACATCTAACTTATTATCATGCTCTTCAGTCTCATTCAGTTTCATCTCAGTATTGGACAAATCTTCTATCCATACCATACTCATTAGATTATTTACTCTTGTTTTACTTACAGTGGCTCCTAAATGAGTTCATTCCCAGGACTTTGGGACTTCCCTGTAGAGCATGCCACAGTGACTACTACAACTTATTATTAACCACTGTTCATGATAGATGGATTTCTCTACAAACAACTTTGCCACACTCATGACTTCAATGCCAAGCCCAGCACCATTCTGATTCCTTCCCTAATAAATACCCATACTCTAATAAAGCTTGACACACTCATAATCATGTTCATACTTGATTGATATTTGCTCATAATGTTTTACACGTACCAGACATTATTGGACATTTTTCTGCTTTGATGCATGTAAACTCAATTGCTCTAAGGGAAAAAGTACATACAAGTGGATAGCAATATGAGAATGACAGTGTCATACTTTTGTATATTATGCATCTAGAACTATTCATTAACCAACTCTCAGTTTATTTGAGAACAAGTACTTCATTAAATACATAAGCTACTTCTTTTTTGGAGAATACTCAGTTGTAGAAAATAGAAGCAGCAACAGAACTGGAGCAATCAGTAAGCAATGAGGACAACAGAGAGTGGTAGAAAGTTTGGTACCAACAAACACACTCATAATTTCAACAATGCATAAGTCACTTCACTAGGACCACCTTATATACTACAGTTTAAGTCTAGAATGTGCACCATAGACTCTCAGTTTCAAAGCTTGACTTTGAACAAGTGAAACCATTGGAGCATGGTCTAGAAACATTGGACAGAACCCAAACTTTAGGTAATGTTGGATAGAATCATATCTTTTCTATGCTTGTTATACATAAAAATACTAATATATAAAATCTACAATGTTTATGGTTTATATTTATTACTGAATGAGCAATATTACTTAAATGAAGTAGATTAGGAACAATTAAATAAACCTATTTATCAGTTTATTAATATAGTTCACTGTTTTGTTTCCAGTGGGTTTACGCACTATACTATTCTTAGGCCCAACTATCTGAGTGTAGTACCAGCTGGCTAGAATAAAGACTTTTAATGGGAAGAACTGTGTCTGAGTTGTCATCTTTGGTAGGCTACCCATAACAGTATTACTCCCATGTATTATCACAACTATAGTGTAAAAACACATATGTGGTTCCATGAGGAGATGGCTATTTGACAAATGGAGTCATGGTATCTTTCTTTGTCAATATTGAGATCCAGTAATTAAAATCAGTAGCATATTTTGGTGACTTTTACTATATGAATATATATATATACATATATATATATATACATATATATATATATATGATAATTTTGGCAATATACATCTAAGTATTGAGTAGCACCAGGAAAAATTGGATCCAATGTATAAAGGATGTTGAGAACAGCATGAGAGAAAATGAATCCCCTAATAGCTAATTTCACTCAGACCACTTAATTTTACTCAGAATTCTTTGGGGGAGGGACAGAAAAGTAGAAATAAATTAAAGGTGTCTCAGACCTTTAAAAAATCTTTTCAACTTTTCAACTTTTTCATTATCGAGTCTACAAAAATTCTTAGTTTGCTTTAGTCATATATATATATATGTATATATACATATATATATATATATCCTTGCTAATTTTCATTGAGTTAAATTAGGCTTAGCTACTACAGTAGCAAATCCCTAGTGGTGTGTGCCTTAATTATTGCCATTTTATATTGTTCAGCATATTTTCAGTGATCAAATGAATTATGATTTTCTAAATATTAAAATATTACAGGCTCAACTTGACACTTTAAATTGACAAAAAAATGAATCCATTATTTAAAAATCCAATTATCATAGGCAATGTGTGATAGGCTATTGGTATGCTGGCTGTTTCATTATACTCACTGCTTCCTAAAACTTTTCTGTGTGTATTAATGTCTGATGTATTTCAGAAGTGATGGCTGGTTTTATTTCTGTTACCTACAGTAAAATTTTCTGACATGCCTGATTTCCCTCATGACTTATGTCCAACTGAAATTGAATATATTGCTCACACTCCAGGCAAAACTTTCTCATTGTTGAAACATTTTCTAAGTCATAAACCCAAATACAGAAAATTAGTATCCAGGATGTGGATTTATTAATATATAAATACATTATATTAATAAATAAATATATACTATATATAAATAAATACTATTTCTCATTCTAAAAGGAATTATTAGCTGTCTTTTGATTCCATATTATTAACTAAACATTATTTCTTCTGGCCCAAAATCTAGTTTTAAAGTTGCTGTAAGTCAATGGATATATAGGTGCACATTATGTATTTACCTACCTGCATATTTGGGTGGAGTTTGGAAACAGTACAAGCATATATTTACTGTTTTATGTGTCCCTGCATTCCATCTACCATACCAAAAAGAGAGATCATGCTACATAAGACTTCATGGTGACTAATGAGGTCTACCTTGCTCAACCATATGTTCATTCAAAATAGAGATGTTCATGATTCTCCTAAATGTTAGCTACCTTAATGTATTTTCATTTTAACTTTGAATTTTGAAGTATAGTATGGAAAGAGAGGAAGTATAAAAACTCATCTGTGTCCAATCCTGCAAATCTACAAAACAAAAATAAACTACACATTTTATTTCCTAGACACATCTATAAAATTTGTGTCTTTCTATTCCTACTGATTCTACATTAGCAGAGTCCTCAATTTTTAACTTAATCACAATGTCTCCTCTTTAACTGTTATCACAGAATTATCATAAAAATATCAGTGTACTTATCATCTTTATGTGTATACTCTATCTACCTCTATCCAACTAATATGCATATGTATGTGTCTCCCACACATCTACATAGCTCTCTGTTAACATATAGAAAGAGTTAGGCCTCCCATTATACTTAATGTTTCTCTCTTTATTTTATTATTAATATTTAGAAGATATTGATGCATGATATTTTCTCCATAGATACTTCTTCTTTTCACACACCCACTCTGTTTTTCCAGTCCTTATATCAGAAATTTGATTAAATGTCTTCTTACTAGGAAATTTCTTCACATTCAGAATTCATTCTTGGTCAACATATGCTCTTTGTAACCTGCCCTGCCAAGCCCCTTCCTAAGTTCCATGCTTGAACTAAAGCCAAGACACATGATTTATTATGGTAATTACCATTTCTTCTTTTTTTTCTGAGCTATGCTCTATACTAGTGCTGGAATAACTGTACATCAGTTATTAATAAATGTATGTTAAATTTAAGAATTACCATGCATCATGATACATCTTTCACCAATGGAAACAAGGCAGAGAAAGACTAATCAATTTGAATACCAACACTATACTTCAGAAACATTCATCTGAAGATGCAGCTGATATAAAACTGTTCTAAGAATTCCATTCAAGGACTGACTGTATGAACTCACCAGATCTGCATGAGTTACCTAGCTTCCATCAAGTTGTGTCTGTCCCTCCAATGGGATGTGGTACAAGATCTACTAGAAAATACTATCTATCGGCCAAGGCTTGTCTATTTGTCATCTTTGTGTGATAACCAAATAATTGCTTAAGTCCACGTAGCAGTCTGGTGAACACACAAAAGATAAAGAGAACATTGTGAGTGTGTGTGTGTGTGTGTGTGTGTGTGTGTGTGTGTGTGTGTGTGAGTGAGTGAGTGAATGTGCTATGTTTACTGCTTTTCTTTCCATATGCCTCAATAGCTATGGTGATTTATAGAATGACAAAACTTCTTAGTATAGTTGGAAAGACAAGACAAATTAATTGGTGATTTGTGCAACACAGCAAACACCCAGCTATTCACACATGGCTGTGTCCATACAGTTAGAGGGGTACCATATTCAATTCAAGAGTCAGCTTACACCTCTGACAACTGATTTGGAAACAAGCTGGTGGTCACATTTGAGGCTGAAACCTACAGTTCTCAACTCAAGCATTTATTGACATTTGGTTCATAAAATCTGCTATACAACATCTTCCTGTGCAATAGAAATCATTTTACAACAGCTTGGCTCCTGTTCACTACATTCTAGCAGTATTACCTGGCAATGAAAAGTGCCAGTCAGTATCTCTTCACACTTTGCCAAAAAGCTCCTGTAGCCAAAATTCTCCATTAGCAAAGAGCATTGACTAAATGCATATGCTGTTTCAGTATCACAGAAATATATGATTATTCTGCTTCTCCCATCTCTGAACCACAAGATGTCTCCCTACATTTGTGACCTACTGATCCTTAGCTAAGTGGCTACATCATTTTACAATAGGTACTGGGAAGTGATTTTTGTTTTCCTCTGTTTTGGTTGCTATTGTTTGGAGAATTAAATAATAGACCAGAGCTCAATAAAGACCAATATATAGTTTAAATTAGGCAAAGAAGTCAGTCATATGGCAGACAAACAGCTGCATAGTAGAGAAAATTATAGAGTGAATTTAGAGTGAAAAAGAAAAAAATATTGAAGAAAACATCCTTTGGATCTAGCCAAAATCTGAATTAAAAACAGAAGTGAAGAAAAAATAAAAGGAAATGTTTTAAATGTAATACAAGGCATAATCTTGTCTTCTCAAACTTTGATGTAACTGTGCTGCAGGCATCCACCTTTTTATACAGAGGTTTCTAATGTGCTTATGACATGGTGACAGTGAAAAATTAAAAAGTAATCTAAAATAAACAATAAGAAATAAATATATATTATATTAATCATAATCCTCAGCTCCCTAAAATAATTCCAAGTTATCTTGTAGTTGAAAAATGGAAGAACTAATATTATATTAAGTTTATAGAGTTGAAGATGAATCAAACAAGATTAAGCTCCAATTATACTGCATTTTCCTGGTACAGTGAGCAGATAAACAAAGTTTTAAGCTCTGATTTATTGCAGGATGGTATTAAAATGGTGCATGAATATCAATTAAGAAGATAATTATTTTTTAAAGCAACCTTTAGACTATGTCTCTCCAAAAATATTCGTGTTGTTAACAAAAGTAATTATGGTATTTCTTAATATTAAATATTTTGTTTCAGGAATGTACTTGGATGTGAAGTAAGTTAAATATACACATTACCAAATAATATTGTAAATTGAATATTAACATTTAAATAATTATTTTTAATTTTTTCATTCCCTTTTCATCTTCCAAGTCCTCTCACAAACTAACTTGCTATATTTAAAATCATGGTCTCCTTTTAAATTAATGGTTGCTGCACGCATACCACACACATATAGATAACATTCATAAATACACAAGTATTTACTATGACAATATGCAGATTTACCATAGCAACAACCACTACCAAATTGTACTGTTTGTTTTCTTCCAGGAGGAGGCTCCACAGGCATGTCCTCCTTGCTATGGAATATATGATGGGTCTTTCCCTCTGGAACACTGCAGTTTGAGGTGAAGAATGTTTTAGATTTCATTATTATTTTTAAAAAATGCTTTTATTGGCATCAGGTTGGACATATCAGTAAAAAGTCCATACATAACTTCAAAAATCCTTGGTGATGTATTCCAAGAAGGACAGCTGGGGGTCGTGGAGGAACAGAAGTAACACTATTATTACCTGCATTTTACAGACATGAAGTCTCTCACTGAAAGGCAATTAACCTGTCCACCTTCATAAAGGCAGCAAGTATCTCAACAGGGTTTGAACCTACATGTTCCAATCTTACAAAACAACAATTATTCTCTACAATCAAATGTAATGCCTTGAACAAACTAGCTCATGATTCTGTAGGTTGGCCTCATCTGAATGATTCTATGAAGTATAGTACCTCTGGACTCTGTTTCTTCCTAAGTATGTGGTCAGATGTGAGCCATAGTATTCCTCTTTCTAGACAGGTCAGTTTAGTTATCCCATCTCTGTTGTCCATGATATCTGAAAAGTTACAGGGTAGTTTAGACTTGCTGTCAAAGAAGAAGATATAAGGCAATAAAAGAAGATGAGGCGTGCAAGAACAAAGTGTTACAGCTCCTCTTCCCCTAGCCAATCAAAGGCTAAGAAAGGTCCAATTTTATCTCTTGAATTATGCAACAAAAATGATCTTGTAAAGTACACTGAGGATCTGAGTATGTGGTACACAACTATATTCCAAACCAAGGGTGGGGGAGAGGATTGAGGTAGGAAGATCATAAGTTCAAGACTAGCCTGGCAAAATAAGAGCAAAATGAAAAGCACTCTGGCTTAATTTGAGTCTTTAGCCAGCATCTTCGAGTATAATGATTGCTTCTTGTATCACAGGTATAGTTCAAGGGCACTCTTCCAAATTTTTACTTGTATAAATTTATGATCTATTCTGCATTATTTTACTAGCTCACCTCATTTATTTTTTATTAGGCCTAAAGAGCATGATAAAAGACAAACAAAACATATGGTTTGCTGTATCTAATTATTTCTCTTCAAAACAATGGTAAAAATAGCATATTTCACAATTATCCATAACCTGACATTATTCCAACTTCAAAACCTACACTGGAGATCAAATATGAGAAAAAAGCAAGTCAATATCATGGAAAGCAGTGGTTTACATGGTGTACTGATTTGAAATGGAACAGCCCCCGAAGGCTCATATATTTGAATGCTTGATTTTTCGGGACTGGTGCTACTTAACTGGGATTAGGAAGTATGTAGCCTTGAGGTAGGAATGGCCTTGTTGGAGATGTCACTGGTGTGGGATTTGAGGTTTCAATTACCTACAACAGGATCAGTCTCCCCCTCCCCCCACTCTCTTCCTTCTGGCTTCAGATATGGATGCAGTATGCTCAGCTAGTCTCCAGCACATGTCTGCCTACATGCAACCATAGTTCCCACCATAATAATAATAAGCTAAACACCTGAAACTGTAAATAGACCCCAATCAAATGCTTTCTTTTATGAGTTGGCATGCTTACGCTGTCTCTTCACAGCAATGGAATACTGACTATGCTACTTGGGAATCATGAAAGTACTACATTGGCACTTTTGACATTTCTGTTAGTTCTTTGGAAGTAGTTTTTTTAAAGATAGATTTGGTCTTCATTAAAAAAAATCTTTACAATGTTCTATTCCTAATTCAGGTCGTTTAGAACTATGTCTCCACTATACCTAGTCTTAATGTCCTTCAGCATTCTCCAGTGTCTAATGAAACCCAATGAGGAGGGTTGCTGGCACTTGGAATATGGATTAGCAGTTAAGAGTTCAGACTCTTTCAGATGGGTTTATTTCCCTAGTATTCAATTCTATTCTATTAGCTCCCATTTCCTTTTCTAGGGACGCTGACACCTTCTATTCACTTCTGTGGACACCTGTACACATAAGTACAAGTATATACTCACACACAAACAGACATACACACAATTTTGGAAAAGGAAAATAAAACTTTTATAAAATGGGGTTTGTTTTGGGTTAAAAAGACAAGGTCTCTTTCCTAGTACCACCATATAATTTTAGCTATGCATGGTAGTAGTATCTCTCTGCAATTCTAGCACTCAGAAAGCCTATAGAAGATTGCTGCAAGCCTGAAGCCAAGCTGTGCTCCATAGTAAGCACCAAGTCAGTTAGAGTTGTCTAGGAAAGCTCAAAGACTAAAACCAAATAACAACACAATTTGTCAAGGCTTTAGGTAAGTTATTTGGTCTGCATGATTCAGCTTCCAAACTCATAAAATGACATTTATCACAGAAAGGACTCCTATTTCTGCCTGCAGGAGAGATAACCCTCAACCTAAAGCAATAATTCAACAAATATTTGGTCTACAAGAGTGAGTCTTACCTATGATAAGAATATAATAAGGACACATTTAGAAATTAAACAGAAAGTTTAAGTATTTGAACATATGTTTTATTTTTAAGACAACTTTGAAATTAAGGAACTGTTTTAATACTTATTGAAGTATTTTAAATTCACCATCTTTCAAATAACGGTCTTCATCCAAACTATGTAGGTTATAAGTGAGAAGAAATCTCTTCTGTCTGATGCTTTGGTTCTGTCCATATAACTCAATGAGAGTTTTCCTTCCATGGTTCCCTTCACTCTGGCAGGATGAATATACCCAATGGCCCAATTATCTACTGGCATTTAGCACCTGATATTCCACCCAACAGTTAATATTTGGAAGATATACTCCAAAGACTGAAGGCAGAACTAGAGGGCAAAGTGGTCAGAGGGCTCCAAGGCAGTCATAAAGGAATACAAGACTGTCTCTGAAAGCAATGGAGACAGCAGCCAACCTGAGCTAACTATTGTTTACAAGTGGCAACCAGTTTCCAAGAGTGGATGGTGCTACCTATGCAGATAAAGAAAGATGGTCAGTGAACTGGCACCTGCATTGTTACCAGGGTTGAAAGTACCTCAGGTAAGATGAGTTCTAAATCTAAAGATGTTAATCATACCATCAGTTAATTTTGCATATCCATTCTTCACCATCTTTCTGAAATTATACTATTGTAAGAGTCTTGTGAGAGAGTTCTGCCTACAAATATGCTTGCCACTAAGCCTGACCACCTGAATATGATCCTTGGGAAACAAGTGATAGAGAGAAGTTACTCCTACAAGCTTCCTTCTGACTTCACACACACACACACACACACACACACACACACACACACACACACGTGCGTGTGCGCAGGTGCACACACACGGGGGGGGGGGAGGACAAAACAAACAAATAAAACAAGATATTTTAAAAATGAAATGAAATGAATGAAACTTATTTTTCCTTTATTGCTAAATTTTCCAATAGAGACTTTTTATATTAAGTTTAATGTAAAGCCTATAATAATGATAATAGCTGCTAGTACTATCTGTAAGACACCTTTTCAGACTTAGAAAAGATGTTCAAATTTATTTGTTTGGAGAAGTCTTAGTTTTATACCAAAATGTAATTGATGAATAAGGGGAACCTACTAATTGTTTTTTCACTGAATGAACATGCTGTCAGTTTGCCTCCCAGATGTTCCTGTGTATGCCAACAGACCAGTGCTGCTAGCAATATTACTCAGAGCAGTTTTAATGCAGTGTTAAGAATACATGGCTACTGAGTGAAAAACCCTAAATAGAACACCTTTATTACTCTCTTGAAAACTTAGAGAATATTGTGGAAGAGAGGTGGGGAAAATATTATAGCCTGATGATAGGGAGTAAGGCTGAAAGATAAGCTGGGCATGACAGAGTTTGCACTCTTGAACACACAGTCATTATAGTTGCCTGTACTGAGCTTGCAAGATACTGGTTCCTTTCAACCTCCCGTCATGTATGGAGAAGAGATCATAGGTTCTTGCTCCTCTCCAGGAAGCTACAGGTAGGTGATGCCTACAGAGAGAGTCATTGTCTTCAGTGATATTAATTGCCAGGCTCCTGTGGATAGCTCTCCCTACTTCTTTGTACTCATGAGGGAGATTCCATTAAATAAACTGAGTGGGTCACAAAACAACCAAAGGACATGAAAATTGAGAGGAGGGTAAGGTTGATAGGTGTGGCTGAGAAAGGTATAAGAAAAGGTTGGTAAATGTGATTATATATATTACATGATGTAAGAGACTGCCCAAGAACAAATTTAATATAAATATTAAATCTTATCTTTTGGAGCAGATTTAGATTCACAGCCAAATAGGGATAGAATAATCAAATATAACTGTCCAAAGAAATACAGAACCTCTTACATTATTACTTTCCTGAGCCTACCAACAGCCTTGGTATGCTCAACATATTTCCTTATCAAAGTCCATAGTTTACACCTGGGTCCTCCTCTGAGTGTTATATATTTTGGGCACTTAGAAAACTTGTGATGTCATGTGTCCACAATTGTAATAGTATATCTTGTAATTTCACTTCACTAATCCTCTGCCTCAGGTAAATACTTCTCCACTTCTGGTAGGAGTGAAAACTTGTACAGCCATCTTGGAAATCAACATGGCAGCTTCTTAGAAAATTGAGAATCAATCTACCTCAATACCTAGCTGTACAAATGTTGGGCATATACCCAAAGGATGCTCAATCATACTATAAGGACACTTGCTCAGATATGATCATAAAAGCTTTATTTGCAATATCCAGAGCCTGGAAACAACATAGATACCCCTCAATGGAAGAATAGATAAAGAAAATGTGGTATATTTACACAGTAGTATATTTAAAAGGTATACTTACCTTTTAAAATCAATGACATCATGAAATTTTGATGGTAAATGGATGGAACTAAAGAAAATAATTCATCCTAAGTGAGTCAACACAGACCTAGAAAGACAAACATGATATGTATTCATTCATAAGTGGGCACTATCTGTAAAGTAAAGGATACTCATGCTACAGTCCACAGACCCAGAGAGGCTACATAACACATGATACTAGGGAGATGTATAGATCTCCCTGGGAAGGGGAAATAGCCTGGCTGGGCTGGGGGCAGGTAAGGACAGGAACTTGAGGGATTGTCTTGGGGGGATGGATGGAGGAGGAGAGTGCTGAAAGAAATGACTAGAAAGAGGGTGCATTTTTGTGGTCAGGCAGAAACCTGTTGTAAGGGAAACTCTGAGGAGTCTATAAGGATGATCCGAGATAAGACTCCTAGCAATAGTTGATATATACTTTCAATTGGCCATCTCCTGTTATCACAGATTGGTGACTAACCCAATTGTCTTCAGAGAGCCTTCTTCCAGTAACTAATGAAAGACCCACAGCCAAACATTAGACTGAGTTTGGTGAACCTGATAAAAAGAGGGAGGAAGGAATGTAGGAGCCAGAGGGATCAAGGACACAACAAGAAATCCCATAGAAAAAAAACTTACCTGGCTTAAAGGAGCTCACAGAGTCTGCATGAACAACCAGGGAACCTGAATGGCACTGAACAATGCCCTCTGTATATGTGACAGTTGAGTAGCTTGGCCTACTTGTGGGACTCCTAACAATGGGAACAGGGGATGTCCCTAAGGCTTTGGCTAGACTTGGGAACCTAGTCCTTATACTGGATTGCCTTGCCCAGCTTTAATAGTAGGCACCTAAGGGGATGTTTAGTCTTACTGAAATTTGATGTGCCATGCTTTGTTGATACCAATTTGACACCTGTTGCTTTCTTAACAGAAACAGAGGAGAAGTGGCTATCATAGTTTCTGGGAACTGAATGCAAGTCTTTAGGTTTGTCAACAAGAACCTTTGACTTGTGAGCCTTGCTGCCAGCAATCATAGCCTTTAAATAACCTTTCAGTGACTCCTAACTAATACAACTCATTTCTCAAGAAAGAGTTGTCATACTAATATTTGGGTCTATTGCCTAAAAGAGTGTCTATATATTTTTACTGCAGATGAAATTTTCAAAGATGTGGGTATGGAAGCAGGGGGTAAGTAGGATCAAGCATATACCTTTTAAACCCCGTTAGTATCTGTTGTTTACCCAGTTCTTAATTTCTTAATTTCATTACTTAAGAGGGAAGTGAGGGATGAGGGAGTAAGACAGGAAAATGGGGAGGGAGTAAGACAGGAAAATGGGGAGGCACAGGGAGAGAAAACCAACCCTTTCCTTCTCATCTCAGTATGAATCTAAAATTTTTATCAGATTTCAAAGATTCTGGAGAGAGAACAACTTAACATGCAATGTGAGACATGCTTTTCTCACTTAGCTTACTGTGGTTGCAATGCTTCATGCCTCTACCAAAAGCCACAGGTGGAGACCAGAGAAACTGAAGGTCAATGCTACTCTTTGCTCTGTAAGCCTTAGTGCAATTAGAAAATGGTGTTCTGTTGTTATCAGAAATGAAAACCCTGGTGCTTGTCCCTTTGAACTTAATGTGCTACCTCAATAATGTAGACACTGTTGTTCTCATGTGCTCCTGAAAAATACAATGGGGGAGCACAAAAGCTCTTCACATGGCCCTGAAATTATGTGAAATCTGTCCAACCTCATCCTACACATTTCTTCTTACACTCTATGGTTATACGGGCCAGAGAAGGAAATTAGTTTTTCTCTACTTTGTATATACTTTTCTAAGAAAAGCCTAGAAATACTGACTCAAATAATGGTTCAGAAGGGGAAACTTGTTACATGTGGCAATACTTCCTTATGAATAAAAAGGCAACATTAACATAAATTGAGGACTTCCTTGCTCTGACTTGCACGGAAGCCAAACCTATTCTCAGAGTTTTGTTTTTTCCTGAATTTTGGATTTGTATTTTTATCTCCAGATGCCACTAGTATCTGAAGTTGATTTATTTCAACAAAATTTTTTTTCTATCTATCTGTTGTATGGGTAAACATTCCCAGTTTTGGGGTTGTATCTTACGTCCATTCTATTTTCCTGTTTTTACTCTAGGCCAAGATATAATCAAATTTTACCAGTTATTGTAACTCCTAGTTATTAAACCTCCTAGTGAGTTCTTCACATTCATTCACCTACTACTCCATTCCACACTAATCCTGTCTCTCAGACTTGTGGGAACTTTAAATATTTTAAGTATGTGAATCAGAAGCTGGCAAGATGGCTTGTATATTAAAAACACTGCTTTTCCAGAAGACCTGGTTTGATATCTGCCCTCTTGTAGCAGCTCATAGGTTTTTTTAGTTTTTTTCTTTGCTTTAAATTAGAAAAAAACCTTGTTTGACATGTCAATCCCAGTTCCTTCTCCCTCCACTCTTCCCTCTGCCTCCCCCCACTGACTCCCTATCTCATCCTATTTCTGCTTCCCAGGGAGGGTGAAGCCTTTCATGAGTTGTCTTCAAAGTCTGTCATATAATTTGGAGCAGGGCCTAGTGCCCTCCTGCTCTCCCAAACCCCTCACCTCACCTGCCATGTGTCTAGGCTGAGAGAGTATCCCTCTATGAGGAATGTCCATTTGTATACTAGGGATAAATACTGATCCACTGTCAGAGGCTCCATAGATTGCCTAGGCCTACTAACTAACATCAGGGTCCTATGTTGGATTCCCGCTATCAGTCTAGGATCCATGGGCTCCCCCTTGTTCAGATCATCTGTTTCTGTGGGCTTCTACAGCCTGGTCTTGATCCCTTTGCTTATCACTCCTCCCTCTCTGCCACTGGATTCAGGAGTTAGGCTCAGTGTTTATCTGTGGGTGTCTGCTTCTGCTTTCATCAATTACTGGATAAAGGCTCTAGGATGGCATATAAGGTAGCCATCAATCTCATTATCCAGGAAGGGCATTTAAGGTAGCTTCTTTAGTATTGCTTAAATTGTTAGTTGGGGGTAATCCTTGTAGATCTCTGGACATTTCCCTAGTGTGAGATTTCTCTTTAAAGCTATAGTGGTTCCTTAATTAAGGGATCTATTTTCTTGCTCTCCTCTCAATCTTCCTGCTCCCTCATGTCCTGATCTCCCCCTCTTCTCCCCTTCTCTTTCTCCTAACTCCTCTCCTTTCTCCTCCATGCTTCAAATTTGCTCAGGAGATCTAGTCCCTTTCTCCTTCTCCAGGGGACAATGTATATCTTTCTTAGGGTCCTCCTTGTATCCTGGCTTCTCTGGTGGTGTGAATTGTAGAATGGTGATCCATTGTTCTATGACTAAATCCATATATGTTTGTCTTTGTGTGACTGGGTTACCTCATTCAGGATAGTTTCTTCTCATTCCATCCAATTTGCCTGCACATTTCAAGATTCCATTAGTTTTGGGGGGTTTTTGGGGGGGTTGTTTTGTTTGTTTTTTTCTGCTGAGTGGTACTCCATTGTGTAAATGTACCACATTTTCTTTATCCACTATTCAGTTGATGGTCATCTCGATGCAGCAGCTTATAATTATCTGTAACTCTAATCCTAGGAGATACATACACATTCCTTCTTATGGACTCCTCAGATATCAGACCCTTACGTGGCATACAGACATACAGGTAAAAAGCCCATACACATAAATTTGTTTTAAAAATGTAAATTAAATTTTACTTAGACTGTAAAAGGTGTCGTCTTCCTTTCATTGTGATCTGGGGGTAGATGCAAAACTCATCAGACATTCTGGAGAATATCCACTCTGCCCAGGTGAGGAATGCCTTTACCACCACCAAAAGCTCTTGCTATAACAACCTGAGCCACTAGTAGAATCCCAAAGAAGGAGATCAGAGGAAGCATATGGTGGGCCTACTGTTTGTTCATGCAATACAACTGAGGGCCAGTTAGAAAATAATATTTATCTCCATACTGAGGAATTTTAGAGAAAGTGAATCATTTTTGAAAGATAAATCAGACAAAGTTCCCTCAATATTTCAAAAGTAAGCTGCTTCAATAAAATATAAAAACTCAGGGTTGGACTTTCTGGGTCAATGTGGTAGTTTGAATATAATTGCCCCCTTAAGTTCATAGGAAGTAGTACTACTAGGAGGTATGGCCTTATTGAAGTAGGTGTGGTCTCATTGGAGGAAATGTGTATGGGCAGGATTTGATGTATCCTATGCTCAAGCTGTACCTAATTCAGTTCACTTCCTGTTACCTACCAATCAAGATGTAGGATTCTCTGCTCCTTCTGCAGTAGAATGTCTGCCTGCATGTCATTTTGTCCTGTCATGATGATAATGGATTAAACTTCTGAATTGTAAGCCAAACCAATTAAATGTTTTCCTCTATAAAACGGTGGTCATGGTATCTCTTCACAGTAATAAAAACTCTAACAATGACAGGGTCAAAGGCCACTGGGAAGAGAACTCCATCACCAAACAGAATGCCTTTACCTCAAAATTAAGGTCACGGTTTTTCTTCTTCTTACATAGTTCTTGACTACTTATGTTGAAATGGCCTTCTTCTTTGACTTAAGAGTTTCCAAGTTATATATAATATTCGTACTATGAAATTGTTGCACATTTATTTATTTATTTTTAAAATTTTACTTTTATTTTAAGTGTGTGTGTGTGTGTGTGTGTGTGTGTGTGTGTGTGTGTCAATGCAGAACACACAGATGGCAGTGGATGTCATCAGACTTCCCTGAGATGGAGTTGCAGGCCCTCATAAGCCCCATGACAAGGATGCTGACAACTGAGTTTGGATCATCAGCAAAGGCAGTACTCACTTTTATCAGCTGATCCATCTCTCCAGCTCCTTGTATCCTTATTGTTTTACTCATTTTTGTTTTTATAACTTCAGCCTCATTAGACCACATATTTTATGGGGTTACAATTGTGTACTTCTTATTTATCATTGTCACATCTGTGTCAGCAGTTACCTGAACTGAATAGTGAGGTAACACATATAACAAATATGCCATTCATAGGGTATAGCTGATTTCTATCCAAGGTACAAATTAGGATTGTATAACAAAAGTCTTTTTAAAAATGTTATGTCTAGGACTCCACCTCAGAAGACCCAATTTAAATGCTCAAAAGTAATGGGAAGTCATAACAATTACTGAAATTTTCTGTAGATTTGAAAATTTATAGATAAAACTAACTCCTCCCTCCTATGCCCTGTCCAATATTTATAACAAAGGTACAAAGTACTTTAGAATATCTTGTGAATTCTATTAAATTAGGCTTCTTACTTAGAACACTGAAGGGCATAATAAACTGCATCAGGAAGATTCTAGGTGTAGCTAGGTTCTCTGATCCATTGGACACTTTGTGTATCTAGGGTGACAAGATTGTTAAAACCCAGTTCTTTTAATTGCAGTTAAGAGAGGTGCAGCAAAAGTAAAGCTGCATGGACCTCTCACTGTACTGAAGCTCCAACAATCTAGTTAGTTGGAAGAGGAAACAACATTAAATCAATATCAACAATGCATTGGATTAAAAAGAAAGAAAAGCAAACTGTAAATTTCAATTACTTTTGGATGTTCTTTAATCCTATCATTATAAAGCCAATATCATGGTCATATCCTATGGTGGGAGCTGGGGGTGTTTAAGCTGTCAGCAATGCTTGTGGAGCCAAAGAACCTGCCACAGCCAATGATACTCATCTCATAAACTAAGCAAAATGATAAGTGGGTTGCTAAAACTTGTATGACATCCAGCCACTGTCCAGGATGTTTCTTGTCTTCTCATTACTGTGGTGGTATATGAAGGGGAAAGAAAAGCCTGCTGAGAATATGTACAAAGGGAATCTATTCCAAAGCACCCCTCCAAAAAAACAAACAAATTGGCAAAGGTTACTTTTACTACCATCTGGTTTGAATTGTTTGTGCTTCTAAAACCTCTTCTTTGAATTCCATGAATGAATAGAATTTTTTTCTCCTATCTAAAACAGATTCTGAAGAGGATAGGAATAAAACATCAAGCTGGCTGATGTTATCTGTCTTTCAAAGTGATACTTCAAATTCATGCAAAAGTTGGGAATGTTTTACTCTATTTTAATATTGAAAATACAAGTGGGGCATGATAGTGTGCATCTGTAATCTCAGCACTATAGAGGCAGTGGCAAGTGTATCTCTGAGTTTGAGGCCACCCTGGTCTTTATAGCGACTTACTGGCCACCCAGGGCTACATAGTGAAGCCATGTATGGGAAAAATATAAATACAGTAAGACATATTTTAATGTATAACATATATAATCATATGTGCTTGCTACGTGCTAGTTATCCACTGCCACTGTTTTGTTCCTCAGTTAGGATCTAGAGTGATGCTAATAGGAGGTGACAATGGTGACACATTTAAGAAGTATGGTTTGTTCTACACATGGTACTGGCATAAAAACACACAGGTGGATCAATGGAATCCAATTGAAGAACAAGATTCATGGTAACCTGATTTTTAATAAGGAAGCCAAAATTATATATCAGAAAAAAAGGAAGCATCTTCAACAAATGGTGCTGGTTTAATTGGATGTCAGCATACAAAAGAATGCAAATAGATCCATATCTATCACCCTACAAAAGAGTCAATTCCAAGCAGATAAAGACTTAAACATAAATCCATATGATAGAAGTGAACTTGATAGAAGTGAAAGTAGGAAATAGCCTTGAATACATTGTCACAGAAGAAACCTTCCTAAATAGAATAATAATAGCACAGGCACTAAGATCAACAATTAATAAATGAAACATCATGGAACTAAAAGGCTTCTGTAAGTCAAAGGTAATCAATAATAAGACAAAACAGCAGCCTACAGAATGGGAAAATGTCTTTACCATTCCCACATGTGACAGAGAGCTGATTTCCAAAATAAGTCAAGAACTCAAGGAATTAGAAATAACAAACCAAATTATCCAATTAAAAAATAAGGTACAGAAATAATCAGAGAATTCTCAACAGAAGGATCTCAAATGGGTGAGAAACACTTAAAGAAATGTTCAACATTCTTAACCACCAGGAAAGTGCAAATCAAAATGACTCTGAGATTCTTCCATCTCACAGCTGTTAGAATGTCTACAACCAAATATATAAGTGACAGCTCATGATGGAGAGGATGGAGAGCAAGGGGAACACTCCTCCATTGCTGGTAGAAGTGGAAACTCATATAACCAATTTGGAAATCAATATGGAAGTTCCTCAAAGAATTGAGATTCAATCTACCTCAAGACCCAGCTATATATTGCTCAATAATACTATAAGGGCACTTGCTCAACTATGTTTGTAAAAGCTTTATTTGTAATAGTCAGAACCTAGAAACAACAACCTCAGTGGAAGAATAGATAAAGAAAATATGGTAAATTTACACAATGGACTATTTCAGAGAGGCTAGGGAACAAGGAAAGCCCAAGGGAGACATTCATATCTCCCTGGAAATGGAAAATAGAGAGAGTTTGTGTGTGGACTGAGAGTGGGTGGGGATGGGAATATGAGGGATCAGGTGAGGGAGAGATAGAGGGAGAAAATACTGAAAGAAATGACCAGAAATGGGAGCTTTCAGATTAAGGTAGAAACCTAGGAATTTACAAGGATGACACCAATCAGGACCCCAAGAAATAGAGAATGATTAGCCTTAACTGGTCATCCCATATGGCTAGGAAAGACTTCCAATGAAGGGGTTGGGACACCAACTCCACCACAGTCTTTGTCCTACAGTCTGTCCTGCCTATGGGATGCATTGAGTCAAGGGTGACACAGAGATTATGGGAGTGAAGAGCCAATAACTATTCTAGCCTGAGACCCATGCCAGGAGAATGATCACATCCCTGACACTGTCTGCTGTATCAGGACCCACAGGATTAATGATACAGAGACCTGGAATATAATTAAACAAAGTTGGAGAAAAAGAAATCAATGTATTGATGCCTAATGATATCCTGATATACTCTGATTGATGTCTGGCCCAATGGTCATCAGAGAGGCTTTGTCCAGCAACTGATAGAACCAGATGCAGAGTTACACAGCCAAACCATAGGCCAAGCTCAGGGAATCTTTCTGAAAGAGGAAGAAAGAATTGTAGGAGCAGGAGGGGTCAAGGGCATCAAAAGAAAACCCCCATAATCAACTAAACTAGGCTCAAAGGAGCACATACAGACTGAAGTGACAACCAGGGGCCTACATGAGATTGACCTAGGTTCTCTGTGTATATGTGAAATCTGTATAGCTTGCTCTTCTTGTGGGACTCCTAACAGTGGGAACAGGGGCTGTCTTTAACTCTTTTCCTTGATTTTGGGACCCTATTTCTTATATTGGGTTGTCTTACCCAGCCTTAATACAAGGGGCATTATCTAGGTTGTTTCCAAGATCTGGGTATTAAAAATAATGTTGCCAACTGAGGAATGAATAAAGTACACAATGGAGTATTACTCAGTGGTAAGAAACAATGGCATCCTAAAATTCACAAAAAAATGGACAGAACTAGAAAAGAACTTCCTGAATAAGGTAACCCCAAACAAGAAAGACAACCACACATAAAGTGGTTACAAAACATAGAGCAAAACATACCTAGACTATAATCCACAACCCCAGGGAATCTAGAACCATCTTCCAGAAACATATGGAAACTGATGCAGAAATCCACAACTAACCAATGGGCCAAGCTCCTGGAGTACAACTGAAGTGAGGAAGGACTGAAAATATGAACAAAGGAGTCAAGACAATGATGGGGAAACCCACAGAATCAGCAGACCTGAGCTAGTGAGAGATCACTGACTGAGGTCTGACAAATGAGGAACATGCATAAGACGGTGTGACTAGAACAGTATATGATGTCAGTGGCAGTGGGTCCAAGGTCTAACACTAATGCACACACTGACTTAGTGGAGCCCATTCTATATGGAGAGATACCTTGCCCATCCTAGACACAGGGTCGTGGGAGTGGAGAAGTGCCTTGGTCCTGCTTCTAGATGATGGGGCAGATTTAGTAGACTTCCTGATAGACTTTCCAGGAGCAGATGGGAGGAAGGGGGAATGGGGGGAGTGGGAGAAGAGGAGGAAAGGGGAACTGGGATTGGAATGTAAAAAATTAATTAAAAGAAGAAAAAATAAAATGGGATGCTGCTTAATCTTACTGCAATGTAATATGCCATGCTTTGTTGATATCCATGGGAGGCCTGCCCCTTTCTGAATAGAAATGGAGGAAGAGAACATTGGAGGTAGGGGGTGGCAGAGTAGGGGTGGGGAAGAGGCTGGAAGAATAGGAGGGAGAGGAAACCGGAAATTGCAGTGGGATATAAAATTAGTAAACAATAAAAAATTAAAAAGAAGGTTCTTTATTTAATGTAATTGCTACCAACAATACTTTAAATAAATATTTATGCTTACCACTTTAAAAAATAGAAATGTGGTCTGTCTGGGGGTCTGGAGGGTGTTAGAATTTTGCCCAAAGAGATTGTGCTACAAAGAGTCCTGTGTGTGTGTGTGTGTGTGTGTGTGTGTGTGTGTGTGTCCCTCTCTCTCTTCCATGTGTATAGGTCATGAAATGAGCTTTTTTCTTTATTCAAACATTCATTTCATAATATCATGCTTACAGTAGACTCTAGATAATGTGTCCAATTGATTGTGGATTAAAACTTCTAAAATCATGAGCCAAACATACATAACCCCTATTCTCTTCATAAGTTTGTTTCAGGGATTTTGGTATAAACAGAAATCTCAGTAAAACAATCTAGAATTACTGTCAAAAAACTTTATTATAAATACACACACACACACACACACACACACACACACACACACATATATATATATATATATATATATATATATATATTCTCCATCTTTCCTTGAATATTAACCTTTGTTCCCCTGGCAATAGGACCATGATACAAATTTGGCATATGAGCTAGCTTACTGGAGTCCATCCTTTAGAATGAAATGCCATGCTCAGTGCCAGTAGGACCATGAAGTACATACCATGAAGTAGGGCCAGTACATTAGCTATCTTGTTGGAGCCCATTTCCTATGGTGGGATGTCATGCCTAGTCTTAGTGCACAGGAGAGGGACTGGGCCCTGTCTCATCCAAAGAGCCAGACTATGTTGAACCATTGGAGTCCTTACCAGTGAGGAAGAGTGGACTGGGTGGAAGTTAAAGGGGAGTAAATGGGAAGGAGATATAAGATAAAATTTTAAAAATTTAAAAAATAGAAAAAAAGAAAAACTGGTTATTTTTAAGGTAAAAAAATATATGAGAAAAATGGAGTTTTTCTTTTTAAAAAGTCTGTTTAATGGTCACTTCAAAACAAAATACAACTAGTATTGCATATTCATTTGTTAAAAGGTAATCCGTAAATACAAATATTATCTTGATAGAATAGAGCTATTATAATGCTTAATTTTCATTGCTAACTTTACTAGATTTGAAATCACCTAGGAGACACACCTCTTAGTGTTGCTGGATGGCATTTCCTGGGAGGTTTAACTGAGAAGGTATTGAGGTTGACTGTGGGTGGCATCATACCATAGGCAGGCATAATGGACTGAATCATTAGAAGGTAAGTTAAGCATCCGCATTCTTCTCTTCCTTCTTGCTTACTCCTGCGCTGATTTCATCATCTGCCTCACACTACTGCTTCCATGAATTCCTACCATAAAGAACTGCATCTCCTGGATCAGGTGCTCACATAAATCCTTCAAGGTGATTTTTCAGTTAGTTTTTCATAAATACAACTATTTATTAGTTAACCAGTTCATTCATTTAACAAGTATTTGAAGTCCTTATTACTGGACACACCCTTAGAATTCAGCTGATCTGATTTACAATGTTGGTAATGTATACATAAAAATTCTACTCCACTAAAAGCACACATTCATGGTGTTTTTGTTGTGTAACTGTTTATTGAAAAAAAATCATCCCTTTTACCAACTATACCCACTTTTCTGCTTTTATATATTTTTATTTTGAAGATATTATAACTATAGCAGTCTCTTTTCCTTTCTTTCCCTCTAAATGCTTCCTATGCCCTTCACTGATTTCTTGAAAGTCATAGCATCTTTTTCAACTAATTGCTATTACATATGTGTGTGACAATATATAATTCACATAATATTATTTGTATATATGTTTTCAGGAGTGATCATTAACACTGAACAACAAATTTGTGCATAGAAAAGACCACTTCTCATACTCCAAGCTTTCTTTGGTTGTCTGTAGGATTTTATGTAAGATTGAAGCCTAGTGGACTTTTCTCAATCCAGTTTTTCATGTACATTGCCATCATCCTTGTTGAGCTCACAATTGGATAGTCATGGTGTTGAGAATTCATAGGTGAAGCTTTTTTAATATTACTAGGAGACAAAAATCTCAGTCTCACAGCCTGATCCTATCTATGGTTCTTACAATCTTTCTGCCTCTTCTTCTGCAAGGGAAAGTGTTTTGTAAATGTATCCATTGGAACTAGACTTCACATTCTGAGTTTTGATTTGTTTCTCTCTCTCTCTCTCTCTCTCTCTCTCTCTCTCTCTCTCTCTCTCTCTCTCTCTCTCACACACACACACACACACACACACACACACACACACACACACACTCACACACACACACATACACACACACACATGCACACAAAGAAAGACACACAAACACACTACTTGTTTTTGGTGTGTGTGTGTGTGTGTGTGTGTGTGTGTGTGTGTGTGTGTGTGTGTGACATCACTGGAAGTCAAAGCACAACTTGAGGAGCTCAGCTTATCAGTTCTATAGTTCTAGCAAGCAAGTTCAGAAGACTGCATTCAGGCTATCAGGTTTGGCAGTAAGCACCATTAATTTTATCAGACACCAAACCCATATCCTTTTAACTCATTCAATTTCATCATTCTAACTGCTAAATCACTTTCTCACTGCCTTTAAATATTCTGCAATTTCATATTTCAATGATGTGAGACTTAACCTGGTACACTTTTGTGCCCACTGATTGACATTATTGGATTGGCTTACCACTTGCTTGGTGCTGGTTCCCACACCAGAAATCTTGTGTTCAAATATGTGTTCACTTATAACAATATAGTGAATGTAGGAGAAAGTCTAGACCCAGAAGGGCAGATGAACACATGAATGGACATTGAAACAGCATCCACAAGGCCTGCATAAGCTTAAGTCAGAAAAAATACCACCAGGGAAGAGAGTAAGTAGGCAAGATGTCCTACTTCTAGCCTAGGAGGTATTACTAGTACTTCACAGGTTAAGATAGATAAAGTCATTTTTCTTCAGTGGAGTGACACTGACAATATCAACCGGACTCCAGACCAGACTCCATAGTCAGATTTAAACAGCCAACACAAACTAGACTCCATATTTTGTTTTGCTTTGTTAAGAATGAGAGAAAACCTGATAATGAGTGGATAAAGAGGTAGGATGAATCTTGGTGGAATTGAAGGAGGGTAACAACATCAGAATATGTTACATGAAATATTCAAAAGATAAATAAGCATATTAGCTTAAAAATGTCTAGATAGTCTCTTTGTTTGAACATACAAAATGGAATCTTTTAGCCTCTAGTTCCTTTCGAGGACGTAATGATAGAACAACAGTATATTATTTAATTTTTTGTTGATGTAACCAAATACCAGGCCCAAAAGCAACTTACAGAGAAATTTATTTTGACTTACATTTTCAGAGTTCATAATGCCAGAAAAGGCATGGTTACAGAAGCAGGAAGTCAAGAGAAAAACATCTCAATCACATACAGGCAGTCAAGAGAAATGTAGAGTAGGGCAAGTTTATAAGCTCTCAAAACCGATCTCCAGTGATACACTTTCTTCAGCAAAGCTGCATCTCCTTGGGAAAGTTAAATTACCTCCCCGAATAGCACCACCAACTGAAGACTGAGGATTCAAAAATGTGAGCCACTGGGAGACATCTGAACACCATCGATTACTTAGGGAAAACAAGATGAGACAGAGCAGCCAGAGCTAAAACAGTGGGATGAATTCCTGTGAATGCATTTCACTGGAAAAGAGCATAAGAGCTGGTGAATGCTGTGGACTCAAGGGTCCAGACACTTAGATTAACCTTATAATATTATGATAAAGACAAAAGAATGAGAAATTAGATTATTCAAAAACACCTGATAAATGATAGCTAGAGTTGATTTTTAGAGCAGGGGAATGAAATTTATCTTTAATATCCAAGAGATTTGTAAGACAAATAGAAGAAATAGAAATAATGGTTTTGTAGAATAGCATTTATAAATATAAATATTTAGCAAGAAATGCATTCCTCTAAAGTCCCATGAAACAAAAGAACAAGCCACATTTCTGTATTCCATGGATACATATTAAAAATTATATGCACTAATCAATAAAGTGTGAAGGGGCTGATGAAACAGACTGTATTTTTCTAGGACAGTAATTTTGTTCTATGAATTATTTATAAGGAAAGTGAAGTAGAAACAAAAGAAATATGAAAGCATAAGGCTTACCTTATCAGTCATAATCTTTCAAACAACAGCAATGAAGTTATAATCATCTACCACATGCTGGGCCATCAAGGAATAAGTAACAGTGTGTCATGTAAAAAGTGTATCATACTATGTAAAATAAATTAATCCCTGTTGAGTTACTAAGTGTCTGCTGTGAGTTTTCCTTAATTCAGTCTTCTTCCTCTCAGAGCTAAGTAAGAGACACAAACAAATAAAATGGGTAAAAGCATATCTGTATGAGTGAGTTTGCCCAGTAAGGGCATCTTCTGCCTGTGGTCTTTCTAATAGGCCTGGCAATATTAGAAAGCACCAAGGACACTAAAATCCATAGCCAGCCATGCTTCATTTTACATGCAAACAAAGTGAAGCATGATGAGACAGGAGCTTAGTAACAATGTTAGTGGTAGAATCAAAATATGGATCATTACTTTCTAGCAATCTTTCCTTTTTCCTATTCCCCACATCTGTAATGGTTGGACTTCACTAATAGCCCTTGAAGCTTGAAGATCACAGAGGAAATGAAGGTCTCCTCTAGGTGTGTCTTTGAGAAGACCTTGTTAATGTTTTCAGAGAACATTAACGGGAAAAACAAGGCCCATGATGAATCTGAGTGGCACCATTGCATAGTCTGAAATCCCAGATGAAATAGAATGCAGAGAGTTGCCTGGAGAGATACGCAGCCAAGTTTAGGCATTTTCTTTTCTGTTTTCTGGCCTACATGATTTACTACAACGTTATGCCTCTCCCTCCATTATTGAATAAGCCACATAATCAGAAGTCTCAATAAGCCAATATTACTGTAAATTGTTTTGTCAAGCATTTATTAATCAAGACATTTTATTTCCTATAATTAAAATCTAGTTATATCACTTCTTCCCTCTCTTCCCTCCAATACCTTCTATGTTTTCCTTATTCTTTCTCAAGTAGATGGCTTTGCTTACTTTGATTATGTTTGTTACACACACACACACACACACACACACACACACACACACACACCCCTAAATATATCCTGCTGAGTTCATATTTTGGAGTGTGTGTGTATGTGTGCATGTGCATGTGTGTGCATGCGTGCATGTGTGTGTGTGCATGCGTGCATGTGTGTGTGTGTGTGTGTGTGTGTGTGTGTGTGTGTGGGTGTACAATCTCAGGACTGATCACTTTTGACTGGATAACCTGTTAAAGATTACTCTCTGGGAGAGACTAATTTTCCCTCTCTTAGCAGTCATCCATTGCTTATAGTTTTTTGTTTATGGATGGAACCCATGTAATTTCTGCCTTCTGTGTTAGCATCTCTCTTCAAATTACATTCCTCATTTTCTTGTTTTGTTTCTTGAAACCACATTGTTGAAGTATCATGGCTGTAACACTTTTTTTTTTATCATTTCTAGCAGAAACAATCTCATAACAGACTTCTTGGTCCTCTGGCCCTTATGATCTTTCTTTCCTCTCTTCCATGATATTACTTAAGCATTAAGTGCAGGGTTCTACTCTAGATGTATCCATTGTGGTTTGGATCCTCAATATCATAGAAAATATAAATTAATGTGTATTTGTGTGTGCTATTGTAAATAAATAAGAAATAATATGATCCCTCAAGGCTTTACCAAACATCTTTGGTATTAATTTACCTTCCTTTATCCCCCTCTTTCTATCTATATTGATCTAACTTTGCCCTCCCCAACCACAAACCTTTCTATTTTTCCCATTTGGTCACAGCCAAGGAAAGTTATCTGTAACATCACAGGTCTAATTCAGAAAGGATTTTAGAAAGAAGTAATGACATGTAAAACAAAATCAGACTTCAGTTTGTGATGACTTTCTCTATTAGTGTACATAGGTGTTATTGATATTATAAAATGATCATAGGACTGTAAATTGATACAATGTCTATAGGAATTGTCACAGGTAGTAAGAGCAAATTTTTATTTAATCTTACTATATAATATACTACCTTATATAGGTTTTCTGTGTATTAACCCACTTACTAAGTTATGCACACGTTCTTGTTAACATTATTATTATCAATTTCTGAGATTAAGAAAATAACAATAATATTGTTAGACAATACCATTTACCATTTTTAAAATATAAACCCTAAGCTGAATATAGCAAAAGAAAAAATGTAAGTTGGTATGCTGTAATTTGTTTTTGAGGGTGTTTTGAAAAGACAAAACCAACCAAACCAACTAAACACTGATGTTGAGAATAAGAATGTGAAATGTTGCCTATGTATGAGTATGTCATGACTCCATAAGGATGATTCAGAGAATAATATATGGAACAGAGTATAAGCTAAGGTCTAGTTCTCAGTTTTGAGATCTTATGACTTGCAAACAGCTCACAATTTTTTCTCAATGATTGAATTCTCACAGTGAGATAAAGAATTATTAACTCATAGTTGCCTATTGTTTTTGACATATTGATCTAGCCTTCAAACCAGGATAATAGTAACCTCACCGCAAAGGATTTTTTCCTGAGGGAGTTCAGTTTTGTTTTTCTTCCTATTTAAGGTAGCTTGAGAAATCCTCTTCCATAGACACATCTTTGTGTTCTTTGCCATATTTCCATGGTTAGTGTGCTTCTCTTTACATGAGGAAAATCTCTTTCACAGGATTGCATTCTAACAATTGGACACTGAGTTGCCAGCATAGGCATTAGTTAAGAAAGAAAGAGTAGAGATTCCTTAAATTATTGAAGTACAATGGGGACATTGTATTTCTATCATTCCTAGGGAAAGACTACTGGATAAGTTATCATTTGTAGATTTATTTCCTTACAAAACTTGTCTCCTTCTAACTTGTCTTCATAAACATTTCAGTGGTTCAATTCCCATTTAAAAAAATTATTTATGCTAGTTGTAATGCCAGTCAGAGTGTGTGCAAAGTCATACTATGCCAGAGAAAGCTGCCAGCATTTCATGAAACATGTGTGAACAAAGACATAGGCACTCTGCTCTCTTCACTGCATGAAGGCCTTGACTTTTTGAAACGTCATGAGTGTCTTTTCCATCATTATGCCTTAAAAATTACAGGAAAGGGGTTAATATGTACCTCCAGTGGTAGAACTTTTGGATCTTGGATCACAATCTCAAGTTTGAGTTTGCATTTGTTCTACTCTTAACTTTTGCACAGTGGCTGGCTGTGCTTTAATTTACTTCAATTTGGCCAGCAATTGCAGCTTTGCAGTTCCTGATCTGCTTCTCTAGTAGCCTGGCCACTCAGAATACAGCCCATTGGGTCAGGAGGCTAAGTTAGCAACTAGCTGGCATAAAGTAATCTTAGAGCATCAGATGCATCTAAAAGAAATATAGAGACCCATCAGAAGAATAGGGAGGGATTTTGTTTGGTGGAGCAGAAGGACACACTCTTTCAGAGACGCCAGGAAGGAGAGAATGTTGGCTAAAAGCAACCCAGTCTCTCTGAGCTAGCAAGTTTTCACCCCAGTCATTGCATCCTAAGCTTTACTTATAAATAGAATGATAGAGACTTATTTAAAGCTACCTTTAGTAGTAGTTTTGGAGACAATGCCTAAGGGAACAGAATTTCAAACGGGCTGTAATCTGAGTGGCCAGGCTACTAGAGAAGCAGGTCAAGAACTGCAGAGCTGCAATTGCTGGCCAAAAATTGCAGTAGATTAAGATACAGCCAGCCACTGTGCAAAAGACAAAACAAGAGTAGAACACTTGCCTGTTATCCACAAAGCCCTGGGTTTGAACCCTAGCACCACATAAACTGGACATGAGAGTTCATGTCTGAAATCCCAATAGTTGAGCGTCAGGAATATCTCAGATTACAATGATCTGTGAGTTCAAAGATTCAACACAAGTCTAGGCTACATGAGGCCTTGTCTTAATGAATAAAATGTAAGGACAATTTCACCCATTTTGAGAAAGTACTGAAAGTGTGGAGAATAGCGACTGACTGTAATACTTGACATGTTTTTGAGTTTTCTTGGTCCACTTATTCATGCATTGTAATGAAATCAGTTGCCTTGAATACTGACCAGACTCCACTTGAATTTAATTTGAGAAGCTATTTTCACTTTGGAGGGCTTTTATAATTATTGAAACACCACAGTAAAACATCAGGGAAAGGTATGTTATTACCAAGAGTATCCGTTACCCCCACAGCATTGTGCTGGTTTAAAGAACAGACCACATAGGAGGCACACACAAATAGAAGGATGAAAAATACCCAAAGCAAGCACATATGAGGATCACCCATAAGGCCACTAAAGATTAGTGATGTGTTTCACAATTTCCACCAACTAAGAAATGGAAACATCTTAAGATAGATTTCATATTCATAAGAGGGTAAAAAACAAAAGAAGTACCCCTTATACCTAAGGATGATGAAACATAATCCTTACATCAAGAGTTTAATTAAGAAACAGTCCAAACACCAAGGTTAAGAAAGAGACCAAAAATTGAAACAACCATCACTACCCAGCTGCATGGTAATGAAAAAGAAACACATGTAAGAAATGTCTTTTTAGTCAAATGTTTACCCCAAATATCACTGAGCCTCTCAGCATAAAACAAAGATGCTATTTGAATTTACCTCTAAAATGTATAAATATCTTCGTAAATACCAAGTAAAATTGTCACAGATTTTATTACTAGATGTAGGTATGGGTTGTCTGACTACCATTTTCCTTTGTTTGTACTTCCAAAACAAACCCCACAAAAGAAGATGTGTGAAGACCCTGGAGACCACCAGATATGAATTTTTGCAGCAGAAACCTCTCAGCTGCTTCCTATTGTATTGGGAGACAATCTATATCCTTCAACAGTCCTTTGATGACCATGTCATTTCTAATGGAGGCTTATACAACTTTCAGAATATTCAATGATTTCCTAATATCTTTGATTATTTGTCTATTTTATGTTTTCTTTTACTAATCTCATTTTACCAAAAGACTTTTCTTCCTTCTTACTGTTTCCTGCACTTTTATACATACCCCTGCATACACATTAACATTTCCACAGCATCCTTATGTTAGTTACTTTTGTATCTTTGTTTGTAGTTTTCTTAACCCAAAGGAGGCAAAATTGATCTAGGCACAAGGTTTCAAATGAGGGAGTCCATGGTTGCTTGGCTTCATACATTTCGTTTAACCAAATATTATTATGGTGGTATGAGCATATGGCAGAGCTGAAAGGTTCACTTCATGATTATAGCTAAGGATACAAAAGGAGGTTAAGGGCAAAATGTCAGGGATTCAATCTCAGTGACTATTTGCTCCATCGAGACTCACACTTCTAATGTTTCCATCACTTCTGAAGATAACACCACTAACTGGGGCCCTAGGCTTTAATATGTAGAAACCATAATTGTCCTATTGATCTGGACCATGTAACTGCTGTCATTTTGTCTTTTCCTATTTGGCATCCTCTGCTGGTTGTGGTACCCAAAAACACATTAGTCTGGTCTTCTGTACCCTTCCATTTCTGCCATCTGTTTTTGTTAAAGGTGCATAACATGTGCTTCATAGCTGTAATCAATAAATACTAAGTTCATAGAAAAACTGATTACACTACAGATGTTTAGAAAGCAACATTTGCTATGAATATTTAAAGTAAATCTTTGATTTAAGAAGGGAGATTGCCTTCTCATGGAACATAGTGATACAAGTGCAATTGTGTACTAATCTCTCCTCTACTCTAATTAACCTGATTCCCAACAAAGGAAGAACAGATGAAGAATAAAACAAATCTATCATAGGTTTCTGTCTTGTAGCTATGATAAAATACCATGACCAAAGTTTGTAGTTGCTGAGAGGCAGGAAAGACATGATAGCAAGTAGAGAAAGATACAGACAGAGCAGGATACTGATGGGTCACATTGCACTCATCATTGCAAATAAGGCAGCAGAGAAACCTGGAAGTGAGCCTGGGCTACAAAACTTCAAGGCCCACCTTAAGCTACACATTTCTTTTGATGAAGCTTCACTACTGAAGGTTCCATAAACTTTTCAAATGGTGCCCATAGCTGGCAGCTAAATTTTCAAACATGTCAACCTATGAAGAACATTTCATATTCAAAACACAATATCCTTAATTAATTTTTCTCATCACTCATCTCGCCTATTGCTTTCAGGGTTAGTTCATAATCTTTCTCATCTCTGGGCAGCCTGGCACTACAGATCTCTCATATCTTTAATTGTTTATCCAGATGAAGTTGTTCACAATAAAAGCTGTAATCAGTGCCCAAGATGATTGTCGGATGCTAGTGGTCCTAATGCATGGCTTTGTGCTAAAGCGTTTAACTGAAGTCCCCTTTGCCACATCTCATTAGCATCTTCACTCTGTATTCCCAGGATCCTGAAACTGATCAGCACTGGGGAAATTGTCTCACATTCATCCCTCTAAGAATTTTGAAGTTTATACACCCAGGGTATCAGCTCATTAATTGATAATGACACATGGACACAAAACAGCCCTGCCTTTGATCTGAGTCCAGCCAGTATTTTGTCTTTGTAGTCCTGCTACAAAGAATCCAAATTATCAGAAGTTTGCTTGCTTAGTGAAGTCTGGAATCTGAACAAAGAGATTTATGCTAATATTGAAGGGCGTCAGGCTCTGATAGCTATGTTGTCCCCTTTACACAACAGGGCTATAAATAAGTCAACAATAAAATCTATCATCCAAACCAAGGTATCCTTGAGAGCAGAGGAGGACACTATTACAATTTCATGGGCAGTGTAGGCATTAGGGTTGTCTCAGGTAATTTAGGATGAGAGGTCACAAGAGATATTTAAATAGCAGGCAGACAGCAGAACCAGATGTTATCTGAAGTATGTTCACATGGCTGTGATGACCATTTAAACTCATTCTTTGATGCTCTGTGTTCTTTCTTTCACACAGAATTGTATTTTTTTAAAACCAGGGCTTCCTATACCCTAGATTGGCTTCAAACTTTCTATGTAGCCAACGATAACTGTTATGTGCAGTTTTGCTCCCCGAGCCTGGTCCCACAGCCTCACCAACCTCAAATAACACACAGAGACTATGTATTAGATATTAAGTTGTTAGCCTGTTATTAGCATTACTTATTGGGTAGCTCTGTCTTAAATATTAACCAATTTCTCTTAACCTAAGTATTTCCACGTGGTGTTATCTTACCACAGAGAGGGCCCAGAGCTCTGCCCTCTAGGTCCTATTATTGAATCCTTTTCTATTTCTTCCTCTCTCCTTGTCTCCTCATCCCACACATCTTGCTTTCCTATTGGCCAACAGTGCTTTATTCATTAATCAATACAAGGAACATATTTACAGAATGACATCTCCCATCATCTCCTCTTGTCTGTCTAAAATAAAAAGAAGGGTTTTAACATTAGCATAGTAAAATATATAACAAAACAGTTACCAAACAAGAACCACAGCTAATAATATTTAGTACATTAACATTTAGCAAGATTTAAAGAAAATATTCTCTCATCTATCCTATCTTTGCAAGTCTAAAGTCCTATATGTAATTTATCTTTAATCCTAAGGAAAACTATAACCATAACTGTCTTCAACTCTATTAAACATCACAGAAGGATAATAAATAAATTCTAGAAATGACAGAGACACCTCGCTACCTGGTCAGTTACCTGAAGTTCTTCTCTAATGTTTTATCTTTAGACTATAGGTCATAGTGTATCTGGCAGACTCCTCACCAAAGCAGGAAACTTTAATCTGTCCACCTGCATTGGCAGTTTGTCAGTCACTTTTCTCTGTGTCCTGTAAATTGTCTGGCAGACTCTTTCATGAAGCAGGAAACTATAGCAATGTCCATCTTGTATCAGCAGTCACTTTTACGTGGGTCCTGCATGTCCAGTTTATACAGCATAAAGTTAAATAGTCTAGACAAGAGCAGTATCTTGCCCAAATGGCTAGTCTTGCTATATTGGAGGCAAACTCCATAACACATTTTTTTGATGCTCATCTTCTTTTCTGACACAGGTGGTGTTGCCAGGAGCAGTTGTGCCTCACTGAAAAAAAAAAAAAAAAAAAAAAAAAAAACCTAAACCATTTTAAATACTGCTACACCAGAGCCCCAGTGGAGACAGTGTAGCAATGCTGAGAGAAATCTCAATGGCTATCTGTCCAGAGGTTCGCACCACACCTGGTTACACCTCCTGGGGAAAAGTGGTTCAGGTCCCTGCAGCTGCTTGCGTGGCTGGCTGTTTGGAATGGGTGCTAAACGTGTTTTGTGCTATGATAACAATATTGCCTTTTATTCAAGGGATATTTTAGCCTGTAGCTCCACTAGTAATTCAGAGATGCCTAGAGAACACTTAGATATAGTTTCAGGAACTGAAAGGGATACAGATCAGCAGTCAATAGGTGGGTATTGCCCTCTGTGCCTTCAGACACAGATCCTAGGTGCCAGTTTTGAATTCAGATGTCAGCCAGGGCCTGATAAATCAATTAGGGCTAAGGCTGTAGGAAGCAGCCCACAATGAGACCCGGCCTGTAATTAACCTGCCCACAACAAACCTGCTGTGGGATTCACAACAATACTCTAATTTGGGATCTTAGGGCCCCTAAATCAACACTATAAAAGTTTACTATCTGGAGACAAAGATTAGCCTCTAAACTCAACAAATCAAATCTCTTATATGCTGACCACAAGCAGGCCAAAATAAACAGAGGTTCCTAATTATGCACTTGCTGAGAAACTTCAAAGGGAATTGTTAACATCTATAGAATGCCTGTTTATCTTTAAACTGTGACCAAAGATCTGTTCTTTGAACTCTCTGTATAAAAACCTGATATTCTGAAGTAAACTTTGCAGCAGTTCGCAAACCTCCTCAGGTGTGTTTGTGTCTGTCTGTCAAGCAGAAGCCATTCCTGACCTGGTCATCTGAGTCTTGGTCTCCACACAGACCTGCAACCCACTGAGCAGTCTGTGGCAAAGTACCATATTCTGTAGGTCTTTGAAAAGTCTGAAGAATATTTATCCATCTCAAAATATATCTAGAAAACCTAAATAACTTAACTCTTAAGTTTTGACTATCATAGGTAATTATTTATAATCTGTGCTAAATTATATATTGCATTTCTAAATGAGCTATATAAACATAATACCTAATCAAGAGGAGAAATATACATATCACAAAATTGACCTTAAATTTATATCAATAGATAAAAATCCATTCCAAAATAAAGTATTCATATCTATACCATAATCTACTTTTTACCTTTAAAGAGATTGGTTGTGATCATTAACTGTTTATAACAAATTCCATCCATTTAAATATAAACAAACATTTATAAACAATATTTCAAAATTTGGGTGTAGTTCTTTCCAAACTGCTTCTTCTTGGTAGGGGGTGCTGTCATGGGGATCCTAAGAAGGCACAGAAATTCTGGCTGTAGTGGTCTGCAAGGCTGTATTTTCCATTTTCATGTGGCTTTTTCATTACTCTGTTTCTTCTATTTTTATTTTTTTGTTTATTTTTTTTATTTTTTGAGACAGGGTTCCTCTGTAAAACTTTGGCTGACCTGGAATTCCATATACCTGGTTTACATTGAAATCACAGAGATCAGCTTGCCTCAGCCTCCTGAGTGCTGGAATTAAAGGTGTATGCCATCACACCCAGCTACTTTCTCCAGCTGCTCAAACGCATTATTGAATTGTTAGAAGAGCTTCTTAAAAGCCTCTATTCTGAGTCAGGAACCCTCTCTTAAAGGAGCTGCACAAATCTCTGGATGTCTTTAGCAAACCAGAGTCTAACTGAGAAAAATGCTGTTACTAAGAAGCCGTGCTTGACTCTGTTATTTCTAAAACCCTTTTTTAAAATTTTGTTAAGTGTTAAGTGGATAGATAACCTTGCACTTCTGATTATTTTGACTCGACCTTCCAGTAGTTTGAATTATTGATATATAATACCATTCAGTCAACTTGTGTGGTGCTGTGATTGAACCCAGCACTTAGTCCAAACTCAGTAAGCATCCATGTATCTTTTCCCTAACTATCACTGGTGCTATGTTGCCATGAATGTATTTTTAGCATGTCCTACACCATTGAGTTGTTCCCAGGGCTTCTTAAAAGCCTTCTGACTTTTTTGCCGCAATGCTGAGTCAGGAAACCTCCCTTAAAAGAGCCGCAGAAGTCTCTGCTTGTCTCTAGCAAAACAGCCTAACTGAGAAAAATGCTGCTACCAAGAAGCCTTGTTTGCCTCTGTTCTTTTGTTTCTAAAAGCCTCTTTTTAAGCTCTTGTCAAGTTTTAAGTGAAAGTTCTCGGATTCCATGTTTCAGGTGCCATTTTGTTACGAATAGTTTTCCTGCCAGCCTGGTCTCACACCCACGTCAGCCCCCAAATAACACACAGATATAAAGCTCTAATAAGTGTTCCTTATTGGCTAGCTCTGCCTTAAATATCAACCAATTTCTATTGATCTAAGTGTTTCCACGTGGTCTTATCTTACCGGAGAGAGGGTCTGGACTTCTTCCTACAAAGTCCCTACTACATCTCTCAGAATCCTCCTTGTCTCCTAGTCCCAGCTATCTTTCTTTCCTATTTGCCAACAGTGCTTTATTCATTAACCAATAAGAGATACATATTTACTGAATAACATCTCCCATCAGGTGGTGATAGTGGTAGAGGGTGCAAGCTCCAGGACATCAGTGGAGTTAGATGGCAACTTGTAGGAATCAGTTCTTTTTTTTTTTTTCTATCATATGGGCAATATGGCTGAAACTCTGGTAATTAGGCTAAGGGACAAGCACATTTACCCTCTAAGCCATTTCACTGGGTCTAGTACCTACCTCTGAATACTTTTGTATGAGGATTTAGTTTCCACATGTAAGTTTGAAGAACAGCACAGCCATTCAGAAAACTGTTACAGGCAGGTTTTTCCTCGCCACTGGTCTGGTTCCACTCTTTGTTCCTCTCCGCTGGCTGCCCAGTCCAGCCACCATGCGAGCCCCAAATAACACTCAGAGACTCTGTATTTGATACAATCCTGTTGGCCAGTTACTATCATTGTTTATGGGCTAGCTCTGTCTTAATTATTAACCCATTTCTACTTATCTTAGTATTTCCACGTGGTCATCTTATCCAAGCACGGCAGTCCAGCACCTTGCTTTCTCCATGCTCCACATGCTGATTCCTCCTCACTACTTCCTCTTTCCTCCTTGTCTCCTAGCCCTGCCTATCTTGCTTTCCCATTGGCCAAACAGTGCTTTATTCATTAACCAGTATGAGAAACATATTTACAGAATAACATCTCCCATCAGAAAACATAATTGTGAAGTGCTGAATGACTCAGTGGATAAAAAGAGGAAAAGAAAAGTATTCACCAGAATAGGTATCAACTGAGGGATGCTGGTTTTCTTGCTACAACTCAAAATATTGTACCTTCATTTTGCTTGAAATTAATTGTCTAAACATATCAAATAAAATTCCTTAAAAATATTATAGTACAGAAGAATTCAGCATTAGTATAGATGGAAAGTATATCCTTTATACCAGGCATGGCTAATAAAAAGTATTTGAGTTTGGTAATCATTTCCCCAGTTTCTTTGTGTAAAACTGAAGTGAACTATTGCAATAAGCAAACTCTCATTGTCAGAAGCATAATGAATGTTTACTTTTGAGTTTTGACAACTTAATGTGAGTGTTTTATTTAAGTGGGGTTTCCTCCGGTCAAGGACTCAGATCCTGGTTACTTTTCATTCATTGGTAGCTCTGCCTATTTTTTTTTAACCAATCCAAGAGGATGACAAATGAGGGGGTTCTGTAACCACATTGGAAATGAAACACTCAACCCTGCCACCCTGTCAGTTGTGGCTTTGAGATATCCAGACTATAGACAAATGAAGCCTGAGAATACTGTGTGCCTGTAACCTTCAAAGACGCAGCTGGTGTGGAGGAAGCTTGCCTGTCTATGCTCTATATGCAGTATGCAGATGTAAAGGACTATCTCATCCACTGGAACATTAGTAGGTCTGCACTACTAAAAATGTACATTTCTCTCTACTCAAGGTCCTCCTGTGACTTCTAAGAATATAATACTCTGTAGGTATGTCAAAATGACCCCTAATGCTACATAGTAAGCATGATATCAAAATTTTGAGCTTTTCTAGCTCATAAAAACATAACTAATTTAGCCCCCTGCCTATTTTTAACAGAATATTTGGGAATTTGATTATTACAACCTAGTTATTTCTAAAAGTGAGTTACACTTCCACAGGGCACTGCTAAAATGCACAGAGGCATTTTAATTGCCTATGAATATTCAAAACCTCATTATTGTTGCAGTTTATAATTATCAAATTCCCTTGACAAAAATGTGAAGCCCACAATAAAAATAAGATAATCCATTTAAAAGTGTTGACATTCATGTTAAAACATTGTACTTTAATTCTTGACTATTGAGTATATATTGTAGCAATTCATTTTGGGGCAAAGCTTATATTATACTGTTTTTCCCATCCAAAGTACAGCCTGCTGACTGCATGTATTTCCTTCATATGGCATAACACATTTCACACAAAATGGTCTGTGCATTAAGCTGATGCAAACCTCAAACTGAAACTTGGAATGGATATTAACATTTGTGCATACTACATACAAAATCAGAATCTGGAATCTCTTTCATGCTTTTGAAAGAATTACTCTTGTGGTGTGATTATGCAAAACCATTTGCCATTTTAAGCTTTGGCTAAATAGAAAAGAGTGTACTGAAAAATATTATTTTGTAAATAGCTAGACAAACAACTTTGTTTGGCCATCAAAAGACATTCAGAGTTGCAGCTGGGGGAACAACACAGGCCAAAACCAGGCACTCTGAACATGGGTGTCAGCTAGGAGGACTGGGCAGTCTATAGGGCCTCTGGCAGTGGAACTAGGATGTAACCCTAGTGCACAAACTGACTTTGGGAGTCCATTTTCCATGGAGGGATACTCTCTTAGTCTAGGCCCTGCCCCAATGACTTGACAGATTTTGATGATCCCTCATGGAAGACTTCAACCTCCTTGGGGAGTGTATGGAGATGGGATGGGATGGGATGGGAGGGTGGGGGGAGCATGGGAGGATGGGAGGGAGAGGGAACTGGGATTTATATATAAAATAAGATTGTTTCTAACTTAAATAAAATTTACAAAAAATAAAAAAGTTATCTAGAGTGACTATTTAAAAAAAAAAAAGCGTGAAATGCCATAGAAGAAACCCATTACTTTATATGGTAACAAAGAAACATAGTGCCCTGCTGACAAAAAGAAAGACATTCAGAAGAAAATTTATAAAGAAAAATCATTACCCAAGTAGCCTCCAGATTCTGGCATGTTTAATTTAAATATCTCCAGACCAGTTGAGTTGTTTTCATGCTTGAAGGGCAGCTAGCCTGGTTATCCATGACTGTACAAGAAAGAACCTGCTTCAAACATGATAGAAGGTAGAAACCAACATTCAAGGCTGTTTTCTGACCTCCACAGCTTACTGTTATCTGAAATAACAGTAAGCAAGGCATTCACACGTGTAATACACTTATACAAATATAAGCAGATACACACATACATCATTTAGCCTATATTAGCCATGTTTTTATTGTGTCGTCAAGATTGCACAATGATACTATCAAGTTGATGATAATACATTCAACTAGAAAGACAGCAAAATCTACAAACATAACACAGTGCAGAAGTTTAGTGGAAGAACAAAGAGCACTTGTTTATTTTTTTTGCTTAGAGCATCAGAAAAGGCTGTTCTGAGAAATGTATCTTGATTGGAATAATGAAAGACAACTTTAAATTACTCAGCTAAGCACTACTATGTCTGCAATAGGTTGTTCAGAGTTAAAGGAAGGAAAAACCAAGTGGAAAATATGAGGGAATACATATGGAAATGAAAGCTTGGCTCTTGTTGGAATATAAACACTGGAGGTAAAGCCCAGTCCAAGCATGTGGCCTGATAGAAGTTTGGGGTAGGTAACCTTTCACTGGGGGAGGAAGGAATGATATTCAGAAGCTACATCTATAAATGACAGCTGTGAGGTCTTAAACTTAGTACTTGCAGTATTTGGTAGATCATGAAAACCTAAAGCAAGGGGCTCCAGTACTACATGGTATTTCTCTATAGCAGAAGGGTAGGATAAGAAGACATCCTGAAATATGTATTAGCTCATTCTTCCCCCTTTCCAAAACCCTTAAATCTGAATATCTGATTACTGTTTGACTTGGGAATGTGAGAGACAAGCTGTTTCATCATGCAGATTTTTGTTTGTTTGTTTTTGTTTGTTTTGTTTTGTTTTGGCCTGTATCTTTCTTCTCTATCCCATTGTTATAAAAAACCAATGACATAGAAAATCAGTTAAGTATTTCTGTTTTAATAAACATATAATCACACAACCATCATAGAAAAGACAGCACATGATACATTTATTTAGCAAAGAAAGATTCAGCAACCCTGACCAAGACACAAAGTAAACCCTAGGTTCCCTATGGCATAGATTTCAAAGTCTATAAAACCAAAAATTTAACAACAAAGTTTAATCACAGTCTAACTACCCAGGAACTGAATAACACTCTTAGAATTATTCATGTCTTAATTTTTAGTTGAAAGAAAGATGAGAACTCAAGAGCATTTCAATAGTTACACACAAAAGTAGTGACATACTATGATAAGAAGCATGGCTTTCTAAGTTTTGAGAGGAACAATCCAGGCCTGGAAATGTACACTCACATAGGAAGTGTCCCTGAAGATTAGGCAGGATAGCTCATGAATTTCTGCGGATTGACTATCAATTATTCTTGTTTGTTTAAAGTTAAAGTTGAAATGCCAGAATATCCTATGATCACATTAAATATTTAACATTTCTGTCGACAGAAAGAAGTTGAGAAAATAACAACAAATCACAAAGGGAAAGTAAGAATTTTATACCTCAATGAGATTTTATAGATGGATAAAATGGAAGATGCCCGTAGACAGCACATAATTTTAGAAGGATTTAAGAAAAAAGAATGGTACAAAGCCAAGCCAAGACCCTATTTCAAACACAGTGGGAAAAAAAAAGAATGAAACAAGAGGCTATAATCTGACATCTAGAAATATGACATAAAATGATAATTAATACCAATGATTATTAGTAGAAAAATAGATACAAATTTTAGCCTGATGCCACTTTTTTGCCAATATAATTTTGAGTTAATATTATTGAACATTTACTCTGTTGGAGGGCTAAGTTCTAAATGCTTAATGCATATTACCAAATTTGATACAACAATTTTATAACCAAGACTGTCTTTTCATCATTATCTTGTAAATGGTAAAATTGAGATCTGTGAAGGCTATGTAATTGTTCCTGGCAGTAGATTTTGAACAAAATGAGAAATATTTAATATATTCTCAGTTTAGTAAGTACAGCAGATTAGAATTCTCATAAACACCTTGTACATAAATAGGTACAATTTTCCTAGAGTTCAATTTCACAGCATGAAAACAAAAAGCTTTAAAATCTCCAAAATTTTTAAATTGTTCCATCTCTCTGGTTTTGTACATAAGTGGCTCAAGGATGGTTCAGGTTTGTTCACTGGGATTCTATGAACAGAAGCAGTTTCACAACTCAATATTTGATTGAAAATATTTGGTTTCCAGTATATATACTAAATGGTCATTTAAAATAATTCATATAAACAATATATAATAAAATAGGGGAACATGATGAAACAATAAAAAGAAGATTTAGAACTATAAAAATAAAAAGACAGATTGTTAAATGACTTTTTTAAATACATGTCCACATCCACACAGAGATGTACACATATTCACAAGAATTAATGAAAAATCAATCTACATCATAATAGAGATGCTGTGAGTCATTTGTGGTGTACTTTAGTTTGCTCTGTATAAGTTTTACAATGAAAATATTAATCTTTTAATTACAAAGTGGAGATTAATTTCTAAAGTGAGCATTCTATAATTCTTAGATGGGATGCAGAGGCAGGTGCAATCAACATTGTCACAAAACGACAGCTGTTATCAGACACTGGGTCTCACTTTAAGTTAATGAAAAAAGCTTTCTATCTAGCAGATGTGTAAACAGGATCTTGATTAATGGATATGCTTAGTGCTCATTTTTTCCACCCACATTAGCCTTTGATTTGTTCTTTTATTGTGAGAAAATCCTGCCGAACGCATCACTTCTGATTGTTAAAAGTATAGGACAGTTTTCTTTCTGCCAAGTGGGGTCTGGGTTAAAGATGGCGTCTAGATGTCATCCGGATTTCCACTGATTTGTTTTAAACTCTCCTGGAAAGGCACCAAGCACATCTGCTTAGAGAAAAAATCTTGCTCTGGTAGGTTGTAGATAAAATAGTTGAACACAGTACAGGAAACTACAGGCAGCAGGTCTAGTTTTGATGATGTCAGATTAGGTGATGTCTCTAAGTCACATTCCTGAATGATGAATTCTTCCTTAATTTCATTGGGACTGGTGGTCTGTTGGGGAATTAGGGCCAGTAGCATCCACTGTAGTTGCATTTCACTGAAACATGATTGTTCATTTTAAGTTATTGCTTGACCTAGAGATCTGTGCATGTCACTTCCTTAAATTTAATAAAATATTTCAGCAGAAAAAAAATGAAAAAATATTGTATTTGTATTAAACATGAATATATATATATTAGCAACTCATTATCACCTAAAATATGTAATTAGGGAATTATTGTTTAAATGGCACTTCTGTTTCATTAGCAATAAAGTTATCAAGAAATGATTTGGGTTTATAGAAATGCTCAAAATCTATGAGAAAAAAAATGACATGATTGTAATTAAGTTTTACTGACTTCAGTTTTCTTGTGGATTGTATGTCATGGAACAAATCCCTCACAGATACAGAGTTGGCAAGGATTACTGTGCAGCCTTTACTATGTTGTTCAAGCACAACTACAAACCTACAAACTAAGCCTCCTTTGTTATTTTTAGTTTCTTCTTTGATTTTTATGTGAAGGATTCCCAACCATATGTGCATACTGGAGTAATCTAGTAATTACATGGTATACTGGAGAACAGTGAGTCTTTAGGTGGTGCACTCCAGCTATGCAATCTTGCAGACTTCATTTCTTGATTTTAGGTTGAAGTCAAAGTTAAGACTACCTCATAGCCTTCTTTCCTAGAACAAGACTCCTTGGAGTCTTGGCTCAGCTAAATGTCACAACTCAACAGAAATTAACAGTGGTCACACTTCCATACAGTACAAACCAATACTGAACAGCATCATAAGAATCACTTTCTTACTTACTTTTGATGACTCAGCAAAATGATGACTTGGGATACAAAACTTAAGGTAGACCTATCAGCTATTAGTTTCTGTCATTGTTTTCTACAGATTTATAAAGCTCCCTTATTTACCCACTCCAACATATCGTTTAACCAATTCCATGGATGTACTTAATAACAAAGTCTAATTCAAAATAAGTCTCAAAAGAGTGTGTGTTTTTTCAGGGATTACCAATTGGCCCTAGACAATCAATTGTTCTGCTAGTCCTGAAAACCTACACACAAGTAATATCATATGGCTTAAAAAGATTATATTTATAAAAGATGCCATGAATTTGAAGGAGAGCAGGAAAGCACAAGTGGAGGGAGGAAACAGAAGGGAGAAATATAATTACATTAGTATCTCAACAAACAACAGAAAAAATTCATATTGACCTTTTGGAATTTCTTTGATTTAATGTCCCCAATCTTGCTAAATGGTGCATGCCTTGGAGGTTATAGATTTAACCCAGGTTATTTCCAAATAAATCCAATTCAAACATCTTCATAACTGTGTACACACTCACATAATTATACCATTGAGGTCTATTTCACATTTTTCTTTTCACATAAATTAGAAAACTCTCTTTTTTATAAAATCAGCTTTCAATCTAAACATTACTATCCATTGTCTATATCAGTTGATTTAGCACAGATTGACAACTGACAACAGCAAACTGCCACCAGCCATTACAGTGACCCATATCCTGCATTGACTTTTCAGCTAACTATGCTGCTTTTATATTTGGCAAATAGATACTTACTTAATATAGTACGTTCTCAAAATTTTAAATGCTATGCAATTTCTGAAAAATGAAATGTCTTTGAACTGGAATAATATCCCTTTCATAATCTGAACTCCTTCATTAGTTATTTTTCAACATTACCCTTTTATTTCTTACTTTGAATTAAGCAAAGTTATTTCAAGACACAAATAAAAGAGGAATAATTATAGCTGTACTTCTGTTTGTATTTATGAAAATGGATGTATTTTGAAAATAAGCACTGAAAAATGCACCCGCGGCCTCAATTTACTTAGGCAAAATAGAATAATATAAATTAGACTGTGAGCTGAAAAGAAATTACTGCATTGTGCCTTTTCTTACCTCAGCCCTCACTGCTCAGTTTTCTTCCAGTTCTAATTCCTACAGAGAATTCAGAATCCATTAGCTGCAGCACAAAGAGGGATAAAAGGGAAAGGAAACTTGGTCATACAGAACGCGAGAGGAAGAAAGAGAAGATTGAAAGAACTTTTTCAAAGGTGCCACAATTTGTAGACCCCCCATTCTCTTTTGACCTTACCCTGGATGTTCTGAGATACTCTACAATGGGACATAGATGAGTGCAGCAGGGCAGAGTTTTACATTTCAGTAAAAATGTTCCATGAGGACCCAAAAGAATTTATCCCCTGCCTAATCCAAAGAGCACAAGCTTTCATCAAGGCTTCATAAATTTGATATTATGATTCCCAAGTCACTGTTAGGAAATTTGTCACTCTCAAATTCTGAGGCACATCATCCTAATGCATTAATGGAGGCTGTGGAAGGAAATGAACATACCTAAAGAGACAACTTGAATTTTCCATCTTATTCTTTTTTCCTAGACAGTCTGTTGTGGCCTTTGGTATAAAAAATGATTTTTAACCGCAAGTTCTTATAACTTAGCCAGCTTTCTGTCAATGTAACAACAAAACTAAGAATATTGTCTTAAAAGGACAAATAGCTTGTTTGGATTTAGCACATTCTCAATGGCTACTGGAGTAGCACATCATGGAGGAGCATACAACCCAGAAAGCCAGGTTATAAGTGAGGAGTGGGAAGAGTCTGATGTTTCCCTATATTCTCCATCAGACCCCAACCTTTCAAGCCCCCACCACCTTCCAGTAGTTACACAGACTGGGATCAAGTTTTAATTCAAAGGCCTGCACTAAACTATAGAACTTGATATGTACTCTCACCTCTTTGGTATACACTTTTTATACTCTTTGACATGTTTCTTCTTGTTTTTAAAGAATGTATGACAAAGGAAAATGCAGAAAGGAAGGTCCTTTTTTGAATATGTGGTTCATGGTTAGGGTTTGAGGTTTGAGGTGGGGAAGGCAAGGCACATTGCTTCTATAGGCAAGGAGAAAAGATGAACCCTAATGCCCATGGTTTCTACTTTTCCTCTCTATTCAATCTTTGATCCTAGCCTTTGATGTGGTTTCATCTCCATTTAGAGCGTTCTCCTTTCCATTAGGAAATACTACCACAGGCATACCAGAAGTGTGTCTCTCAGAGTTGATGATGAAGATTACCCATCACGAGAGCCAATGATGGTAAGGCATGGATTATTCTCTTCCTCACTGATACAGTTATTTATGAAGACATTTACCTGGTCCAATACTTAAAATGGCTATTTTAATTATAGCTGATTAATTATAGCTGATTAAACCATTGGCAATAAATACAAAATGCTATTAAAACATATTATTGAATATATATGTACACACATACATATATATATGTATATATATATATATATATATATATATATGTTAGTGTATGTGACATGGTATAGAATATTATGTAACTAAATTTATTGGAAGTACCCAAATTGAAAAAGGAGAGGTGGCTTGTTCAGAGTCACATAATTGCTAGATTCTCTCCAGAGGATGATGCATTGATATAATAGATTGAAAAAGATAACCAGAAAGGTTGGTAGAGCAAGGAAGAAGACAGAGTAAGGCAAGAACAATAACTGGGAAAGAAATGAGGAAATTTAATAGTTCTAGGATAAGAAAGCTCTTTTTGGTAGAACATTTACCAAGAGTACCTAAGGCCTTGGGGTTTGTTTGTTCCTGGTTCTCACTGAAGAAGTCTCAGACATATAAATAGTAAGTAGTTGTCTGTGCTTCATTGAACTATTGTGGACATTTCCCCCATTGTTGATAGTGACTTGAAGATACATGTAGATGAGTGCGTATATGTATATTTATGAACGTGAATCTATTCAGTACTATAATTTATACACACGTGTAAATACTGAACTGAGTTCTCTACCCCTTTCATTCCCTCTCTTTTAAATGATCACTTTGCTTAACTATTTTGCAAGTATGACCACACCCTTGTGAAGAAGCTGTCAACTTACAAAGCACTTTTAACAACAACAATGATGACACTTAGTTGAAAACTTACCTAGTACTAGGAGGGATGGGATCTCAAGTTTAGAGAACAGAATTGCTAAGGGTTTTACCTGCCACAGTGCTCTGCCTAACTATCACAACTCTCTTCTCAAGGAAGTTATATGGATCTTGCCTCTTACTCGACAGATGGAGATTCTCAGGTTTAAGGTTAAGAGACTTGCCAGAAGGGCTTCTAATTCCAGACACAAAATCACCTCCACTAAGGTGTTAATTATGATTTGAAAAAGTCGAGGAAGGTTTCTTGAAAATGCAAAAACTAAGTTCAGTCTCTTGGCCTGGAATTACCCATGTTATCTCTATTCATATTGCATCTCAGTCAAAAATTTCTGGATCCTAAATTTTATCCCTAAATTTTTAGGGGGATTAAGATCATTTAATATATTCATATATACACATACTCATTATCTCTTTGGGCACACACACATACACACACACACGCACACGCATGCACACACACACACACACACACACACACACACACACACACACATATATATAGTGTTGAATTTATCCTTGAAGAATGTGTTTATATGGAAATGTGAAATATATTTACACAGAGTACAAAGTTATATATGAAAGGAATCCATATGCATGCTTTCCTTCTCTACAACCTTTCACTGACAGAGTGCTCTGTCTTATATTATACTCTTTCTCCCAGGAATCCTTACAAAACCAAATCCACAACTCACAGCACTATGAAAACTCGAAGGCTGAGCTCAAAACTTGACTCCTTCTGCAATTTATGAAAGGACAAACTGGTTTGCACCTACTGAGCCATCAGTCTAGGAAGAAAAAAAAGCACAGGAAACACTGAGGCAGCTCTGACAAATACAATGTACCTGTCAGCTGCCAGCGTGCAAGCATGTAGAAACTGGAGAGTTGAGGACATTAAGTCACTCCAGTTTCTCTTCTGTCGAAGGTGCGTCTAGAAGCAAGTGTGGATCTGAAGAGGCAAGAATAACCACTAGTTTTTCAATATCATATAATTGGAATTAAGAAAACATGTAAAAAGTAATCATTCCATTCATGGCTTAGCTTTAGTTGTTCTGTGCTTATGAAATAATAATATTGGCAATTGTTAACTGTGTGTCACTCATGGTCTTAAGAACTTAAGACATTAATTAACATGACAGATGTTTCCATTATGACAGAAGGAATTTCAGGACTACCACAGAAAACATATGCTGATGGGTAACTTCCTTAACGTTTCCATGATTAAATTTACAGTTGCCGTTGAGTTAAGTTCTTAATGGAAAATTTCTTTTCTACAAAGATAAGGAACCAATTCTGGTTAGTTTCCTAAATGAGCAAAGGTGACCATCCCACAACTCAGCCAATACCTTGACATCTATAATGGCTGGAGTCATGTCCAGCTAAGCTATACCTGAACCCCTAACCAACAGAAGCTCTGCAATGATCAATACATGTTGATTTAAGCAACCAAGCCAGTAGCCCTTTGATACATAGCAGTAAAAAAAAAAGAATACCATTCTTTGTTGGTATGAATGATGGAGCAAAGGCCTCACAAGTCTTCTTTTCTTTTGCAATCTACCACACCTTTATGCTTAAAATTGTCTTTCCCTTTCTCTGTAAAAAAAAAGTGTCAGCAAGGTGAACAGAAAAGGGAAACACTAAAGGAAGGGGAAGAAATATGTGAGCTCCTCAAGCATATGCTAGACAAAGGGAATGGAGTTATAACCTCATTTTCCCTGGGCTGATGAGCTGGGTACCACCATGATCAATAATATTAGTCTCAGAGACATCAGCTGAAGAAATGCAAAACCTAGGGGTAACAGATAAGGCCATCAGAAACATCAGTCCCTGATAGGAATGAGTTCCCAAATAAATGGAATGACCCCCTTTCAATACAGCTTATAGCATGAACAGGACCATTGTTCTACCTAGACTCCCTCAGGCAAAAGGGAACTCAGGCAGAAGAAAGAACACTTCCTGTGCCTTGGGAAAGAGGTTTGGTGATGACACACACTTTCTCTTGGGAAAGAAATTGGCTCAAAATGTAAGAAGCAATTTTTACTTGGAGTGTTGAAAGTTTCTTTTCTCACCGCAATTGCACTTTTATCTTGGAAGCTCATACAATACAGATTTCAGCTGCCTTTGCACTAAGATTTTCATTAAAACACACATGCTGCATGCAGTATTTTGATCTTGGAGCTGCTTCATATGTTAATAGTCTTACTTTCTATTTGCAGACTTGGCATCTCTCTTATTTGGTGGGCGTGATGAAGAAAAAAAGAAGGTCGAGTGGTGGGAGGACAGAATGCCCTTCAGTGAACAATGCACACTGCTTCTAAACAGGCTATTATCTGCTCACTCAGCCATGGTCAGCGATCATATATATATATATATATATATATATACATATATATATATATGTATATATATATATATATACATATATATATATATGTATATATATATATATATATATATATGAGTTATAGTCGACTTCTGGGACAGTAATCCTCTATTAAAAAAGTCACTTGGCATTCTTTTTCTTTTCTTTCTTTCTTTTTTTTTTTTTTTTACAAAAAATTGTAGACTTCTTAGGAGGGGATCATGAACTCCTTTTTACTTAAGCTCTCTATGACAGGAATATACTAGGCCAAAATAAAAAGGGGATTGAAACCCCTGCTATGATGATCATTCAGTAGCTAATCTCTGATCCCAGGCTTCTGAGAAATAAAATCTCTGTTGAGTAGATATCTGATGTCTTCCAGTTTCTTTGTACACTAATAAGAACACTCCCAAAGAAAATCCAGTTTCGTAAAACAGTAGCCACCCCACATCAATCCTGAAATAAGTAAAATGCATAAAAATGTGTGCTGTCAAAATTCAAAATCATTAAATTATGAAGGATGTATATGTTTTTGTGTATGTTGGAGATCAAGATTATATTAAAGTACAATATGAGGAAAGACACACACTCTCTCTCAGAGAGAGAGAGAGAGAGAGAGAGAGAGAGAGAGAGACAGAGACAGAGAGAGAGAGAGAGGAGGGAATCAAAATATAAACTAGAAGTGATGAAATCAGAGAATGAGTAAAAAGTTATCCCTTGCTTTTTTGAATGTCAGCATCAGCTTTCACAGAGACATAAAAGGGAATGCTAAACTCTAATTAATGTTGTAGTGTTTTTCTTTTTAAATAAAATCTTATATCCCAATGTGTGCTTCTAGATGTGGATGCTGGCAACTGACTCAGTTCTTCCACAAGAGCAGTTTATGATCTTAAACATTGACCTATATCTTTAGTCCCAGATTTCTGTTTTAAGGAAAGGTATTAATTACTTTATAACTCAAATGGCTATAGTAACTGTCAAAGTCAAACTTGTAACAATTTACTGATTAAAAAAAAACTTTATACGTTTAGAAAGCATGAAAATTAGATTTCTACCCCTTCATCTGACTTTCTCTTTTATCTGCCTCCCTACTTAAATCTCACACCATATTAGTTCTGTTTCCCCTTCATACCATCTGCACTTTTTTTGTTTTGAACTATTGCACACTTATGCTTGGTTTTCAGAAATCACACAGAGCAATTGGCAACCACCTTCCAATGGGAAACCTTGCATGGCTGTAGTAAACTGTCAAATAAGGAAATAATTACTGCCACTATATCCTGACCTCATTTTGATTTTGTTTCAGCAGCCACCCATACTCCTGGTGTCTTTATGTGTATGTACACTTTTATTAACTGTAACAGATTCTGTGGGCACTTAGGACACAGAAAATTCACACCTTACTGTGTGTGCTCAGGTTCCTTTCTTTGGATGATATTTATTGAACTCTTACTTTATAGCATCTTTGACAATAAGCTGTCCTATTTACTACCTTACAAGTATTTTCTATGGAATCACTGGCAGAAGTCATCATTGTTAACTGAAACCTTTTTCAGTATCAATACTCTGGTAGCTGTTAATTTTTTCTTCAATCAGTAGTCTTCCTGACTCCTAAGCTGTTGTCCAGGGTTGAGGAAATGATTAGAACAATGAAAAGGCTGTTTGCACAGTCCAGGTGATTAGTGCATGACTCAGAGCCATTAAAATATTCACAGGTGTTTTTGACTCTCTCCTTTTCTATTGTGCCTGAATCGAAAGGTGATCGACCAGTGGTTTTCAACCTTTCTAATGCTGCAGCCTTTTAATACAATTCCTCATGCTGTAGCAAACCCCTACATAAAAATATTTTTGGTGCTATTTCATACGTGTAATTTTTGTCAATGTTATGAATTTTAATGTAATGATTCCTGTTTTCCAATGGTCTTAGGCAATAACTGTGAAAGGATATTTGACCCCTAATGTGATTGCAACTCATTGACAGATTGACAACTGATGTAATAAACAGTTGCCTCAGCTGCCATCTTGATGCTTCATGGAAATTGACCATGGCAATTCAGGAAACAGTAGTTTGAGAATGGTGTATGGCAAATCTTAAACTCCAAAATCTAGAATGAGCCATGCTCTCATTTACTTGTATAAAATTGCCATTTCCTTTATGGTGATATTAAACTTGTAAGAATAGAATACAGAGACATGGTTATTCAACATATGTTTATAAGTGTAATACAGGAGAGGCAGAGGCTGTTAGAGGTAGGTGTTTCCCCTGGCCGGTCTGATCCCAGAGCCACCCCAACGCCAAATAACAAACAGAGATACTGTATTTAATATAATGCTGTTAGCCTGTTACTAGTTCTGTCTTAAAAATTAACCCATTTCTATTAATCTAAGTATTTCCACGTGGTCTTATCTTACCAGAGAGAGGGCACGGTGTACTACCCTGTAGGTCCTCCATCTTGAATCTCCTCCCTACTACGTCCTCTCTCCTCCTAGTCTCCTCATCCTGCCTATCTTGCTTTCCTATTGTCCAGCAGTGCTTTAGTCCTTTAGTCATTAACCAGTAAGAGAAACATATTTACAGAATGACATCTCCCTTCAGCAGAGGCCTTCATTTACTTTGAGAAAATAGAAAACTTGGTAGTTCTAGAACTGAGATAACCCAGCCCACCATTCTCTCTCTCCCTCCCTCCCTCCCTCTCTCTCTCTCTCTCTCTCTCTCTCTCTCTCTCTCTGTGTGTGTGTGTGTGTAACAATAACAAATAAAGAAAAAGAAGAAGGGAGCCATGTGGACACACATGGCTGGGGTTACAGGTAGGAAACGGAAGGTAGCAAATTTTATAATTACATTTTAATTGAAAGAATTAAATAATACTTGTAGTATATAAAGTTACTCAAATGTAATTATTTCTCACTGCAGGATTTCTTTGACTTAAAGATTGATCTCAATATTGTCAGCTATAGGCTGAGTGTTAATATAAGAAAATAATTCTCAAATATTGGTAATGTCTTTACATAAAAATAACTATTCAAAGTATATAACTGTATAATTTGTTAATATATTTGATTTGTCTATGACCTACCTAGTGCACTGATATTTATTATATTTTTTATGTTGTTGTAATTATTTATATTACTTTGGGCACAAACTATTGCCTGTGTGCTAGATCGATCCCACTGCTTGATTTTGTTTAAAAAATCTTTGGAATATTAAATAAGAATTATGAAGAAATGGCTTTCATGAATTGAGAGGGGCTTGTGTAGTCCTATTTCTACCTGAGTATGTAAAGAGTTCATTATTTCTGGACAAAAAAGACATTTTCTTCATTGGTTTAGCCTCTGATAAGTTTCCCATGGTACTCCAAACAACCTACCACCAATTCACCTACAAGCAGTGCTAGTGAAACCCTCTGGCTCTCTCTCTCTCTCTCTCTCTCTCTCTCTCTCTCTCTCTCTCTCTCTCTCTCTCTCTCTCTCTCTCTCTCTCTCTCTCTCTCTCTCTCTCTCTTTCTCTTTCTCTCTCTCTCTCTCTCCTTTCTCATACATTCACTCCCACATTCCCTCTCACATATATACAAACACTTGCACATACATACATATACTCATACACACTCACACTTACATATTCAACAAGACATAAAAGTGAAGGGGGAATAATAGTTCAAAGAGTAGGAAGATAAGGAGGCATGGGGAAGGAGACAAAATATGATAATAGGAGTGAATATGATAAAAATATATTATGTTATATTTAAAAAATTGTGAATAGTTAATAGATGCTAATAAAAGGAAACATCTCTGAAAGTCTTACAGAAGAAAATATGAAGTAGATATAGCAAAGAAAGAAGGAGAGCATGGTACAATATGAAGTTTTCTCTAATGAACTGGCTGGATTCTTTATGCAAGCTATATGAACTAGTAAGAGAAAGACAATAGAAACACTCATTTAACAGGTTCTGGAGTATTTAAACTTTCTTCTTTCAGTCATATCACAGTAGATTCCTTGAGCAGCTTGGCATTTAAAGTGCATATATATTTTTTTAAAAGTTAGGAGGGCAGGTTAGTTAATACTGAAATGCCACGAGCTTATTTTTCACCACTCTTACATACCTTAACCAAAAAAAGGGGAACATGGTATCATGTATACAGAACAAATGGACTTTTCTCTCACTTATTCTAAGGGTTCAGTAACTACACCTTAGATTCAACTTCTTGTTCCCTATTCTTGAGGATCAGGAGTAGCCATACCTCAGATTCAGGTCTGTTGTTATTTAGAATTAGACAGCCAAACATCCTACTGTAGCCACAGCTTTGATCTTTAGGTCTTATGACTTGCTGAGTACAGTTTTGAACTCTCTGTCCTTGGAGGGCAGCCATCTTTATGGGCACTGACAAATTAAACAAATCCCCCCTTCTTAATTAAACAATACCTATTCTTCTGTTACAGGACAGAATGAATATGTCTGTCTTAGGTTGTTTTCCACCTTCCAGCTTTACCCATCATGGGAAACACACATTCAGTCATGTGTGTCCTGTCTTAGGTTGCCTGGAGGTAAAAAGACTTTACCTGTCCTTGACTACCAGCCTCTGTAATAAAGAACATTAGGGCATAGTGCATAACTCAATGCCACACACCTCTGAGCCGACTTTTCATTGAGAGTTCACAAGCAAGCTTGATAATGCATAGGCTTTCGTGGTCACAGCATCTCCTGCAAAAGGAGAGGATGAATCAAGATAAAATGACCTTTTAAAACTGGTCTTGGATGCCCTGAGTGGCTTTAGCTATACCAAAATCTAAATCTGCCTATTTAATTACATTGTATCTAATGTTTAATATTCATCATGTCTAATTCTTAACAGAATGATTTCTGACTTTTTCATCTCTAAACAGTTACCTAGTATAGCAAAGGTTGTAAACATTAATGATTCCAGTATGACTATTAACAATTGACAAAAAATTGACTATATTACAATTCTTATAATTTAAATTCAATCAAAGGACAATAAAATGACCTCATGGTGAATGAATTATGAATAACCCCACAATTCCGAACCTTTTCTTTTTCCCTCTTTAAAGTCCAATGCACTGCTGCTTATAATTTGCAAAGATAAGTTTGAGATACCACAATCCTTGCATATTAAATATTAGCTACAAAACTTTTGTCCATTGTGTGCTCAAATACTGATGAGGGGCTTTTGTCACACATCACGTGCATAATAGCTTTCAATTTTCCCATGATGTGGTGTAGCTAAGTGTTAAAGGTTCAGTCCTTGTCTGGATCCCAAGATGAAAACTCATGGGTCATGGAAATCAATGCAGCAGGCTTGTTGAGAAACTGGAAATCTTGAACAAAATCTCCTTTCCTTCTGAAAAATCTCAAACCAATTGTTTTCTTTCTTTCTCTGACTGTAGAGTCAATGACATCAGGGGGTCAGAAACAAGGTTTAGCAGGTATCACTTGAATTGACTGGGACAGGTTCCTGCAGTCTCAGGTTTGGTTTTCCTGTTCCATTCATCTCACCACATGGTCTGGCAGCCAACGGGCCTCATTTTCTTCCTATGAGAAAACACGATCATGCCCTTGGCCTGATATTAGGACAGGATTGGGTCCTTTCCATAGTCTAGTTCATGGATCTTTCTGTTTGACTTGAGTAAAAGTTGCTCAAGTTCCATCATGACAGAATCTGTCCACGGCAATTTTCTCATGAATTTTAAATGAAGAGTGTATGATTTAGTGCATCATGTGGAGACTGGGAACACAAATCCCCTCTTTTTATTTTTTGAGTTTATATTTTCAGAGCTCCATAGCACGTTAATTGCATGCTCCATTTGAGTCAGCGTTTGTCTAGCAGCTTCTCTGAGCTGTCTAGATGAAGTAGTGTTATGACTGCCATTAAGAGTCTCACTGAGGGGGTCAAGATCACTAATAGACAATTTTAAGTAGGGTCATAATTCCCAATAATTTTTGAAAGTTACTTAAGTTGTAAGTAGTCTTGTCTGATCCAAGCGGCAAACCTTTCATTTAGTTCACATGGTCTCTTTTGTATTCACACAGACACCTTTCTAGATGGGACCTAAAACGGCTGCAGGCCACTGAGACTTTTTCTCAATAGCTTTTCTCAAATCTTATAGTAACCTTAGTTCTCTCAATTACTTTTTTAACCACGAAAATTAGGAGGATTTCTGTAGCCTCTGTTCTGCTAATGCTATTGAACCATCTATACAGATTTCTCTGGCTCTCAGGCTGTGCTGGCCTTGGCCATTTTCCACTGACCCGTTCTGGAGGCCAGCTGTGGGAGGCGCAGGTCGCCAAACCTTCCAATTAAGACACTGACCTGATGTCTTTTTTTGACTATATCCCAAGCAATTCAATCAGTACCATTTGTTAGGATTCGCACATTCACAATCACATTTCACACATGCATGTGTGTCCCCTTCATACATACAGAAAATACATACATACATATATACATACATATGTACATGCATCTATCTTTCAGCCCTCTTTTTCTCTAGTCCAAGATTAGGTTGTTGAAATAAAACATCCTTAATTGAAATCTCTTGTGATGCAGCTGCTATAGTTAACCCTTGAATTATGAGCATCCAAAATCTGAACAAATCCAAAGAAATTCATCTATGGTATCTTTTCTTCCTATAAGGTCTTAAGACAGTTTCTGACAGGTTACATTAATTTTTCCATATTCTTGCTGGTAATTAGCCATGGCAGCAGCTCCCAAGGCTGTGGGCTTCTAGGCTAGGCTTGGCCTCATCTGGCCTTTATATTCTGGGCCTGGGCTGTACTGTAGCTCATCTGTGACTGCAGCTTCTTGAAAAATCCACAACCACCACTGTAGCAACTTTGAGTTCTTGGCACCCACAGGTCCTGCTGACCTAGTGCATATGCAGGGTTGCACCTTTGTTTCCCCAAGCCCTGGTGCAGCTCTGAGATAGCTGCTGTGGTGGCTTCTGCAAGGGGGAAAGAGCCTTACAACACTTTCAAATTCTAAACATTTCTGTATTTGCTTCTGCTTACTCCAGCTCTCCTTGCTATTAAAATACATCCAAATAAATATATAGTAATTTGACTAATATTACTGACTCATATTTCCAATTATATACATTTTACTCTCAAGGTTAACTAACTCACTTTTTTTTAATCATCTGGCTGATATTTCTTTGTTTTACATCTACAAACTTACTCACCACATTTCACTTCTTTATCATATCACTAATACTTTCCTGTTTCATACCTACAATTATACATATGGATAACTAACCATAATGCACTTCTTTATCATCTGACTAATATTTTCCTGTTTCATATCAGCAATTATATACAGTTTTACTCCTGAGGTTCACTCACCAAGCACTCTATTCACACTTGTACACCTATGCTGTCTATTCCTCTGTGGAATCCATCACTTCTCTCTCCCATACTCAGTCCCTCATTTGGGCAGCTTCATGTCAGAAGTTGTCTTTGTGGGGCTGCAATCAGAACCAGCCAAGCGGCCTCCAATTTGTACCTGAATGGGGGTGTGTTGATGAGGAAAAGGCTACCTATAGACAATAAAGACAGAGAGACAGAATAAAAGGCAGGAGGACAGATCAGTTAACACTGAAATGTCATAAAGTGCATATTCCAACGTGTGTAATTAACTGCCCTTTTTAAGTCCTATACCTCAATGCTAATATGAAAGTGTTCCTTTTCTTTCTTTTGTTGTTGTTGTTGTTTGTTTGTTTTTTGTTGTTGTTACCATTGCTTTACATACATTTCAAAGTAAAAAGCTACAACAACAATAACAACAAAAACACCCAGTGCTACAAAGTTGTTCAAATGTTCTAAAATTATGTTTTCAAGTCACTTGTTTCATAGAAAGTCTTAAATGTTCCCTATCTTGGGTCATCTGTAGAACTGTCACAAATGTAATTATGTGACTGCTAGTGATTATAATCTCAGTTATTTAGCTGAAGCCCTACAAATTTTATAAGGCAATAAATCTTATTAAATGCTCCCTGGAATATCAGTTGATTCATTAACTTGTAATAAATGCTTTTAAAATGCAAATTAAATAATAGCTGGAAACACCTCAGTTAAATGTCACGAGGATATCAATTATCCACTACCAGGAGAGATCTGAGCTCTCCTCTCATCTAAAAAAGTGTGTGTGTGTAAACATAACAACCTGTAAGCTATTTGCTAGTGGGTGGGGTTGTGGGACTGTGTGCAGGAAGGCAGTGTTAGTAAACTAAATTTTAGCTGAAATTGATCAATTGTAAATCTTTCAATATGATTTTTTTTTGGAAAGTAACTCTGCACAACATCTCTTAAAAGCTACTTGAAAATATCCTGCCCTTAAATCAAAGAAATAGCTAGAAATCCACTTACAGGCACCACTATAGAGATACTCTGAATATGCAAGGTATGGTTGAATATCATTGGGTGAGATATTATCCTGGAAAGACCAATGGTCTTAATTATGGGTTTAGAAATAGCTTCATGACTAAGGGCACAACTTCTCTTACAGGAGACTCAGGCTATATGCTCTGCACCTGTAAGGAGACTTATAACTGCTTGTACCTCCTGTATTAGAGGATTTATAGCCCCTTTTCAGGCCCCTCAGGAGCTTGCTCATGTGGTACCCATAAACTTATGCAAGCACACATTAGAGCAATGGATAATTAAAAACTCTTGTTTTCATGTTATTTTTCAAGATATAAAACCACATTTTCAGCTTCATCTTTTTAAAACAAATTAATAAATCATTTAAAAAATCATCAATTTTTATAAATAAAAAAATCCTATAAAAATTAACCAAAGGAAAAATATTAATAGTACTTATGACTTAATAGTGTATAAAACTTACTAATTTGGCCTTTTGGAGTATGTGACAATGTAAAGAGTAATTTTAAATTCTCAGAAACTTAACACAAACATACACACCTAATTTTAATCTAGGTTGAACATTTTAGGGAAAATGAGGCATCATGGCATCGGTTGTTCTGAATCTGGCATATTTCACTTTTTTATGTATTTCACGTTTTGGAAAAATTCTAGACATATTTTCAAAATGGCTACACAGTGACACGATATTTCTACTTAACATGAGAGGGTCGCAAATACCACAAACAATTGTGAATGTGGAAAGAGACCGGTAAGGAGCAAAATAGGGATGGAATGGTGCTAGAGGGGAAAAGTTGAGTAAAATAGGGTATAAATATATATACATATATATATATACATATATATATATACATATACATATGTATATATATGAACTTGCCAAAGAGCAAATTTCATCAACATAGAAAAAGAAATCAGTTGATGTTGAATCATGCATATCCTAATGGAATATGAGCTTTTCCACTGCTAACAACTGGCACTAGGCTTCAGGAGAGAAACATCACAATGGGTAGTTATTGTGCCTCATGGCTGGAAATTTTATTCATAATATTGATTGATGCTAACAAATTCCTGTTGTCTAATCTAATGCAAAGACAATGGCCAGGTAAGGATCAATGTAAGCAGTGACTCATTTTTAGAATTGTCTATTTGATTCCAAATCACTGGTTAATTCTACTCGGGGAACAGGGTAATTATGAATAATCAGAGATTCCAGTAATTGATAATAGACAATTGCAGGGTCGGAACTGGTGGGTAAGAGCAATGCTCCTATGCTATGTAAACAGCTGTCATCATCTGGGAGCCTACAGGGGAATTAAAGTCCACACAGGACTTCTTGCATTTATAGTTCATTTGGAGAAAAGTTACTCACTTTTAAGAAATAAAGCTTCATTCAGATTATTAATTCATTTGGCAAACAGTTATTGAGTGACTAACCCTGTTCTGGGATGGGGGGATCTACAATCAATAAAATGCATCTTCTTTCAAGGCACTTTGTTTCTAAATCAGGTCTTTTAAACCCATTTCTCACCTTTCTGAAGCAGGACTCTTATAAAAAAACTTTAACATTATTTTAATTTTATAAAAAATTAAACATGGTAGGTAAAAAGTGATAAAATGGCCTTATTTGTGGAGTCATCCTATTTATCTCATCCTTATACTTTTCCTCCCCTTTTATATCTCAATTTATTTTTAAAGATTTAGTTATTTTATTCTTTTTTTTAAGTGTATGCCATCTTATTTTCACTCACAGGTATGTGCACCATATGCATGCCTGGTGCTTTGTAACTCCTGGAATTGGAGTTTCAGACAATTGTTAACTGCCATGTTGGAATTAGGAATCCAATCCTGGTCCTCTAGAAGAGCAGCCAGTGCTTTTAACCTCTGAGTCATCTCTCCAACCCCATATCTTCATTTCTAATTTTTTATTTTTCACACACACACACACACACACACACACACGATAAACTCACTCATAAAGTCCATAATATAGCTTGACTATGTGGTTTCTTTCTTGATTTTCAATTTGAATGATTGAAATGATCAATTTGAATGATCAATTTAGTTTATTTCATGAAAACAGTGTTCCCAATGTTTAGTGTGTACATATTGGTAACCATTATATCTTCTTGTTAAACTGTTTTTATTATTTCAAGATTTATTTTTATTTCATAGGTATGGTTGTTTCATCTGTATGTATGTCTGTGCATCACATGCATACAATGCCTGAAGAGGGCAAAGATGATGTCTGATCATCTAGAACTGGAGGTGCTGGTAATTGATTTTGGGTCCTCTGGAAGAACAGCCAGTGCTTTTAACTACTGAATTATTTGTCGTGCCCTTGTCCCAGACCTCCATTTTTAAGTATGTACTGATATTCCTTATCTCTTCTGACCAGTTTTGATTTGAAGTATACTTTATCAGATATTAATGTAGCTACACCTAGACCTAGAAAGCTGGTTCATCAGTTAAGATATATGATAGTACCTCAAAATAATCTGTGTCTCAGCCTAGATATACCCATTGACCTGTGAAATACCTGAATTACCTGCCTATGACAGGCACCTAAAATTATAAGTATATGAACTTAAGAAATCAAGAACTCACACTCTTAAAATCCTTGTTTGAAGTTGAATTGGGAAGCCATAGACAGAAATAAAGTTTTCTAGCATTAAATTTCTACTTCCAAAGGCCTCTTATGCTGAAAGAATAAAGAAAAATCAAATATTGTGAAAATCCCTTATGATCCAGCCCCTCTGTATCCTAACTCCAGCACTCATCACTCTCATCCACCCCCAGATCCTTCGGAGTTATCTCCCATCTCTTGAGTCAGCAAGCTTACTCTAAATTCAAGGCTCTGCATTTCTTCCTTCCCTTGAATTTTCATGAATCTGCATATCTTGGCATCTCTGAATCAGTTTAAGTCATTGACCTCTGGGAGATTAGGTCCATCCTGTGTGGCCATTAACCTTAAACCTTAATGTCGTGTTGACCTTAGTCATGTCTTATAAAAGATAAAAAGCCTAACTATCAAGTTGACTATGGTTATTGCCTGCATAGAAGTTCAAATGTTATGACTTTTGTCAAGGTCATTTATTTCTGTATCATTAAAGATGAGAGCATTAATGTGGCTTAGGGAGGGACTTGGAATCATTACCGAAGAAGTATGAATAAAAAATGAGTAAATTTTTATCATGTTATGCTATTACTAAATCTTCCCATGTTTTGAGAAAGTAATGGATTATATAATAGTCCCAAGACAAAGGCAAAATTAAAATGCTAGGGATAATTCTTAAATTTTCATACTGTTTATTTCAAAGTCTATATAATCTTCACCTTACACTATCAATAGATACTGTTGGAAGGCAATTCTTAGTCTGCCTTTCTTCTTCACTTTGACCTCTTTCCCAAAATATTCCTTTGGTAATCCTGTGTTTTGTTTGGGATTTCTATTTCTGTGAAGAGGCACCATGGCAGCTAATATAATGGAAAACATTTAATTGGGGCTGGCTTATGGTCTCAGAGGCCTTAGTCTACCATCCTCATGGAAGGGATCTTGGAGCCATACAGGCATATATGGTGCTGTAGAGCTAGATGAGAATTCTACATCTGGATCTTCAGGTAGCAGAAAGAGACAGTGAGTCACTACGCCTGGCTTGAGCATCTGAAACCTCAAAGTGCACCCTCCCCAGTGACACATTTCCTCCATAATGCCCATACCTATTCCAACAAAGCCACACCCACAATAATACAATTTCCTATGAGTCTATAGGTCTATTTTCATTTAAAACATCACTTCTGTTTCACAATAATGCTAATTAGAATAGTGTAGCTATTCATGGTAGTTATGGCCAAGCTATTTAGTAATGTAAGATAAAATCATAATAAAAAATGCTAACAGAATCTTGGCTTTACAAGTGTGGTTTTCTCTTGTTCTGTCAGCTTGCATGCTAAGCTGGGTCTTATACTAATTTACCTTATTTTGACTAGGCCAAAAAGCCAGTAAGTGATGGTCTATGCTTTTAATTCCAACACTTGAGAAGGAAAGGCAGATGAAATCTCCAATTTATAGATGTTCACATGATCAACTCAAATTTAACAATTGCAATTCTAATAAAGACAAGGTAGCAAGACATTTGAGACAAGATAGTACTTTCTAAGAATCAGGATAGAACACACAAAATCACAATTTCAGTATAATAGTCAAATGGTTATTTTTAGGAACATCTGGGCTATACAGATTTTAAGTTGAGCCTGAACTGCACAGTGAGATTGTTCATCTTTCTGTCAATCAATCGTCTATCTTTAAATGCATGTACATATATAAATTAAAAAATGTATAGTATTGGGTAGTAAGACAAAAATTATGTTCTGGCATAAGGCTGTCATTTTAAAAGTTTGTGTCTGTGACTTATTTGGATATTCAGAGTCTAAGATTCAGTTTTGTATGACTAAATAAAGAACAATAATTACATTATTACTCAAGAGTAATAATGTTATTGAGATAACCAAATAAAATTATAAAAGACCTTTATTACAGAGCAGGACTAATGTTAAGTAATCAATAAATGAGGAAATGCAGATTATGGTGGTAAAATTGATGCTAATTCGGTGAAAGAAATAAACATAATCTAAAGCATAATGTCATATGACAATAATTCCAGCAGCAAAGCAACGGAAGCAGGAAGAACAAAGTTTCCAGTGAAGTTAGACATCATAGCAAGGCTCTGCCTAAACAAATAATATCAAAACAGAAAGCATTGTAATAACATTATGATTATTATGATAGTGATAAAGGGTGCTTAGAAGGATTCATGGGTGGAGAATTAGACAAGTTATGCTGATTATACAAATTATTAACTATAAAGGAATGATAATTCCAAGCTGAGAATAATATATAATGACTAAATACAACAATATCAACCAACATACTATAGAATACTCTTTAACTGGTCATACATACATACATACATACATACATATATCCCAAACTTATTTTAAAACTTGAAAGAGTTTATGTTATAACATAAATTTCTCTAATTAATTTCTACTTTTCTGAAACACTAATATGTTCACTGAGCATGAATTCTTCATTTCCCTACCACTGGAAATTACTTGAAAAGGTCTTTCAGCAAAAGAAAGCCTAATATAAAATTAATGTATGCATTTTCTCTCATCTTTTAAATATGCAACAGTAAATGGTTTCTTAGTGATGAAGAACTAAACAGTGGTTTAAAATGTCACTTATTTGAATTTCATAAGTCACTTCTTACTCCATCTCCTTGCTTTCTTCAAGCTGTCACTCAAAAAATTATAGGCAAACCAAGAAGGAACAAATGTTCCTGATGAAGTCTAGTTTCAGAGAGCCACAATCTTTTCACTTTTTAATTATGGTTTATTAATTGTATGTGTTATAACTACTATTGTTTGTTGTTTTAGCTTTTATTGTAAATTATACATGGTTTTTTGTCTCATTGAATACCACAAGATGATCACAGGGTAAACATTATTACTGCCCCTATTTCACAACTCAGATAACTGAGGTGCAGAATAAGAACTATGGTCAATGTTAAGTAGGTAACTAGGTGAAGACTAGATTACTACTCACTGTATCTTTGAAAATATATACTTAATATACTAAATCGTTCTGATTCTTCTGTCATACTTTTAGAGCCTGTGTCAGTTTCTTTTTCTGTGGGTTTGTCTCTTAAAACAAAAAGAATTTATTATGGCTCACATTTCAAGTTACACTTCTATCATGGTGAGCATGTCAAAGCAACCAGGGCAGAAAACAGCTAGTCACATTACCTGTGCCATCAGAAGAAAAGGACAGTTAGTACATGCAAGCTACTTCTTAGCCCTCTCTCTTTACTTGTACAGCTCAGGATCCTCTGTCCAGAAAATGACACAAATAATATGCTGTATAACTTTTCTATTGCTGAGATAAAACACCATTAGCAAGGCAACATATAGAAGAAAGAAATTATATGGGATTATGGCTCAAGAGGTCAAACAGTCCATCATCATTCCAGAGATATGGTGAGCAAGGCTGCAGGCATGGAACATGGAGCAAAAAGCATGAAGCACAGAGGGAGAATTAGGAATTGTGCATGTCTTTAAAACTTCAAAGACTACCCTCAGTGATATTGTCCCTCCATCAAAGCCACTAACTAAATATTCAAATACCTGAGCCTATGGTGGTCAGTCTCATTCAAACCATCACAGATACATCATCAATCAGCATAATTAAGGTAATCCCTTGTTGACATGTTCAGATACCCCATCTCCCAAGAGATTGTAGTTAGTCTCAAGTTGACAATGAATAGCATCACAAAGCCCCTTTTATGCTACTTCATGAATAGAGGTCTTGGATGCTTTAGCTGAAAGTTATGCTGTAAAACTTTATTTTCACCATAATAAATAGTTGTCACTGTACATGTAAGTCCATTCATCAAGTAAATGGCTGAAAGAATTCTACAGTTGTGAGATACACACACACACACACACACACACACACACACACACATATATATATATATATATGTGGACTCATTTATATTATAGAAGAAAGATAGAAGAAAGTGTTACAATAAGAATGGAGGACAACACAATGTGATTGATTCTCTCACAAAAGAATCCACCGTACTGTCTAAATAATTGTTCAAGACAGAGTAAACTAATTTTAAAGGCAGACAGGAAAATTTCTGGTCATAAACAAATACAGATGGCTTGATGTGTGCATGTAGCTAGCTTGATCTTTATGAAAGTTCTATCTGATTAAAATACATTACCAGAAATACATAAGGACCTAGCAGAGTGCATGCATGGCTTTTTAATAATCTTTTCTTTTAGCAAACACACATCATCATAGCCTAGTTTGACAATTAAATAATGCTACCACTAGCTTGTCATGATAAAACATAAACTCAAATGAATAGAGGTAGAAAAACCCATTTAGAAGATGCGGGATGAATGAATATACACGAGAATAAAAAAAAATAGAACATATTTTTAGTCAACTCAATTTCTTTTCAGAAAGAGGTCATGAAGGTAATTTAAAGGGACAGGTGCTTTATCATAGGGAAAGCATACATATGTGCACAAATATAAAGATTAGATCATCAAACACTCCATCACTGTACTCCATCCCATATAATTCTTTAATTTCTCCAATTGACTTTCATGAGGCTTGCTGTAAAGAAGTACTGGTAGTAAAATCTCAAGGATAAGGTACTGTAGAGTAAATTATAATATCCTGAAATGTAGATAGTATGTTCTTCAAATAGCAATGAACCTGGGAAGGGCTTTAAAATTATCTTTTTCTAATAGGTACTCAGGGTAATTTTGAAGCATAACATGATCTGCTTGTGTGTTTTAGCACTTTTGCTGAAGTATTTCTCCCTCACTTCTACTCTTTTCAGTCTCTGCTCATCACTCAGGACGAAAACAATCCATACAATTCACTGCATAGCTTTTCTTCGGCAGTCCTTCACTGAATCGCTTTGCATCTCCCTTATCCAAATCTATGCACAAGTCTACTAAACTGTCAATCACTATTAAAAAAAATATGTGCCTTCCCTTCTATTTTAGGCTTTACGTATCTCTTTGCAGCTGCTCCATAATCCCCTAGGTGAGGACTTGCAATGTGGTCAGTATTCATAAACACCATTACATTTGGTTTGTCTGGTGTGTAATCTATATCTCCCTATTCTAAGTTGATTTACTTCTATAGACCCTTCACACTTAAGCCTAAAAATGGTGTCCTTGGAAAGACTTCTCAGCCTAAATACAACTTAAACAGTACCATATCACTCCAGTTTTATAATTCCTAACTATAAAGCTACTTTTCATTTTCTTGGTAGTCTGAGTAGTATTAAATTCTTTTAATCCTTTGCTCCACGATGTTTTTGATATGTACATGTTTGTGTCCTAATATGACTAACATAGCGGTTTATATCTGATTTATGCCTATATTTATTTGTGAGTGACTGTATGCAAAAGTGAATATATTACCTCTAATAGATTTCTCTAGTTTTGTAAAATAATCCAGCTCTCTCCATCCTTGTCAAGCATTGGAATGAAACAGAAAGAACTGAATCCATGTCTTATGGTATTGAAAATGTGCTACTTTAAAGCTGTATATATGTTTCTCATACTGGTTAATAAAGCACTGTGGCCAATGAGATAACAAGATAGGCGGGGCTAGGAGACCAGGGGGAGGAGAGAGGAAGTAGTAGGGGTCAAGATGTAGCCCGGGAAGAAGCAGAACGCCCGCGCGGCTCACCGATAAGACGACCACGTGGAAATACTTAGATAAGTAGAAATGGGTTAATAACTAAGGCAGAGCCAGCCCATAAACAATAATGGTAATTGGCCAACAGGATTGTATCAAATACAGAGTCTCTGAGTATTATTTGGGGCACACGTGGTTGTGGGACCATGGCGGCAGAACCAGCAGCAGCCGACAGGGAAACCTGCCGTAACACACTATGGGTACAGATGTTATGCCCATATCTTGACAATAATCAAAATAATCAAAATCTGTATAATTGGACTCAAAGCACACTCAACAGGAAAAAAATCTTGCCTGGTACCTGAAACCTAGCCAGCCACGTGAGGCTATGAGATCATAGATCTTAGAAGATAACCACTACTGTCACTTTACTAATCCAGGATGCTTTCAACTGCATTTTAAAACTCATCTTTATACCCACAGGTAAGTATCATTCCTGTACCTTATGGAAGAAGCTTCTCCTTTACCAACACAAACAACTAGTCAAAATGTAGACAACAGTGATCAGGTGGTACTGAGCTCAATGGCTACATCTACAATGTAACTCCTGCACCTAAGACTCAAGGAAGATTGCAAAAGAGGAGACACAAAGATTGTAAGGTTCAGAAGGCTAGGACAGCTGATGTGAAACTGACAGAGAAGATTGCCCATGATGTCTCAACAATAGAGTTATCTAAACAAGACCTACACAAGAACACTGCCATTAGATATATGCTAACATGGAAGAAGAAGATCTCACGGGGGGCGGGGGGCTCAACCATAGACAAAGAGCTACGGAAACTGGAGAAGCCATCCACAGATGGACACATAGTCTTCTTCAGGGATGAGCCTTTTAACTGGTTATCAAATATCAAGTTATAAAATCCTAAGTCCAAAATCATATACATACAAGCAGTCTCAGCATATACAGACTCAACAGGTTGTGTTCATGTAATTATGACCATATGTTTAACAATAATAATTAAAGGAAAATATACCATGAAAGGAAGCATGGAATTAGTACATAGGACTGGATGGAGTGAGGAAAGGGAAGAGGGAAATGGTGCCATTACATTTTCATGTAAAATTCTTAAAGTTCCCCCTCATAATAGTGTGTGTGTGTGTGTGTGTGTGTGTGTGTGTGTGTGTGTGTGTGTATGAGAGAGAGATAGAGAGAGAGAGAGAAAATTCCTTTTGTTCTTTTGATAAGTTTTTCATATTACTAAAACTTTAGAGGGATGAAAAAATCAATTTTCAGAGGAAGTTTTTGTAGCCCCTACAATAAAGTGAAATTGGGTTTAAACTTGGAATTGTATAAACATACCAAAAAATAATTACTTGACATTATTTCATTCTGAAAACATACAAGTGTGTTCTGGAAAGTGGTTACTTTCTCTCCAGCTTTTAAAAATCTTTTTCTCTTACAAACATATTGGTGAGAGTTTGTAATAGTCATAACTAAATTAATTCCTTAACAAAGTCCAAGGAGTTTGAATAATAAATATATTTCAAAAACTTTTACCTGCGTTAATATCTCACATGGATTATAAAACAATTTTGTTTTCCTTCTCTATTTCACACAATTTTGAAGTGTTCATCTGCCTAAGAGAAAAACAGGTATTTGTACAGGGGAGTGTTTATTTACAAGGTCTTTAAGGTTACAATTACTGTGTGACAAGAATATGGATGCTACCAAGTAGGAGGGAAAGAGAAGGCATATGTCATATAGGTTTGTTTTGCAATATGCTAATAACTGAGAGGGTTTATTTATTTTGTAATATTTCCATGTCAGTTAGTGACTAAAATTAGAGTGAGCTTATTTAAGGGCTTGTTCCCTCCAGCAATGTTTTTATTTGAGTAGAAATTTGACCTTATTGAGCTCTGAATATTCAACCCAAAAGGAAACCTGTTGATGCCTCAAGTCATTAACACAGAATTGGTAAGATTCCCCAGGCATTCCATCTATTGTAATTATAACATACTAGTACATTTCCATACCTCCAAAGAAGCCAGTGTTGATAAGCATTTTTCAAGATTATAAAATCCCCCACTCCTAAGAAAAACTATCAGTAGCCTAGTGTTGCTCTCCTTTGTTTGCCACATCTTCTCTATTCTTTCTTTCATTCCAAACTTCTCTTGTTATTCTTTTACAAACTCTGCTAATTTTGGCTTTCAACACACACACACACACACACACACACACACACACACACACAAACACATTCAAATTTTCTCTGGAAATATACTGCCTTTGAGGGTTGTCCCATAGATGACATTTTTTTTTGTTTTTTTCAAGGTTCTGAACCTAAAGACCTTTCAGTCTGTGAGGTTTTAGATGCATTCATTTATTTGTATAGGAACTGCCAAGATGTCTGGCTGTGAGAAGGAAAGTCTGCTGCCTACAGAGCATCCTTTGTGATCTGATGTGAAGAGGAGGAAGTTGATTAAAAGTCACCACATTGCAATTGGCTAAAATAACATCTGACAAGTCAAATAGAGAATGTCATTAGTCTAGCGTGATGTTTGTACTTGATGTTCTAATATTTTGTTTAGAATATATGCTAGCAAATGTAGGCAACATCTGATAGCCAGTAATTTCTATGTTGTCTTGAGAGTCAGCAAATGGATTAGCCTTGATCTATACATATTTGGTTTAATTGAACAATCAATTGCTCATTAAGTGGCTATTTTGGGTCAGCACTGTGCTAGTTGCTTTAGGTAAAAATGAGTGCAAGGTATTGCCTTACTCCTGAGGCATATACACTATGTAAGGACAGAAAAAAAAAGACACACGTGGGTTCAAATGTGAGTAGAGGATACAAAACTCATGAATGATTCCAGAGAAGGAGAAGTTAAGAAAATATTTGGGCTAGAATAGAGTGATGGGAAGATAATTTTGAAATTTACACTGAAGGATCATAGTGTGAGAATGGTTATAATCTTAGGTTTTATAACCATATAATAATAATAATAATAATACAATGAAATTGTGCTTACTGTGAAATGCTATGGAAAAGCATATATGGCATATGTGATAACTTAAAATATGGCTGTATTTTTACATATACAAAAGGCAATTATCAGCTTTGAAATACCATAAAACTTTTACACTTTTATTTTCAGTTATTTACACTTTAAAGATTTTGGGGAACTAGTGAAGTCCTGACTAGATGTGTGTTGTTACATGGACACAGCCATGCCAAAGACTTCAACAGTAAAGACCCACTGAAATGACATAAGCTTGCACAGGTGGAGTTTAGAGGAACAATAAAACTGTTCTCTAGTCTAAGTGCAAGTGTTTATGAACAGTTGGCCAGTGTGTGAAAACTCTAACAACTTTAGCAGTTCCCTCTTCTCAGATCACTGCAACCTGAGATGGCTACTTTCCCACTGAGATTCCTTCTTGTGTTCTACATAAAAAAAAAAACAAAAAACAAAAAACAAAAACATGCTGAGTTTCAGATTGCATGGTAGGTACTCTCCATCAAAGAAAGCAAGCCCAACTTGTAACTGGAGTTTCTTGTCGGCCAAGTTCCATAGCCACCTTGCCCCAAATTAATATACTGGTATTGTATTAACTATAAACCAGTTGGCCAATGGCTAAGGCTTCTTACTGGCTACTCTCTCTCTTATTATTAACCCATAATTATTAATCTATATATTGCTGTGAGGCTTTGGCTTATCCATAATCAGGCATGTTACTCCTGGGGCTGCGTGGTTTCTCTGCCGCCCCTCTATGCCCTCTTTCCCAGCCTTCTCCTGGTCTTGTAGCCCCATCTATGCTTTCTGCCTGACTACTGGCCAAACAGTTTTATTAATCAACCAAATAAGTGAAACATATATACAGAAGGACATCCCCTGTCACCACCTGGTCACAGATTTTTCTGTATGTGTCTTGTTTTCTTCAGTGTCTGTCATTTCATCATTTCAAGATGCCATAGTCAAGTTTCTAAGGTTAAGCTAAGAAGGTCATGGCAAAAGGTTACATTTGTTTAAAGTATATTGTTAACAATTCTTTCTATACATATTATTTAGAAAATGTGAGCATGTTCATATCTTTACTTAGAACAGAAAACTTCAGAGTTCTATTTAAAAATGATTAAACTGTTACCATCCTAGAATGATCTTAAACTAAAAAACTAGTGAGAAATAATTTTTGATTACAGAAATGTGAAGTAGCAATGTGGAGTTTGATCCTTTTACACTTTTTCCAGTAATAACATTGTATGGTACTAAAATGATATTAATTAATATTGCTTCAATTTTAACTAACTTGAATATTTGTTTGTTTTTCTACTGGAGTCTGATTTTGTTGCTCTAGAAACTGAATGCACGACTTCCCAAATTCTCCAAGTACTGCAACACTAAGCTATACTGCAACTCAAATCACTTTACCTTTTCTGTCCTAGAAGCCAACCATAGACATTGGGTTACCTTTATTTGGACTCCCTCCAATCTGTGAGAACACCTTGTATTTCACCTTTCAATTATGTTACAATGATACTGGCAGGTAGATATTTTACAAACTAATTCTTAATTAGCAGCAGATCACCTGGAAATGTAGCTACAGACAATTGTGAGCCTCAAAGTGAGTGCTGGGAACCAATACCAGATCCTCCACAAAAGGTGCAAGTGCTCTTAAGTGCTGAACCATAAGCACTTAATTCAAATATTCATATTATTTTTTTAGTTTATTTAGAAATTAATCTCTATGATCAACCCATAGTTAATTAGGGAGAATTTCTAAGTTCAGAATTCAATTAAATATTCTGGAGAGAATAATTAAGAATGTTTTTGTACCACAGTAGTATACAACCATACTGAAGGTGGTTAAGACTATGTCATTTGTACTGATTATCTTATGTCATTCACTTAACAGTTCTGTGTGTTGCTGTGATTATTCCTGTGATCCAATGTGGAATTTTATTCCTTACATTTCTTCTGTTTTTACTAGTTTGAATTCTTCCATAAAAATGTCACTTCTTTCATATTTATTTATCCTATGAAGCATTTATTTCTATATGTAGGTCAGTGGATATCCATTCTATTTTTTTTCAGGCCATAATCACCATCATTAATTTTTTAACTAGTACAATAAATAGATCTGTCTCCGTTTTTATGCACCAAAACACTGTCAAGCTGACACATCATTTGTCATTCTCCACTGTGCTCTACTCTGTTTTTGCTCTTCCTTTCTGCTTCTCCTTCAGCACTTCCCTATTTTCAGGATTTGTAAGGAACTCAGGAGATCATCTAGTATTTGTGTTCCCCACTTCAGATTTGGAATGACATTTCTGCAAAACGTCCCAGTGCCATTTACTAGAAGCTTATATCTAGAAGCCAGGATCTAGGCTGTGATTGCATAGGGTGTCACTGCAGTGAAAATAAATAAAGAGTAATCAATGAGCAGATGAGAAGGCTAGACATATTTTTTCAGCCATAAGAGAGTGACCTCTCTTGTGTTTGGGCTGAGGTCCCAGGCAGGGAGAAAATGGGAAATCTTCATGACAGAAGAAAGGAAAGACTTCTGAAAATTTGGCTGTTGGCATGGAAAGGCTGTAGACTTATGCTAGCAATACTCACTACTCGATGGAACAGAATAAGGCGAATGTTGTTTTCTTCATATTGGTGTTTTATTAAAACTTGGATGCAAACTATTATTATTCAAGTCTTGCCCTTCAGGAATGCTTGCTACAGGCATCACTGCTTGAATTCTGGTTCTGTTTGCAAGAGACAAGCCTGTCCTATAGGCACTACACAAGAGGAACATCGGTCTTGTATGCATTCGGCTGCCTGCCTGGGCAGTTATTGCAGGTATAGTGTCCTCTGCTGCCTGCTGCACACTGTAAATATGCTTTATTTCATGTGCCTGATTCAGCAACTTCTGGTTTATATTCTAACTGCCCCTGCTTCTAAGTTGTTTGCAGGAAGAGTTAGAACTGTATCTCTACACTGAACCATACATACCTTCATACTTCCACACGTTTTGGTATATGTAGATATTCCTACTACAACAATCAATTCTAATCATACCAAGAGCCTTCAAAGACTATATTTGAGAATTCCCCTTTTAATTACTTTTGTATCTACTTACTTTCAGCCAAGAAGTACCAATCTTACCTACTTTATATCTTTGTTTGGCAGACCCTATTACGCACATACATTTATTTTACGATTTCCCAGATTTATTTTGGTGGTAACGAATTTTCAGCCATTTACAGTGCTTATGAACAGTTCATTTCCTCTTGTCTTCAGCCTTAAATATCGACTCGAAACACTGCTCTCAGAATTTGCTTAAAGCATTTTTCTTCTTTATCACCTCTAGGGAGGTTAAGCCTTTTATTTCTATTACAGTCTGGATGTCTTGTTATAATTTTCTCTTTTTGGTGTGTTCCTCGGATACTATTGGTAGTTGCTTTTAGTATTAAAATATCAAAGTTAACTCTTTAAGGTTTGTAAATCAACAGATCTGACAATAGCTTTGTGTTTCCCACACTAGCTCATAAACAGTTCTATGACTACTGTTAGCAGCACTGTCCTTTTAGAGCCAAACATTTCCTAACTTAAAAAAAAATCTTATTTATTATTTTACAACCTGGTTGCACCCCTCCCTCCTCGCCTCTCAGTCCCTCCCTCTTCTCCCTCTGTTCCCACACCAACACACTCCTCCTCCTTTTCTGTTTAGGAAAGGGCAGGTCTCTTATGAGTATCAACAACATATAGCACATCAAGTTGCAGTAAGATAAAGCATCTCCCCATGTATTGATTTGAGGAAAGTGACCCAGTACGGAGAATAAAATATAATTTATAACTAGGTTTTTTTCTAAGATATCTAGGCTGGATTTGAATTTTCTCTGAACTTTGATTTCTTACTCAGGCTTCGAACTAGAGTATACTACATGCAAAACTATAATGTAGTTTTCTAATAAAAGTACAGCTTTCAGGATAGAATGTAAAGTCAACAAAAATAAAATTCTCAAATTAAATGTGGGCTTTAATTATTTTGTTCTTTAGTAATAAAACCCAACAATATCTATAAACAACAATTGTAAGGATGGAAAAATTTAGACTAGCTCTCCCCTGACCCCAGGAAGCTGGAAATTTAAATCCCAGACCCTGTCCCCTGGCAGTGAGTAGGCAATAGGTCACATTCTTTGTTGTTTACAACAGGGATGTTTAGTACAGCACCAGTGAATGAGTGAACACAGAAAATGAGCTTTGTCACCCCACCTAGGAGCCCCACAAATGCAGACCTCCTGGGCTAAGCACGGGCTTAGATAGTTTAAATTGATTGGTCCACACTGGATGCTATGAGATGATTGGTTTACGATGGGCGGGCTTTGTTGTAACCCTTTAAAAGCTGTCTCAATTCTGTACCCAGGGTCTCCAGTCCTCTACCTCTGCGTGGCTTATGGCTGTGGATCCCAGTGCACTTGGAATATAAAAGACCTTATGCTTTTGCATCAAGACTGCTCTCGTGAGTGATTTGGGGGAACGCCTTTCCTGAGTGGGAGTGTGAGGGTCCATGCTCTCCGGGTCTTCCACAATCTAGGTAAAAACATTTCCAACAATTTTCTTCCTTTGAAAAAATGAATAAAGGATGATTTAAATTAAGTGTTTTTAATTTAAGGTTTAAATGTTTTTTAAATAGTGTTTTCATGTCCTAAAGCAGCAGTTCTCAACTTGTAGGTTGAAGACCTGTTAGGGGGTTCAACGTCCAGTTCACAAAGGTTGCCAAATCATAGGAAAACATAGATATTTACAATTCATAACGGTAGCAAAATTCTGATTATGAAATAGCAATAAAAATAATTTCATGGTTGGAAGTCACCATAATATGTGGAACTGTATTAACTGCGTTAGGAAAGTTGAGAACCACTGTTCTAAAATAATATTTAATAGATAGTGTACATGTATTCATCATGAGTACAGACACTAAATGTCAAATAACTTAAAACTTTTTGTTGTTTCATAAAATATTATGTGCGTTCAATAGGAATACTAATTAAAAGACTATAAAATGGACACTTAGAAAATATTCTTTAAAATGAACAGTTTGCTAAATCACTGATAATAAAACTAAATAGTTCCTAAAATAATTGGAATACCAAGAATAATGGGACTACTTTGGACATCCAAAATACAGGAAAGATTACAGAAATGTATATTTTTATTTGTATATTATTCATCTAAGAGTTTTGCACAGATATGGCAAAATTACTTACATCATGCATTTGTCTTTTATGTTTTAATACAACATTTAATATAGTTATAAAACTAATTTATGATATCTAAATAGACTTGAATAATTTACATTGTATCAAGAATAATTACATTTTTTTTTTTTCAAGACAGGGTTTCTCTGTATTGCTTTGGAGCCTCTCCGGGAACTAGTTCTTTAGACCAGGCTGGCCTCGAACTCACAGAGATCTGCTTGCCTCTGCCTCCTGAGTGCTGGGACAAAAGGCATACATTACTAGTGCCTGGTGAATAATTACATACTTGTTGTATTGCTTTTCCTCCTTAACACATACCAACTTAAAAATTAATGTAAAATATCCCCTATGATTCAATGATAGTTACAATTTTATCATCTTAATACTCAAAAGGCAGCTGTTAGTTACTTTTTCAGTGCTTAAAATAAAATGGTAGACTAAGAAAGTACAATCCATATGCTATCATATTTGAGCAAGTTACTTATTCTAATTCCTATTCTATGTTCACAGCATTCATGATCAATTATCTGCACCCACATTTAGCATTGTTCTGTTGAGAGGTTCATTCCAGTGACATAGAATAGGAATATCCCACCTCAATTAAACTAGTCAAGATAATATCTTATAGACATCTCCTATGTAAGTTTAGAACTCATCCAGATGACAATTGAAATTAACCATCACACTATCTTACTTGTACTATACAACATAGTGAATACTGAGTAAATAATACTATTCCAGCAATTCTATATACTATGCAAGTAGTGGCTATAGCATGTAGCTTAGGCAATAGAGACAAGGCAAAGATTAAAGTATATTCAGCACAAATGCCACCATCAAAAAGTCCGTCTACATTTTGATCACAAATTGGTTTAATCATCAAATGCAGAAGGAATCGGGAGGTTCAGCTTCATATTCAAATCCCAATCTCCAATTACCAGTAGTTTGCCTGCTTGCATTATGTTTCTTCACTGTTTATTAAGGATTAGCACACTTTCAGGTTTATTACCCAATATTTAGTAGGTCTCAGGAACTTTATGTATCATTTGGTTTGGACCTTGCACTTCATTGGTTTGTTATTATTAGGGTCAAAGCAGCTTCACTACCAGAGACAGCCTTGGCAGCTGAATTAGCCCCAATAAACTTTTCTTTCTACCCATGGAGCATACTCGTATGGTTGTTCAACTGTGTTCTTGCTCATATATGTGATAACAATGTCTTCTATATCTAGAAATATCCCCAAGAGAACTGTTGGCAAACAGTTTTGTGATCATTATTTCTCACTAATTATCTTCATTCTTCTATGCATTCAGTTATAAAATGCATTTCAGACTCTTTACAAAACTTTTAATTAATATGCAACATGATTTGTCATATTTCTTTAACTTTAAAGAATGACATCAGATACTTTGAATATAGTGGGGTCATTCTAGATATTGAAATTAACAAAAATAACAACTATGAAAGCAAGATAGTGCGATTGAGAGACAATTACTGGCCAGGTTGGATGCTATACAAGAGAACATATCAAAAAGAAGCCAAACTTTCATTTTGATCATTGAAAATAAACATTCCTTCTAGATTTTGAGGTGTTTGTACAAGACACTAAAGACTACATGAAAGAGTAAATTTTAAGAAATTTATATAATCTCAGCACATTTCTGAACTTCATGTGGCCCAAACTTCAAGGAAACAGATTCCACTAATAGTAAGAAAGTAATTCTGAATTTTAATTGTGTCTCTCCAAGAACATCAAAGGATATGCAATTTAAATCATACTTCTGCCATTGCTTTCATTCTTATTTTTTTTTTACCCCCTCCTGTTTTCCCTGAAGCCTCCCTTCTTGTCTCTCCTCTACAAAACATCAAAATACACTTCATCCCAAGGGGTTCTTCTTTTTCCAATTCCTTTTCTGAATTCCCTTTTCTTTCATGCTTGATGGGAGTTACTCTTGACATAATTCAAATTCCCTATTTTGATTCTTCTTCCCTGATTACTATGATCTGCATAATAAAGCCCAAGAACTAGGGCAGGGGTTCTTCTTAGCATGGAGGACCACATTGCACTTCAATATAAATGTTTTATTTTTCAAGGACAGTAGGAATGTTTTGTGTATTTATAAACTCTATGCTGAGAAGAGACCCCAAAATTTCTTTGAATTGCTGAAGAAGCCCATGATACAAAACACATTTTGAAGAAACTCTGAAAGTGGGAAAAAGGAGGGAGCAATTGAAAATGTTTGCTGGTATTTATTCATTCTTTCTTTTCTGTTCTTTCTTTGTCTCTGGATCTCTTTAAAGTACTTGCATAAGTGTGGAAAACTGTGAGATCATTCTTCTATTTTTTCTTCCAATTTTGCTTATATTATCCTGCTACTTATTATTCTTAATTTCCTCAGAATTCTCTACAGTTCAAAGCTAGTGAGGAAGTATCCAAACTTTCTTTAGACTTACTAATTTAAAGCAGATTAGTTTCTACCCCAAATGAAAGGAGAATCAACTGTCATAGCTCCAATATTTCACATTAGGCACCTAGCCATCTAATTTCTTTCCTATCTGTGACTTCTTCCCCCACCTCCCTTACTTACCTCTGCTATTACCTGAACTAAAATCTCGAAGAAAGTAAGTTTTTGAAAGACACTCCTGGCAGCTTTTAGTAATACTGAAAAAAAAATCAACCACCTGCCACCAGCTATGTGACAATTTATAGAGCGTTGCTAGGCCCATGATGGTTCAGAAAATTTGTGAATATATTATTTTTGACAAGCTCCTCTTCCAATTAGGACCACACAAAACTCTCCATTCACAGTCAAAATTCTGAGTAGTGTTATCCCTCGACGTACAGATAGGAAGCAGCGAAGTCTAAAGGTTTGGGGCATATCTGGGCAGTGGAAAAGAAAACTCTATGGCTTTTTTCTTTATGAATGGGTCAGTCTTCAGGGGCAGCACAGACCACCAATTTACTGAATGTTAGGTCACCTTCTGCTATCAGCTGTCTGACAACAGCAAAATTGTTCCACAATGCCAAGACTTTTACTTTTGTTAAGGCAGCTGAATCCAAATTATTCTCACAAATATGAGATTCAGAACAAACTAAGCCATGTTTGATCTTCCCACTTGAGAACAGACTGAATATGGCAACTGTCTTCACTTACAGACAACTCACCAAATCAAGACACTCCATCAAAGCACTGGAACAGCACAAACAGCAAATACCTTTAAATGGCAATAACCATATACACCCAGTAGCAAGTAAGTGGTCATATTCCTTTAGTGTCAGCCCTTGAACACTTCTAAAATTATGATGATAACAGCTGACCAGTAATTACACCAGCTATCATATTTATTACATTATAAATAACATGGACAATTTTTAAATGCTGAAGTATTACATATGTATTAAATGCTTTGTAGAGATATTAATCCATATCACTTTGCCTCAGATTCTCTAGCTTATACACAAAAACATTGTTAAGTACATGAACAAAGAATGGAGACTTATTTGCTGAATGTCATGTTAACAGAGTCAATTTGGATTCAGTGCCCATTTTCTATATTGTTATATAGAGCATCACACAAAAACAGGTGTCATAATTCAGTCAGTGCTCTTTCTGTTTTCTTAAAGTTATAAAACATCTTAGAAGATAAGAAACTTTTCATTTTTACCTGGCTCTATATCGTTCATCCAATTGTGCCTGAATTTTTAATCTGTAGGCTATATTGAGCACATTTTAGTACCCAACCACTTTATTGACCAATCTACGAACTCCACATTTCCCTTCATCATTTCTGAGTTATCAATTCCAGGCTTAGTTGACATCTACTTCCCATTAGAAAGTACATCTCTAGTTTTCTTATGGTGTTCATTAACTGTGTGTTTGGCTGGTGAAGCTTAGAGGTTGAAAGGTGTACTAACTAGTTCCTTTTCTCATTACTGGGAACCAACAGTTGGTTAGAAAGAGCTTAGCAATAGAAGAGTTTGGTTTGGGTGTCAGTTTAAAAAGGCTGTCCCTCATCTTAGAGAAGCCATGTGGTAGGAGAATGAGGCATGTGACACCCTGCATAGCAGTCAGCAAGAAGAGAAAGGACAGTAAGTAGGGCCACATGCCTCAAGACTTAGTTGCCCTAGTTGTCCAGTTTTTAGATTAATCTCTTCCTTCTAAAAGGTTTTTAACCATCCAAAGTTCCCTATCAGCTGAGGAGGCTATGGAGATATGAATATCTAATAAAAAAAAGTCACTGTGATACTCAGCATGCCTTTCAGTGACTTTGGAGGAGCATTTCTTCCACAGCTAGTCTCCTACCTTGACTCCATCCAGTTGTTCTTGTTCATCCCATCATTTATTCCCAATTCACTTACCTGAATACTTGGTAGCAATTTAAAGCCTCATCAGTATATTGGAACCTTTGATTTTACATAGAAAATACCCCTCAGTAGCTCAACTTTAATATTCCAAGCAATGCTCTTGAAAAAGCTATGCCTTGTACTTTGTTGGTACAGATGATACATCTCTTGAATTAGTTATTCTTGTCATACATAATACCACTGTCTGTTTATTAATTTCAGAGGAACTGATGGTATACTCCATATTAACCTTAGACTATGCTGGTATCTCCTATCTTTTCAAATCTTCCCTTTGTTTATTGTTTTCCTTTTTTTTCTTACTAAATTAAGGATAGCATGGCAACTAAGAAACTCAGTGCAGCAAAAGAACACAATTGAAAGAGTAAACAACTTGTAAATTTTGAGAAAATATCTACATAGTATTTCTATGACAATTGATCAAAATCTACCAAATGTGAAGAGCTAAAATCCACAACAATCAGAAACAAAGTCATCCAACTGAAAATCTCAAGAGATCTCCATAGATATTTCTTAATATAATACATAAAAATGATCCATCTTAACAAATATATAGTGATTCAAAGTTGTTTATATGGGTCTATGGAAGTTTGATTGAGAATTTGTTGCATAGGCTCTAGCATTTGACCCTATGGTTTCCAACTGGTGTTGCTCTTTGAGGAAGTCTAGGAGTTGGGGAAATCACTTGGAGTGACTTTCCAGTTACCTCTCACTGCTTCCTACTTGCTGTTTATGATATAATATCTCAGCTTGGTACTCCAGTCACCATCCCTGCCTGCTGTTACACTTCCCTACCATGGTGGTGATAGTCTCTTATCTGTCTGCAGTTGTAAGGCCAAAATAATATGTTGCCTTGGTCATGGTGTTTTAATTACAGCAATCCAGAAGTAACTAAAACAGGGTTTATACCACATGATGCTTGGTATTAAAAATTCATGTTCACATATTGCTTTGATTATGAGTATGATAAAATGATAGAAATAGACCACAATTGGGGTATTTACAAGGGTGTTGCTATAGTGGGGTAAAATGGGATGGTATCTCATTTTAAATTTGAGTTTTAGCAATTTAAGTTCATGATCCAGTGGCTAAATGCTTTTAATCTATGGAAAATTAAAAGCATAACAGAGAAAAAGATTGTGGTGGAGTATAATGCTTACTTCATTGCAGGAGGAACAAAGAATACTAGAAGGGGAAGAGTATCATCATCTTTCAGGAAAGGTTCCCTAAACATCCAAATATCTCTCTCTTTAGATCTTACCTCTTAAAATGTTCACATCTCCCAACAGTATCACTCTAGTGCTTTATAATTGTGGGGCATGGAGAATGGAAATCTCAAATCAAAAGTATATATGTCCCCTAGCTAGTTTCCTTGCCATGTGATCACCTACGATGGTGTCTCTCAGAAAACTTGTGTGTGTGTGTGTGTGTGTGTGTGTGTGTGTGTGTGTGTGTTGCATAAAAATAGATTATGTTTTTGATCATCTACATTTCTTGGGCTTGGAACAATAGTGGGGTGTGGAGGAAACCCTAAAAATTGAGGACTAAAGTCTGAGATTTAGTAAAATGCCAAAGTTTTACCCCTGGGTAAAGCTGAGTGGGATGGCAAAATTTTCCTTTGGTCTGTATGTGGATTTTAAGAGTGCGTGTAAAAAAAAAAATGCCCACTGTAGCTTTTTACTCCAAATATTTATTGTCTGATGACTGATTCCCAACAAAGATTACTCTTTTTAAGATAAATTAAATCTGTCCTTTTGATTTAGCTGTATACTGTCAACCCTGCCTCATTCTTCAACTATGTGTAATAATCCTACTCCTTGTTCAACTGTTTATGACAAATATACTGAAATTTTGAGATATGCAATTTCTCTATCAGAGAACCACATTCACTGGATCCTGGTTTTTCCATCTGTTTATTTGTTGCTTTTCTACATTCCCTTTTCACCCCAGTCAAATCTGTACCTGGAGCTATGCTGGACACAGGAAATATGGTTATATTTATGTCACCAAAAGAATGAATACATTAAAATGGTTATTGGTTCCATAAATCAATCCATGTTCCATGAATTGTTACATATTAGTGTAAATTAAAACTTTAACTTCTACCCAAACAACCTAATTATTGTTGATCTCTGTTAACTAGAAATAAGTCTCTCAAGTCTACAAGTCTACCAACATTAAAATGTATCCAAGCATTCCAGCTTTATGTTCCCTGCTCTATTCCCTGCTATACCACCTTTCAAATGAAAGATCCAATCAACCAAGGACAAAGTGACAAAAATATGGAGAAGAAAGTTGAGAAAAAAAGAAGATAGAATACACACAGACTTACAGATAAACTTTATATATGATCTGCAATTAGGACTATTGAGAATTTTACTATAAATGAGCCTTTGTTGAATAAGTCTCCATAATCAGGAACCAAACTGGAACTCACATTTATAGTTAGATTTCCCTGATTCACTTTGGTGGCTTTGTTGTATTGGGTTTTAAAGACCAAATATATGGAGTGATCATTTACAAATGTTCACAACAAAGAAGCTTAGAAACCAAATCTATTATCTCTGGAAGTTACCTCCTACTTCATTTATGTACAGATATATTTTAGTGAATACATTTGTGGTACTAATCTTCTATATAGGTCTACTGTGAACAGACTAATACCAAAACAACAATGACAATACTTTCAGCATAGCTAGAAGCCAATAGGTTCTCTAGATTAGAAGGAATAAACCTTGTAATTCATAACCTAACGTTTGGAAGGAATTTGAAAGTCATTCAGGTCAAACCTCTGAATGGCATATATCATTAAGGTTTTCCTATTTCATAAACATCTCAAGAATGAGTTTATCATTATTGTTTTTAATATTCATTTTTCAAACTGAAAATAGATGTATTTAGTATCTCCTGGCCACTTGGAAACTGAGATTGATTAGATTGCTTCATCATCTATCTTTTTAGATATCTAAGATATCTTGTAATCATTGAGATGTAGGTTGAACCTCCTTGTGTGTGAGAACATTTTGCTCAATTTATGATAATTTCTGTGATTTATGCATAACACAGGGAGAAACAGCATGTTGCAGATTTCCAAGGCACAGTGTGGGCAGCCCTGTGTATGCACAAATCCAGTTATTTGTTAACAGGATTTGTCCACATACCTTCTGCCCAATCTGTCCAATGCCTTGAAATATTGCAGCTGCTTTTCATTTCCTCTTAAATCTAATTGGCAACAGTGTCCACAGTAGCGCTCTACTCACGAATTGAAGCAGAACTCCAGGCGAGAACACACAGGTGGCAAAAATAGTCATTACTGCCATCAGGAAGCAAACATTTCTACAGCAGGATGCCATCTGGGGAATTCAGTTATTATGTTAGAACCAGTTCTAAGGTAAAACATTTAATCTTCAATTGGATATTGCTTTATAATGGTAATTCTCATACAGCACTTCTTATCCAGGGGTGATTTCCCTTCCCATGGGATGTTTGGCAGTATTTACAGACATCTGTAATTGTCAGGGGAGAGTTGTACTACTCAGCAAGTCAGTGGAGGCTAGGCTTGCTGTGAAACACCATAGAATGGACAGAAAAGTCCTTAAATGAAACAACTGCCAAGTAAAAACTTCAATCATGTTGAGTTTTACAGTCCGCTCAAAGATACTGCAAAATCATCCTTGACCTCCGTTCTTCATCATCAGTTAAGATGCAGCTGGGGAACCTGCATAGGATTGAGCTTGGACCTTTGAATGCAGGTGTGGCTTGGGAAGTCTGTGGGACCAATGGCAGTGGGACCAGGATTTATCTCTAGTGTATGAAATGGCTTTTTGGAGCCCATTCTCTCTGGAGGGATACCTTGCTCAGCTGAGATACAATGAGAAGGGCCTATGGCCTGCCTCAAGTGTTGTGACAGACTTTGTTGACTCCCCATGGGAGGCCTCATCCTCTCTAAGGAGTAGGTGGGAGGTGGGGTGGGGGCAGAAAGGGGTAGTAGAAGGAGGGCAGAAAGGGGGAACTAGAATTGCTGTGTATAATAAAAAATTGTTTTAAAAATTGTTTAAATTAAAAATAAAGATGCAGTCCCCAATACCTGTAGAAGAACAAATCACTGGATATATGGCAACTAATTCAGTATCATATTTAAATGTGGTTGACATTTAAAAAAATATATTTTATATATCTTAATCAAGAAAACAAATACTCACAATATCTAAATTCTTAGGAATGTTCCTGTTGGAAGGAATTTTTATAGTATAACATGTTCAATTCTAATTCCTAAAAATTCAAATTCAGGAAGATGCATGGAGTTCCCCGATTACAGGCTTTGGAGTCAAATCACCTAATGAGATGTTGGCTTATTTGCAATATTTGAAACATGTGGGAACATTTGTAGAAATGAAAAATGCTCAAAGGTAATCAGGCTCTCTAAGAGGTAATGCAAGAAAGATAAGAAAATGTAAAATTTATTATAGCATAAAAGTTGTTATTTCTACAATACTGGTTAATTTTACCTTAATGAAATTGCCCAGCACAGATTTCATCTTCAAAGCCAAGAAACATGGTGCTAAAGACAGATATCAGGGTTCAAGCTATGGCTCAGAAATGCAAAGCAGAAAAGCTACCAGAGAGCTGTTATCTCTACCAGGGCTGGGGCAATCTTCACCTCAACATGACTGGAGACCAATTGCCAGAATACAGCACAAGACACTAAGTTCCTGTCCAATATACCTCTCTAGTGCTGAGATTGAATGCATGAGCTGTGTTTCTCTTTTAGACTGACTCATTCTCATGTAGCACTGGGTGACACTGAACTCACAGAAATCCATCTACCTCTGTCTCCTGAGTCCTGGGATGAAAGATGTTTACTTACATTGCCCATCTTCTAAAACCATGGCTAGCTTTCTGATCTTCAGGTAAGATTTATTAGATCAAAAGTAATATATCACAACAAAAAGTAGACCAAGAAAAACCACAACATGGCCCACGCTACTAAGTTATCTTTCCTATTCACATTTCTTGTTTTAATAGCTATTACTTTAAAAAGATGAGTTTATTGCATTGTTATACCATGGTATATTACATAGTGTTTGTTATAAAATAAAATACTATTTTTAAGATGTAGTTTTAGGTCTCTCTCTCTCTCTCTCTCTCTCTCTCTCTCTTTCTCTCTCTCTGTGTGTGTGTGTGTGTGTGTGTGTGTGTGTGTGTGTGTTTGCCACATATGTACAACTGCCCACTCAGGCCAAAAGTGGTCAGATACCCTGGATTGACAGATGCAAGTGACTGCAAACTACCCAGCACAAGAGGTAGAAATGAAACACCCGTTCCAGGGAAGTAAAATAAATTTTCTCAACCTCTTTTCCATCTCTTTAGCCCAAGTACAACTTTTAACTGAATCTTTTCAGGTCTGTTCTACCATTTAAACCTCATAACATACAAAAAGTTACATTTTCTCCACTCTTCGCTCTTCCTCTTCATTATTTGCTCTTCTCTATCCATTAATAGCATTTTAAATTACAAACGTAAGCACTATTATTTACCATCAGAATAGTAATGGCCTTTTTACATCAATGTCTTATATGATCCATATCACTCTGGAGTTACTCAATGGTTGCTAAACTATGGTCTCAGGAAGGGGTGAGAGAGAAAGCTCAGGTGCCACACAACACAAGGACCTAAATCTGATCTACAGCACTCACATAAAAACACAATTGTGGCTGTTTCCAGCCTGCCTTCTGGTGTCCTGCTCAGAGTGTCCTGAGGACTGGAAACTGTGGACTGTGTGCAGGGGGAGCCTACCCTAGCGGACCACCTCATTCAGAGTCTGCCAGTATCCTGGTGTAGCCTCCAAACACAAGAGGAGTCCCACCACTACTGACTGGACAAGAGAGCCATTGGAGTATTGGAACTGCTTGTACCCACAGGAAGAGAACCTTGGTCTTATACACACCAGAAGAAGGAGAGACCCTACCAGTACGCAATGGAAGAAGAGATGGGTAGAACACAGTATAACAACACAATCAACAACAGAAAGATCAATATGTTGCCACCAGAGTCTAGGGAGTCCCCATCAGAAAGACCTGGACATGCCAAACAGATGAAACCCAACTCAAAAGTGCAGAAAATATATTTAACAATATCATAGAAGAAATCTTTCCCAAGCTAAAGAAAGATATGCCAATGTAAGTACAAAAAGGTTACAGAACACCAAATAGAGTGGACCACAAGAGAAAGTCCCCTTGCCACATAATAATCAAAATACCAAATATACAAAATGTTACAAGCAGGTTTTTCCCTGACATTCTTGTCCCGCAGCCACGCCAATAACATGCAGAGACTCTGTATTTGATATAAATACTGTTGGCCAGTTGTTTCTTATCTGCTAGCTCTGTCTTAATGATTAACCCATTTCTATTCATTTAAGTATTTCTATGTGGTCTCATCTTACCGGGAGTGGGCAGCCTCTACATGCTGACTCCTCCTTACTACTTTCTCTTTCCTCCTTGTCTCCTAGTCCCTCCTATCTTCCTTTCCTATTGGCCAACAGTGCTTTATTCATTAACCAGTATGAGAAACATATTTACAGAATAAGATCTCCCATCAACAAAATAAAGAAAGGATATTAAGAACAGCAAAGGAAAAAGACCAAATAACATATAAAGGTAAATGTATCAGAATTATACCTGACTTCTCCATGGTAACTATAAAGGAGAGAAGGTCCTGGATAAATATTCTGCCAACAATAAGAGATCATGGATGCCAGCCTAGACTACTATACCCAGAAAAGCTTTCAATTACTATTGATGGAGAAACCAATTTATTCCATGAAAAAAATATTTAAATAATACACATCAACTAATCTAGCCCTACAAAAAGACCTGGAAGGAAAACTCCAATGCAAGGAAATTAACTACACCCATAAAAATATAGGTAATAGATAATCCCATTTTACCAACTGCCAAAAGAAATCTTGGGGGGGGTGATCCATACACACCACCACCAACAACAACACATCCAAAACTAACAGGAATTAACAATCAATAGTCATACATATCCCTCAATATTAATGGTCCTAACTCACCTATAAAAAGACACAGGTTAAAAGACTGTATACAAATAAAGAATCCATCTTTCTGCTGCATATAAGCAACACAACTCAACTTCAAAGACAGATGACACCTCAGAGTTAAAGGTTAGGAAAAGGCTTTCCATTAAATAGACCCAAAAAGCAAGAGGTGTAGCAATATTTATATCTAACAAATTAGACTTTAAACTAAAATCAATCAAAAGAGATGAAGAAGGTCATTTCTTATTTATCACAGGAGAAATTTACCAATTTAAGTCTCAATTCTGAACATCTTTGCCCAAAATACAAAGGCACCTACATTCATAAGAGGAACATTACTATAACTCAAATCTCACTTAAAATCTCACACACTTATAGTGGAAGATTTTAACACCCCACTTTCACGACAGGACAGGTCTCCCTGACAGAAACTTAACAAAAAAAAAAAAAAAAAAAGGAACTAATAACAGAAGTTATGATCCAATTGAGTTTAACAAGACATTTAAAGAACATTACATCCAAACATAAAAGAATATATCTTCTTCTCAGCACCACATGGAACCTTCTGTAAAATTGATCACATACTTGGCAATATACTAATCCTCAATAGATACAAAAAAATTGGAATAACACCCTGTATCTTATCATAATACTATGCTTCAAAGTTAGAATTCACAAAGAACACAAATTGCAGAAAACCTACACACTCATGGAAATTGAACAATGTGCAATTGTACCATTCTTGGGTCAAGGAAGTAATAAATAAAGAAATTAAAAACTTCCTAGAATTCAACGAGAATGAAGACAGAACTCATGGGACACTGAACAAACTCCTGGAATCCAGTTGCAGCGAGGGAGGAGTGATAAGAAAAGAGGTCAAGAAATTTTCAGGATACTGAAACCTACAGAGATAGCTGACCTGAACAAAGGGGGACTCCTGGACCACCTGACTGATAGCTGGGAAACCAGCATTATACTGACTCAGGCCTCCTGAATGTGGGTCTCAGGTAGAAGGCCTGGGCAGTCTCAGGGACCTCTGACAGTGGAACCAGGATGTATCCCTGGTGCATGAAAGGACTTTGGGAGCACATTCCCCTTGGAGAGATACTCCCTTAGCCTAGAGGCAGGGGGAGAGGGCCTAGTCCATACTCCAAATGACTTGACAGATTTTGATGATCCCTCCTGGAAGGTGTCACCCTCCCTGTGGAGTGGGGAGGGTGTACTGGGAGGGGAGTCAGGGGTATGGGAGGGAATGAGAGGGAAGTTGGATCATTATGTAAAATAAGAAAAATAAATAAATAAATAAATTTTGAAAAAGATCCAGTAATTTCACTCTGAGTCATATACCCAAAAGATGCACATTCATATAACAAGACAACAAGGACATGTGTTCACTATGTTCATATCAACATTTTTTTTTTTGTATAACAAGAACCTGGAAGCAAACTAAATGCCTCTCAATTGAAGAATGGATGGAGAAATTGTGGTACATTTACACAATGGAGTACTACTCAGTGGTTAAGCACAAGGGAATCCTGAAATACACAGGGAAATGGATGGAACTAGAAGTGACCATCCTGAGTGAGGTAACCCAGTCACAAAAAGACATACAAGATATGTACTCACTCATATATGGATTTTAGACATAGAGCAAATGATTACCAGCCTACAATTCACACTGCCAGAAAAGCTAGGACACAAGGAGTACCCTAAGAGAGACATACATCATCCCCTGGAGAAGGGGAATTGAACAAGATTTCCAGAGCAAATTGAGACCATGGAGGGAGGAGAGAGGAAGCTTGGAGAAATAGAAGGGGAGGAGGGGAGAGGTGGGTATATGGGAACAGGAAGATTGAGAAAGGGAAAGAAAAGAGGAGAACAAGAGAAGAGATGTCATAATTAAGAGAGCCATTATGGACTTAAAGAGAAATCTGGCACTAGGGAATAGGCTCCAGATCTACAAGGATGAACCCAACTAACAATCTGAGCAATAGAGGAGAGGCTACCTTTAATGGTAATGAGATTGAACACTACCTTATATGCCATCCTAGAGCCTTCATCTGGTAGCTGATGGAAACAGAAGCAGACACCCACAGATAAGCATTGAGCCGAATTCCTGGAATGCAGTTACAGAGAGGGAGGAGTGATGAGGAAAGGTATCAAGACCAGGCTGGAGAAACCCACAGAATTAGCAGACCTGGTTCATATACCCCCTTCTGATAGCCTGGAAACCAGCATATCAGTGGCACAGAACCCCTGAATCTGGATGTCACTTAAGAGGACTGGGAAGTTTATGGGGCCTCTAGTAATGGATCAGCATTTATCCTTTAGTGCTGATAATAAAGTTCTGAAAAACAGATAGGCCAAATAGGCTGATGGATGTTTATCCAAGGAGAAATCACAATAGAAATAGATGACCACCAGCAGTTTTCCATTACAAGGATGCCTCTGGATGCTATCTGTGTCTGACCAGGAAACAAGAGAGGGCCTGCTGGGGTCCCTGACTTCAGACCTAGTTCTTGCAGGTCAAGTCAGCACCTGTTCCTACCTCCAATGGGAAAGGTCAGTGCAACAGTTGCAGGCAGGTTGAATATCTCACTATAATCTCTAGCATAAGAATGGACTTAGGGAGTCCATTACACAAAGAGGGATACTATTCCGATTTAATAAGGATCAAGATAAACAATCAGGCCGAATAGATGTTTATTAAGGGAGAAATAACTCAACAACATAGGCAGATGAACATGGCGGGTTCCACCGGATCCTAAGCCTTCCAGCGTCCACCACCAAAAGGAGGAGCCCTACCCTTTCCCAGCCTTTTCTCCCAGCTCCCATCTGGCCCTGTCTCCGCCCCAATGGGCATGGCCTAAGCCACAGGTTCAGACAAGGTGAATATCTCGCTACAGGATACTTTCTCAGTTAGACACATGGAGGAAGGCCTAGGCCCTGCCTTAAATGATATGACAAAATTTGAAGACTCCCCATGGAAGGCCTCACCCTTTCTGGGGAGCAGAAAGGGAATGGGCTGAGGTCTGGTGGGGTGATGGAGGAGGATGAGATGGTGAGGGAACTGAGATTGATATGTAAAACAACATTGTTTCAAATTTAAGTAAAACAAGGGGGAAAACCCACAATTCTGATCATATGAGCACATTTTTTATTCCAATTCCAGTGCTGAGGAAGGTGACAGAGGAAGAGCTACCAAGTTTTCTGATCGGCCACTCTGGTCTTATCTATGAGTTTCAGGTCCATGAGGAAGTCTGTCTGAAAAGAAAAAGTAGATAATTCTGAACAATGACAAGACGGGTAGGCCATTCAACATACAAACAAACATATATGCATATGACACATGCATGCATATACCACCACAGTCATGATTGCAGACACAAAGAGCACATGCAAAGATCATATGGTAGGTAAATAATGTAAATGTGGAGATACAAACAAGAAAAATTGAAGATGAAGAATTTTGAGAGTCATTATGTTGTAGTCTATATGTTGCTTTTTTTTTTGTCCTGTGTAGTTTTAGAGATTTAATGAAAAGTTCAAGTAAAGTTCTAGTTTGACAAGCAAAGTAGAACAAGAAAAGAAAAGCAAAATACACCCATTCTTTAGGAATATACCTAACAGAACTCCAGAGTGAAGGAAAATTGCAACAATCTTTTGTTTGCTTTCTGTATTCTCAGAGAAGCTGCACACAGAAGCTGACTGGGCTGACTTTACACTTTATCACATTAGCTCACATTTATTTGCTTTCATGCAAAGGGCCAGTGATTTTGCTGGATAAAATTTGTCAGTGAAGCTACATGAAGAGACACAAAGATGAGCAATGAACTTTTCAGGACAATTCAGTTAAACTAGGCAGAATTAACGACTTCAACACTTTGCAGTTTATGTGCAGTTTTATTTCTAGTGGCCATGGAATCCATTGAGCCTGATTTTCAACGTATGTCTCACTTTTGAGACTATAAATAATTCACTAGATCAGAGCTGTGGCAAATTTTCCATACTGTGTCCCAACAGGTGTCACTGTTTAGCAAATTACCTTTCTGCAGATGTTGGTCAATCCTCCTCTTCTGATGTAGAATCCAGAGATGATTAAAACAAGCCTCAGGTTTATTATAGACAATTATTGTACAGGAGGACATCTCATTAGTGAGATGTACTTAACATTAGGATACATTACCGATGTAAAGGTGACAAACATAAAAGGACAGATGAAATTAGCATCTAATTAGCTCATTTCTAGACCTGGAATTCATGTTTTAGTGTCTAGCCACTGAAAACCATTTATAAAATCATAAATGATCTCAAGAACATACCAAGCCAAGTTTAAATATCCCTAATGATATGTCAGTTCTTTTCCAAGTTCGTGTATACATCATTTATTCATACACCATTGTGCATGAATTGCATAGACAGTGACAGAGTCAATGCTGTGGAAGTTACCAGAAAAAGGTTGAGAGCTCAAAGAATTCATGTACTAAAATAAAGAGAACCAGATAGTTTTGAACAGCACAATTCAAGTGCATAAATCAGGGCAACAAGGATATTCATTGCTGGATTGTCAACATAAATAAAAATTTGGAAGGAACATAAATTTTCATCAACACAGAATGGCTGAAATATAAATAATTCATAATATAGAATAACATAACAGCAAAGGGTATATAAAATAATAACACCTAGAGCTTGAATGAATAGAAATACATTGCTAAACAAGTATGACCATATAAATATTGTAAATTTATAAGCAAACTACCTATATAGAAGTGCTTGGGGAAAATTCCTGGACCTATGTAAATAAAATGAGAAGAGTGGTTCCCTCTGGGCGAGATACAGGGACTAAGAAGGTGGTCATAAAAATTCTACTTCTACCTGCAGTGTGGAAGTTTAAAATTATAATATATTAATGCATTATTTATAAAATGTATGTAGATAAAGAGCTGGATATATAGACATATATCTGCACTATCAATACCACAGGGAAGAATATGTAAAATTATAAGGAATTTTGAAAGACTCAAGTTATTTCTTCAGAGAGAATCTATACCTTATTATTTATATATAAAAAGAAACATACAAATTAGAAGAGGGAATATGGAATAGCTATAAACCTGCTGCATCACACAAACACTGACTTGAATTTTTTTATGTTCTAGAAAGTAGTGAAATTATGGAATTAGGGAGATTGTTATAATGATCAAACGGTCCTGAACAAAATATGGTAACAGATATGACATGGTATATTTTCCCCAAATCCTTGACATGTATTGCACAGTGAATCCTAATATAAACTATGTATTGTATTCTAATGATGTATCAATACTTGCCCATCCACTAACTGTATCAATTATACCATACTAATAATGGAAAAACTATATGAAGGTAAGTCAGATGTATAGAATTTCTGATTGTTCTACACATTTAAAAATGCTATTTAAAAAGTCTACTTTTTTACTTAAAATATCACAATAGAACAATTAATAAAAGAAACTAACACATTGAACTAATAATTAATGCATGTACTGAAAAACAAGAGTGGCCATAAGTTGTGTCTATGATATTTGTTCTACAGTTCTGCTACATAAGAATATTCAATATTCTTATCATGGTTCCTTCTGTCTCTTTCATCTATGCTTTATATTTTTCTCATGGGTTAAGGAATTAAAATTATGGCAGGAAAGGAAAGAGCAGAAAAACATTCCAAGCATAATGAACAGCTGGATCAATGAGTCAGGTGGTGCACAAGGAGCTTTTGCTGAGACTAGAGTAAGGCTCACAATGACTGGAGTATGCAACCATGTCAAGCAGACTTGAGATGAAACCTGAATATTACATTGAGACCAGGTTTCAGTTGTCTTAAATACACTGATAAGGGATTTGGCTAAATTAGTGGGAAACTGAGTGATTTGTATGGGTGAGGGTTATGGCAAAAACTTTGTTTTTGTTGATTTAGAGGGAAGTCTAGGAATAGAAAAATGAGAGAGGTCAGAAACAAAAAAGGAGATGCAACAACAGCCATGACTTGAGAACAAATATCAGCAGGTTCAAACTCTAATTCTAATACTTATAAGCCAGGCACAAATTCCCTTAGTATTCAATACTAATATCCTCATTAAAAAATAAATTTTAGTTTAAGTAACTTTGTTGGCAATTATGTCTCAGACTCATTAAGTGATTTGATTTTTCAGATTCTTCACGGACACTATCAATGCTCAAGAACTTTGTACAAAACTATATAGTATTTACCCAGAAACTGCTCATGTACTTCTGCATCCTGTTGTTCATCTCTAGATTGATTATAACAGCTAATGTGATGAACAAGAACATACAGGCTTAAAGAGTCTACACATTTCAACACAAATCCAATTTTTTCTAGTATTCACAAGTTATTGATTCTGTCTGTGGTTATTGAACCCAAGGATGTTGCAGGACCCAGTGATGAGACAATTAAAGTATGCCCAATTAAACTGATTGAAACATAACAATACACTAAGTAAGGAATCTTTGGTAGTACAATGAGTACAATGCTCATTTGATATTTGTTGCATTGGAGCCTTAAGCATTATTGAAAACAGAAGATAAAGGAGTACTTAGGGACTCGAAGTTCCTGGGGGCTGGATCCTTGATCCCCATCTCATGGCCTCTGCTAAAAAGGCCCTACTCAGCTAGAGAGTGTAAGCTAGACCCACTGCCTATCAGTGTGGAAACATCCTGAGTACCAGCCCAGCCTTTGCCCCCAACAACAGGCCTTGGCTAGAGGCCTTGGGTAGAGATAGACCTGACTATCCCTGAAGAAACATCCTGAGGGATAGTTTCTGCCAAAGAGGCCTCAGTTGTCCTCTGCTAGAGCCTGATCTTTGACCCCCCATTGCCAGATCTCTACCTATAGAGAAACCTCCTAGAGAGCTTGGACCACCCAGAACAACAGACATTGAAACTCTAACCCACCTAAATCCATAGAGAGAGGGAGAGACCCCAACAACACCTAATGGAAGAAGCTATGGGATTATGGCAATACAAGAAAACACCTAACATCAGAAAGGCAAGCATAACACCACCAGAATTTAGGGAATCTACACCAACTAGACCAGAAAACAACAAAGCAAATGAATCAGAAGAGAACGACCTAAAAATTATTGTCATAAAAATGATAGAGACCCTCAAAGAAGATGTGATAAAATCTTTTAAAGAAATGGAAGATAAAACCAACTAAAAATTGGAAGGTATGAATAAATTTCTTAAGGAAAGTACAGAAAGCCAAGAAAAAACAATTAAACAGGTGAAGGGAATGGTTCAAGACTTGAAAATGGAATGGAGACAATAAAGAAAACACAAACCAAAGGAATGCTGGAAATAGAAAAACTGGGCAGACACAAGCATAACCAACAGAATTCAAGAGATGGAATAAAGAATCTCAGGTGCTGATGATAAACTCGAGGAAATAGATTCATCGACCAAAGAAAATCATAAATCCAACAAATTCTTAACACAAAACATTAAGGAAGTGTGGGTCACTGTGAAAAGGCCAAACCTAAGAATAATAGGCATAGAGGAAGGTGAGGAAGCCTAGCTCAAAGGGGCAGAAAACATATTAAACAAAATCATAGAGGAAAATTTTCCCAATCTGAAGAAGGACATGCCCATGAAAGTACAAGAAGCATACCAAACACCAAATAGACTGGACCAACAAAAAAAGACCCCTCGACATATAATAATCAAAACACCTAACATACAGAATAAAGAAAGAATATTAAGAGCAGCAAAGGAAAAAGGACATGTAACATATAAAGGAAGACATATCAAAATTACGCCCGATTCTCCATGGAAACCCTAAAGGCCAGACGGTCCTGAATAGATGTTCTACAAGTACTAAGAGTGCATACATGACAGCCCAGGCTACTATACCCACCAAAACTCTGAATCACAATAAATGGAGAAAACAAGATATTTAATGACAAAGCCAGATTCTCACAATATGTATCTACAAATCCAGCCCTAACAAAGTTTTGGGAGGAAAACTCCAACCAAGGAAGTTAAGTACACTCAAAAAAAATAAGCAACAGATAATCCCATTTTATTAGAAACCAATGGTAAAGCAGAACAAATATATACACAAACCACTGCCAAAAGAAAATCTAAAACAAACACGCATTAACAATCAATGGTCCTTACTTTCCCTGAACATTAATGGTCTTAACTCTCTTATAAAAAGACACAGGCTAACAGAATGGACATGAAGACAGAATTCATCCTTCTGCTGCATACAAGAAACACATCTAAGCTTCAAAAATAGACATTACCTCAGGGTAAAGGGCTGGGAAAAGATCTTCCAATCAAATGGACCCAAGAAGAAAGCAGGTGTGGCTATCCTAATATCTAACAAGTTAGATTTTAAATCAAAATTAATCAAAAGAGATCAAGATGGTCATTTCATATTCTTTACAGGAGAAATCCAACAACACAAAGTCTTGATTATAATCATCTATGCCCCCAATACAAAGGCACCCACATTCATAAAAGAAATGCTACTAAAATTCAAAGTTCACATAAAACCTCACACACTTATAGTGGGAGACTTCAATACACCACTCACTCTCACCACTAAACAGGACCAACAATCAGAAACTCAACAAAGAAACAAAAGAACTAACAGAAGTTAAGTCTCAACTGGGTTTAACAGAGATCTATAGAACATTTCATGAAAACACAAAAGAATATACTTTCTTCTCTACCCCTCATGGAACCTTCTCTAAAATTTACCACATAGTAAGTGACATAACAAACCTCACCAGGTACAAAAGAATTGGAATAAACCACTGTACCTTATCAGAGCACCATGCTTTAAAATTGGAATTCAACAACAAAACAAATCGCAGAAACCCTACAAACTCATGGAAATTGAACAATGTGCAATTGCACCACACCTGGGTCAAAGGAGAAATAAAGAAAGAAATTAAAAACTTCCTAAAATTCAATGAGAATGAAGACAAGACATATCCGAACTTATGGGACACCTTGAAAGCAGTGTTACAAGGAAATCCATTGCACTGAGTGCCCATATGAAGAAAACAGAGGATAGTCACATTAGAGAATTAATAGCGCAACTGAAAGCCTTAGAACAAAATGAAGCAAACTCACCCTGGAGGAGTAGATGCCAGGAAATAATCAATTTGAGGGCTGAAATAAAAAAAAAAAAATAGAAACCAGGAAAACAATACAAAAACTCAATGCAACAAAGAGTTAAAGAGTTGGTTTGTTTTTTTTTTTCTTTTTTTTTTTTTTCGAGAAAACCAACAAGATAGGAAAACCTTTATCCAAACTAATGAAAAAGCAGAGAGAGATCATGCAAATTAACAAAATCAGAAATGAAAACGGGGACATAAAAACAGACACGAAGGAAATCCAGAAAACTTTCATGTCATACTTTGAAAACATGTACTCCAAAAAATTGGAAAATTCAAAGGAAATGGACACATTTCTGGATAACTATCACCTACCAATATTTAACCAAGAACAGACAAACAACTTAAATAGATATATTTAATATAACCCCCAATGAAATAGAAGCAGTTATCGAAAGCCTTCCAATCAAAAAAAGCCCAGAGCCAGATAGCTTCAGCGTAGAATTCTACCAGAAATTCAAGGAAGAGCTAATACCAATACTCCTCAAATTGTTCCACACAATAGAGACAGAAAGCACATTACCAAACTATTTTCTATGAGGCCACAATCACCTTGGTACCCAAGTCTCACAAAGATACAACTAAGTAAGAAAACTACAGACCAATATCCCTGATGAACATTGATGCAAAAAACTCAATAAAATACTGGGTAACAAAATCTAAGAAAACATTAGAGATTCATCCACCATGACAAAGCAGGCTTCATTCCTGGGATGGTTTAACAAAAAAAAAAAAATATCTATCAATGTGATTCACCATATAAACAAACTGAAAAATAAAAACCATATGATCATCTCCCTAGATGCTGAAAAAGCCTTTGACAAAATTCAACACCATTTCATAATAAAGGTCTTGGAGAGATCAGGGATAACAGGAACATACCAAAAGAGCAATATACAGTAAACCAACAGCCAACATCAAACTGAATGGAGAGAAGCTTAAAGCGATTCCTCTAAAATCAGGAACAAGACAAGGCTGTCCTCTCTCTCCATCTCTCTTCAATATTGTACTTGAAGTTCTAGCTAAAGCTATAAGACAACAAAAGGAGATCAAGGGAATCCAAACTAGAAAGAAAGAAGACAAACTTTCTCTATTTGCAGATGATATGATACTTTACATAAGTGACCCAATAAACTCTACCAGGGAACTCCTTCCTACAGCTGATAAACACGTTCAGCAAGCTAGCAGGATACAAGATAACCTCAAAAAAAATCAGTAGTCCTACTTTATTCAGATGACAAAGAGGCTGAGAAAGAAATCAGAAAAAAATCACCCTTTACAATAGCCTCAAACAACATAAAATATCTCAGAGTAACGCTTACCAAACATGTGAAAGACCTATACAATAAGAACTTTGTGTCTTTAAAGAAAGAAATTAAAGAAGATACCAGAAAATGAAAAGATCTCCCATGCTCTTGGATTGGAAGGATAAATATAGTAAAAATGGCAATGTTGCCCAAAGCAACCTACAGATTCAATGCAATCCCCATTAAAATCCCAGCACAATTCTTCACTGACCTTGAAAAGATAATAATCAAATTTGTATAGAAAAATAAAAGACCAAGAATAGCCAAAACAACCCTGTACAATAAAAGAACTTCAGGAGGTATCACCATCCCTGGATTTAAGCTCTACTATAGAGTTATAGTTCTGAAAACAGCTTGGTATTGGCACAAAAATAGACAGGTAGACCAATGGAATCGAATCAAAAATCCTGATATTAACCCATACATACATGATCACCTGATTTTTGACAAAACATCTAAAAAATACAATGGGGGGAGGAAAGCATCTTCAACAAATGGTGCTGGCACAATTGCATGATGGTGTGTAGAAGACTGCAAATAGACCCATGTCTATCTCCATGCACAAAACTCAAGTCCAAATGGATCAAATACCTCAACATGAACCTATTAGAAGAGAACGTAGGAGGTAACCTTGAACAAATTGGTATATGAGACTGCTTCCTGTACATAATTGCAGTAGCAGAGACACTGAGATCAACAATTAATAAGGGGCCTCCTCAAACTTAGAAGCTTCTGTAAGGCAAAGAACACAGTGGAAAAGACCAAACAGTAGCCCACAGACTGGGAAAAAAATTTTTACCAATCCTACATCTGACAATTGGCTGATCTCCAAAATATACAAAGAACTCAAGAAACTAGTCAACAAAACACCAAATAGCTGTATTAAAAAATGGGGTACAGATTTGAAGAATTCTCAATAGAGGAAATCAAAGAAGCTGAAAGATACTTTAGAAAGTGCTCAACATCCTTAGCTATCAGGGAAATGCAAATCAAAACAACTTACTCCTGCTGGAATGGCTAAAACTAGAAACACCAATGACAACTTATGCTGGAGAGGATGTGGAGAAAGGGGAACACTCCTTCACTGCTAATGGGAGTGCAAACTCATACAGCCATTTTAGAGATCTGTATGGTTCCTCAGGAAAATGGGAATTAGCTTACCACAGGACCCAGAAATTCCATTCTTAGGTATATTCCCAAATGACTCACATCTATGCAACCAACACATGTGCTCAACTATGTTCATAGCAACATTATTTGTAATAGCAAGAACCTGGAAGCAACCTAGATGCCTCTCAATTGAAGAATGGATAAAGAAGATGTGGCACATCTACACAATGGAATACTATTCTGCAGAAAAAAAAAAATGACGGAATCTTGAAATTTGCAGACAAGAGGATGGAACTTGAGGAAGCCATCCTGAATGAGGTCACCCAGTCACAAAAAGAGGAACAGGGTATGTACTTTTGGAATATAATCCAGGAAATTTGCCATTGGAGCCATTTTATAACTCTATGAGGCAGAGGACATAGAGAAGGCATTTAGAAGGAAACAGTCACAACCTGGAACCTGGATAGTAGGTTCCTGAGGGCCATGAAGAACTGTCTGAAATTCTGTGAGTTAACTTAGTTATTTATTCATGTATATTTTATGTCACCTATTAGCTTAGCACATAGTTTCTAACCTTGTGGAAGACTCACAATTTTACACAGTAATGTTCTTACTCATAATGTCAGAGTTTACTGTTGGAATAAAAATAAATGAAAGACCACAGAGAATATTTTGAATTCATTATAAAGACATACACACCCACACATTTTTAAATACTTGCTACAAAAAATGATTTTGTAGCAGCAGTTTTTATGGAAAAATCCATCATTCTTATTATTTGAATTCTCCATTGTGAGATATTTAGATGTGATCAATTATAAAGTTTTCTTTTTTTTACAATATAAAAGGTTGGCTTTACAAACATAAAAAAATAAAATTTTGATGAAATGAATATTTCTGTATTTAGATAATTTCTTCCTGTCAAGATAAAATGTTCACATATTTTTATTTTTACTATTTTTGCACCAGTCATTCAATTAGCAAAACAAAGAATAATGCCTATGTTTGTTCTTCATAGGTCATTTGCTCACTGGCTTACTGCAGGCTAATCCAATCAATATATAATATTTTACTATAGCAGTAGATAGAATAAATTGAATTATTGATCTATAAACTTTTTTATAATATTGCCCAATTATTACATATTACATTATTCTACTAATTATAAAAGCTATGTTCATGGTGAGGATGAAGCTTTCTAAGGCATAAATATTATTTCCTAGGCTCTTAAAGCTTAATTGTCTCATTCTTTTTACTCAAACAATCTCATTGTTTCTCCATTAGACTCAAATTGTGTCATGTGGTTTTATCAAGTCACTAATTAATGTCATCTCTTAGAGCAAATATCTGACTGCTAAGAATAAAAGCCTAATACTGAAAAGTGTGAATGAGGTAGCTTTTAGATTTATGTAGTGAATGGCTTTTACTCCAAAGTCAGTGTCAGCTAATTACAATATTTGAGAAGTTGCTCTAGGTTTAATGGTGACTTATGCTGTTTTAACCCCTTTCTTTCTTTAATAACCCAGATGTCCAATCAAATGAGTGCCATTTTCCAAAGAAAAGATTTCAAATGGCAGCAAAGAGATGAAAAAATTTCATAAATGCTTGCCTCAATGTCAGACAGTCAGACATAATGCAAGAGGCACACAAATGCTTATTAACTAACAAACTAAATGGTATTACTTTTGTAGCACCCTGGGTAAAAGCTGGGAAAATATACAAATCAAAATTTTTTATTTATTTTTTTATTTTTTAACATTTATTTATTTTATGCTGAACATAATTATACATGCCTTTTTAAAAAAAATGAAAACAAACATTTATAAACAATATTTGCGAATTTGGGCATCATTCTTTCCAAACTGCTTCCTGCTGGTAGGGGGCGCTGTCATGGGGGAATCATAAAAAAGACGCAGAATTCCTGGCTGTAGTGGTCTGTAAGGCTGCATTTTCCCATTGACATTGCTTCAGGGGGTCTTGCTCGATCAAACCACATTAGTCCGGAAGGGATCCACAGCTTTTCACTATCTTTGGAAACAAAATTAGAAATCCTTTCCCCCAGTAACTTGTCCTTAGGCTTAAATTTGAAAGTCAAAGCATTATATATATATATATATATATATATATATATATATATATATTTGAATTAATATATATTGAATAATATATATATATATTGAATTAATCCAGCAGCATTTTTCCTTCTTTTTTATTATTAATAATATAATTTAAAAATTTTACATGTGGATCTCAGTTTCCTCTCCTTTTCTCCTTCCAGCCCTCCCTCCCTCCCTCCCTTGACAACTTCAAATATTAAATTAATTCCAACATGTAATGAAATTTATTTGCAAATAGAAAACCCTTATTTGAGTTTTTAGAAAGTAACTCATTATGAAATGAACATAGGAGCAAATGTTTTTCGGAGGACAACTCTGTAGAATGGATGCCGGATACAAAAGGCAGGGATTGCTCTGACATGCTTCCTTATGGCCCTGCTAAGCTCTTTAAATTTGTGCAAACTGAGATCACTAACACTAACATGAAGACAAATGAGATCCATATTCTGCAAGGACTCAGGCATGACAGTTCAAGAGAGTCTTATAAAGTAAAAAAAAAAAACAAAAACAAATGCTAAATGTTATTAAGTAAATAAGTGCAATCATGACTTATTTCAGTCTGCCTTTCCAATACATACCAGAAACTGCTTCAATGAGTATGAGTAATATGTTTCTGTAAGAAAGCCTACACCTGTGTCATGTTATATACTATGGCAGTTTGAATGTGAATTGTCCCCCATAAACTCACGGGGAAGTATGTCTTTGTTGAAATGGGGTATGGCCTTGTTGGAGGAAGTGTGTGAGCAGGATTTGAGGTTTCCTAAGTTCTGAATACTGCCCAGTGTCTCAGTCAACTTCTCATTTCCTACAAGATGTAAGACTCTAAGCTACTACTCCCAGCAACATGGTGCTTTCATGCCACCATATTCTCTCCCACATTTAGAATGGGATAAATCTCTGAAACTAAGTGAGGTACCCCAATTAAATTTTTAAATTCTAAGAGTTGCCATGGTCCTTACAGCAATAGAAACCCCAACTAAGACATAAACTATACATTAAACATAAGAAGGTTAACTATCATTTAAATTTTAAATATTGGCACCATTTTGTAATTTTAGTAACAAATTCAACAATATAATTTGTTCAAAAATCAGATTTTCTACTTCATGTTTTAGAAATGTCATTCTTCTTTCACTGTACCTATCCTATCTATTTATATTTTTATAAGTCCTTATATTAACTACATTATTATATTATTATTCCAACTGTCATCAGAGAAGCTGCTCTTGGTAGTTGATGGAAATCAATACAGATAAATGTAACTAGCCAAGATAAAGAGAATACAAGATGGTAGAATGCTAAACCTTAGATGGAACATATATACACCCATCTTCTTCTCCCATGACTCAGGGATCACTGTGGAAAGATAGGAAGATGTTAAGAGTCATAGGAGGTAGATGACTACAAGAAAAAAGTCTCTTCAGGATGCAACAGGGCAGCTGCAAATATAAACTTAGAGTAGGTATAATAGTCAGAATAAGGTCTATACAAGACTAAGCCAGAACAATGCCAACATGAAGAGGGGACTGTGCACCATCAAGTCCTATCCCTAGATGAGGAACTATTAGAAATTGTTAGCCCCTGGAAAAGAAAGCACATTTGCCTTAAGAATGTAGCCCTTGGTAAGCTGACAATACTCCATTAGAGAGTATTTCAGCAGAATATATGGTCTTGATGGACTTTTTTGAAAATAAATAAAAGGTGGGCTAGTGTGTTAGGAATAGCGGAGCTGGGAAATGTTAGGAGAAGGAGATAAATATGATCAAAATATGTTGCAAGAATTTCTCACAGAACTAATATAATACATTTTAAAAGTCTTTTTAAAATTTCTATGAACTCAGCATCATGTTGTTGAAATAACTTCATATTTGTTTCTCATTTATAAATAAAGTGAAATGAAATTTGAGTTTGTAGAATTACAGGTTACATCAATCATTAACCTGTCCATGTAACTTTCAAAGGTTCAAGTTCCAGTGATAGTCTAAATCTTTAATAAGGATGAAGCCATCCATCCATCTTTAATACAAAGTCTTATTTAGATTTTTTAAATTAATAGATAAAAATTATGGTGATGAAGAGAGATGGGTCAGAGATTTACAGCACAGCCTTCTCTTTCCAAGGTTCTGAGTTCAATTCCCAGCAACCACATAGTGGCTCACAACCAGCAAGCATTGGTAATGAGGTCTAGTACCCTTTTCTCACCTGTAGCCAAATATGCAGGCAGAATACTCTACACATAATAAGTAAATAAATCTTAAAACAGATAAAAAAAAATTGTGTGTGTGCTAACCTTCTCTCCTGAGCAGTCTAAGAGACCTCAGACAGTAGAACCAGGATGTATTCCTGGTGCACAAAAGAACCTTGCAGACACATCCCCCATGGAATGATACCCCCTTAACCTAGAGACAGGACTTGGCAGATTTACATGACTCAACCTGGATAGCATAGTCTTACATGTGGAATAGGGTGGTGGGATGGGAGGGGAGGTTAGCCAGGGTGCATGTCAGTGGGGAAAGAAGGTAAGAGGGAGCGAGGGAGGGAGGGAGGGAAGGAGGGAGAGGAAACTGGGATCGATATGTAAAATTCTTAAATTATATTATTAATAAAAAAAACATTGTGTGTGTGCATGCACGTGCATGCATGTATATTTTGCCATAGGATCTTGCACAGTTCACATCAGTGGAAAAAATAGCCCTACCATTACTGCTGGAGGCCAGACTGGTCCAAGACATCCCAGAATTAGACTCAGGCCTTACTAGATCTTAGGCTAGATCCAGAAACCTAAAAAGACTTTGACTTTACCAAAGACCAGACAAGATCAAGCTAGTTAAGTTCCCTCAAATCTCTAAACCCCAGTAGAGACACCCTAGGAGACCTGAGGACACATCAGTCACCAGAACTCTTGGCCAGTTAGACTAAAATGCCAGTGAAGAAATAGAAAGCAAGGAACAAAACACAGATTTTATCTAAGAAAGACAAACACAGCAATCAACACCTATAGTGTTTAGTGATTCTACTTCTATAATCTTCCTCAAATCTAGATGCCTAAATGCCAGTGGGAAAACACAATCAATAACATAAAGGGTGATGTGTCACCACCAGAAACCAGATATAGTACAATAGGAAGACCTGAATATTCTAACACAGCTGAAGCATTAGAAAAGATCCCTAAAAATAACTTTATGAAGATGATAGAGATCCTTAAAGAGGACATTAAGATAAAAAAGAACACCAAAAATGGAGGACATCAATAAATAGAGTAGTAAGAGAAACCAAACAAACAATTGAACAATTGACAGAAACAAATAAAATTGTTTAAGCCTGGAAAGCGGAAATAAAAGCAATAAGGAAAACATAAATCAAGGGTGCTCTAGAAATTGAAAACCTGGGTAAGTGAACAAGTTCTACAGATGAAAGCATCACAGAAGGAATATAACATATGGAAAAGAGAATCTTATATATGGAAGATATTATAGAAGAAATAAATGCATTGGTTAAAGAAAATGTTAAATCTAAAACATTTCTAACTCAGAACATCCTTGAAATCTGGGGCACTTTGAAAAGTCCAAACCTAAGCATAATAAGAATAGAAGAGAAGAAAGAAATATCCACCCTGTTCAAAGGATCAGAAAATAATTTTGACAACATCATAAAAGAAAAATTTTCCAACATAAAGGTTTATACATAAAAAGGTACAAAAAACTTCCAGGCACCAAATAAACTGCACAAAAATGTTCCCTTACCACATAATAATCAAAACACCAAACATAAGAACAAAGAGAGAAAATTAAAAGCTGCAAAGAAAAAAGACAAAATAGAATATAAAGGTAGACCTACTAGAATTATACCTGACTTCTCAAAGAATACTCTGAAAGCCAGAAATGTCTGGACAGACCTCATGCACACATTAAGAGACTGTGGGTGCTAGCCTAGACTACTATACCCAGGAAAACTTTAAATCACTATAGACTAAAAAATCAAAAACAAAAAACAAGGCATTTCATGACACATTTAATATCTATTCTCAAGTCTGGATCTACAGTAGGTACTAGAAGAAAAATTCCAACATAAGGAAATTAGCTACACCCATGAAAACATAGGCAATAGATAATCCCACACCAGCAAAGCCCAAAGAAGGAAAATGCACACACAGACATACATGCACACACACACACACACACACACACACACACACACACACACCATCACCACCACCAAAACTACTAACAACAAATAAAATGAACAATCACCAATCATTAATATTTCTCAAAGTTAATGAACTCAATTCACCAATAAAAGGATACAGACTAACAAAATAGATATGAAAACAAGATTCATGTTTCTGCTTCATACAAGTAACATGCCTCAACCTCAAAGAAAGACATTACTTCAGACTAAAGGGTTAGAAAAAGATTTTCCAATCAAATTGCTCTAAGAATCAAGCTAGTGTAGCTATCCTAATATCTAACAAAATATATTTCAAACCAAAATTAATCAAAAGAGATGAAGAAGGACATTTTACATTCATCAAGGGACAAATACACCAAGATGATGCCTCAATTCTAAATGTGTATACCACAAATACAAGGACACTCACATTTTAATAGAAAAACTACTCTGTCTAGTTTCCAGACAGATATTAGACAGAGAAATAATGGAACTAACAAATACTGTCTCAAATGGACCTAACAGATACCTATGGAATTTATCACTCAATCACCAAAGAATATAACATTTTCTCATAACTTCATGGAAGGTTCTACAAAACTGATCACAAACTCAGTCACAAAGCAATAAAAAATGGAATAACCCTTGAATATTATCACACTACCATGGATTAAAGCTATATTTCAAAAAGAGCACAAATCACAGAAAATACAAACTCATGAAAACTGAAAGATGCTCAATTGAATTACCACTGGGTCAAGGAAGAAATAAATAAAGAATTTGAAGACTTCCTATAATTCAGTGAAATGAAGGCACATCATACCCAAACATATTGGACATAAGGAAAGCAGTGTTAAGAGAGAAGTTCCTGGCACTAAATGCCTAGGATTTGGAAAAATCCCATTACTAGCTACTTCTCAGCACACATAAAAGCCCTAGAACAAACACAAGATGAGTAGATGGCAGGAAATAATAAACCTGAGGACTGAAATCAATAAAATAGATACAAAGAGCATAATACAAAGAATAAATGAAACAAAGTGTTGCTTCTTTGAGAAGAATCTCAAATGGCAGAGAAACATTTAAATGTTCATCATACTTAGCCATCAGGGAAATGCAATTCACCTGCTGGAATGGCTAAGCTCAAAATCACAAATGACACTTTCTGTTTAAGAAGATTTGGAATGAGGGGAACATTTCCTCATTGCTAATGGGATTCCAAACTTGTGCAGCCACTTTGGAAATCAATATGGCAATTTACCAGAAAACTAACTCAAGACTCAGATATATATTCAAAGGATGCTCAATTGTACTACAAGGACAGTTGGTTAACTATTTTCACAGCAGCTTTATTTGTAATAGAAACTGGAAGCCCTCAACCAAAGAATGGATAAAGGAAATGTGGTACATCCACACAGGTGAGTATTACTCAGCTGTTATAAACAATGACAACAGGGAATTTGAAAGCAAATAAATGGAACTAGAAAAAAATGATCCTGAGTGAGGTAAAACAGATCCATAGGACAAACATGGTTTGTACTCACTTGTGAGTAATAACTATAAAATAAAGGATAACAGTGCTACAATCCACAGACTCAAATAGTTAGATAATAAGAAGGGACCAAGAAGGGACACAAGGACCTCCCTTGGGACTTTTAGGGATCAGGTTGAATTCTAATGCAAGGGAAATTCCCAGGAATCTGCAAAGATAACCCCAGGAAGACTGGAAGCAATAGTGAATAGGTAGCCAGAGCTGGCTGTGTCCTGTGATCTGACTGGTGACTACCTCAATTATTATCAGAATGCCTCAAACAGTAACTGATGGAAACAGATACAGAGATCCACAGCCGAACATTAGGCTGAGCTTGAGAAATCCTGTTGAAGAGACAGAGGAAGGCTTGTAGGAGCCAAAGGGATCAATTATTTCACAAGAAAACCAACAGAAATACCTGATATGGTTCATAGGAACTCAGAGAGTCTGAACCAACTGGGGAGTCTGAATGGGACTGAAGTATGCCTTCTACATATATGTGACAGTTGTGTAGCTTGATTTATTTGTGGGACTCCTAACAATGGAAGTAGAAGTTGTTATTAATGCTTTACCTGGCTCTTGAGAAACTTCTCTTCACACTGGATTGCCTTGGCCTGCCTAAATGCATGGGAAGTATTGTGCCCAGACTCTGAACCACGCTGCCCTCAAAACCACTAAGAGCCCAATCCCATGCAAAAGCAAAGAGTCTTTTAAATTTACAAGTTAACTGGAATCCTCCAACTGTCAGACACAGTAGGTAGTGTAGCACGTCCCTGAGCAGCAGTAGGGCAGGGCATATATTTGGAGTAGATCAAGTGAGTGTCTGGGGTCTGCTAGTTGAATAGTAACAGTCTCAGAACTGACACACCTCCAGGCTGGGAGAACCTGTCCTGAGTTGGTTAGCTGCAGCTGCAGAAAAGTTTGCTATATCTGGAGGCCATCGGAGGGCCATTGTTAACTATTGCATTCTACTATTAGCAGTAAAGCACATCCAAAGCCTGCCAGATAACTTCTGATTGGCTCCTTACCACATGGCAGGTGTCTGGAGGGTTATTCCTAATATCTAGGGCAAGGTAGGGCAAGGGGGGGGGGTCAGCACATTCTGCTGAGTCAGGAGCCTTCTGTAGCTGGACCTTTTCTGTAGCCTGTCATGGCTGCCAAAACAAAGGACTGGGTGAGGGTCTGGACCTGTCATGGAGAAGGAGTTCTTTGTCTTATGGCAACTTGATAAACCATGCTTTGCTGATACCCATGGGAGGGCTGCCCCTTTCTGAACAGAAATAGAAGAGGTATGGATTGAGTGGGGGAGGGATTAAGGGGAGATGGCAGGGAAGGAATGTAAGGACAGGAGGGAGGAGAAACAGCAGTCAGGATATAAAATTAATTCATTAAAAATAAGGAAAATGAAATATATTTTTGCCTTCAAATATTTATGGTTTCTCAAATTAAGAGTTCAGTGACAGAAGTTTACTTTGCCCGTGGCCACAGCTACATCTTATATTTTTTGACACATTTTAAACTGTTTTATTTATCTCAAAAATGTTTAAATCTTAATAGATTTTCCTCTTAAGTGTGCTTAATTTTCTATTGTGATTCTATATGCTAGTCTTTTGTTATCAATTCCTAAGTTACTTTCTATTTTATCTTTGTTTTTGTTTCAGTAAGTTACAGTTGGGTCTATAGTTTATTCTGCTCACGGCTTTTTTTTTTTTTTTTCATATCCACATAAGAAGAATCTGCCTTCTGTTTCCTATCCAAGTCATCCCTCAAGAATATCTTCATGAATTCTTTCTGCTCTTTTACATGTGATTGTGGTGAGCTTCAAGATTTGAATTTCTCCCATCTCCATTGTATACAGGATCTCACACTTCTTCATATTCCCACGCTTGGAATTCATCAACTTCTATTCCTTTTGTAATTGCTTCCACCAGTATCAATCTGTGTCTTTCCAGTTGAGCAAGTGTACAAACCTCCCCCAACCATTTACCATTCCTGAGGTTTTAGGTCATCAAGCCCTCTATCCCAGATTTTTGAAAGTTAGATTTAAAGTTATTTTGAGTGTCTTTCTTGTTGTTTAAAGTGTAAATTTAGATCCTTACCAATTTTCTATCATACTCCAGAGTATCTTGTTATTAATTTAAGTCTATTTTCTAAAATAAATAAGTCCCTCAATGTCTCGTTCTACACTTAGACTTCATGATAAAGTGTCATCCACATGATTTTTTTCCCCAGAGGTTATAAAGATGTGTGATAAGTCTACATTACAAATAGTATTATATTTGGAGATACTTTTTACAGAATGAAATCACAATCCCAAAGGAACCAATGAAAATAGGATGCAAAAAATTACATAATTCAGTAATAATTAAAGTAGATCTATAATCTATTACATGTGAGAAAAGTCTCATTATAGGGATGAAAGAAAGAAAAATAGAATCAGGGAACACACCTTATAGTAAGATTTGGTTACTGAATCATGAAGCAACAAAGCTAGAGTTGAGGAACCAAGTGAAAACTGGAAGAGGGACTAACCTTCATCAAGCATTTGACATGTGGAGATAGCATGACACTCAGGGAACTTTTCGTCACTGTTTAAAACAGTGACCCATGCAAGTTGCTTTTATATATGTGACATTTAACAGCATTGTAACATATTGTTCAAAAAAGCTTTTTGCAGTCAGACACATCAGCTCCAATTACTGTTTCCAACTACAGAAGTTATCCTAGGTTGACTTCTAGAATTCAACAGACTTCTAAAATATAGCCTTATATTATAATACTTCATTATTATTCAAGATAGCATATAGATTAATTTTGACTGCCAAAGGATACTTGGCAAAGAAAATGCATTGTGATCATGAGTTTGCTATTAATTTTCCTCAAATTTGGAAGTACAGCAGAAACTTATATTTTTCAACATGATATCCTTGATTAAAGACAATATAATTATAGTGCTAGGTAGACTAGCCATGTGCTAGTGAGAAAAATATCCATCAATATAACCTAGAGATATTTCTGCACCCAGAAGATGAGAATTTAAATCACCTACTTCTCCAAATAGATTAAAATAATTCACAAAAATACATAAATGTCTATTACTTCTATTGTTTCCCTTTTTAATAGAATACAGCTGGAGAATATCAGATCCAAGATGCAATTACAGATTAGTTTACAAATTCATGCCCATACCAACACAAGAAATATTTCTGTTTCCTAATGAGTTTCCATATATGAACATCACAAGAAAGATTAAGAAGACTCAAAAGAAATAACAAAACAGTACTCTGGGGTTTTAAAAATTGAGTTTGATACTAATTTTTTCTTCAATTTTGTGTTTTCACAATAATTAGGAAGAGAGGAATAAATTTATTTCAAATATACTGATGTTTTTATTCTCAAACATTAAGTGATTATGTGAGAGAATCAATGTAATCCCATATGTTATTCCATATGTAGATATCTTTTGTACTTTATACTATTTGAAACTTTTAGTGATGTTCACAACTTATTTCCTCATTTTAATTATTTATTTAATTTAAAAAAATTAAATAAATTTATTAATTTAAAAAATTAATTATTTGATTTCTAGCTTTCCAAAGGAAAACTTAGAGATGTATGTTTTAAAACTTGTTAGTCTATTTCCATAGCAATAACATGACAGCAATTCAGTATAAGTTCACTCTAAGTACAAATTAAATCCTATACTTCCCTCAGACTTTTCTAACAAATAAATGAATGTGAATAATCGATAACAGATAGGTATTTCATTAGATACTTTTGGCCACAGTGCTTTTTAATTTGTGTTATAGTTAAAAGTAAATGTTAAAAAGTGTTTTTGACATAATGCAATAGTTTACATTTTTGGCCTTGTAAATTTTCTGCTATATGGCAATTTTCTTTTAATTTCCAGATGTTGACTTAATTAAAAATACAGTCATTTGAGGTTGGAGAGATGGTTCAGTAGTTAAGATCACTGGCTGTTCTTCCAGAGGACCTGAGTTTGGTTCCCAACGTATGCATGGCAGCTTATGATTGTCTGTAATTCTAATTTTAGGGCATCCAGTGCCCTCTTCTGCATTTTACAATAACCAAGAACATACAAGGTAGACAGATATGAAGGCAAAACATTCATATACATAAAATAATAAAAAACTGAAAATACAGAAACATATGGAAAAATACTCAAGATATATTTCATTTCTCATACAACTAAATAAAGTATCAAGAAATAATTTCAACAGACTTTTCTTTAAGTTTTGGTATCATTAAGAAAATACAGTTATGCTTCTATCCTTTTTTTATAACCATTAAAAAAGTTCATATGCATAATTTGACCAGTTACTAGTCTTTTCCATAACCTCTGGTTTTAACAGGTCTTCTGCTGTACATTCTCCAAACTCCCATTCAACAGTCCATCCCTTTATTTACCTAGCATCATCTCTTTGTAATATCTGTGCTAATGTTAGGGGAATTTCTATGATGACTAGTATAAAATGGATGGTTTTACAGTCCACATGAGGCAGGGGATCTACAGCAGTGCTTAGGGGGATAGATTTGACCCCACATATCTAAATTCAGATCCTTTCTCTGCTGTGAATTATTTGTATTTTGCCCAAATTGTTTAACTGTAACTCAGATACAATACATTCTACTGTTGCGTGTTGTAACATAATAAGGTAACACTATTATGTCCACTTGCTGCCAAAATTATTCAGACCTAAGAAAATTTTCTTCTCATTAAATTCCAGCTAACATCTGTGTATAAAATAGTAGCTGCTTTGTTTACACAAATAAAATACCATACAGAGCTAAGCATTTGCCATCTTTCTAAACATTCTGAAAGTGATTCTCTGCAGATGACCCCAGGAGGCACTTGAGATGCTTCTCGGAATGATAGCTGTCTCAGATGCACAGCTATAGCATGTGTCAGTGCTGAGACGTATTTTGAGTACTTCCAGACTGCTGAACTGAGACCCAAAGGTGGAAGCTGTGAGAGGTAAATGACAGCTCAATGTAAAGAAATTTTTGAAAATAGACTTACCTTTTCAGAGAAAATACTGACAAGGCCATCTCCAGGCAGATCTAAGAAGCAAAATACACGCAGTATCCATGCCCTAAGGACCCTGTTAGTATTCCAAATACTTAAATACTATATTACTTTTGTCCCTTTGCATAGAAACCTGTCTTCCTTACTGGTACTGGTTCTCAGGCAAAGCTGATAATGGAGAGACATGTAAGCCATAAACACAGGACGGTGATGCTGACTGTCTTAAAGAAGCTTGTTGTCCAATCTTCCATCAGAAGCCTTTGAATTTCCTTTCTCAGAAACATGATTTTCTTGACACCAGTGTAAAATATTGTGGAAATTAAGTGCACAATTTCTGTGAGAAACAGAAATTTGTAGGGAGTTCTGTAAATAGAATCATACCTTCTCATGTCAGGAATGGTGTGTTGGTTAACATATGCAACTGACATATTTAAGTTCCAGAGGGCAGGATTGGTACTTTAGATTTGGATTAAATAAAAAAAGAAAGGATCACCAAATATAGGAATAAAAGGCACCCAATTTTAATGTTGGTTATAGTAGTGACATTATATGACAGTGATATAGAATCCTGTGCTTTTGAAACACTGTATGTACTCACTCATATATGGATTTTAGACAGAGCAAAGGATTAGCAGCCTACAATTCATAACGCCAGAAAGCCAGGAAACAAGGAGGACACTAAAAGAGACATTATTCCCCTGAAAAGGGGAAAGGGATAAGATCTCCTGTGCAAATTTGGAACATGGAAAGAGGGGAGAAGGAGTTAGGGGGAAGAGGAGGGGAGAAATGGCCATGAGGGAACAGAAAGACTGAGTCAGGGAAGCAATAGAGGAGAGCAAGAAAAGAGATACCATAATAGAGGGAGCCATTATAGATTTAAGGAGAAATGTGGCACTAGGGAAATGCCCAGAGATCTACAAGGATGAATCCAACTAACAATCTAAGCAATAGCAGAGAGGCTACCTTTAATGCCCTTCTGTGGTAATGAGATTGAAGACTACCTTATATGCCATCCTAGAGCCTCCATCTAGTAATTGATGGAAGCAGAAGCAGAAGCATATGCCCACAGCTAACACTAGCCGAACTACTGGAATCCAGTTACAGAGAGGAAGGTGTGATGAGAAAACGTATCAAGACCAGGCTGGAGAAACCTTCAGAATCAGCTGACTGGACCAAGTGAGCACTCATGCACCCCCATCTGACAGCTGAGAAACCAGCATAGGACCAACTCTGAATGAGGGTGTTAGTCTGGGCAGTCTATGGGACCTCTTGTAATGGATCAGTATTTATCCTTAATATAGGAATAGATTTTGGGAGCCCATCCCATATAGAGAGATATTCCCTTAGCCTAGAAACACAAGGGAGGACCTAGGCCCTGCCCCAAATAATAAGACAGACTTTGAAGGCTCCCCATAGAAGGCCTCACCCTCATTGGGGAGCAGGAGATCTTATCCCTTTCCCCTACTCTAGGGCACCATGTATGTCTCTCTTAGGGTCAGTCTACCTCAAGATCCAGCAATTCTACTCTTGGGCATATCCCCAAAGGATGCACACTCATACAACAAGGACATCTGTTCAACTGTTTTCATAGCAGCATTATTTGTAATAGACAGAACCTAGAAGAAACCTAATGCCGCTCAATTGAAGAATGGATAAAAAAAAAAAAATGTGGTGGGACATTTACATTTACACAATGGAGTACTATTCAGCAGGGGGTAGAAGTGGGACAATGAAATCTTGAAATTTGCAGGCAAATGGATGGAACTAGAAGAAATCATCCTGAGTGAGGTAATACAACCACAAAAAGACAAACATGTACTCATACTCGCTCATTAGACATAGAGAAAAGGATTACCAGCCTATTTTCCTTTTAAAATACATCTTTTTTAAAAAGTTCATTTTCTGCCAAACTTGAATTTCACTAAATTAAAGCATTGACTCTAGACATTTATTTATTTATTTATCTATCTAGCCAAATCTCAGTGAAAATTATGAAAGTGTTTGACTATATGAAGTCACACCTTGCATGCAACAGCTGCAGAGAACAAGAAGGATTGTTGGTGGGTGGGCAATCCTCACAGGACCCCAGCTTCATCAGGGTTCCCATCCACGACCTCTGGATAGGCCATAAAAGGCACTGGAGTCAGAGAGAGCCTGATGGTTCTCACAGGACTCTCCACTAGCCTACAAAATCATTGGACTCCCACACTCACTCCCACTTCTACCTTCATCTTATCCCTTTCCCTCCCTAAGAGATGGCAGGATGATCGCCCTTCCAAGTGGTCATTAAACCTATGCACCAGAATGCAGTAGCTAAGTACCTGCACAGGGGAAGAGAGAACATGCAAGGTAGAGAGCCCTCTTGCCCTAACCCTTTGCATCACTGACAATACATCCAGTCCATGTTGTAGCCAGACCATGGTGGTGGTGGTGGAGTTGACCTCAGGCCTATATGTTCCTCAAGAAAAGAATGACTAAAGAAAATATAGTACATTTAAACAATAAAATATTATTCTGCTGTAAAAAAATGTTATCATGAAATTTGCAGGCAAATTGCAGGAATGAAAGAAAAAAAATACCTGAGTGAGGTAACTCAGATCTAGAAACATAAATATGACATGTGGATATTAGTCATTTATTAAAGAGGAGCAGCGATGATAGCCCACTTTGTAATGTGCTTGCTTTGGAAGCACAAGGACCTGACTTCAGTGCCCAGAACTCATGTGAAAAAACCTTGCATGGTGGTGTGTGCTATAATGTCTAAGCTGAGAATGCAGATACAGATAGTTCTATGGAAATGGTACCCAGCCAGCCTAGGTTATTGAAATGTCCCAGGTGAGATAGAGAGGCTGCCTTCCCTAATTAGTCAATTAATTAATTAAAAGTTAGAGGGTATCTGTGGGATATTTTAGGTTCTCCTCTGACCTTAAAATACTTGCACACATAAGTGCAACCCAATACATGAACACACACACAGTGGTAGGAAGTAGCAGCATTAGCCATACCTACCTTTCTAATTGTATTCTCATCTTAGCTCGTTCTTATTTGCAGAATTGAGAGAGCACACATCAGTAACTATATTTGTTCACTCCCAATCTCATAAAGCATCTTTCTTTCATTTCTTTTTTCTACTTCATTCTCATTTAGCCTTATGACAATATCAAGACATGTCTTAGAAATAATACCTGGAATATTTTATCTCTTTTATTGCCACAATGATGTCACAATATAAAGCCTATGCATCCAAGAGAAAAGAAATTGTCTTGTTTTTATCTTTGTACAAGTATCTATATTATACTGAATTGCACACTTTTAAAAAAAACCAACAGACAAAGGCAACATAAAATATTGTGACTTAATCACAGTAACTTCAGTCACAAACAGGAATTTTTGGATAAATAGCAGAAACATTTTCTAGGAATATGATTATATTCACACATAAATAAAGGAAAATATTAAGTACAGCCTACTAAAATTAGTTTGTTGTGAATCACCTTTCAGATACATTTAGTCATTTATTAAATTTCCTTAGTCTGAAATGTGTGAAAATGGAGATTCTTTTTATCTCAGAGTTGCTGCTACCTTTTGTTATTTCTACAAAGGCACAAAATGTGTGTAGCTAAATATTTCTAGCACCACAGGAGATCCTATAATGAAAACAAATGATCTCCCAACATCATTACCAGTGCCTATAGTATGCATTTTTTAAAGTCAGGTACACATTGCTTTTATTTTGGGGTTTTTGTTTGTTTCTGTCTTAGACTTCTAAGTTGCATGCTTACAGAATTATACCAACAGAAGCACACAAGCCACCACAGACAGACAGCATTTCTACTACTGAAGTTGAAACATTTGCTTTCATTGTTAATAAGATCACTTTTTCATTCTTTTATGAAACTTAAGTCATGTATGTAAAATGTATTGTGAGAACCCACTGAGTATTCATTTCTAAATCAAAAATGTAAATTTTAGTTCTATCAACCCAGATACCACATCCTTCATTTCACCATTCCTTTTGCCCTGGTCTCCATACCTGCTTCTGCTGACCATTGTGTCTCTTTTAAGACTGTCATTATTGTTATACTATCTGGTTAAAAGTGTTTGACTTATTTTAGTTTGGAAAATAGTGCATATAACATAGCCAGATATGGGGCTAAATCTATAATTCTTTCTCTTTTTGTATCTTAATAATTTTGTTGAATTTTGTATCTGTTTCTATTTTAGAGATGTTTTATTTACAGCAAAATTGAGTTAAGAATACAGAAGAATCTCATATGTTTCCTTCCTCTGTTCATACACAAGCCTCACCACTGTCAATTCTACACACCACTTATATATCCATCAGAATTCATGAGCCTACATTCTCACACCATTTTGATCAGAGTTCACAGTTCATATTAAAGTTCATTTTGGTTACTTTACAATATGTGGTTTTAAGCAAATTTATACTGGCCACATTATCTATTATTATAGAATTACTGAGAATGATTTATTTAGAAATCGTTTGTGCTGTTCCTGACCCTCCTTCTTTGTCTCCTCCTCCCTCACTTCTTCTCTTGCTCTTTCTATCTCTCCCTCTCTTTAAACTTATCCTAAACTCTGGAGTTTTATTGTGAACATAGTTTTGAGTTTTCCAGAATTTCACACTGGTGAACTCACAGGTGATTGGCTTCTTTCATTTAGCAACATGCATTGTTTTCTCTATGTCTCTCTGTAGATTGATAAATTATCTGTATTGTGAGGAGATTCATATTGGTTGGCTTTATTAAGGTGATTGCTTATTGATCTACTGAAGATATTCTTTTTATGTCCTAAATTTTAGAATCCAAATTTCAATGATAATAGATTGGCATTCAACTAAATCAGCATTTATATTTAAACTAATCATAATTATATTGTTATTGCTTTACAAATTCTCTATCAAAGTATCAACTTATTTGTGAGAACTACCCTTTAAACTTCCTGAGATTTCTTGATCCCAATAATTCATGAAATTTAGTCAATTATTTATCTTGCTGGGAAGCACATCAATGATATCTGGCAGAGTCTTGAGTTTGACTATTTTCATTTCTAAAACACTGTTGTGTCATTATTCCCACGGCTGAATGAAGGCTGGGCTAGATAAATAATTCTAGCTTGAGATGCTATTCATCAACATCTCCACATAGTGAAGTTAGTGAAATCCCACCAGTACACAGTGCGGGCCATGTGAACATCACATTATTTCAATTACAGTCTCAGGATTTTCCTACACATGTTTTTACTTTTACTTCTCCATCTTCACTCTGTGATTCCAAGAGCTCAAAAAATCTGTTCAATCAAGAACAGTGTGGCAAGAAAGAAATGGAGTGGGACATGTCAATTGGAAATCTCTTTTTATTTGACATTTCATTTAACTTTCTATATTTTTCATCTTGCCCTCCTTGTTCTTTCTCCAGAGATTCAAGTGTTCACATGTGGTTTTTCACCTTCAGCTTCCAAACTCTTATTTTCATTTCTATTTTTCCTTTTCTTTAAACACCAAGAGTGGTTGCTTCAATTTGATAGTCCAATAAATATGTCCTAGAAAAATTTGTATGTGTTTTTTATGGCATTTTTATTAGATTGTTTAGAGACAGACTCTCTTTGAACTCAATCTGGCTTTGAACAGGTTCTATAGCAGAAAATGACCTTGAAGTTAAGCCTCCCATATATACTGCCCCCCACCTCACCCTGGTTTGGATATAATTTTAACAGTTTGCCTGCTAATTCTTTCTTCTAATTCCACCTGATGATTTCAGGGAGAGTTTTATTAGTACATCTTATCATTTCACTAGAGATAATTGCATTTATTTGCTCATTTTATAATTTGCAATGGCTAATCTTTAGTCAACTTGTCTACATCCAGAAACACCATAGAAACACACCTCTGGCTATGAAGGCATTTCCAAAAAGGATGTAATAAGAAGGAAAGACACATTTGAATGTGGGTGGCTCAGTTCTATGGATTGTGGTCCAGTCCTGAATAAAATGGAGAAAGTAAATGGAGTACTAGCATCCACTTCTCTCAGAGAGAGTTGACATGTGATCAGCCATGTCACACTTTTCTTGTCATGACTGGAGTAAACCATCAAAGTGTAGGCCAAACATACCCTTCATTTCTCACTCTCTACGTAGCTTTTGTTTGATTTTTAAGGTTTCATTTTATTTTAGTTGTTGTTGGAGTTGCTAGCTCTTATTGATTTTAGTTAGGCAAGAATAAAAAAAAGAATGTGCAATCTAATATTTCATTAATAAATGACTTAAAAGGAAACACAAACTTCATTGAGAATTTGTTTTACTTAATAACAGAAAATGTGTGGTTTAGAATATAAATGTTAGGGCTCACACAGGGGCTCTAGCTTTCAGTAGTTTATGTTGAAAAAATAGTTTCCCCTCTTTGAGCATGGAAATATGGCTCATTTAAAACTTAGGAAATATGGGTAAGTATGGAAATAATTATGGAGCTGTTAATACTAACTCCTAGAAAACAATGGCAACAGAAGATAGTGAATGGTATGAGGAAGTACCTGTCAATGTAAGAAAATATTCATAATCAAATTTGAAGTTCTCCATTCTCTCCAACATAAAGAAAAGACTCAAAAAGTGGCATTGTTTTTCTAGGATGATTTGAAAGAAGAAATCACTTCTTAGATATGACGAATGAGATTAAAGAACTGTGTGTTATAGGTCTAAGTATCTAAAATAATGACATTTTTTTCCTCAAAGAGAACCTAACATGTTTTAATTATAGCCTGAAACTATCTTTTATTGCTTTTCTTTTTGTGGCATGGATGTTTTAAGTGGCCATGCTTTCAGCACACATGCACACATTATGTCTTCAAAAACATGGTCATAAACAGAGACTGAAGAGATGGCTTAACAACTAAGAGCACTTGTTAATCTTATAGAGGACAAGAGTTCTTCTCTGGCACTCAAATCAGCCAGACAACTGCTGGCAAGTCCAGTGCAAAGTGATCTGTTGGCCTTTACTGGCATCTTGAATGCCTATGACACACAAGCATATATACTGGACTTGACAGTTTTTTCTAACTCCTATACCTTGTAACTATGTCACACACATCTTTACTTATATCTCCTCTGTTACAGAGCTTTTCAATTTCTCCAACAACTTGGGGATTCCAGAATCATGTATCTATAAATTTAAAGCTTGTTTTGGCATCTTAAAGTATGCAAATTGGAAATCTATTTTGATATTCAAATTTCCATGTACTATGATTTCAAGTGAGCTTTCTTAACATAACTCCACATATACAAAAATATACCAAGTTCTTTCTATTTTACTGAGTTTTGTAAGAATGACACCTAAGATGATAGCCTTGGATAGGAATGTCACAATATTTGCTACCTGTGTTTGCAAGAGAGTTGGGAATTTTCTCATATTGTTTTAGTAGTTAGTATATAAATGGTTAATAAAATGAATAAAACTATTGCACATTAATAGTAATCATTTGTCTTCATCACAAAAATATATATTTAATCTCTCTAAATTTAAATATTCTTTAAGGAATATTAGCTGTTTTATATTCAAGTTAATCATGAATAACTAAAACGATTTATCTTGCTGTCAGTCTCAGCCAGGTTGAATATATTGAGCATGGTAAGTCTATAGTTTATAAATAGTAAATTTATAAATTTATAATTAACTTATAAATTTATAGCTAATTAAAAATAATATTGGATATCAAGCACCTTCAATCCTGTGGATGTCTACATATGGAGAAGAATTTCTACCTCAAAAAAATTATTGAAAAAGGCAGAGGTGCAGCATATTGACATTTAAAGAAACATTAGATAAAGTTTCAGTTTACTAGTGACCAAATAGTTGCTGGCTTTTACTGCTTCATCCACTAGTGTGCCGACTTTGCAACAACAAATCCTTATAAAAGTTCCTGCTCTAGCTCATCCATGTCTCTTTGTAGTATCAAGTTTACATTAAATATTTTTTCACTGACTTACTTGTCATTTTCTCCCAGAGAAAACTGTTTTCTTCTCCATAAATACATAATAATCAATTATTTTATTACTTATTATTGGCTATCCAGCTGCCATGACAGTGCCAATTCTATGAATTAGGAGACTTTTTTATCTATAATATTCTCTAGCTCCTTTCAATCATTTGACACAGTGTTGCACATATGGGTTTGATATATCTTGTTAAATACACAAGGATGACATGTCACAAGTTTAACATTTGTAGGATATTTTTTCTGCTCTTTTAGGTAAAGAAGTTAGAAAATTCTGTCAACTTCTGAATGTAGCTTTTGTTGTAGCAGATTTAAACGACTTCTAGGAATGTCATCCAATTTAAGTGGCAGGACAGATAAAAGAAAGTTTTTACTCATTTCTCAAACCTCATGTATCTCTGTTTGTAGAAAAGATTCTATCTGAGCATAATTTTTGGAACTCTGCTCTCTTGTATCCTAGAGATCTGCTTTCTTCTAAAGTTGTCATTAAATGTCATCTCTAGCTTAGGAGGCCTCAACAATACACAGTGAATGTAGACAAATGGGAACTACTAAGAGTAGGAGATATCATCTTTTCCCATTAAAAACACACCGGTTGGATGGTCGTCCCTGAAGATACACAAATACAAGTAATAAATGGACTGAATGGATTTCAGTTATATATTTAGGCTTAGGCATGTGCATGCACAGAAATACATACACACAAGAGGAAGAACATTTTTTTAAAATAAAAGTGGCCACAAATTTGAATGAAAGGAGAATATATGGGAAAGAAAGAATGGAAGAAACCAAAGGATGGAATGATTTTTTAAAAGGTCATGTCCAGAAGAAGAAAGAGGAAGAAAATTGAACCTGTAACATACAAGGTCCTCTTGGATATCCAATACATCATTCAGAAGTGTCTGAACCATTTAGAAAATCCATGACATAGAAAAGAAGAGATAGAACAATCACTTCAAGAGAAATTAGTACATGCACTCAAGGTATGTGCCCAAGAAGCAGAGAAACTTATTTGAGTAAAAGATAGTGGATGTTCACTGCAGGGCATTAAATTCCCTTAATAAAAGTCTCTGTAAAACAACATTGGCTTTGCTCATATACAAACAACATAGGGCCTGGAACACAGTTGGAATTCCATAAAAAAGTGTGCTGATAGACACTTTAGCTGTACATTTAAAGGTATCTTGTAAACTCATAACTGTATAACAAATCTACAGCTCAGCTTATATTCATCTTATAACACTAAATTAAATATAATCTTTTCTTTTCATTGAGGAATATGACAAGATAGAGATAGTCTCTGATACTGATAACTGATCCACTTATAGTTGAAAAATAACCTTTTTGTTACTTAGTTATTAATATTTAACAAATCTGGATCTTGCATCAGATGTCCACTTTTATTGCTTGCTTATATTTAGTAATGTGATCACACTGAATAAATAAGAATGCTTGTCAGTGACAAGTTCACCTAAGAACATAGTCATTATTGATCTCAAAACTCTTGGCATCTATCAGTTTTCACTGATACTTGTACTCATTTGTAAAACTGTTGTCACAAATTCAAGTGAACAGTTGGATATACCAAAATACACAGAACTTAGGAGTCAAGAGTTGCCACTGAAGTCTCAGCTGTGAGATGCTGAGTTACAGAAGCTTTATGAGTGTTTCCTCACTTTCAAAGTGGCAAATGTGCCACCATGCACTATAATAAACCAGTGTGTATGAAATCACTATGGAAATGTGAGAAATTTGCTGTTTGGGAGCCAGCTATTATTATTCTTGGCCATATTTTCCTGTATCTACACCCACCCAAGAAAGTTATAGGGGAGAAAATATAATCAGCAAATTTCACATAAAGAAAGTCCACATAAAGAAATGTGGATTTTGGAGCAAAATAAAACAGGTGGATTTTGTGATTTAGAATAAAGAATGCTTCATGGGATTTATTTGCATAGTAACCTCAAAATTCTCACTAAGGACAACTACTAGTAAGGATAAGCATATGAACAATTAAAAAATATTAAGAATATTACTAAAACATATATATGTATATATACACATATATATTTTAATGCCATATATTAAGATAGTATATGTTAAATATGTATGCACATACATATTAAGATTTAATGTCAAGCGCCAACAAATCAAAATATGTCATTAATTATGAAATTGGTTAAAGTATTTATGGAGTTAAAGTATTGTTGGAGGAAGAAACCATGCATGGCATTTTTTTACAGGACAGATATTCAGCCTTGGATTAGAATACTAGCTGCCCCAAATCTATTACTTATGACCATATACCTAGTCTGTATGCTCTTCAACTTTCTTATCTACTGATGATAACTGATAATTTTTAGTATATCTGTCAGTATGTCGTAGCCAGAAAAGCTAATAGAGAGTAAACACCAGCCCAATATGTGGTAGACCCAAAACCTCAAAGTGCTCACACTCAGCATCTGAATAGCATGTCTGCCATCTCTGCCCGCCATAGCATTTCAGTCCTTATGTCTTGCTGACCTCTATATTCATTGTGATATTGGTGTGATCACTGTTGCCTCTAATCAGGACTTCAGCACTCTCATTTGAAATTATAAGCCATATAGTCAATTATAAATTCCAGCTAATCACTGGCGTTGCATGTATCCAGTTCCATTTTGGAAAGTTTGCCTAAAACCATCACATCTGCTTGCAGATATGCTACAAACACAGTGTACACAGTCACCTCAAGAATTTCTTGCCACCGCAGCATATACACAGCTGTGATTATTGTTTCATCGTTATGGAAACACATTTGATTTTTAACACCATTTCTTCTCCATGACATAAACCCTACTATTCCTAGTTCCTAAGTACACCTTCCTATCAGTAACAATGTAACACAAAAGAACTTTATCAAATATTCTGAGCCAAACCACTGGAATTCAGTTGCAGAGAGTGAGGAATGATAAGCAAAGGGGTCAAGACCAGGCTACAGAAACCCAAAGAGACAGCTGACCTGAACAAGAATGAGCTCATGGACCCCCAGACTGATAGCTGGGAAACCAGCAAGGACAGACCCAAACCCATCTGAACATGGGTCTCAATTTGAAGGCCTCGGGAATCTATAGGACCTCTGACAGTGGAACTAAGATGTATTCCTGGTGCACCAAAGGACTTAGGGAGCACATTCCCCATAGAGGGATACTCCCTTAACCTAGACACAGGGGAGAGAGCCTAGTCCCTACTCCAAATGACTTTACAGATTTTGATGATCCCTCTTGGTAGGCCTGATCCTCCCTGAGTAGTGGATGGGGAATGGTATAGAGGGGAGGGTTGGGGGGCATGGGAGGGAGAGAGAGGGAACCGGGGTGGATATGTAAAATAAGAAAAAATAATAATAAAAGTAAAGAATAAAAAACATTCTTGATATCAGAAAAAAATTCTAAACTTTTGGTTTCAATGTTTTTATGTGTGCACACACATGCACACGTGTTTTGTGTTTTCATTTGTGTGGTTGTAGAACAATGTGTAAGTCTCTCTATCTTGTTTCTTTCCTGTATGTTTATGTGTTCATGTATCGTGTCCTTTTATCATCGTGTCCCTTTTGAATTTGTAAATCATTTCAGTATAATTTGTATAGGCATTTCTTACTCATTTGAATAAATGACACTTCTTACCAATTAGGAACACACTAACATTTTTCTTATCACATGAATCTCAATGCCTGAACTTATTGTCAGAAAAAGTGATCATAATGGTCTGAATATTTTAATGGGTCTTGTTTCAGATGAAATTGGTATAAATGGGTCTAAATTTCAGTATGTCATTTACATTTTTTGAACCTCATTAATCCAAGCCAGAAATAATGGGACTATATATTTTTCTAACTTGTGAATTAGAGCATGAATACAAGCTCCAAATGTATTTTTCAAAATAATGAAAAGAATTTATTTTTATAGGCTGCTGGTTTTTCAAATGTTATAATATTTCATTCCTTATGTGTAAATGTGCTGCATCACAATTTCTAGAATGAGAGAAAAGTTCATTGTGACAATTTCTTTCTCCAGAACCATGATTAAACATTTAGGACAATGCCACTTTTCAATGGGAATGAGGATGTTTTTAACAAAGTCATAATTATCTGAACTTAATTTCTTGGATCACAATTTCAAATAAATATGTTTAGTTTTACCTAGAAAAATCACAGTCCCCTTGATTAACAAATAATGTTATAAATTTTTCTATTTAAAATACACCAATAGTGGTTTTTAGTGGAAACACACATCCTTGTAGCAACTACTTAAGTATAATTTTAAACATTCTCTTTACATTAAGAGGAAAATCTACATTCACTCCATCTCACCCACATGGTCCAGTTCTAGAAAAGCACTATTATATTTTCTGTTTCTATACATTTTATTTTCCTTATAATGCAACACATAAATTATCCCTTGCTTAATATACAACTTGTAATGTTCACTAATGCTGTGTAGTGTGGCTTATATAGTATTTATTTTTTTATTCTTATATCAGGGCTGCTGAGTAATATATCATATATACATGTTATACTTATTTCACTCATTTATCAGATAAAAGTCTAAATTTTTTATTGTAACAATTTTATGAACACTAATACATCAATTTTTATAAATTGCTTATGTTTTATCTTAGTATGTATCTAAGAATGGAATTACTAAGTAATACATAAGATCTCCTTTACTGATGATTCCTTTGATGTTATGCAAAGAATATCTTTATTGAACATTACAATTTTTAATCATATTTTCTGGTATCTAATGTTGGTCTACTGAATATAATCACATTTGTTTTAATCAATTATGTAGCCTAGAAAAGAGTTTAGGTATTGTTTACCAGATAGGTATTACTAATTATTAAAAATTAAGTTTCTATTAATATTTAAAATTTGCTTTAAAATTCATATTGCTAACTCATATATTATTCATTTAATATTGTAAAGAAAGAAATGCATTATAACATCTAATTCTAATGTCCACCAGCTATTGCTCATGAACTCTCATATGCAATTCATACATCTTGCCATTGTAGGACCCACTCTAAGAGCAGAACTGGCCTCCCACCACTGCTATGGGGATTGCCACTTTATCTATGCCATTGCAGAAAATACATGGATGGAACAGAAGTTACCTAGAGTTAGAGAGACAAAGAGAAACTGAGGGAGAAAGAGAAGATACACAAAACACATGAAAGCAGAAAGACCTAATGGTAATAGGAAAGTTCCAGTAGGAACCAATGGAATGTGAAGAATGTGGGGATCGGGATCGGCAAAGATGGTGTATGAGAATTCCAGGAAGAAACTCATTATCTTCTATTTTAGTTACAAAAATCAAACAGCAAATGCTATGGAGATAAAACGCTAATGGTGAGTGGGCATTGCTAACATACTAAAATTGTCGATAGGGGGCTGGAGAGATGGCTCAGCTGGTAAAAGCACTGGTTGTTCTTCTAGAGGTTCAGTTCCAAGCACACACATCATGTCTGCAAATTGTCTGTAACTGCTGTTCCTGAGGATCTGATCTGATGCCCTGCTGTGGGATTCAAGTGCACCATGAGTGAGTGGCAACAGACAACATGGAGGCAAAATACACACACACAAAAATGAGAAAATTTCTCCTGCAAATTAAATCAATTACCAGTATTTTTCCAAGTAGCTGGAAAACTTTCTATGGAAAGTTTTTTTTTATTATTGTTATGGAAACTAATCAAAATGACCCATCAATTTATTTTGATCGTTATTATTTTGTCCATAAGAACTATACGAAAAGGAGTAAAGAATAAATCTAAGATAATAATACCTGTAGCACTTGGACCAGTATTTTCTTTTGAATCAGTGACATAGATTCTATTTTTTTATAAAATCAAACACAACATACAGATGTGATGTTGTGAAATATCTAGGAGCATGTCCATCTCACCCTGTCCTCATTTTAATAATGAGGTCATGGATGTGTAAGTATTACATTCTTCTTAGATACAAATACATCAAATGTAACTGAAAGTGTCAGCATGATCACTTGAGATTCAATCAAGTGGTGTCAGTGAGATGGCTCAGTTGGTTAAGCCACTTGCTCTCAAACTTGATAATATTTGCAATCCACAATCCACAAAACCCATATTGTTGTTGTTCTGCAGCTGCTAGGGCCTAAGAAACACAAACACGAGATTGAGCGCCCACGTGGAGTTTATTGAGAGAGGGGAGAGGAAAGAAGGGGGTAGCTGGTGGCCAACCGAAAGCGGGGTGAGAGAGAGAGAGAGAGAGCAGGGTGTGGGGCGCTTGCTTTAAGAAGTCTCCCTCCAGCCAGGTAAGGCCTGACATAGTGATTACGCGTCCCGCCCATCAGAGGCAGGGCCCACAGACTGCCAAGCCTCAACACATATTATAGAAGAAGACAACAAACACTCACAAGGTACCCTTTGATTTTTACAAAAACACTGTGGTATGAGTACTCCCCCCTCCTTTTTTGGGACACAAAATAAATATTTTCATGAAGGTCAAAATTGTTTAGTGTCATTAAATCAAGTACACTATGTGGAAATGTCTAGCAACTGAGGTATAAAATCATCTGGGGATTTACTAAAATACAGGTTCCAATAATAACACACTACTAAAAGCAAAATAAATGCTTTTATATAATTTTTCTAGCAATATATATCAAGGTCAAAAGTTTGTGTTAACCTAAGTTAATATATGATAATGAAGTGTCCCAGAGTCCCTTGCTTTCCATATTTAAGAAACCAAATTTAATTTGATTCAAAGCCTCCACTTATTTCTCACAAATGGTTGTAATTTTTTCCGAATACCTTTCAGAGAGAAGTAGACAGTATTGCACTTTGCTTTAGAAGAGAATCCCGCTTCTACTGAAGTCTTTGTGTTCTTCTGGGTCATGGCTGAAAATATAGTAACTAATCCTAATGGCATTGTCTAATGTTAAGTGACTACTCTTGGAGTCCTCTGCCATGGTTTTAAATGCTCTTCGGAAGGAACTGTGAAATGGTATGCTTTAAAATGTTGCTGAAGCAGAAACCTCAAATGGCCCCATTGTTCTAAGAATTTCATTCAAGGGCACATAGGAAGTCATGACTTTTGTCCTCCGGAGTCTCATCTTTCATTTGATTATTTACTGTGGCCATAATGAAATATAGGAAGAAGAATTTTAAAATATGATTTAAAAACATGAACAACAAACAGGCAGTCAACCTTACCATTTTAATACAAGTACAGAAGAAATGCACATCACAAACCGCACAAAGGGCAGCATAAAAATCTCACAGTTTGACTACAAAAGCTAGCTAACAAGCCTCATTAGAACTGCTGAATAGCTGTGAAAATACTATGTGTCTGATTAAGAATATATGAACCAAACCAATACATTATTCCTGTGTATGCTGAGAGCATAATAACCTTTAATGCAAGATTTGGACTGCTCATGAATCAGTTATTGTGCAATCCAGGATCTAATTGGTTGGCTTTATTGTAATGATTATGGTGATAATTATAGAAAGAGCAGCTCCTCTTCACAAGGTGCTAACTCTGGATCAGGGATTTTGCTAATCATTTTACTTGCATTACCTCCTGACTAAAGCTCAAATAATAATATGATAGTTGTCAGTAGATTGCTTAATTCTTGAACTTGAAAAAAAGGGGAGTTTTACTCTGTTTTGTAGGTAAGAAAATCAAGGTCTGGCAGTACTAAGTGACATTAAGAAATCATGAACACTCAGTTTAATAAGTAACAAAGCTATGAATCAAATCCAAGTTTATCTGAAATAGTAACCAACCCTCCCTCCCATACACTTGTAAATATTTACCTCTTTACTACTGAGAAACCTCTGTTTTATGTCTTGATTTTTACCTTCTACTTTAAACACATTTAAAGCCACATTTTTTTGTACCAGTGATTTTTGGATGGGCTCTTTGGTCTTGTATGAGCCCTGTTTTGGATGTGGCATTACCCAGCAGTTTGGAATTGTTAAGAGTCTTCTTGAACACCTGTGATATGCTAAGAAAGATAATAAAGGTTATAATTCTGTGTCTCATAGAGACAGCAGACCTGAACAAGGGGGAACTAATGGGCCCCCAGACTAATAGCTGGGAATCCAGCATGGGACTGACTTAGACTATCTGATCATGGGTTTCAGCTAGGAGGCCTGAGCAGTCTAAAGGACCTCAGACAGTGGAACCAGGATGTATTCCTGGTGCTCAAAAGGACCTTGTGGGCACATCCTCCATGGATGAATACTTCCTTAACCTAAAGACAGGAGAGAAGCCCTAGTCCCTACTTCAAATGAGTTGACATTTAAAAATAAACTTGTGAAGGTATATGCTATGTACATGTGCACATGCCTCAAAACCTCAGTGCTCAAATAGGCCTGTATCCATTCCTGCTAGCACCCAGAAACTCCAGTGGATATAATGCTGAGGAGAAGGCTAGGATGGTTGGATGCTAGAGACAGAACATCAATCAACTTCTTTCACAAGATTCACTTTAGGAAACATGAGGATTATCCTCAAGGAGCTAAATATATTATGCCAGATTTACTGTCACCCTATGTCCAACTCCTCCCACCCCTATTTTCATATAAGGAAGGGGGAGGGACACATAGTTTGGTTTGTTTTTTCAAGCTTTTATACTTTTAACAAGTCTCTCTGGTATTCTAAAACATTTAGAGCCCAAGAAATTTCACATAGTATTGGGGGCTATGAGAAGACAGCTCAAAAGACCCTCTCTCTAGGAGTTTGTATGCTAAACAAACAATTTTTCACCTGTAACTACTATTACAAAGAGTTAGACGACAAAATGCTTGGAACTATGTGCTCATAAATAAAGACGGTTGTCAAAATGGTCACTTTGTAATGTCAGCACTGATTGGGAGAGCTAGTAGGTGAGGTATTGCTTGTCACGTATGAAGAATATTGAACTCCTGATAAAGCATACTGCAATGTTTCCCTATGTAACTTTTAGCCATTAAAATATATTAAATGTGCCATTGTATGTGTGAATGAAATCATTCCAAATGTCTTTGACACATGGCAAAGGGATAAAAACAAAAGAAACTATTGGTGTTTTCTAAGCAGAAGACAATACTCTGTTTAATTTTGTTACCTTATTGGGTATCAGTGAACATCTCACTTCCATGAGAAGAAAGTCAAATTCTGTTTTCTTACTCTAAAATATCACTTGAATATAATACATGGTATATGCTAGATTTGAAAGATCTTAGACACGGATTATGGGTTTCTGGATATTTTATGACATATTCAGACACATATACATAGACATAAACATTTTTATTTTTCCTGCCCATTGGTGATCAAACTTATGAGTCAAATATATAGTTATGTATTTCATACGTATATTATATGTATGCATGATTTAACTTAACACAAACAGAAAAGTGATTTAACTTAAACAGAGAATTCCATGCAATGTTTAGGTAACAGCTCACTTTAAATTATTACAGCTTTCCATAGCAAAATTCATGGATATCATTGAACAAACATTTCAGTTTTGCAAATTTTAGAATATAGTATAAAAAAAGTCAGTTTCACAAAACTTCTTTCTCTCCTGTTGAGAGTGAGAGTAGGTGAGAAGACAGTGGGAACTTAGAAGGCATTCATTATTGCTCAATATGCAGAGCCACAGGAGAGGGAAATTAAAGTAAAAAAGTACAGAAAAACAGCTGCATTCCTTACTTAGCAGGCAGGAGGCACTCAGGTGGAACAGAATCATAGACTACTCCATCATCTTGATCTTGCTTTCCCTACCAGGAGCAGCAAGATAAGTTCTGACAAACCAATGACAAATAAGTAAATAAACAGTGGAATAAAACCATTATGTAGCATAGGTTAAAAGTGGATCTTACTGTTACTCTGGGTTTAATTCCAATTATAATTTTTAATAAAAATTTAACATATGCATACAATACCATGTAACCCTTAGATACATGTGTACATTTCATAATGGGTAGTGGGGTTATGCATATACATGTGTCTATTATTACGTCTCTAATTTGGATCCAAACTTGTAAATAACTGAGTGTATAGTAAAACACTGTTATTCTATGGTCACCTCATTGTAATACACTAGAACTTCATGTTTCTATATAATTTAACTGTGCCCATTGGTATGCTTGGATTCAACCCACAAACACTCAGGAATTTCTGACATTCCCTCAGTGCTTTTCTCCTCTGTGTATATTCTAATTGACTGCTATAAAGTTCATCAATACTTTCTTTCATTTTTCCCATGTTATTACAGCATTCTGTTACTTTTAAGATTCAGTGCATAAGTATTTTTCAACCCAAGAATTGTTGGAGTTTGTAAAGTTACTTTGGTTTTTTCACTTTCCTTGTAATTTTTTTTTAAAAAAAACATGACTTTAAATCATCTGTCTGGAGACTACAATATAACTCAGTTGTAGAGTTCATGCTTCATATTACAAAATTAATAATAATAATAATAATAATAATAACATTTTCTTCCTTAGAATTTCTCAAAGTGATAACTATGTATTCAGATTAGGTTACCACATCCTGAGTGTTAGGTGATTTCATAATTTTTAGGAAAGCTCTTGATCCTTACTGATATTCATCAACTTCTTGAGAATAAGGTATTTTTCCCAGCATCCTTAATCTAACTCCTTCAAATCTATGCCCATACTACTTTCCTCAAAGTGCCAACACTTTAATAAACAAAATGGAATCAAAATTAAATGGGAGTAAGAGCAAATGTATGTCAGTTAATACTATGTATGGCACAATTGCATAAAATCCCACTTATTCAACAATGAATATTTAAATCTAGCTGCTGCATCACATAACACAGCCAGGCAACCTGACGATTTGGCACTCTCCTTGCCCAAGATAATAGGGGAAAAGTGCAAATAGAAGAGGATATTTGCAACAGTAGTTTATGAATCAAAAACTTTGCTTTCCCAATGAGTAATTTCTTTGCAAAGCAAGCAAACCATAAAAACATTGTTCTGATGAACCTATAAAATAAAAATAATTGTGAACCGAAAGGTTCTTTGCTGTGTTACAGAATTCTGAATAATAGAAGAACCAACTTGAGCCATTTTTCCAAATCAACATGAAGCAAAGGAAACTTAAAAATTCATTATTCATTTTGAACAAATATAAAATTCTCAGTTCCAGCTGGGACCAGAAAAGCTAAAAGCCAAGCCTGGAGAAAGGCAGGTTTTATGATTTGTATATTTCATGTCACTTAGAATTGTGGTTAAAGATTATTTTGTGGCTACATATTTCTATTAAATATGTGTCTATTAAATAGCTGTTTTTATCTTAAGCCATTTAGAAGAGTGAAGTGGAAATAAATATTATCAGTTGTTGTAAAGAACAAAAGCCATTCTCAGAATCAAGCAGCTAGAATTCTACAGAGGTTTGGCTGTGGTAGCAGCACCACAGGGTTTTAAAATGTACAGAATTATATCAAATAATTCTTCTCTCACTTCACTCTGATCCCACCCTTGCTCTCCCAAACTTATGGCTTCATTTCCTGTAATTGTTTTTACTCATTATAATTTGGTAGATTGTTCTGCCTCATTTATTTCCAAAGTCTTGTACATAGCCTGGCACACAGTAGGTGATCAATAAGCTTGTTTTAAATAAACCGAAGTTATATAAAGTCATGACCATATTGTTGTCCCTTGTCTTAGAACCAGGTGTCAATGATTTAAAGAAGAGTGAATTCATCCTGAAAAACATCAACTACAGATAAAATATAAAGAAGGTTTTCAGAAAACTACTAAAATTAAGGACCATATATATATATATACATATATATACGTATATATATGCATATATATACGTATATATATGTATATATAATAAGGATCATATAGTCTAAAGAGAGGAAACATGTCTTGTTTTAAAAAAAACCTTCATTCAGTAATCTACATAATGATAGTCTCATATATTAAAATTCATTGTACCAAAATGTTCAAGAACCATGCAAGATACACAGAGCTACTTGATAAGCTGAGGCTAAGGACAATTTCAGCCCAGGAGCGCATCCCAAGCAGAGCAGGAAGAAATTGGGCCAAACTTTTTTTTCAAAAAAATGCAAAATATGGTTTGGCATAAGAAAATAAACACATAACTAAAATGTGTGCTAAAACTACCTCAAATATTATCTAATTACAGCAGACAACTTTAGGTAGAAACAAAACTAGGCTTCTATATTGGCATAAAATTATTCTGACTGCAAAAAAAAACAAGTAATAAAATATATATCTTTTTTTCTGTTCAAAATCTATGCTTTAATGAATTCTTACATGCAGGCATAAATGAAAACAACACAATGGTTGACACATAACATTACTAGCATCCCTTCATTTTATATATATATATATATATATATATATATATGATTTAAATTTGAAGCAAGCTTGTTTTTACATGTCAATCCCAGTTCCTGTACCCTCCCAACCTCCCCTGTTCCCCCTACCAGCCCCCATCCCAACCCTTTCTGTTCTCCAAGGAGGGTGAGGCCTTCCATCTGGAGTCTTCAAATTTCAAGATTCTATTGTTTTTTTTTTTTTTTTTTTTTTTTCCCTCAGAGTAGTATTCCATTGTGTAAATGTGCCACATCTTCATTATCCATTCTTCAGTTGAGGGGCATCTAGGTTGCTTCCAGGTTCTTGCTATTAATAAGGATGCTGCTACAAACATATTTGAACACATGTCTTTGTTGCATGGATGTGGATCATTTGGGTATATTTCTAAGCGTGGGATTGCTGGGTCCTGTGGTAGACTGATTCCCATTTTCCTGAGGAACTGCCATACTGATCTCCAAAATGGCTGTACAAGTTTGCTCTCCCCCAGCAGTGTAGGAGTGTTCCCCTTTCTCCACATCCTCTCCAGCATGAATTGACATTGGTGTTTCTAATTTTAGCCATTCTGGCAGGAGTAAATGGTTGTTTTGATTTGCATTTCCCTGATAGCTAAGGATGTTGAGCTCTTTCTTAAGTGTCTTTCAGCCTTATTGATTTCCTTTGTTGAGGACTCTCTATTCAGTTCTGTACCACAGCCCTCTGTCAGATGTAGGCTTGGTGAAGATATTTTCCCAGTATGTGGGCTGCCATTTGGTCTTGTCAACTGTGAACTTTGCCTTACAGAAGCTTCTCAGTTTGAGGAGGTCCCATTTATTAATTGTCTATCTCATTGTCTGTGCTATAGGTGTTATGTTCAGGAAGCAGTCTCCTGTACCAATATGTTCAAGGGTACCTCCCACTTTCTCTTCTAAGAGGTTCAGTGTGGCTTGGTTTATATTGAGATCTTTGATCCATTTGGATTTGAGTTTTGCACATGGTGATATACACAGGTATATCTGCTGTCTTCTACATACCATCATCCAGTTGTGCCAGCACTATTTGTTGAAGATGCTTTCCTCCTCCCATTGTATACTTTTAAGTGCTTTGTCAAAAATCATTTGTTCATACATAGGAGTGTGGGTTAATATCAGGATTTTCAATTCAATTCCATTGGTCTACCTGTCTCTTTTGGAGCCTATACCAGGCTGTTTTCAGGACTATTGCGCTATAGTAGAGCTTAAAGTCAGGAATGGTGATGTCTCCTGACGTTTCTTTATTTTACTGGGTTGTTTTGACTATCCTGGGTCTTTTGTTTTTCCCTATAAATTTGATTATTACCCTTTCAAGGTCAGTGAAGAATTGTGCTGGGATTTTAATGGGGATTTTATTGAATCTGTAGATTGCTTTTGGCAAGTTGTCATTTTTACTATATTTATCCTACATATCCAACAGCAGGGGTAATCTTTCCATTTTCTGTTATCTTCTTTAATTTCTTTAAAGACACAAAATTCTTGCTATATAGGTCTTTCACTTGTTTGGTAAGCATCAACCTGAGATACTTTATGTTATTTATGGCTATTGTAAAGGGTGATGTTTCTCTGATTTCTTTCTCAGCCCCTTTGTCTTCTGTATATAGTAGGGCTCCTGATTTTTTTGAGTTTATCTTGTATCCTGCTAGATTGCTGAAGGTGTTTATCCACTGTAGGAATGATTTGGGTCACTTATGTAAACTATCATATCATCTGCAAATAGAGACAGTTTGACTTCCTTTCCAATTTGGATCCCCTTGATCTTTTGCTGTCTTATTGCTTTACTAGAACTTCAAGTATGGAGAGAGAGGGCAGCCTTGTCATGTTCCTGATTTTAGAGGAATTGCCTTAAGCTTCCCTCTATTTAGTTTGATGTTGGCTGTTGGCTTACTGTATATTGCTTTTATTATGTTTACTTATGTTCCTGTTATTCCTGATCTCTCCTAGACCTTTATCATGAAAGGGTGTTGAATTTTGTGAAAACTTTTTCAGCATCTAGTGAGATGATCATATGATTTTTCTTTTTCAGTTTGTTTATATGGTAGACCACATTGATAGGTTTTCATATGTTGAACCATCCCTGCAACCCAGGGATGAAGCCTATTTTGTCATGCTGGATGATATCTCTGGTGTGTTCTTGGATTCTATTTGTGAGTATTTTATTGAGTATTTTGCATCAATGCTCATGAGGGATATTGGTCTGTAATTTCCTTTCTTAGTTGTGACTTGGGTACCAAGGTAATTGTGGCCTCGTAAAAAAAGTTTGGTAATGAACCTTCTGCTTCTATTGTGTGTAACATTTGGAGGGGTGTTGGTATTAGCTCTTCTTTGAATTTCTGGTAGAATTCTGTGCTGAAGTCATCTGGCCCTGGGCTTTTTTTGGTTGGGAGGCTTTTGATGACTGCCCTTATTTCATTAAGGGTTATAGGTCTATTTAAGTTGGTTATCTGTTCTTGATTTAGTTTTGGTGATAGTTTTTAGTAATTTGTCTATTTTCTTTGAATTTTCAAATTTTGTGGAGTATAGGATTTCAAAGTATGACCTGAAAATTGTCTGGATTTCCTCGGTGTCCATTTTTATGTCCCCTTTTTGTTTCTGACTTTGATAATTTGCATGATCTCTCTCTGGTTTTGGTTACTTTTTATAAAGGTTTGCCTATCTTGCTGATTTTCTCAAAAAAGCAACTCTTGGTTGCATTGATTTTTTTTTTTGTATTGTTTTTCTTGTTTATACTTTACTGACTTCAGCCCTTACATTGATTATTTCCTGGTGTCTATTCCTCCGGGGTGAGTTTGCTTCATTTTGTTCCAAAGCTTTCAGTTGTGCTGTTAATTCTCTAATGTGACTATCACTATAAAGGGAAAAAAGGAGATATTTAATGACAAAGCCAAAATTTTCACAATACGTATCCAGCCCTAAAGAAAGTTCTGGAAGGAAATCTCTAACCCAAAGAAGTTAACTATACTCACAAAGATGTAGGCAATAGGTAATCCCACCTCACTAGAACCCAAGGCTAAAGCAGGGCAAATATATTCACAATACCATTGCCAGAAACAAATCTAAAACAAATAATAGTTAATAATCAATAGTCCTTACTTTCAGTCAACATTAATTGTCTTAACTCGCGTATAAAAAGACACAGACTAACAGAATGCATACAAAGACAGAATCCATTCTTCTATTGCATACAAGAAACACATCTAAGCTTCAAAAGCAGGCATTACCTCAGGGTAATGTGTTGGGAAAAGATCTTCCAATTAAATTCGACCAAGATGCAAGCAGGTGTAGCTATCCTAATATCTAACAAGTTAGACTTCAAACCAAAATCATTCAAAAGAGATGAAGACAAAGGCACCCACATCTGTAAAAGAAACGCTACTAAAACTCAAAGCTCACATAAAACCTCACACACTCATCTTGGGAGACTTCAATACCCAACTCTTGCCACTAGACAGGACCACCAGACAGAAACTTAACAGAGAAACAGAAGAACTAACAGAAGTTTGTTTTAATTGGGTTTAATAGACACCTATAGACCATTCAATCCAAGCACAAAATAATATACCTTCTTCTCTGCTCCACATAGAACCTTCTCTAAAATTGACCACATACCAGATGGCATAACAAACCTCAACAGATAGAAAAAAAAGTGGAATAATCTCCTGCATCTTATCAGATCACCATACTTTAATGTTGGAATTCTTCAACAACACAAGTCGCAGAAACCCTATATACTCATGGAAACTGAAAAACGTGTAATTGCACCATACCTGGGTCAAAGAAGAAATAAAGAAAGAAATTATGGACTTCCTAGAATTCAATAACAATGAACTATGGGACACCTTGAAAGCAGTGCTATGAGGGAAGTTCATTGCACTAAGTGTCCATATGAAGGAAACAGAGGATAGTGTTTTATAGCTTAAAAAAGAAGTTAAAGTGGTTCCTTAATATCTATGTCATTATCATATGATCAGAATGCTGTATAACTTAAAAAAGTAGTTGACCAAGTAATGGGAAATATTCACTGCTTTCTCTAACAAAACCAGTTTTATAAAATGTTGTCAGATAATGAAGTACCTTAGACTTTGAAATGTGGTAGATATTTCTACTCTTAGAATTTATGCTAATAAAAGTAGCTCACTATTCTCAGTCTTTCTTTGCTTTTATAGTGAAATAAAATTCATTTTCTTTGTGAGTACCTATTACAAAGTCTATGCATTCTCCTTTGCCATAGGAGACTTTGAAATTATTTACATGGAGAGATTGATACTAATTCTAACATTAGATTTTATAGACTTATTGTGGATATGTTGTGCTAAGGTACTTTCTCAGCACTGTTAAAATTAAATGTTGTTGGAGACATTGGTTAGGAACTTACATAAAACAAATTGTAGTGGAGGATAAAACTATGTTCAGAGAAATAGAGACAAACAAGAATTATTGTATGTTTAAATTTAATGTTAAAATGAAAAACAAAAACTATGCTTTCAAAATCTTTGCCAGATGTCTTGCTAATATAGTCAAAATAAAGTTAAACATATATAAGCTATAAATTTTTCTATTTATATTTGCATATTAAATTTAAAGAAGCTACTTGTTTTTTAAGCAGGATGAAGTTATTTTAAGTTTCTATTTGAAGGTGTCTCTGGAACAGAAATTAGGTATGAATAATTAATTCAGCCTTTGCAATCTGTTCTCTCAATTTTTGTATTGGGTATATTCATAATTTTAAACTTAAATATTTCAAGTATTAGTATTGTATACAGGTTGATTGTATTTATTTGACAGCCGATAATGGTGATATAGTATTATAATCACTTTTCCTTAGATGTTAGTTAGGTAGCTACTTTTCAGGTATAGGTTGTGCTCCAGGTTAAATACAAAGTCCACTTCTCTATTATTTAAAACATATTTCCCTTTTACTTTTTCATTGAATTTCCAACTGTCTGTGTGTGTGTGTGTGTGTGTGTGTGTGTGTGTGTGTGTGTGTGTGTGTGTTTAATTTTAGACATTCTGACAGGAGTAAGGTGGTATCACAGAGTTGTTTTGATTTGCATTTTTCTGATGGCTAAGGATGTTGATCATTTTCTTAAGTGTCTTTCAGCCATTTTAGGTTCCTCTTTTGAGAATTCTCCATTTAGTTCTGTATCCAATTAAGGATAGTTTGGTGTTTTGGTGACTAGCTTCTTGAGTTCTTTGTGTATTTGGAAATCAGCCATCTGTCAGATGTGGGGTTGTTAAATATCTTTTCCTATTCTATGGGCCCCTATTTTGTCTTGTTGACTGGGTCCTTTGCCTTAAAGAAGCTTTTCAATATCAGGAGGTCCAATTTATGAGTTGTTAATCTCAATTCTCTTCTAAGAGGTTCAGTGTGGATGGATTTATGTTGAGGTCTTTGATCCATTTGTACTTATGTTTTGTGCATGGCAATAGATATGGATCTATCTTCATTCTTGTCCCAGTCAGCACCTAGTTATGCCAACACCATTTGTTGAATATGCTTTCTTTTTTAATGTATAATTTTAGCTTCTTTGTCAAAAATCAGGTGTTTGTTGGTGTGGATTATTATCAGGGTTTTCAGTTCTATTTCATTGGTTTACCTGTCTGTTTTTGTGCCAATACCAAGCTATTATCAGGACTATAGCTCTATAATAGAGCTTGAAGTTGGGGTTGGTGATTCCTGGAGAAGTTCCTTCATTATACAAAGTTGTTTTGGCTACCCTTGTTCTTTTGTCTTTCCATATAAATTGAGTATTGTTCTTTCAAGGTCTGTGAAGACTTGTTCTGGGATTTTGATGGGGTTGCACTAAATCTGTAGACTGCTTTTGACAAGATTGCCATTTTCACTATGTTGATCCTACCTGTTCAAGAGATTGGGGATCTTTTCATTTTCTGCTATGTTCTTTAATTTCTTTCTTTAAAAACTCCAAGTTCTTATTATATAGGGTTTTCACTTGTTGTTTGCACCAAGATATTTTTGTTGTTTTGGGCTATTGTAAAAGGTAGTATTTCTCTGATTTCTTTCTCAGTACCTTTATTGTCTGTATAGTAGGGCAACTGATTTTTAATTTTTTTTGAAGTATCTTGTATCCTGCAACTTTGCTAAAGGTGTTTATCAGCTGTAGGAACTCTGCAGTAGACCTTTTCAAGTCACTTATGTAAATTATCATATCATCTGCATATAGTGAATGTTTGACTTCTTTCTTTCCTTTTTTAAAATAATTTTTTGAGTTTATTTTTTAATTTATTTTTCTTATTTTACATATTGATACGTTTCCTCTCCCTCTTTCCCTGTCTCCCTCCCTTCCATGCCTCCCATGCCTCCCCACCACCACCCTCCAATCCACTTCCCCCATTCCACAGGAAGGTGGTGCCATCTGTCAAGTCATTTGGAGTTGGGACTAGGCCCTCCCTCCTGTCTCTAGGTTAGGGGAATATTCCTCCATGGGGCAGGCAAATGGATGGAACTTGAAGAATCCATCCTGAATGAGGTAACTCAGTCACAAAAAGGGGAACATGGTATGTACTCACTTATATATGGATTTTAGACTTAGAGCAAAGGATCATCAGCCTATTAATTCACACCACCAGAGAAACTAGGATACAAGGAGGATTCTAAGAGATTTATACAAGGTCCCTCACAGAAGGGGAAATGGACAAGATCTCTTGAGCATATTGGGAATGGGGAGTGACAGTGAGTGGAGAGGGAGCTAGGAGAAGGAGAGGAGAGGAAAGCACATGGGACTAGGAAGAATGAGTCAGGGGAGGTATAGACAAGAAAAGAGAAAGGGAGAGAGAGAAAGAGAGAGAGAGAGAGAGAGAGAGAGAGAGAGAGAGAGAGAGAGAGAGAGAGGAGGGAGAACATAAAAGAGGGAGCCTTTATAGATTTGAAAAGAAAACTGACTCTAGGGAAATGCAGATAGCTACAAGACTGACCCCAACTAACAATTTGAGCAACTGTGGAAAGGCTACCATAAATGCCCTTCCCTGATAATGAGATTGATGACTTACTTATCCACCATCATAGAGCCCTCATCTAGTAGCTGATGAAAATATAAGCAGACGCCAATAACTAAACACTGAGCTGAACTGTAATCCAGATGCAGAGAGGGAGGACAAGACCAGGCTACCAAAACCCACAGAGAGAGCTGATCTGAACAAGGAAGAGCTAATGGGCCCCCCAGACTGATAACTGAGAATCCAGCATTGCACCAACTCAGACACCCTGAGCCTGGGTATCAGTTAAAAATCCTGGGCAGTCTATGTGACCTCTGACAGTGGAACAAGGATGTAATCCTGGTGCACAAAAGGACTTTAGGAACACATTCCTTTGGAGGTATAATCTCTTAACCTAGAGGCTTAGTTCCTACTCCAAATGACTTGATTTTGATGACCCCTCCTGGAAGGCATCACCCTATTTGTGGAGTGGGGTTGGAATGGCAGGGGAGGGTGGTTGGGGGGCATTGCATTGTGGGAGAGATGGAGGAAGGGACGGAGAGGGAACTGGAATTGATATGTAAAATAAGAAATATATATATATTTCTTATATATATAAGAAATACCATACAATGAATGCCCACAATCTTGAATCTAGAGACTATACACTCAAGACTGCTTATTATGTTGTGATTTTATATATTATAATCAACTTAAATTAGGGAATTTATGTTCCAGGACCTTAAATGACTTCCACAATACTATACATAACGCTTTGTTTGCTTTGCAAACTTAGCACTTAGCCTTTATTGCACCTTTATTTTTGTGATTTATTCATTTGTTTTGTGCATATGTTAGTAGATGTTTGCATTTTGGTATAATTGAACGTATGTGTGAATACATGTGTGCAGTGTGTGTGTCTGTGTGGGGGGGGTGTACTAGAACAACTTTGGATATTGTATTTCAGGTGATTTTGTTTTCCTTGAAACAGATACTTTTATTGGCCTGGAAGTTCACCAAGTTCACCACCCGTCAGGCTGGCTGGTCATTAAGTTCTCAGGGATCTGCTCATCTATGCCTCCCATCTCAACATTTCAAGGACTATAAAATTACCATGGTACTCATGTTTTTAACAGTGGTTTGTCGAGATCAAACCCAGGCCGTCGCAATTTTGAAGCAGGCATTTTAACAACTGAGCCAATACCCCAGCCTTAGGTCATTTATTTTCTATATAACTTGTGCATAAACTATCAGTGTATTTTCTGAGGAAGAGATGTTTAGTATGAGTTAATTTATTACTATATGCAATGTTATGATAGCAATCTTTCATTCAGAATAGTTAGTGTACAAACAAATCTGATGAAATTACAACCAAGAACTCAAAGTTCATGAAAACATGCCATCCCAGTAGAACAGATTTTCTGAATATCAGCTCTGATTTATGAGATAAACATGTTGAAGAATGAACACTCAGCAGTTAAAATGTATAATCAAAATATTTTTAAATTTTTCATTTTGAGATGTCACATAATTGTCATTTTAATTTTCATGCTATTGGTTATTAAACTTATGTTTATCATTTAATTGCATTTGTTTTTAAATAATGATTAATCAGCTTCATACATTTTGATCTTCATTAGCATTAGCTTATAAGCATGAGAAAATTCATTTGTTATCAATATGCATCTTTCAGAGGCATCTCTTCCTTTTCTTTAGTGTCATTTAAAGTTTGTTCTAGCACCATTTCCTCTGAATGTTTTCTGTTCTATATTCCTATTACTTTTACTAAAATAAAATGATGCCATTTCCATGTTAGTTTAATTACTGTTGATCCTTATATATGATGTTTTAATATCTTCCTCTTTTTATTTGATATCTGATAATTGTACTTTATGAAATAAATGTGACACCCAATATGTAAATATTATGAGTAATGATTACAATATAATAATTGGTCCATTCATCAGTCACACACTTATCATAACTTTTAGCATTGGAACACTGACAATCTCGCTGCTAGTTACTTTGAGAATACAGTGTTTGTCAAGAACTGTTACTTAATCATATGAAGAGCCACTCTTCCTATCTGAACCCCAGGGTAATCACTCATTCTTTCTTACACCTTCTTTCATGAAGCATACCGACCTTCAGTGACCACCATTAAATTCTCTCCTTCTCTGACATAGATATTTTACAATACATATATAAGTGAGAATATGCAACATTTATTTATCTTGATGTATTTTGCTAACATAATAATCTCCAATTCTATCTCTGGTTCTGTAAATGTCAAGATTTCATTTTTATGGCTGGTTAATACTGCAGTGTGTGTATTTGTGTGTGTGTGTGTGTGTGTGTGTGTGTGTGTGTGTATGACAGAGTCAGAGAGGAAGAGAGAGGAGAGAGATATTTGTTTAATACATCAAAATCAGTGTAGGCAGAGTGTACATAAAGAGTTGAAAACCTGTAAGAAAATAAATATACACATCTTGACATGCTTATATCCTTTACTTGAATATATGTCCAGCATGAAGATTTACATGCCATATTCTATTATGTAACTTTTAATCTAAGAAACATGTTGAATTTTAATACTTCATTCTTTCATTAATTAAGAACTTGTTGCTTATTCCAAATCTCCTGTCTCTGCTCTGACTGTCTAATCCCGGCTCTTCTCATAGATACATAAAATATGGCTTTGTAGATGTATGCTAATAATTTTTATTGAATTTGTTTTTAATAAAAATCATTTTTAAAATATAATGCTGTTTCTTTAGAATTTTCCAGAGTTATGTAATACCATGCTCATTTAATATCTTGATCTATATACCAACGTTTCAAAAGCATTACCCAATAAAAATGCCAAAAACACACTGGAAACTATCTAACAAGATATAAATTTGTAAGAATTAAATTTATTAAAATTAAGAAACATAATTTTGTTAATTCTTGTTTCTCCTGAGACAGTTACTAAAACAGAATAAAACAGGAAAGTATTAGGGGAAAAACTTGTGATGGAGATAATAAAGTAACAGGGAAATTCTGAGATGACCGGTAAGGGGTGATGTAAGAATAAAGGAAAGCTGACATATCCCTATAAAGAAAGTTCTCAAAGAAGTTCAGGGAACAGACAGCTATTAAAATAAGAAATACAAATTACCAATGAATATTTAAAGAAGTGTTCAGCATCCCTAACATTCAGGGATATGTAAGTTAAATTACTTTGAGATTGTACCTCACCTGAGTCAGAATATCAGCCAATCATACAAATGATAACACATGTTGGTAAGGATGTGAGAAAAGTCTTGTCCACTGTTAGAGGAGAGGAAACTGGTGTAACCTCAATGGAAATCAGTGTGTAGAATTCTCAGAAGCCTAAAATAGCAGCTATTATGTGGTCTATCTACATGACTCCCAAGCATCTACCCAGGAGACTCTATACTCTACCATAGAAATGTTGGTACATCCGTGTTCATTGTTTCTCTAATCACATTTGAAAGAAAATGCAATCAGCTTAGAGGAATGAGGAATGAGTAGTGAAAATATGCTCCATATATACAATGGAATTTCATTCAGTAATAAGGAAAATGAAACTAGGAGATTTCTAGTACAATATGTAGAATGAGAAAATATGTATGTAGCCAAGTTCAAAAAGCCAAATACCATATGTTCTAGCTAGTATGCACATCCTGACTCTGTTAGTATGTATATCTGTGCAGGAGTAAATGTGATTGAAGGCCATGATTTTTAAAGTACTACAGACACTTTGTATAAAATTGTGGTAGCTGGAGGCCTAAGGCAAGCACAGCCATTATTGTGAGGCACAGCTATGTATTGTTTCTACTTCACACAGTCTTTGAAGCATCCTTATTCAGCTCCTTGAATGAACTTCACTGGGAAAAGATATTGAAGAGAATACATACACATGAAAGGAAAACCTGAGATCTGATGGTTCTCTGAAGAAGCTGTAACACCTTGGAAGCTCACCGTGTTTATTATATATTATTGAACATGGAGGTGAGGTTATTAGATAAACTAGAAATGGATATTGGGTATTACGTGTAAGATAAACAAGGTAACAGGATCATTATCTTCAACTGAACATGGAAGCAGGTTTAACCAACCCTGGTAGTATCAGTTTCTGTAGAAGAGTCATCTGGGACTAAATATCTGGGGGAGGGGATGGAGAGAAAACTATGCTGGACATTTTATTTGCAAACACTATTAATATTAGCACATGGATCATAGGAAGGCATCGGCATCCCTCTGAGACTGGTGCGGGATAGGAAATTTGCCATTTTTTTATGTATTTGAGGCTTTGATCCTTGACATATCTATGTCTACAGCACATATTCCCTCAGGACTTCACTCATTCACAGGTTCCTCTGTTCCACTCAAGTCCTGTCAATTGAACTCAATCGAGTTTCTAAAAGTTTGTCTTCATAGTTGTGGTCTTTAATCTTTAGACTTATACACACATTGTATCTTCAATATATTGCCAACAGTGACTATAGATTTGAGCCATTTTAATAGTAAAATTTCTTCATGAATTCTAATTTAAAATGGCAACAATTCTGTTCCTAGCATTATACTCAATTATGGAAATTTGGTACTAGAAAATCAACTAATTTTATTTATCTTTAAGTATAGGGTAAACCAAAGGATATTGTTATTAATAGGAATTGTTTTTAACAGTCTACATAATCATTCTTTTATTCAATTTAGTTTAATAAGTACATTAAAGATCAACAAATTATAAACAGAAAACTTTATATTGATGAAGAAAGCATATGAGCAATTTCTTCTATAAAGCATCTAAACACCAACTTAAAAAATGATAGGGATTGCTCTGTGAGCCAGTCTTTTTCCGTATGCAACACTGTTTCAACATTTGTAATCATGTTCTCCCAATGACCACATTACTGATTTAAGTGTACTTTATTCACTTGTTTTCATTCTTGCTTGGGCTTTACTCCCTCTTATAGTTTTCTGCTCTTTTATAAGACTATTATGATCTTGGAGTTTTAGAAAAGCAATATTCTGAAACAAGAGAATCTAGATATTGCTTGCTTCATGATGGGGAGAGGCAGACAGCAGGCAGACAACCTCTGCTCTTGGTTCCTGACATGATGCCTTTTCATTCCTACACAGCACAATGTTTTCCTAGCTGCACAGACTGAAAATCCTCAACTAATTTGCTGTTCACAATCATCCTCCCTTCATCCATGTCTCCTGTGTGTCTAGAGAGTGGAGAGCAATCTTACAGACCTTATTGTTTCTTCAGCATGACCCACTCTGGATAACAATATGTGTGTGAATCTATACTTATTTCCTCTTATGTACAATTTTAAGTAACGTATTTATGGAAATACTGCAACTGCATAAATATCAATCTTTATTATTATATGACAAGTACATGTTGAATGAAATATTAATGTGGATTTCTTTAATTTTGATAGTAAAGAAACTCAATAAGTTGTATTTTATAGGACATATGTGCTTCTGATTATTCACTTAAATATGTTTTATCATCGAGTAGTTAGTATTTCTTAATTTTAACAGTAATGTACATTTATTAAGCAAAAAATAGAATACAAATCATAATAGCCACAACAGAGAAAGGTAAATGGGTTCAAACACAACCATATTTATTCAATGTTAAATTGATATATAATGCATATGTAACTTCTGTCACAGTATATATATTTTATATATATATATATATGTATATATATAACAACTCTTGATATGCACAATAATATTTTAATGGTCAAATGTACATTTATATCAAGGTATCATATATGTGTGTTAATATATGTTATATATATAACATGTATTTTTTAAAATACATATGCAGTTATAATTGAGGTATTAATATATGGACAACTAAATAGATAAAAGCTAATTTAATCTAAGCCTTTCTGTTTGAATCAAAAACATTCTTGAAAAATAAGAAATGATATTTTTTGTGTTAATATTTCTTCTTTCAGACCATTCATTTATAGAATAATAAAGAATGAGAATGAGCAGAGGGAAGTGAATAGAGAACAGGAGGAATGTTGCTAAAAAAAATAGGATGTCTGGAAAAGCCATTATTATTAGTTATTTCCTCTAAAATAAAAGTAAAATACTATAATTCCCTGAATAAACATACACATGCAAGCACTCTCTCACACACACAAACACACACACATATACACTCTGATGTTGGTGAACGCTTTCTCCAAGACTCAAAGAATATGTAACAAAAACCCTAATATACATGAGAATCCTCTTTGGAGCTGCTGTGCAGTGCTGTTCAAGAGACTTTCTTGTTTTTATTCTTTTTGTTGTTGTTGTTTCTGGCAAGTATATAATACATGTTTTGTTTTGTTTTTTCTTATTTTACATATCGATCCCAGTTAGCTCTCCCTCCTTCCCTTCCTCCCTCCCATGCTATGGGTGATGCCTTCCAGGAGAGATCAACAAAATCTGTCATTTGGAGTAGGGACTGGACCCTCCCTCCTGCCTATAGCTTAAGGGAGTATACCTCCATGGGGAATGTGCTCCCAAAGTCCTTTTGTGAACCAGGGATACATCCTGGTTCCATTGTCAGAAGTTCCTTAGACTACCAAGGCCTTGTAACTGAGACCCATGTTCAGGTGGTCTGGATCGGTCCAATGCTTGTTTCCCAGATATCAGTCTGCTGGTCCATGAGCTCCCCCTTTTTCAGGTCAGCTGTCTCTAAGGGTCCCTGTAGCCTGGTTTGGTTTTGTCCCATTTTCTTATCACTCCTCCCTCTCTGCATCTGGATTCCAATTTGGCTCAGTGTTTAGCTGTGGGTGTCTGTGTTTCCAACAGCTACTAGATGAGGGCTCTATGATGGTAGATAAGTAGTTATCAATCTCATTATCAGCAAAGGGCATTTAAAGTAGCATTTTCACTGTTTCTCAGGTTGTTGGTTATAGGTTTGAAGAGAAAACTGACTCTAGAGAAATGTCCAGAGACCTACAAGGATGACCGCAACTAACAATCAAGAGACTTTCAAAGCATGTACACTATTCCTGTCCCCCAAACTCAGAAGGTAAGATCCTATTGTTGAAGATACATCAGGTACGGACCTGAGACCCCTGGACTACAACTGACCTGAATGCCCCTTCCTCCCTTGAATAGCTTTCATACCAGAAGATACCATGCAAGTTTCAAAGGAGGAAAGAAACCAAAAGTTCTACCCAGCTATAATATCCATGAACAATATCAACAACCAGCACATTGTAACATAACGTTAAGTGTGCATTAGTAGCTTGCATAAATTGGTACTAGGCAATAGTTCTTTAATTGGCTGAAGATGTACTCAACAAAAGGAAAATCATGCCTGGTACCAGCAACCTAGCTTCACTGGTTCTGAAGTCCAGATACTGGAGGAAAAAATCTATAACCACTGCTTTACTAAACCTACATAATACCTAACAGCAATCTAAATATTTGTCCTTATACACACAGATAAATGTGCTATTCACTCTGCATCAAGGAAACAGAGACACCACTACAATAAATAGCAACCAATCAAACCATAGAATTGTGAACTACAATCCTAAAGTGTTAGTCTTAAAAGCACCCCACATTTAAGGTTTAGGAAACATTGTAGAAGATGGGGTGAAAAGATTGTAAGGGGCAGTGGATAGGGAAATGTGCTGTGAGATTGTGTCTTCTAGTTATGGTAGAGGCTATCCTCATAAATTCTTACCAACATGACTCCCCATATGTGGAATAAATAAGGACAACACTGATATAAATGCTAAAATAGGTGGGGGAATGCCTACAAGGTCTCTGACCTACACAAATAACTACTGGCTACTGAGACAACAGATATTGTCTTCCTTAGGGAAGAGCACACCAATTGGTTAACCACAAAGAAATGGTAAAGTCGCAGAACATATACAAGTAATAGTATAAGTAAAGACTCAACAAGTTACACATGCAAACACATTATATGTATTATATGTATGTATACACATACATACATACATATATATATATGCGTGTAATATAGATATGTATGTGTGTGTATATACATACATACACACATACATACATGCAGGACAATTACAAAATTAAAAAGAAAATAAGAAGAGGTATATGGGAGGGTTTGGAGGAAGAAAAGAAAATGGAAAAATGATGTATCTTAGTTGGTGTTACTGTTGCTGTGATGAAACACTATTACCAAAAGTGAAATGTGGAGGAAAGGGTTTATTTCACTCTCTGTTCCAAATAACAGTTAATATCAAAAGCAGTGAGGGCAGGAACTTAAGCAGGGTAGGAACATGGAGATAAGATCTGATGCAGAGGTGATAGAGGAATGCTGCTTCACGGCTTACTTCCCATGGCTTGTTTAGCTGGCTTTCTTATAGAAACCAGGATTTCCAGCAAGTTGCATTGCCACTCACAATGGGCTGAGCCCTCCAACATCAATAAGTAATTAAGAAAATGTTCTACAGGTTTGCCTACAGCCAGATGTTATAGAGACATTTTGTCAATTGTGGCTCCTTTCTCTCTAATGACTCTAGTTTTTGTCAAGTTGATATAAACCAGTCAGTACAGGGTATATCTTATTATAATCTTAAAAGTTAAACAAATGGAAAATGAATACAAATTACAAATGGATGAACAGTCTACATTATGTGTATTAGAACCCAAATACTACTGCTTCATGAGTAGTACATTCAGAACAACTCAAAGGCAATTATTTTAAAAATCTTTTTCTGGAATATTTGAGTTTAAAAAATGGAATTCAGCTCTTGAAGAGCTTGATAGAAATCTAAAACAGCTACAATATAGGCTTTAAAAGGTGAAAACTGGTACCACAACACTTCCAGAAAATATCAACCTGATCAACAGATACTACACAGTCACTGCATTCAAGGATTAGCAAGGACTAGGTTATCAGGTATCAAATGTGAGAAATATTCATTTGACCAGGGAGGAAAACAGAAATGAATAATCTGTAGTAGCCCATAACCACAATCATACATTTTTTATAGATGAGAAATTCTATCTTTGGCCTCTTATTTAGAGCTTTTTTTTTTTTTTTTAAACTGGCTTTCTGATCCCTTTCCACATTTGAACCTGATACTTTATAGACATTGTATTCTTTTACTAAAATCAAGCTAAACTAAACTGTTTGCTAAGACTCAAAGGTTATTCACTCAAAGGTGAAACTACCAACTGTGCACCATATGTTTTAAAAATCACTTGCGATGACAACTGATTTGCTAAGACCTGCCCTAAGAGAGCAGGCCCATCCCACCTGATTCATTGTGCCACCTGTTCAGTCACTACAGGCATCTTAGTGTCTTACCTTGCCTCACTGCAAAGGAAGTTAGACACATCTACATGGTTCTTCATCATGAATGGCAAACATGAGGCTCCGGGTTCTTAGTCAGTGAGTAAATGTTAAAACCTGGGACCTTATTGTGTACTGCTGTTGATGTCATGAGCATTAAGTATACACTTTCTCTAAATCTTTTTAAAAATTTTCTTCAAAAATATTTAGATATATTTTCTTTCATATCTTTATCCCACAAATTTATTCCATTTAAACTTTTTGGTTGATATTTTTTTCTTGTCAAAAGCTAAACCACAAGCACACAGTTTAGCCTAGCAACCAAGGAACCAGGATCATCATTGTTTATCATTCTCCCACCACCTCATTGTTCTACACCAGAAGGACTGCATTATCTACTGGGCAGAAATGCCTTCTTCCAGCACACCCCTATAAATTTTACTCTACAACAATGATAACAAATATAGAATACCAACTGCCTAGTCATGTATGCTATTTATCAAATATTACCAATACTATTATCAAGTATTAGGTACTACATATAATAGTGTATGCTATAACTTCTTTTGCCTGGTAACTGGGTGGGTTTTATACACAAACATCACTGTGGACACCTGAGCAGTTTACTATGATATCACAACAGCTACAATGTCACTAATTAACATAAGCTTTAAACTTCATTATATAGTTAGTGTGTGTGTTTGTATGTGTGTATGTGTGTGTGTGCATGCGTGCGTGCGTACGTGTGTGCGTCTGTGTGTGTGCTGTTACATGGCAAAAAACTGCACTATTGTTCCCACCAATGGTGATCAAGTGGCCTTTTTACAGGCTTCTCCCTCTTGAGTGGAGAGGCTACAAGAAGTTGTTGAGTCTCTTCAACTGTCTAGAAGCACAGAAGCACAACTCAATCCTCTGCCAATAAGACTTTTTATACTATTTTGTTATTTAAAAATAGTTTGTAGTTATGTGCTCATGTATGTCAGGGTATGGGTATGTGCACATGAATTCAGGTGCCTGCAGAGGCAAAAGGCATTGGATCCTGTGTAGCTGGAGCTAGATCTACAGCTGAGAACCAATTAATAGCCCACTGGAACACCAATAAGTGCTCTTAACCACTGAGTCATCTCTCCAGCTCCATGACTGATGCCTTCACATTCTTTTATATATATAAACTTTTCTTTTATATATATAAACTATTCACACATCAAGTATTTGGAAAGATGAGAACCCTCAGGTACTATACATATGAAGTTAAATTGGAGATTGGAGGAACCACTTTAAAAAAACAAACAAACCTGCCAACATCTTCCAGGGCTACTACACACATACTCCAAATCAAACATCTGTGGATAGGGATATTTCTAACAGAAGTGAATGTGTCTGCTTACCAAAACTAAGCCAAAGTCTACAAAATGATTGTATCACAATTATACTTCAACACAGAATGCAGTCTAGACATCCAACTCCAGTAAATGTAAATTTAGGAATAACCAAAGATTCATACATTTTATTAAAAGTGACAAAGTTACAAATATACCCAACAAATGTTACTGATAGTACAATGTTTAAATGAGTCAGTAATAATGAATACTTACAGTATAACTACACTGATGTAAATTCCTAAAGCAGGGAATTTTACGCTACAGGATTAAAAGTTCAGAGCCATCCCCATTACCCAGGGGAGTTCAGGGGAACATTCCAAGGCACCAGTCTTATTTTGACTATTGATAGAGGCATTGGATACACAGGTGATTTCAATCTATGAAAAACTCAACTTCTATGACTTTATAATTAGGAATTATGCTGCAAATAAAAGGTAATGGAGAAAGAGGGGGAATTTGAGTAGCTTAGTCCCCTCATGCCCTCTGCTCCTAATATTTGAATTCCACTGGATAGTCAATTGTGAGTAAAAGGTGTATTACTCTGAAGCAATCATGTTGTCAGATAAAAATGAACTCTGCAGCCACAAATATAAACATTGAAAAGTGGCAAGTGCCTGTGACAATAATGATAACATGCCAATCCCAGATCCTAATTGCCTGACACAAATCTCCATTTCAAATATTTTACATGAAATGTTTAGACTTTGTTCTGCCTGCTATCAAATATACCTTCTAATGAATATCGGGTTGCCTCAAATAGGGCTAATTATAACCAGTTGTTTCCACTATTCTGATATTAAAATGGGGATTTTTTTTGAGAGCAAGAACATGATTATATAACCTTAGCACTTAGCACAGTGTGGTAAGCAACTATCTATAGGTTCTATTGCCTAATTTCATCAATCTAAAGAATAACATTGGAAGCCATGAACATATAAGGTGTGCTGCAGATACATGCTAGTTTGACCAACATGTGTCTGTCACCCTTCAGTTTATTTTATTTTATTCTTTCAGAATTGTCAAAGATTTTGTTTAAAAGGCCAGGTTGTACATATTTTCAGCTTCATGGGCCAAATGTTTTTGGTCACAGTTATCAGCTGTGCCACTGGAGCATGAAAGTGTCCCTTGAGAATATAAACATGGATAGTTGTTTCCAATAAAAGATGCTTACACACTAAAGCACCAAACCAGACCTGGCCATGAGCCATGTGTGTCAATCACTATGTGTATAACCTCATTATAAATAAAAGTCAAAGGCTTTACTTACTAATGAAGACAAAGGAATTGAAAACTTTGATTCTACCCTCCATGATAAACCCAAAATGATTGAGGTTAGTGACTCAATTCAAACTCACTCTATTTGAATTTTCTCTCTGTACATTGAAACAAGTGACCTGCAGAACAAAAGCTTCAGGAAGGGTGTTTCTTTTTGTCATCTTCTTTCTTAACCATAATTCTTCATCAATCCTCTGTAAATGTCACATTAGGAACCCCAATCCAGCTTATCACCCAGTACCTCCACCGGTGTAGAAAACCATCCTGAAAAAATTAATTAACAACAAAACAAAAAAGATCCTTCCCTCCCCCATCTTTGCAGCACCTCTTCATTCATCCTAGCGGCATTGGGTGCTGCGGTATGCCACACAATATACCCTTTTGTCCAATAAGCTCCATCTGTAAAGTGTTCACTGCAAGGAGTCATTGCTCTGGTCAAGACCTCTGGCACAACATCACTGGACTTCAGCGAGGTTTTGTAACCTAATCAGGAACTCATCTATGCCCTACTCACAGGCCTTTGATATTGTCTCTCTTGCTCACAAAAGTGCCCTTTGCTTCTTCCAAGATTATATTCTCAAATGATTTTTTTTATGCTCTGCCTTCTGAAACTAAATTTGGTGATTTTTGCGTGTACATTAAGGACGAGTTGTCAGCTTAAATTCTTTTCACCGTCCCTAAATTATACATGATTTTTATCCGATGAATGATAGAGAATACATTTCTGAAACCACAGGGCTCTCACTAGTACACTGGAGTTTCTTCTTAGTTTTCTAACTTCAAGTATCTCCCTGAAACTGGAGCGAGTCATTTGGGCTGGTTTTAAATACCATGAAAGGAAACAAGGACTGAGAAATAAAATTTCTTGACAGAAAGGATGAGATATAAGTTTCCCTTGTCTAAGGGAGATTTTTGAGAAAGTGATTTGATTTAATATATTTAATAAGAAATGATATTGTGGAGTAGGGGAATGCATAGGGGAATGTGATACTGTGAGCCTATTTCCAGGCTGTAAAGACAGCACTGAGGCTAAAATGAAATGCTTGCTGCACCAGCATGAGGGTCACAGTTCAGAGTCATCAGAGACCACATAAAAGCCAAAATAGACATGACAGCATTCCTGTCACCTCAGTTCAGTGAGGCAATGACAAGGAATCACCTGGACAAATTGGCTAGCTGAACCAGCCTAAATGGTCAGCCTCAGTTTCATGAAAGACAATGTCTCAGTATAGAGAATTAGCCTGAAAAACACAGGGCATCAACCTTGGGTTTCCATATGCATAAGCACACATAAACACACACATTTACCTGTACATCTATATGAATAACACATATATAAATACAGAAGCACACACATACATTAACTGTACACATACATATGCAAAATTTACAAAAATAACATACTTTTTAATATTTCAACTTTAACTAGCTAAACACAAAATAATAAAACTTTGTTTTCAACACTTCTAAAAGAGTAAATTAAAATCAGCTCAACATAATATTCCTGAATATTGTGCATTCAAGTGTTCTTTCAAACATGCGATTAATTATCTCTGCACTTAATATTCAAATAAGGATTTAGTGCCAATTTTTCTGAATCTTGCCATTTAAGTGTATAAGATAGTTCATAAATAGCTAATCCAAAAACTGCATTTTATCTTATACACAGACAAGTTATTATATACATCCTGCTTCAAATGGGCTTATAACTCTAATTGACACATGGAAATCATTTTAGAGCACAAACTGGAAACACAACACATGAAAAATTCTGTATTAAACCTAGCAGAAAACCAGTAAAACCCCTTGCTGCACATTTCTTAATCAAAAATGTTTTTCCTCTAGGTTGATAAAATTTACACATGCTAAAAGTACAGTTCTTGTTGCTAGATTTTGGGTTTCAGAATTCATTGCACACAGCTTTTGGGTAGTGGCTTAATATTTAGAACACACTGTAAGTGAGAAAGAAGCTATCTGCTTCGGCCACTACCACCCAAAGTAAATATTTACAAACATGCCAACCTGGTATTGAGTTTTATAGAGTGAATAGAAAGCAAGAAATCTAAATCCCACCTTCCTCCTCAGCTGAAAAAATATTTGCAGTAGAGGTGTTCAGGGGAGAAGAAGGGTGATGTGAGCAGGGAAGATAAGATGCACGTGTGCTTCTGTGCTGTTCTGTTCTGTGGGGGTTCTTCTGCAATAGAAAAAAAGACATGGAAGAGAAGAATCAAAGCTTTTGCAGGTTTTTAAAAAATGCTTTCTTTCATTATATGCCTGATGTTATTTTTATGACACATCATAGACCAGTCTGTATATTACCAAAAAAATATGTTTCCAACTCATGAGTGGGAGCCCTACAAATTCTATTTCACAGTGGTAATAAATGCCTACATAACATACTGTATAGGATGTACAAAAACCCTGATGAAGTCCTGTAAAAATCCTCCATTTAATCATGAATTTTTTTAAGAGTGCAATTACCTATTAACATTCTTATCTTGTTTTGGTTTTTGCTTTAGAAAATTGAAAGAGAGAGGATGGTCATATGAGCTTTTTCTGTTTGGCAAGAACTATCATTGTGTACATCCACATATAAAAATCAACTCCCAGTACCATCTGTAAGAACATAGCTTAGGGAGAAATAAAAAATTTTAATTTCCCAATGCTACTATCAAACTACAGCTGTAGATGCAACCAGGGCCTTTGTCAAGTTACTCAGCTTCCTTTTGTTTGAGGCATTGGCAAAGCGCCCTCTGTGAGGGAGGTGATCTTAGCATTGTGAATGTGAAGTGTGTTATGATTATCTGCTGCCTTTAAGCAAGATTAAGAATCAACAAACTTCAATATATGCTCAGAGACGCAGCACACTGGAAGAACTGCTATGAACTTCATCAAGGATTCTATGTCCTTGGTTTCAGAATAATCTTCCAAACAATACGCATGAACTTTTTTTGCAACTCAGTTTTAAAGAATATGTAATAAAGGGGCCCGGTGTCCCTGCATGCTTTGTAGCCAATATATTATCATTTCCAGTTAGTTTTACCTCTAAAGCAACCTCTCCCAGTTTGCACAGTTGCAGTATCAGAAATTTTGAAATCCTTCTTTGCTAAGGTGTGAATGTTTCTCTCCATGGACGGGACACTTAATTGCCAGTGCCACAGTTTTGACAAGTGAGGAATTTGAGAGCTTATAAGTTCCTATACACAGATTAAAACAGACATTAGCACTTAACTTGGGAAGTGAGTTATTTAATGAGTGTGTTAGTTAACTTGAGAGTTGGTTGTTGATAAGAGTAGAATCTTAAGCATTGGTTCTTGGTCAGGGAATGATTTAATATAATAAATTCTGCACTGCTCTTCACTATGGATGATACTGTAGAAGGTCATCTCTATATGTCAGCTCCTTTATCTTCAACTTCTCAACATTCAGAATAATGGAAACTTCTACTGCTTATATATCCCAGTTTAACATTCTCTCCAGCAATGCTAAGTGATGTTCCTGTATATCAGTCTAACAGAACAAAGCACCAGAGGCTGGGAGCTCTATACAGCTGAAAACTAGCTTCTCCCCTCCTCATTATATAATCAAATGAGCATGCTTCAGAAATGGCTGATTTTGTGTTTAAATTTCATTTTCTTGTGAGGACATCATTCTGATAAACTGCAGTCACTCTAACATTCAAACTTTTAAAAGACCCCATGTTCAATTCCACTCACATTCTAAGGTATTAGTCATTTGGGGTTTGTGTGAATTCTGTGGGTGAACACAGACCAGACAATAATACTCCCCAGTACTTTTGGTACTTCAAATCACTTTTCCATTCAGATTTTCCTGCTTCACAGAGACATCTCTTGATCATATCCTTATTTTGTTGGCTATCTTTCTGTGAATGTTCAGTATTCAAAGTCAAATTCTGATTCACAGCCAATTATTTATGTTAACTTATTCCCCAGCCTACCATTTCAACATAACACATGTTTTAAATTTAGCACGATATTATATCTATGACTACAGTGTTTATAACATTTCAGCCCATCCTTCCTCCCCTCTGAGTGCTCCTGTGTATTCCTCACTCTTTCTAAAACTTTTATGACATTTTACTCAATTATTATAGACACACACACACACACACACACACACACACACACACACACACACACTTATAAGACATAATCCCTCTTGAGTCCATTTAGTATTGCTAATATGTACAAATCAGGGGCTCATCATTGTAGGGAATTGATTTTCCTTCTTTCACCAGCCATTGATGGTTTGAAGATCTTCATCTAGGGTCAGGCCTTGTAAAATATATCTAACGTATGGTAGCATGCAGGGCTAGATAGGCCATGATTATTTATTCTCTTCATCAAATAGTTATGAATCTCTATAAGATAATACATCTGCTATACAAAAAAAGTATCAATTGATGATGATTAAGAGCTATACTAATCACAGAAGTCTTTTTAATTGTGACTGGCCAAAGAAATAAAGGTGTGGTTGACTAACTCTCAGGCAACAAAAGACCTCATTATCTGCCATCATGTCTGTAATTTCACTCAAGCTCATATGGAGGATTTATAGAACATCTCTTTCTTTTCCTCATCACTAATTCATTCATCTGGGGTAGTCTGACCACAGAAAAATATTATGAGTTTATAAGGAGCCATATCACACAGATCTGACTAATGAATGTGTCTCAATCACAACCTGTAGGTGTTACATAAACAACACACATTGGCTAATTATTTCTGCAGAAACATCAGATAAAAAGAAGCTCGTTTAGGACTGTCAAATTAGTAAAAAATAAACCTGGGCTGTTGGCATTTCACCATCCAGTGGGGTAAATAAAAACAAATCAAATTCAGAAAGAAGCTTATTAAAACAAAAAATTATGAAATTATTCATTGTAACTGTGTATGTTATCAAAGGGAACATGTTACTTTAACGCTATGACTAATAGCATACTTCTTATCAGAACAATAAAGACAGTGAAATTATATTATCAGAGTATTAAGTAATAATATCTATCTACCTCTGCCTCAGATTTTACAACAGGCCCAATCAGGAATAGAGCATAAAATGAAGAAACTTTCAAGCCATGAATAGCAAAAGTAATTTACCATCCACAGACCTTAGAGTAAGCACTACTAAAGACACATTTTATCCAGAGTAACTGAAACACAAGTTAAGAGAGGAGACATGACAAGGTGGTGAAGACCAGGAAAAGAATTCATTTGCAGAATTAATTAACATTCTAAAATTCTATCTATTAAAAGCAAGGTTGATGATGAAGAGAAATCTACTCATATCTAAAGCATGCCAAGGAATTAGTTTAGGTATAAATATGATACAGGTAGTAATCATTTTATTATTTAACATGTGCTATGTATAAAAAATATTCCCATGTTCTAGATATAAGTGTAAACAGACATAATGATGTGAAAAAGTATTTGTGTCTGTATATTAACTCCCATCACAGAAGTATTCTATAACACAACTTTTTCTACGTATAGTCGAAAAAGAAATACAATTTTTATTTGATATTTATAATTTGATTACAACATTTCTGCTTTCCCTCTGTATACTATTCCCTACTCTCTTTCCAAATCATGGCCTCTCTTTTTCACTAGTAGTTATTGCATGTATTTGTTATATGTATATACATCTATATCCCTAATAGTCCACATAATATTACCTGTATGTATGTTTTCAGGGATTACCATTTGACACTCAACAACCATTTTGTGTGCTCATTCCTGGAAAAGATCACCTTTTCTGCTCAAAGCTTTTCTCAGTCAACCTGTAACTTTTTACACAAACAGTTTTTAAGCAAAGAAAACAAAATAGTGATAGCTACACTAATAATATAAATAAGAATAAGCATAACATACAGCTGACAGTGCAGTATTTTTCCATTTTTTCTGTTAATTTTTATTTAACTATACATTTTTAAATTTAAATTAGAAACAATCTTATTTTACATTTCAATCCCAGTTCCCTTTCCCTCCCATCCTCTCCAGCCCTCCACCGACTCCCCATCCCATCCCCCGTGTGATCCCCAAGGAGGGTTAGGTCTTCCATGGGGGGGGGTCATCAAAGTCTATAACATCATTTGGGACAGAGCCTAGTCCTTCCACCCATGTGTCTAGGTTGAGGGAGTATCCCTCTATGTGGAATGGGCTCCCAAAGTCCATTTGTGCACTAGGGATAAATACTGTTCTACTACCAGAGGCCCCATAGACTGCACAGGCCTCCTAACTGACACCCATGTTCAGGGGTTCAGGTTTGGTCCTATGCTGGTTTCCCAGCTGTCAGTCTGTGGTTCATTAGGTTCGTTAGGTCCTCCCTGTTCAGGTCAGCTGTTTATTGAAATGACAATTATACATAAAAGAGAATTGAGTTAGTCAGTTTCTTGAGTTCATTAGTTTATAAAAAGGAAAAGATTGCACTGGCATATATCTTCAGTGGTTTTGGTCCATGGTCAGTTTCTGGTCACCCCACCCTACCCTTTAGCTTGAGCCTGTGATTAGAGCAATGTGTAAAAAACAAAGCCATTTGGTACATGGTTAGTAAGCAAAAATGAAGGTGAGGAAAGAGTTTGATCTCACAATCCCACCAAGAACTACCAGTGAGAAGCCTTCCCATGAAGCACTTCCTCCTAAAGTTTTCACCGTAGCACAAACCTAGAGTGGAAGGAAGCTTTTAGAATATGACACTGTGGGATATTTAAGACTCAAAGAATAACAGGTATAGTTGTGCTAATAATGAAGAGAATGTATGTGAACTGTACAAAGTATTATGTTAAGTAAAACAATTTACACACTAAAACACAGATGCAAAGAGGCTTTGTTCCTAGAACGTTCAAGGATGAATTAACTGCCATAATGCTAGTAGATTGGAATAGTTATCTTTGTAAGTCCAATAGACCATGGAATGGAGCAAAAGATTCTTCTAGGATATAGGGGATATTTTGTCTCTTTATCTGGGTGCTGGTTAAAAGATGTGCTCACTTGATGAAATATTATTTTTTTGGGTTTTTGAATATGTGTACTATAGGTCAGTATGCTTTACACTGCAACCAACGCTTTTCAATAGATATTATAAAATCTGATATTTGGGGCCATTAAACGAATGAAGAGTGTTTAAAAATCTTTATTCATGTAATGGGAATCCAGTAAATAATCACGGAAAGGAGGCTAATTACTAAAATAATGTATGAATTTATTCATATATGCAGAAAATATTTATAGAGCGCTTATTTAGTTTTTTGAGCTAGTTTTTATAGGCATGATTGGAAAAGATTTGATACAAACCCAACCACAATTTCCATACTTTGGTCTAAAGAGCTTATATTCTAGCAAAATTAGAGAAAGTAAATATATGAGCATAGCAAATTGAATAGAAAAATTAATATACAGAAATTAATAAATACCTCTAGAAATTGGTATGAATTACTTATTCTTTTGGTTGGTGGAGGACATGTATAACAGGAGGATTAAAGGGAAGAAATCACCAGGACAATAACACTGAAAAACAAAATAGAGGCTAGGGAAATGTCTCTATGCTAAAGAGTTACTTTTTAAAAGCTACAGACCTGATTTCGCCTCCGAACCTACTTAAATGTCAGGTAGGTGTGTAGTTCACCTGGAATTATAGCAATCATAGGTAAAAGCAGGGTTCTAAAAGCAACCTTGATACCAGAGTGGCCAAATCAGTGAGCCCTACATCCAGGTGATAGATCCTACCTCACTGAGTTAAGTAGAGAGTGATTGAGAAAGACTGTTGACATCAATTCCAGGCCTCAAACACATGTATACACACCTGCATATACAAACATCCCTACATATATACACATAGCACACACATGCAGATAAAAGAGAAAAAAATACAAAAAACAAACAAAAAAATCAACCAACCAATCTAACCAACCCTAAGGAACTAAGATTTGAATTCAAAAGGAGGGAGTTGCAAACAGAGTAACTGCAAGTATGATATCCTGAGTTGACAGAGGGCTAACCAAATCCAAGACAGCAGAGAGTCAGTGGCTGGAGAGGAATAAGGAGAAGAGAGTGAAGTAAGAACTCTTGGACAGATAGATCATGAAGGACCCTGGTGAGAGATACGCTAATAAGTATCGGTCAGAAACAAGAAGAAGGACACAGAACTTCAAAGAGCTTCTGGGAAAATGGAAGAGAAAACCTCAATTGAAATAAATGTTATTATACTATGAGGAAACACAGACAGAAGAGACAATTAATCTAAATGGGTTGAACTCATTTGAAAATGCCAAAGGTTAATGGCTTTATCCATATGTTGACACTAGCAACATTATAGATACATACATGGAATTTATTGTCTGTTTGTTTGCACATTTATATTGCTTGGAATTGTATACAGGCCATTGTGCTTTCAACCAATGAATTATTTCCCAAACTCAGGAGTACAAGTTTTTATAAATATATATTTTGTAGAAATACTTCTTCTTTACCATCCAGAGTGAGGTAACCCAGTCATGAAAAGACAAACATGGTATGTACCCACTCATATATGGATTTTACACATAGAGTAAATGATCACCAGCATACAATATACAAAGCCAGAAAAGCTAGGAAACAAGGAGGACCCCAAGAGAGACATACATGGTCACTGGGAGAAGGGGAGATGGATAAGATCTCCTGAGCAAACTTGGAGCAAGGTGGGAGGGTAGAGAGAGGTAGGAAAAAGAGAAGGCGATTAGAGAAGGGGTGAGAAGAACATGAGGGAGCGAGCAGGAAGATTGAAACAGGGGAAGAATAGAGGAGAGCAAGAAAAGGAATACCATAATAGAGGGAGCCATTATAGGCTTTAAGAGAAATCTGGCCCTAGGGAAATGTCCAGAGATCTACAAGGATGAGCCCAACTAACAATCTAAGCAATAGTGGAGAGGCTAACTTAAATGCCCTTCTCCGATAATGAGATTAATGACAACCTAGCCTCTTCATACAATAACTGATGGAAGCGGCTGAACACCGAGCTAAACTTCTGGAATAAAGTTGCAGAGAGGGAGAAATGATGAGCAAAGGGATCAAGACCAGGCTGGAGAAATCTGCAGAAACACAGAAATATCTAACCTGAACAAAGGGGAGCTCATGGACCCCAGACTGATAGCTGGGAAACCAGCATAGGACCTACCCAGACCCCCTGTATGTGGGTGTCAGCTAGCAGGCCTTGGCAGTCTATGGGACCTGTGGCAGTGGAACTAGGATGTATCCCTATTGCAGAAATGGATTTTGGAGCCCATTCCCAATGGAGGAGTCCTAGAGACACGGGGAAGAAGGGCGTAAGCTATACCCCAAATGACTTGACAGATTTTGATGACCCCTCATGGAAAGACTCACTCTCCCTGGGAAGTGCATGATGGAATGGGATGAGAGTGTTTGGTGGGGGATTAGGAGGATGGGAGGGAGAGGGAACTAGGATCGATATGTAAAATAAGAAAAAATATTTAAAAAGAGAAATACTTCTTCCTTTAAATATTATTTATTTTACACATATCTGAGGAAGCAACTTCAGGGAAAGAGTTATTTCAAAGATTTTAGTATATGCAAAATGTTTTATGTTAGGAAGTAGGAAGACTCTAATGAAATTTAGTTGGCAAACTTATTTTATTTTGCTCATTTGATATGACTTTCATAAGCTGGTAAATTACTTAGCTCATAACTCCCAAAAAGTTCATTCTTAGTAAATGTTAGATATTTTTATTAGGAGTACTTGTTTCATGTTAAGTATTGTTTATAGGGAGACAAACTCAAGTCTCTTTATATTTTCCAAAAGAGGGAACTTAGTCAGGAATAATGGTGCACTCCTATAGCCCCTGTATTCAGGAGGCTAAAACATGAAGACCATCATTTTGTGGTCAACTTTTTGCCGTCAAATTCGGCCAAATTGTGAGATGTTGTCTCAAAACAACAAAGAGGAAAATTAAATGTGAAAATTTTTGCTTTATTTTGACGAAGGTTAAGTGCCATTTCTAGATGCTTCATTATGAAGAGCAAAGCAATCACTTTGGATTTTCTTCAGAGAAAACTATAGAAGAAGAGATTTTAAAGCACTGAAATTAAAACTCCTTTCTTTTGTTTTTCTTTTTGGAACTACAAAATGGTAGTTTTAAAAATATATTTCTCTCATCCAAGTGCTAACCAGGTCAAACTCTGCTTAGCTTCTGAAATGGGACTAGATCAGGCACTTTCAGTGAAGCACAGGATTAACTCAAAAAAAAAAAAAAAATGGTAAACCTATGATATACTAGCAACAAATGGGATGAGAAATAAATCATGGAAACATCACCCTTCACAGTAGCCACAACAGTATAAAATATCTTGGAATTACCCTAATCAAGCAAGTGAAAGACTTATATGACAAAACCTTCATCTTAGCAGTTTTGAAAGTAATGTTTGTTTACTGCTTTAAAGGATTTCTGAATATTTGTTAACTTACATCTACACTGATTAGTTGACTACAAATTATTAATGGAAAAATATGTAATCAAAATAAATGGGAATTAACAGCAGTAGCCTAATTTGTTTTTAATGCTTCATTGAATACAATATTTAAATGGCTCTTCCTCTCAGTTGTGAGGAAAGTACTAAATGACACTTATGATTTCCCAAGTTTTCACCCCTGCAGTGAGGTGAATTATTTCCTAGAGAAGGCCATGTTTTCTTTGACAAAGTTGGAGATCTGGAATTGCATATTTGGCCACTTTTTTCCTCCCCATATTACCTCAAATGCAGCAGATATTTCAAAGTATTCTTTTGAACTAAGTTGAATACTGTCCAAATTTATTTTCTGGGAAGAAACATATAAAATGATTCCTTTTAGATAATTAAATTAGACATGATATAACGAATTTTATTTACATTCTTCTTGGAATTTTTATCTCATTTCTTACAGTAAATATTTACTTGTACTTAACATGTTTCAAAGATAACTCATACAACCCTACTTATTTTTTTAATATCTCATCTGTTTCAATAAAAAAAATATTTTTTTATCTTTACATTGGTTAATAAGTTTCTTAAAATGAAAGCACTGGAATGTTAATACACGGTGATAGGATGGAGAGAAAAAGTAAATTAACTTTAAAAAGAAAAAGAAAAAAGTGTTACAGTAACTGAAGATCCAAAATTCATATCACTTATTATCAAAGGAGAAGAAAAGAGATTAGACTGAGAAAAATCATCTAAAGAAATATTGGCGGAAAACTTAAAAAAAATCTGGTGAAGTAAACCTCTTGTTCCAAGGGATTGCATAATCACCAGTGAGGATCAGCTGAGGGAAAAAAAATACTAAAATGAGTTTTAAGTAAACTTTTTAAAGTTATAGACTTAACAAATATCTCACAAGTGGCCACAGAGATAGTATACTATCTGTTGTTCTTTAGCTGTAGCTATTGCCTAAGAAACACAAACACGAGACTCAGCGCCCACGTGGAGTTTATTGAGAGAGGGGAGAGGAAGGGGGTAGCTGTTGGCCAACTAAACACAGGGTAGAGAGAGGAAGTGGGGGGGGCGGAGTCAAAGAAAGAGAGAAGGGGCCCCAGAGAGAGAGAGAGACAGACAGAGAGAGAGAGAGAGAGAGAGAGAGAGAGAGAGAGAGAGAGGTGCACTTGGCATACTTGCTTTAAAAGTGGGGCTTGCACATGCGTGACTGGGTCCCCTGCACAGCCAGGTAAAATCTTAAACAGCCAGGTAAAGCCTGAAGTAGTGATGACATGGCCATGAGCGTCCTGCCCATCATCAGGGGTGGAGTCAAGAGACTGTAGGTTCCCAACATTCCCACCTCTTATTGTTATTAAAAAAAAGGTGGGGGTTGGACATGGCCCAATGGGGTCTGGAGACTGCAGGTTCCCAACATTACCTATAGCTCATTCATAATTAATAGAGGTGAACTTTTCATATATAAATCAATTCTCGCTATTAAAGCTGACAGGATATTTGATAATTGTTCAATTAATACAACAGTCAACAGTGAACTGCATATCTAGTGAAACTATTTTTGTTATATAATGGAAGATTAAGATAACCCATTACCTGCAATTAAACACTGGTGGAAGAAAATTCTTCAAACACAAAGCAAACAATAAAGAGGAATCTTAGATCACAAAGAAACAGAAGCATAATTGTCAGAAAAAATAACAGATTTTTATTATGAGTTTTAAAGATCACAATAATTTTGAAAAAACAATTTACATCTGAAATCCAAGACAATGGGCTGGGTGGTGATGGGATATGGCTTTAAAAAGAGCACTCATGAGGCAGAGGCAGGAAATCTCTGTGAGTTCAAGGCCAGCCTGGACAAGAGAATGAGTTCCAGGATAGCCAATGCTATTCAGAGAAACCCTGTCACAAAAAGGAGAAAGGAAGGAAGAAGGAAGGAAAAAAGGAAGGAAGGAAAGAAGGAAGAAAGGAAGGAAGGAAGGAAGGAAGGAATCAAGCAAGCAATAAAGAAAGGAGCAAGAACAAATAAACTGAAGACAATATGAAGATGCCACAATCTTAAAATTCCACATTTTGGGGTATACAGCTAAAGCAGTGCTGATAGGGAAATTTATAGTGTTAGGTATTTTGGTAATGAGTAAAACCTTCAAATTGTTTATGTAAGTTTCAACCCAGGGAAATCAGAAAGTTAAAATTTACCTAAAACAAGTAGAAGGAAAAAGATGAGAACATCGGAAGTCATTGAAATCAACAACAGAAATGCAGCAGAGAGTAGAAATGAAGAAAAATATTTCTTTAAAATATTAATAAAAAGGAAGCACATATTAAAGAACTTATTAATATAAAGTGATAAGTCACAGTTGGCAGTATGAGAAACACAGGTTGAGAATCACATTGCTGAAGAGCAGTGGCTACTGAAAGGACAACAATGGAATACTACCAACAATAAGCTTTTGATTTTGAAAGTTTAGAGCTAGAACACTGTCTCAGCAAATAAAAACTACTCAAAGTGAACTAAGATGAACTAAGCTATCAGGATAGCTCTATAATTTTCAGAAACATTGGGATCATACTTTAAAAGATCCACCCCTCTCCCTCATATATCAATATCCATACCTGCCTCCTGGAGATTTTTTATTTTTGTTTGAATAATCAATATAAATTATATGTAATTTTATGCAGTGAAGAGAATTTAGCAGCATATTGCAAGAGGCATTCAGTACCCTTAGATCAAACCAGAAAAAGACAAAATTTAAAACATAAAGAAGACAAAACAATTTCACCAGTGAAATTACATTACAAACTCCTTAATGATGTATTAGAAACTCAAACAGATGTGACATGAATTACATATCAAGGCAAGGTGGCATTTATTACAGATATGAAAAGCTGTACAATATTTTTTATACTCATGGATATCTACCATGTCAATAAACTGAAGAGAGTAGTCCCATATTTTCATTGCAGTTGACTGAAAATGAGATATATTCATGTGCGACACTCAGGGTGAAAACCTTCTGAAAGATAGAACTAGAGTAAAAAATTTCTCAGTTTGATGAATAGAGCCTACAAAAAGCCTAAAGCTAACATTATGCTTCATTGTGAAAGACTCAATGGTCTCTCTACTAAGATTGAATACAGCAGAAAGATGTGTGTTCTCATTCTATTATTCACCATAGTGCTGGATATATGTTAGGAAAAATAGAAACCAAAGTATATAGAAATCAAAGGAAATATATACATATATATATATATATATGTATGTAAAGCACATTAAAATCCCATGTAAACTATAAAAGATTAACAAATAACAAAACCCTTGGAGAACTAATGAGTGAATCCTAACTATTAAACTAACTTGAACACTTCTCAAAATAGCATTATAAAGGATCCAGGCATAGCTAACTTTTTATTCTTGCTCTTAAGATGATGCTGCATAAAAATTACATTTTCTTATGAAAGTTAAAGACATTTTCTGTGCTAAAATAATCACATGGAGAAAGCAGGCATAATCAGGAAAGCCAATGACTCTTCTTGTATGTGAAGGCCTAACAGAATGAATCAATGTACTATGAAAACAAACAAAGAGACACAAATGTCAAAAATGAGCATATGAAAATATTCCCAACATTATTAGTCACCAAAGAAATGTAAATTAAAATATATGATTGAGCATCTCTCAATCATATATATCATAAAATATATTGCTATTTTTGGAATATGAAAATGGCATATTCATCCTGAAAAGTACTTTGGTTGTTTTCCTTTCAAATTAACATGAAGGTATACATATTTATGGAGTGTCATGTGATGCTTCATTCAGTATATACTTTATATAATGTCAATTCACAGTAAACAATTCTGGCTCTTTAGTCATTTTTCTGTTTGTTTTTTTGGCAAAAATAACACAAATCCTCTCATCTATTTTTTTGAAATGTCACATAACTATCTTCTCTCGTTATCTTGCTGTACAGAAGAATGTGAGAACTTATTTCTCTGACTTCTACTATGTAATTATCTGTGCCCCAACATTTTTTCTATCCTTTTCCACCCCCTCTCTGCCCAGATTCTGATAACCACAGCTTTTTTCCATACCTCTATGGAATCAGCTTTCATGTTAATCAAGTGGGTGACAATTTCTTAAATATTTAATCATTCAATAACCACACAATTCATTAGTTTTACTCCTGCACTTTTATGTAAAGAAAGAAAGAGAATGACACAAGAAAGAAAGAAATAGAGGGAAGTTGGGTTCAGACACCGTAAGTAATAGATGAGCACTCATAGAAACCTACTATAACAGCTCAAACCTCATGTCAAGTCAGATGATCTTCAAGTGTGATGTAGTTAACAAACTAATAAGTACATACTATGAAACACTACTGAGCTTCAAAGAAACACTATTAATATAAAGCACCACAGAAGACTGCTTCCAAAGTTATGTACTATTTAAGTCCATTTCATGGCATGTTTGAAAGGGCAAAATTGTAGGTAAGTAGGGCAGGTAATAGCAGTTAGTTTTTGGAAAGGGTGGAGTACATGAAGCCTGGGTCAGGTTAGGAGAAATGTGCATCTTGAGGAACTGAATGCTCTGTATCCTGACTCTGATGGTGAATTTAGGAACTAATACAGATTAGAAAACCATGCAAAGCAGTATATGCAGAGAGAGTTTCAAGAAAAATGGAGAGATCCGAGAAAGCTGAGTGGACATTTGCTTTAAGGTATACCAAGCAGTGTTATAATTTTACAGAAATGATATCATGTAATACCTTGGGTGAAGCATGAGAGGAGTTTCCACATAACTTCCTAAAACTTCAGGTAGATCTCCAACTATCACACTCAAAATTTTGTGGAATAAAAAAAACTAGAATTAAACTCTGTTGTACGGGTGATTAATTCTTTTGTTTCTGCTGCCCCAGTCTGACTGTTTGTAGGCTAGAAAAATGGTAATTGGTTTTCAGTCTTGGGGCTACTCTAGTTTTGCTGTTCAGTTTCCTACTGGTCCCACAAATAAAGTTCTGGTTGGAACTCTGGGTTTGGAGTAGGCCTTGTCCTTGATGGGTGTAGAACAGAAGGTGAGTGATAAGCTAGTAGGCAAAAAGGGAAGTAACTCAGGGAAATCTTTTAGTAATATTTGGGGTCTGGATCTACAAGTAGTGGCAGAGGTAAAAATGGGGTTCCATTCAATTGTGCTGAATCACATGTGGCAGATGTGGCAGTTCTGAAAGGGATGGACATATGCTGGAGGACAGCCTTCATTGTACAGCTGGTGCATGACTTGGGGAAGAAGGGGACTCAGAGCCTTCCTGATCCAGGAGTAAGGGCTCTGAGGCCCTGGTAGAAAGCAGTTCTGTGGTTCACAGGGAGTCACAAAGGAATGGAAACAGGCTAGGTGGAGTGACTGATAGCAGTACTGGGGAAGGTCTAAAGTGACCTGAGGTGGAGTACTAAGTAGATTAAGATGGGATGAGAAGATGGGTTGAGGTGAGCAATAATTGCAGATCTAAGAGAACCCTAGAGAAAACCTAGAAGGGGAGGGGATACAGGTATCCAACCTCAGTTCCAGATTGTGGTCCCTGATAGAGAGTAGCTGTGTCTTTATATTTTGGGAATTTTTTAATATATTTTTTTAAATTTACATTTGAAACAAGCTTGTTTTACATGTCAATCCCCTTTCCCTCATCCTCCCTTCCTCCCCTGCCCCCCCACTAACCCCTATCCCATCCTTTTTGCACCCCAGGGAAGGTGAGACCTTCTTCAAAGTCTGTCATATCATTTGGAGTAGGGCCTAGCCCTCACCCATGTGTCTAGGCTAAGGGAGTGGAATGGGCTCCCAAAGTCTATTCGTATACTAGGGATAAATACTGATCCACTATCAGAGGCAATTAGGACAAAATTTCTAACAATTTTTAAGATTCCCTAAATAGATTTCTTCCATTTGGCACTACATATTTATGCAATGACAAATGCTCAGCATTGACAACTATGAAATCAAATAGCTATTAACTCTGAAAATTATTGAAGGTGCTGTACCTCCTCAAGTATCAAATATTCAGCTAAAACTCAACCCTATATGTAAAAATAAATTTAGTCAATTTGCATTCATCCTTAAAGAGCAGTAAAACTATTATAAACCAAGGAACTACATACCAATTATATATGGGTTGCTGATTTAATTCTTTTCTTAGGCAGAAACAGATCATGAGCCGATAAAGTTTAAGAAGTCGTAGCATAAGGGCTTCCTTCTCTGAGTCCCTGTGGTGGATGACAAGCCTATGCAGCAGGCTTAACTGTGTTCCCCAGACACAGGGTCCTGGCAATCACCCTTATATTCTGTAACTATAGCAACCCCTCCAGCAAAGCCTCTTAGGGTTCTTGCCTATATTTGTAGAGCTACAGACCTTAGAAAGCAAGGGAAAAAGGCTTACCTCAGCTCAACAGTCCACTGCTCCAGTTAATAAACACCATATATGAGGATGGTAGTATGTGTTTTACATGCGTTACATTACATGCTGTCAGTAACATTGTGAGATACATAGTCTCGTTTTTCAGACAAAGAAGCCAGAGCTCAGAAGGTGTGCACAGCTAGAAACAGAAAACAGTCTACATCATTGCAAGGCCAGCCTCAGAGCCAATAAGTTCCTTGCATGAGACCTACAAGGGAAGATAAACCCTCCACATTGCATCAGTGTGACCAAAACACCTCTTGGGAAATGAGATTTATTTGGGCTCATGACAGAGAGTTCAGTCTATCATGCTGGAGAAGGTATGGCACAGGTAGACTGGTTCTATATATCTCTGTTGGTATGAGCCCGTGGCTTTTTCATATTATGTAGATTAGGAAGCACAGCCCATGGCTATACAGGTTGTAGGTATAGCCCTCAATGTTTACCCCTACCGACCTACTTCCACCAACTACTGAGCCATCTATAGGCTACAAAATATACAAAATAGGGCCACAAGCTGAGGACAGAGAATTCAACCAAACAATAAGGAAGGCTTGTGGCGAAAGGTATAGCAGGCTGTAGGGATCACACTCCCCACTGATGTTGGCATAGAAGAAAAATTCCTTTAAAAAGGTCACAGTGCTTTAGGAAGGCACCACATTGAGCTGATCCCCAAAGCTGTTAGAATCCTAAGTATTCATCAACTTACTATTAGCCATTATTCAAACTGTGTTATTACAGAAAATGTTGTTTCTCAGACACTATCAGTTCTTGACATCAAACCCAAGGGCAGAGGCAGTGAATCAATACTTACTTAAGAATATCAGAAGGAAGAGATAAACGAAAACTGGATTTATGGACAGAAGAGGGAAAGTCCCAGAGAAAAACACAGAGAATCCCCAAAGGCACTTGGGTAGGCTATACTGTAGTTAATATAATGGAGACTAGAGGGTTCTAAAGTGCTCTTATTAATATTCATGAATAATAAAATCATCTTTATTTCAACTGTTTATATATCCCATTCTAATTAATTTATGACTTTCCAATGGGAAGCATGTCAGGATTGGAAGATGCTGAAGTAATTTAAAAGCAACTGCTTATGTTGCTTAAGCTTCAAATAATTTCTATTTTGTGAGAACTAAAAACGAATGATGAGTAAATAGAGGGAGGGAGGCATTAATGAAGGCCTGAGACACCACTCATAATGGTCATATTCTAGTTAACACTTCTCATGTCAACTCACCTTTAAAGAGAGGTAGCTTGAGAGCATTATTTTGTCAGTTTTAGACTGAAAATTGTATTTTTAGCTAGAAAATGCTAGCACTGTCTAAATGGTCTAGTATTTCCATTTTGGCAGCACCCACCCACCAATCTCCCCTGCAAACAATTTGCATTAGTCTATTATTAGATATATGATATAATCCTGTAAAAAGAAACAAAAACCTTTCCCTTTTGCTTCGCAGGTAAAATAATATCACACCCAATCACCTAGTTCTATTCATTTCATAAAATTTTCTTTTAGGAAGAAACTGAAGTCAGTCTCATTGTGAACTGGCATCCTCACTACAGAAGATAAACCACAACACACCATAAAACCACAAAGTGCATAACATAATAAATTTCTTTTCTATAGCATTCATTCTCTTTCACCTACTTATTTTTCCCATCATTCATCCATGGAGTTTTACATTATTTTTACATTTCTTACAATGAGCCAATAACACTTTATAACTAAACAACCTTTGCTTTGGACAAATTCATTAACAGACCAAAAAAGAAAAACCCCTGGCTTGATGTTGGTCATTATTTATCCTTTTGAAAAAAATACACAAATGAGTTTCAACCCAGTTCCTGTTTTATTTGACTTTATACCCTTTGTCTATTTATTTTAATGCTATAGCTTTTAGGCTGAAAGAACACATATACAAAGATAGAAATATGAATGAGAAAGAGAGAGAGGAAGAAAGAGAGAGAGGGAGAAAGAGAGAAAAAAAACATAGATTCAAAATTAATTTGCATGATTATCTTTCATGTCAAAAAATTACAAAAAATATTTTTTCTAGCTCCCAAAGAAATGTATTTAAGTTCTCATTTCCCCTTGAGAACTCCTTTATCGATCTATTTAAAAACCTTTCCCAGTAAATTATTTAACAATGCATACCTCCAACATAAGTATATATATAGACCGCCAAATGTAAGTAGGTTTGTATATATTCAAATCTGGACATTGCATATGCATGTCATAGCTGGGAAATTCATCTCATTTCCAAATGCAGCTCATTTCATATTTATTTTCAGTTAATACCAACAAACATATTTTTTCATCCAAAGTCAAACAAAGCAGCAAGTCAATAAATTTAGGGTTCCTTTCTATATTCAAAAAATATTATCCCGTGAAAGATGGCAATGGGGTTTTACTTCTCTATAGAAAGAAACCAATCTCCAAAATAATATCCCAGGAAATAGCTTTTCTCTGAGATTTTCTTCTTTAGTTTTAAAAGGGGAAAGGAATACAAATAGAGAAGGAGCAAGTTAAATGGTAAAAATCTTCCAAATAAGCCACACTTGCCTCATTCCATTTCAAAAAGAAAAATATCCATTCAATTCCGTAAATGTACAGAATATTACAGAAAACATTCACCCTCATTTCCTCCTGAATTTATTTAATGCCTTTTCAAAACCTTACTAATTACCTGAAGAATCATAATAGCTATTGCCACAAATAGAAGTACATGAATGGATAAATGTTTAAATCAAAATAACTGGATTTGTGAATTTAAGAGAAATGCAAAGCTCTAATAACTTCCTCTTATATTAACTTACATTGGGAGGACCAAACTCAACTAAAATACAAACATTTCTCATAGACAGCTCATGCTGTGTTTTTGTCTAGGAACAACAGTAAAGGAACATGTTCTTTGTTTTGCCTTTTCTACCTTTGAGACAGGATACTCTGTGTCTTTCAAGCTTTCCTGATGCTTGCTATGCAGCCCAATCTAGCCTCAAACTTAAGAGAAGCCTCTCACCTCAGCCACTCTATTGCTAAAATTATAGGCATGAATTACCACAACTATAAAATTAGACAAATCTTGTCCCCCAAAAAGCTTCATTTGATTAAATCTCTTCTTAAATGAAGAGAGAAGGGGAGAACTTTTAGTGTCACAGGGACACTAAAATATCAAATCTTCCTAACTGTGCAGAAATATGGAAATGTGTTTTGAATTGTTCTATCATTAGCATCTTTTGGTCTTTAAAGAGAGACAACTTGAATTTAGGAACAGATTCTTACCTGAGTAACAAAGGACAAGTTATTCAACATTGTAGACTTGGTTTGTTCTCTACAGAACAATCTTCCCAGAGGCTGGAAAGCAAAGCACTGCAACCAGTTAAAGCACTTGACACACCCATTTATATGTAATAAACATGTTTGTTTACCATCACTTGGGACCATTGTGGTTACCAAGGACTTAGAATTCTCCTGTCAGTTACATAAGGATTTCTTTGACTGATGACCAAATGATGTACTTTTGGACAGATTAAATGAGAGAGAGCATCAAGGCAGAGACCAAGGAACATAGTGCTCTTCCATCATGCTGCACATAGGAATCTTGTTGGCCCTCAAAATGACTATGCAAAGTAGGCACAAGTGCTGTGTTACCAACATAAATAAATACAAACGAAAATGCCCGTGTCACTCAGTAAGGAGCAGAGTTTCCCCCCTTCACACATACTTCATCTTCAAACCCTATTGACTTTCATTCTTTAATTTAAAAACACATGGGTTAAATGAGAAAGAGTAAGCCCTAATGTCCTCCTTTCCAGGGGATTTGCACACATACAACAAGTCAAAACAAAAGCTTTCATCCCCGCATTTGTCTTCTTACACTGTGCTGTGAGTACTTCTCAACTAGCCCCTCTGACAAACTCATGTATCTGGATAACTTAAAGATCCCCAAGTTTCTGTTTATTTCACACACTCTTAGAGAAACTTTATTATATCACCCTGTAGGAGGCATTTGAATGAAAGCTGAGTAATTGGGTACAGAAGGTGAGGAAGTATTGGGCAGTAGGGTATGTCTTTCTTTCTCCTGTTCTTCTGACAAAAGAATATGGGAAAGGCTATATGAATATACACAAGAAAATTGAAATAAGAAGGGTAGGCACTAAATATGATTATGCCATAATTGCAGATGTAAATATTTAACAAGAAAACCTTTGAAAAGGATGAGTTTTGCAGTAGAGCAATTGAAGCACACCAACTGCTAATGTTAGCTTGTAACACTATGTAACAGAATCATGGTTATTAATTATCACTTATTTTAAGTTCTTAAGTAGAAGCAAAATCAAGCGCTTCTTAGAATCCTAAGGCCATTTGAAGCAAAAGTACTCTCCATAATCCACTGATTAAATTGTGTGTCCCTGATCATCACTTCAGCCTGCACTGTTATTCATGCATATAAAGATCAACATTCATGATTTATTTCCCATTATCTAGAAACTCAACTGATCTGGAATCCAGGCTTGAGAGAACACAAATCTTAACTGGGACCAGGTAGCAGCCTCATACGATTTTTCATAGTCCCCAAAGCTTGATCATTTTTACTTAAGCTCCAGCCTTAAATAATAATAATCATAATAATCATAACAGGAAAATTGATTTTTAAATCCCAAGGAAAAGTGTAATTAATGACTGCTACATTGTACTATGGTTATTGCAATCTAAAGGGAAGGTCCATTATAGGGAGGAGAATCTGGTGAGGAACTTGGACAATATTTCTCATTTACTATGAAAGTGAATTCTGCAAAGTATCATAGTCATGAAGCAATTTCCACCCAAACCTTTTCTCTTGGTTCTCATCAGACTATTATTCCCTCTTTGTAGGATATTACATCACATATCATCATTGTCCAAATAATTTTCATTGAAAAGACCTATTCACCTTTATTTGTGGTGGGGTGATTTCCTTTATTTTTGTTGTCATTTCTTTTTCCTTTCCAGCGATTGCATTCCTTGTTATGTGTCACTTTTCTTGTGCTTGGTTTGCTTACATCCATAAACAATATCAGAGGAAAATAATGTAAAGCAAAGTTTCATCATGGGTCAGAGAGGATTTGAATTGTTTTATTAATAATACAATTTAAAATGTTTAGATGTGGATCTCAGTTTCCTCTCCCTTCCTCCCTCCAACCCTTCCTCCCTCTTACTCTCTTTCCCCTGTGACATACACCCTGGCTACTCTCCCCTCCCATCTCCCCACCCCCATTCTACATGTAGGGCTATGCTATCCAGGTTGGGTCATGTAAATCTGTCAAGTCATTTGAAGTAGGCACTAGGACTCCTCTCCTGTCTCTAGGTTAAGGGGGTATCCCTCCATGGGTGATGTGTCCTCAAGGTCCTTTTGTGCACCAGGAATAGATCCTGTTTCTACTGTCTGAGGTCCCCCCAGACTGCTCAGTCCTTCTAGCTGAGACCCATATTCAGGAGGTCTGAGTCAGTCCCATGCTGGATTCCCAGCTATTCTGCAACCTGGTCTTGTCCCCTCTCTCTTCATCTGGATCCTAGTTTGACTCAGTGTTTGGTTATGGGTGTTTGCTTCTGTTTCCAACAGGTACTAGATGAGGGCTCCATGATGGTGAATAATTTAGTTAATGATCTCATTATCAGGGAATGGCATTTATGGTAGCCTTTCCATGGTTGCTCGAATTGTTAGTTAGAATCAGTCTTGTAGTTCTCTAGACCATTCTTTAGATTCATTTTTCTCTTCAAACCAATAATGGCTCCCTCTTTTATGCCCCCCTCTCTCACCCCGAATCTATCTAGTCATACATGGTTTTCTCTCCTCCCCTTCTCTTTCTTATAGTTCTTTCTCCATTCACTGCCCCCCTATTTCCCATGTGCTCTGGGGGACTTGTCCCTTTTGTGAAGGACCATATATGAATCTCTTAGAATACACCTTGTATCCAAGTTCATCTGGTGGTGTGTATTATAGGCTGGCTGCTCTACATCTAAAATCCATATATGAACAAGTACATACCCTGTTCCTCTTTTTGTGACTGGGTTACCTCATTCAGGATGGCTTTCTCAAGTTCCATCCTCTTGTCTGCAAATTTCAAGATTCCATCATATTTTTCTGCAGAGTAGTATTCCATTGTGTAGATGTGCCACATCTTCTTTATCCATTCTTCAGTTGAGGGGCATATAGGTTGCTTCCAGGTTTTTGCTATTACAAATAATGCTGCTATGAACATAGTTGAGCACATGTCTTTGTTGCATGGATGTGGGTCATTTGGGTATATACCTAAGAGTGAAATTGCTGGGTCCTGTGGTAAACTAATTCCCATTTTCCCGGGAAACCACCATACTGATCTCCAAAATGGCTGTACAGTTTGTACTCCCACCCGCAGTGAAGGAGTGTTCCCCTTTCTCCACATCCTCTCTAGCATAAGTTGTCATTGGTGTTTCTAATTTTAGCCATTCTGGCAGGAGTAAGATGGTATTTCAAAGTTGCTTTCATTTGCATTTCCCTGATAACTAAGGATGTTGAACATTTTCTTAAGTGTCTTTCAGTCTCTTTCATTTCCTTTATTGAGAATTCTTTCTTCAATTCTGTATCCCATTTCAATACTGCTATTTGGTGTTTTGTTGACTAGTTTCTTGAGTTCTTTGTATATTTTGAAGATTAGCTCTTTGTCAAATGTAGGATTGGTAAAAATTTTTTCCCAGTCTGTGGGCCGCCGTTTGGTCTTGTCAACTGTGTTCTTTTCCTTACAGAAGCTTCTAAGTTTGAGGAATTCCTACTTGTTAATTATTGATCTCAGTGTCTGTGCTACTGGAGTTATGGTCAGGAACCAGTCTCCTATACCAATTTGTTCAATGGTACCTCCTACTTTCTCTTCTAGGAGGTTCAGTGTCTCTGGATTTATGTCAAGGTCTTTGATCCATTTGGACTTGAGTTTTATGCATGGTGATAGACATGGGTCTATCTGCAGTCTTCTACACACCATCATCCAATTGTACCAGCACCATTTGTTGAAGATGCTTTCCTCCCCTCATTGTAAAAATATGGAACGCTTCATGGATTTGGATGTCATCCTTGCGCAGGGGCAACACTAATCTCTGTATCATTCCAATTTTAGTATATGTGCTGCAGAAGCGAGCATGAGGATTTGAATTTTTATTTATTATTGTAATCACAAATAACAATGGCCTCTTTTAAATTACACTCATAAATTTTCACTTGTGGCTTTTTTGTATACCAGTAAAAGGTGGACAGTTAATCAGGTTTAGAAGAGACCAGGAATCTGTAACCTCCATGTCACATGTGAGCAGCTAATCACTCCCTGGAATACATCTGAAGCACTGGAAAGGAATGCTAATCCACCCCTCAGGGTGCCAGAACATTCTCCTTATAAATATCAAGATAGATTCTGAAATGTAACCAGTTCATTACCATTCTTAACCAGTTACAAAGGTTTAGGAAGTCTGTTTTAGGAAACAGAGAAAATTGATCAAATAATGACTATTACATACTTTTAGCATAGTAGATCATAGCCATCTTCTGAGGTAAATAAAAAAAATAAAGCATATGGGCACATGCATATGCTTCTAATTTATTCATAAATTGTTACATATTATTTGTTTTCAAAGAAGCAAACCAAAATTAGCTCGTGGAATATAACAAGAGATTGTTTAAATCTGTTTCCTCGCCATTGTTTATGAAGTCTATTAGTCCAAGAACTCATTATTCATCCTACAAAATGATGACCCTTAAGTGTGTCGATAGTTTTGATTAAGAAAGAATTTCTGTAAGTAGAGAAAAAATAATCCATGCAGCCATGGATGCTATTTCCAAAATTAAGTTTTCAGAAGATAGCCAACCAAAGTCAAGAGTAAAGGACACACCACACAGGAAAAGGTATTTGAAATTCATAAACAAAGAAATTCCATCCAAATTACAAAATGTTCTCCAAGTAAATGAGAAAAAAATAAAAGCATCTTTAGTTTCAACTGCATTGAACAGAATACTTTATAAAATAAAAGACAAACCCAAATACATACAAATACATAGTTCTTTTGGGTTTTTTTTAAAGTTCCTTTAAGGCTGAAGGGTTTCAAGTCAGGAGTGCTTTCTACTCTTATAGATGTCCCAAGCTTGGTCCCATCATCACAACTATCTATAACTTCAACTCCAAAAGATATGATCCTGTCTTCTGGCTTTCTTCAGGCACCTGCAGTCATGTGCACATGTATCTACAACTATTTTAAAACATATGATATGTTCTTAAAATAGTTATCTAATTATCACATAAAAATAAATATTAAAGCTCTAATAACACAGTAGAAAACAATACTCATCACTCTGGCTAAAGTGACCCAAAAAGTCACTTTTTACAAGACTAGAAGACTCTTATTTTTGGATGGTGGGGATATAAATTTCATTTTGAAAAACAATTTAATATTTTTCAGTAAGACAGATAATATGTTTCCACAAAGAAATAGTCACAGATGTATACCCCACAGAAATATCTGTACATTTATGCCAAGACACAGACTCAAGAAAGTCTAGCAGCCGTGGCAGATGTTAGACTCAAACAGGCTAGCTCAAATGTCCAACAAAATTATGGTGCTCTATAGTTTGTAGCTTGCTCTTGTAACATATGAATTGATGAGGGCAGGGTTCATATTGCAAACATTTGTTATTTGGAGTAACTTTGGTTCTAGGCAAATAGTGAACATGCTTCATACTAACAACCCAAGCAAACCTGATCCAATAATGTCAGTGAGAATTGGCTACATTCCAGAAATGATATGTTTTTCAAAAGAATAAATCCATATTAATCCTTACCATGCTTTCTATCCAATGAAATTCACAAACTAGGAAAAATCATTTTTTTTTCAAGAAAGCATATTGATGAGGAAAGTGAAAAACAGGAGCTAGGAAATAATTCTAGTAGGCATGCCATAGCTGCTACTTAGATAGGAGGGAGGAGCATGTTAGTAGAAGTTAGAGTGCAAATACCATGTATCATACATAGTAAGAAAGTATAATGGTGAATTTTTAATGCTGCAACAAAATACCCAAGATAATCAATGTATAAGGAGAAAATACTTATGCTGATCTATGCTCTCAGAAGTTTCAGTGTGTGGTCAGTTGGTCTCTTTTGCTTTTAGGTGTGTGATGAATTCCATTCATGGTGAAGAGAACATGGTAGAGCAATCTTCTTAACTTACAACAGCTGAGAAGCAAGGTAAGACACAGAAGACAGCTGGATTCCTAGTCTCCTTTAATATCATGCTCCTGAAGTCCTAAGCCTTTTCATTATGCCCCACTCCTTAAAAGGTGTCATCCCATGCCCATAATGCTACTCTTGGTTTGCTTCTTTGTTACTCTCATATACATTGGCTAAGAGTAGCTTGAGGGACAAATGGGTTTATATGGTATAGGCTATAGTCCATCATCAAATTAAGCCAAGACAGAGACCTAAAGGCAGGAATTGAAGGAAAGGCCAAAGAGAAACACTGTTTACTGACTTGCTTCCAGGATCATTTTCAAACACCTTTCTTATTCATTGTAGGCCCACCTTCACATGAATTAAATTACCTTCAGTGGGCTTGACCATCCTACACCTATTAGCAATCAAGAAAATCAACCTTACACAAGGCCACAGGATAACTTAATAAAGATAGTTCCTCAGTTGAGGTTCCCTTCTATCTATGTTGACAACTAAGATTAGTCATCATAAATTCACCCTTCCCTCATCACAGTGACACAAAATGACATGTGTGTTGAATCATAACATTTTTTTGGTCCCAAATATCTCATTTTAATATCATAACATAATATATAATACTACTTTTAGAAGTAAAATTGTCTTTGACTTTTTCAATACGTTAAAAATTCAAGGTTTCTTAAAAAACATAAAATCTCTTAACTGTGGGATCCCATCAAATAAAATGACAAGTCATATACTTTCTTATTGAAAGAGCCAAGAATCAGAGCACAGTTACATTCAGATCAAAGCAAAACCCAAACCATCAATGTGAAAAGCTCACTGTGTGACACATGGAACTAACATGATTTTCTGTGCTCTAAAGTTCTTGGCCAGTCCCATTTCTCTGGGTCTTCCATGAACAACATATATCTTGTCTCCTACTACCATTGACCTGCTGCTTTCCTTGCTGTTTACCCCCTTTGTCCTGGTAACTCCTATCTACTGAGCTCTCCATTCCAAGTTACACTGTACCTTCACTGACAGCTTCTCCTAGTTATTCACTAGGCCAAGTGCCAGCTGATCTCCATGACCTCTTCTAGCCTGAGGTCTCCACTGCAACTGGAGCTGCATTATCATCAAAATCCTCTTCCTGCCTTTTTTAGGGAGACTTTCATCCTGACACACAGTGCCAAACCACAGCTGCTTTCCACAACCCATTGATTCCTTCTAAAACATTATCTTGAGGGACATTCTTGCACATTTCTTACCAAGTTTTACCACCAGCTTTAGATGCAGCTTTCTTCTGCCCATGGGCTCACAGTTTCTTTGTGCTGACCCTAAGGACGTAATTCCCAGAAGGTTTAACCTCAATGATATTGGTCTCCAATTAATTACATTTAATTCATTATCTCAAGTTAGCCAGAAATCACAAATGCTCAGTTAAAATGTATCACACAAATGACCCAATAGAGTCATTGGTTCCCTCTGAGCTTTACAATCCAAGCCTCCATTCTTCACATAGAACTTAGACTTATCTTCCAAGTTACCAACAGTTTAGTAAGGACCAAGTTTTTAGTGGCTTTTACAACCTATAATATTCACTGTCCTGCAACAAAACAGTCCAAGGCATAAAAGTCACATGGTCAGGTCCATCACAGAAACACTCTCTCTAATACCAATTTCTATGTTAGTTTTTGTAAGTGCCTACCCTCACCAGCAAGGAAGACGCGACTCCAGGTAGATCTTCTTCATGCAGTTTTTATCAGGATCCTTTAAACATGTTTCTTTTGGCCCGCAGGGGGAGGGAGAGGGGGAGAGAGAGAGGGGGGGGACCCCTGCACAGGTTTAAATACCCTTGAGCTAACCAACCCCAGTGAGCCACGTGGACCCTGCAGATAGGCTGAACAGACTTAACCAATCAAGGGCTTGTTTACTCAGAGAGTCTTCACTAGTGGGAAGGTGTAAGGCAGAAGCCAGCGCCACTTTAAGGCGTGGCACTACGTGGCTCTCTACAAGTTTTCTTTACTGTTGCTATGGCAAAATACTGATCAAATGTAGATTGGAAGAGGAAAGGTTCTGTTTGCCTGGCACTTTCAAGTCACAGTCCATCATCCTTGAGAGAATTCAGGGAAGGAGCTCAAGCAGAGACTGAAGCACAAATTGAAAGAAAAACCTACTTACTAGCTTCCTTTCCAGATCACACTCAGCTAGATTCATTAGGTCAAATTCATCTGCATAAGGATGGTTGTGCCAATCATGGGATTGGGACTCCTACATCAATTAGCCATCAAAAACAGTTTCTCACAGATATAGCTGTGAGAATACAGTTGCAGGAAATTTTTCAGTTGAGATTCTCTTTGCAGGTGACTGCAGTTTTTGTCAAGTTTAGAATAAAAGCTAACCTTCAACAAATGGGACTTTGGTGTACCTTCCAGATCCACAATGCATCAGAGAACATTTGTGGAGTTGAAAAATAAACTTTTCTTTGCTTGGTAGGTGCTATTGCCTAAAGAAATTACCCAGCCATTCTCATACTTGTTCTTGTGGGTTTTGAGGTGTTTTCTGTATAATAAACATGTTTTATAATGAAAAAGTAAAATTAAATAATAAAACAGTGTATTTTATGTGGACAGGGATGTTTTCTTCAAGTCCTGGAAGAGATATTCTTTGAATCTACTATTGTCTTGGGTAATATTTGTTTTATGGACTCACATTAGTCTATTTCCTTCATGAGGCTGTTGTCATACTATCTGTGCACAGTTACTCCAGAAGTAACTTTTGAAGTCCTTAGCAACTTCATGAGCTAGACTATAGATGAAGTGAATACCAGGAAAGCCAGGGGTACCAGATCAACAGTGTCTAATGCCAATGTATCTTGACAGATTATGAAACCCAAACCAATATGTTCTTTCTTGACTTAATGCCATTCAGCAGTGCCACTTGAAACTGAATGATATACAAGCTTTTAATCCCTTGAGTGAAATATGCAATGACTCTCCCTTGCTCAGATAGCTTTGTGTGGGTCCATTCTGTAAACTAGAGTGTACCATGAGAGATTCATGTCCTAAAGACCTAAGTCCAAAATAGAGTGCTGTTGAGAAAATTGAGACAATCAGAAATAAAATTCAAGTGAGCAGTATATTTTAGCTATGAAGCAGCATATTACTCCATTCAAAACAAATAGAGCCACTTGATAAAACCTGAGTAAGAAGAAAGAAAAAATAAAGAGGTGAACATTCAGGCTTAATAAGTGACATGGGGCTGTCTCCTTAGTTAAGTCTCAGTTGGAAAGGATTTCCTGCACAAGCATAAGGTCTTGGGTATGACTCTCCAGCACTCACAAAACAAAGATAGCAATGGCTTGTGATCTTGAATTAGGGAGATGGACACAGGTGGATCTTTATAACTCAATGATCAAGCAGTTTTTCCAAATCATAAAACTCTAAACCCAGTGAGAGACCCCATCTCAAAAAATAACATGAGAGCAAGCTGTAGGCCAAGACACACAGCATTTACCTCTGGCCTCTATATGCACATGCACAGCCAAACACACATCCATCACTCATATGATAACAACCACATGCATCACACACACACACACACACACACACACACACACACACACACACACACACACACACACACACCCAAAGATGAAATCATAGATGTTATCTCCAAAATTATAAAATAAAGTTGCACTTGTTTTTCCATTTCATAAACCTTAATGTCTTAAAGGAATTTAAAGAAAATCAAAAGTATGAAAGGAAGAGCCCCTCGGTTGTTTCTGGAAACAAACAGGAACCCCAAAAAATTAATCTCCCCAGTGTATTTACCCTTGCTCAGAGTAAGAATTTAGTAATGGCACTGATTTTCATTGTTAGTTATTCATAAAAAGACAGACAAATCAAAAATATTCAAGTACAGCTCAAATTTGGAAAAAAGTTTCCTAGTAATAATTAACTCAATGCTATGTGTACAACAAAGCTTCAGACATGATTACATTGAAACTGTTATCAAAGTATATATGACCATTTCCACAAAGATGGGTTCTATTGGCTGAGAAATAATGCTAAAGATAAGGGTCTAGGGAAGAGGCTTGTGATGGGTGATTCTTCTGTATGCTGTGACTAGGTGTTTCTCTTATGGGTTGATGAATAAAACTTTCTTGGCCAATGGAAAGGCAGAATTTACCTAGTTGGAAATTCTGAACAAAGAAACAGGGAGAAGAATGACAAAGAGTCAGCAGATGCCATGTAGTCTCCAGTAAGGTAGGACACCAGGGCATGACCTAGGTAAGCCAAGGTTACCTAGAGATATGCAGATGAATAGAAATGGGTTAGTGATTAAGAGAGAGCTATCCAGTATGAAGCATAAGCCATTGGTTAAACAATTGTAACTGATATTGTCTCAGAGTAGTTATTCATTAAACTGCTGCAGGACCCGGTGGAAAGAAAACAGGACCAGTAGTATCTAGATAGGTGGAGAAAATCTCCTTTTACAGGCCTGAGATAAGAATCAGGATGCGGGTGTGGGGTCAGACAGATGTGACCTGAATGTATCTATAATGCCGAGGTCACCAGGCTATCAACAACACACATTCCTAGCCATTTGCAGAGAAAACAAGTTGTCCATGTCTTTCTTTGAAGAGACAATCCTGTGTGTTTAACATTTCTGGTTTCCAGAGCACTTATCTGTGAGCACAAGGCCCTTTACAACTTACTCAGAAGAAGATACTAGGATTTAATTAAAAACATTAGTGATCAGTTGGATTATTTGCCCAGTATTTAGAATAAATGGATATTATAACAGTATACTCTTGCCTTTTCCTTATTAGTTCCTAAACATTTGAGAAAAGCACCAAGTCTATGATTATATTTCTAATTTTCTTTCAAGTCTCCAAGAATTGGAGATTTATATTGCAGATAAATTCATAGCCTTGCTTTTATGCAGTGGTTGTAGCCAGCCAGTTCACATGCATAAATTTCTAGTCTTTTTTATACAATGCCTATCAGATACATCTCAGTAGGCAATACTGATCCCGCAGGAAAAGGAGAAAATGTAAACAAAGTTATTCTGAGGAACTAGAGATGATTGAAAGTGCACCATATGACCTTGGGTCTCTTCCATATGAATTTCATTGACCAGCATTTATTGTCTGAGCATTGATGTTAGTATATGCTAGAAATAAAAAATAAATAAATAAAATAAAATTTGCATATCAGGATTCCAGAAAGCAAAGCAAAGACAAGTGTTTAATTATGTGCAAAGTGCTCTCTTCTGCAAGGTACAGGGATGCAACAGAAATCTGCATTTTGGTTTGTGAGAAAAGAAGCTGCTAGTATGCAATTTAGATGCAGTTGTTTTTGTGGATGGAAATTCACTTTCAATTTCTTCTCTTAAGAGTTGCAATTTTCTGAAAATTATAATGGGATTGACTGTCAGTTGTGTGAACTTATTACCTAGCTTTAGCTAATAAGAGAATAGTATAGAAATAGGTGTGACTTTACTATGATATTACATTAAAAAGAAAGCTGTGGCAATGGACCAGAAGATAGGAGTGTGGTATGGGAATGCTTGCTTTATCAGTGGATATTTTTAAAGATCTTTTTTTTTAATTTTATGTATATGGGTGTTTTGTCTGCATGTATATATATATATATATATATATATATATATATATATATATGATCACATGTTTGCCAGGTACACACTCAAGATAGACGATAACACTGGGTTCTCTAACGCTGGAGTCAAATGCATTGAGTTGCTATATGAGTACTGGGAATCAAACCTGCCTGGTCCTCTGTTTTTGGAGGTAACAGGGTAAGTCCATCACTTTTCTATTGGACATTGGGAGCTACCTATTCTATTTTAATTGCTCACTCAGATCCCACAATTCCCTTGCCAATTTCTGTCATGGGGATGGAGTGGATTCCTTCCTTCCTGTCACTTCCCTGCATTCCTGCAGGGCAAGTCTTCTCATACTCTTTTGTAGTTTTACCCACCTGCCCTGTACGTTTACTTGATCATGCTTTTTTCAGCTGCTTTAGGGCCACACTCACCTTAGCCCACACACTCTGCTGACACCTACCTTCTTTTCCCCTTAATAACCAAACAGGTTCCTACCCCAGACTATCCTGACCCTACCCTCCCAAATCTAGTAGACCCCAAGTATAGGTTATCTCCACTCTGTTGTTTGTTACTCACCACGAGACAGTCCTGGATCACCTTTAGGATCCCACCTCTTTCCCTTCCAGACCCCAGTCTCCTATGTCTGAAACCTATTACTAAGGTCTCAGTCCATAATTATTGTCCTTCTATCTTGGGCTTTAATTCCCATCATCTTGCCCTACAACATCTCCATTCTTGAAGTACATAAACTCTCTGGTGCTTACATTTTCATTTAAGACTTCTGCCACATACATGAAGTAGTTATTCCAGTTCGTCCAGTGGTTAATAACCCATACACACTTCTGTCTAACATTGTGCTGCAATTTCCACATTAGTGTCCTGGACCTGAAAGATACCTTTTTCACTGCCCCTTTACACCCTGACTAACACTTCCTCTTTGCCTTCACCTGGGAGGACCCTGAACCTGGTCCACCAGATAGCTTACATGAACTGTTCTCTCTCAGGGTTTTTAGGACAGTTCTCATTTCTTTGACCAAGCCTTGGTTCCACATCTTTCTATCTTTGATCCCTGTCCTAGCACACCCCTCCAATAAATAGATGACTTCCTTCTCTGCACTCTCTCACTGCCTTTGTCCCAATGGGCCAACTCATATAAACTTTCTGGGCTCTCTGGAATTATCAGGTTTCCCCACCTAAAGCTCAGCTATGCTCTGCCTCTGTGGTATATCTGAGCATGCAACTTAGTTGGGGGTGCAAGACCCTTACCTCTGACATAGTCCAAGGCCTCTGGGATTTACTGCCCCCAAACACAGAAGACCAGGTTCTCTCAATTTTGAGCCTGATGGGATTCTTCTGTTACTGGATCCCTAACTTTGCCATTACAGCCACCCCTGTACCAGGCATCCGGAAAGAACCTCAGGAGACTGCTCACCCACCTGGCCAGTGTAAGCTGCCACTTCACTTTGCTGTGGGATGCCCTCTTAACAGTTCCTGTGCTAGCTCTTCCAGAACCCACACAACCTTATCACCTCTACACAGCTGAAAGGTTGGGAGTGACCACTGAAGTTTTAGTCTAACCAGTTGAACATAGAATTGGTCCATCACTTTTCTGTCCAACTAGACCCACCTTTTGTGGATGGCAGCCATGCTTGAGAGCCCTAGTATCAGCAGATGAACTCATCAAGGAGGTGTAGCACAAATAATAAAAACCCAAACACAGATATTTGGTTCAAGCTCAAGATCAAAAAAGCAAAGCAGCCAATTACTAGCTCTAACCTATACCTCATTCAGAAAAGGGTGATCCTGTCTCCACCAATTCTCCACAAAGCCTCCAACTACTGCCTCTCCTTAATATGGCTGTAGAATAATCTTCCCATGAGAACCTTTGCTTTTTATACCTCCCTGATACTGGGATGAAAGGCATGTGATCCCAAGAACTGATATTACCTTTGTGGGAGCTGTTTCTCTTTAGGATTGGATAAATCTTGAGGATTTCCTGTATCTCAGTGTGGCCTTGCACTAGCAGAGATCTATCTACCTCTCCCTCTCTATGGTGGGATTAAAGCTGTGTATCACCACTGGCTGGGTCTGTGGCTTGTTGCTAGATTTGCTTCCTGCACCCTCAGACAAGCTTCAATAAGTCATAAAATAATATGTCACCACAGTAAGGCCCTCAAGATCAGCCTGTTCCAACCAAGCATAACATACATCACCCACTGCCTCTCAGACTTTCTGAGTCATTCTTCTCTCTCCCTTCTTGGGCCTTTATGAGGGCAAGTTTTTTATTTACCATTTCTAGATAATCCCTAAATTGCTTTGGCCTCTAGCCCTTCCCTGAACCCTTGTACCCTCCTTCCTGTCCCTTCCTCTTCTGCTCTTCTGGTATTCCTCACTCCTTCCCAGAGGCTGTGGAGACCTTATACTTTCTCTGGCCAGATTTCCTAGACCAACTCCTCACAAACCCCCAATTAACCCTCTTTGTTGACAGATGCTCTTTTATCAGGAAAACACCAGGCAGCTTATGCAGTTGTCATTTGCACTAAAAACGTTGAAGTGACCCTCTTGCCAATGGGGACTTTTTCACAAGAGTCTGAATTAATCACCTTGACTAGAGTGTTCCATATAGCCAAAGGTCAATAGGCTAACATCTATACTAACTCTAAATGTGCCTTTTTAATAGCCCATACTCATTCCTCACTACCAAGGGCAGTGCCATAGTTAATGGACCCTGTATAGCCAAGTTCCTGGAGTCCCTCACGCTCCCTGCAGAAATAGCCATAATCCACTGCTGGGGACACCATTGGCCTTAAACAATACCATGTTTTTTTTTTCCATTTCTTAGAGCCCTTGTTTGACCTTGTCCATCTTTGAGGTCATATTTTACAGGTTCTCTTCTCCTGCCAGATATATGCTAAGTCTAATCTTCAGGGGGTTCTCCAGATACTTCATCCCATGCATCAGTTTCAAGGACACCAACTGGTAAGGACTGACAGGTTGACTTGAGCCATATGGCCACTCATAAAAACTAAATTATCTCCAAACTTCTTGCTGACATGCTCACAGGAAGAATAGATGCACTTCCCACCTCCAGGGATAGAGCTGATGTGGAGATTACATACTCCTGGACTACTTCATCCCTTGGTTTGGCATCCCACAGACCATACAAACAGACAATGGGCCAGCCTTCATTTTTAGGGTCATTGAGCTAGTGTTCAAAGCTCTCAACATTTCCCAGAAGCTCCATATCCCTTATCATCCACAATCCTCCAGAAAGGTAGAAAGGGTCAATGAACTCATCTAACAACAGCTCATCAAACTCTCCATTGAACTCAAGTTATTTTGGTCCTCCATTCTTCCCACTGTCCTTACCCACATCCCGGTCATCGGTCATTGTACATTCTCCTACAGGCTTAAGTCCGTTTGAGCTCCTTTACTGAAGGCCTTTCTTCCTCAAGCATTACCTCCCCCAGGCCCAAATTCCTCCACTGACTAGGTACCTACCCTCACACTCTCTTCTGAGATCCCTTCTCTGTTCACATGCTAACACTATCTCCCTGCCCCTATTCCAATAGATCCATCTGTCCCTGAACCTACCCCACTTTCCCAGGGGGGATTGAGCTCTACTTAAATGGCTAGCTCCTAAGCCTCTAGAGCCACGATGGACAAGACCCTACACCATGATCCTCACCACTGCTTTAGCTGCCATGCTCCTGAAACACCAATGCTAGTACTATCTCTCCTCAAATGAAACCTATCCAAATGAATGGTCAGCTAGTAGCTGGGACTCTCTGCTCTAAAGTTTTCAAAGATGCTCCAATGAAAGCCTATCTTCTCTTCTGCCTTGCCCATTCATCTTTTTCAGTACAACCAGGACACATCTCCATTCCATTCTTGCTGATAGTCATCACTCCTCCAAAGGCTATTCTCACTCATAGGGCCAGTGTTAATAATCGTTTTCTTCTAGCAATTTGTCTCCTCCACTCCCACAAGGAATAGATGCTTGAGGACTCCAGGATGCCCAGTAACTGAATACTTCTTCAGCTATACCTCCTACTGAGCATGAGCCCACCGACTCCCCAACTCCCCCTTCCAACATCATGGCAAGCCCACAGGAAAAAGCCAGACTTGATCCTGTGTCTATATACCCAAGGAGTCTAGGTGGAAACTCCACCTTAACCCCTCCTCTCTATCTCTCTCCAAACCCGGCCCTCTTTCACTCCTCCCTGGAGATGCTCTAGACAATGAGTACAAGGTCTTTAAAATGTGGTCTCAAGACATGCTACATGGTTTTCTTGTTCTTTTTCCCTATCTACTCTTCAGAGACTTGAGTCATCCAGGAGCATTTTACCAATTAAACCTGGACTTTTAACTCTTAATTTGGCTTGGTAGGTTTGCTGCATCAGTGGAGAGATTTAATATTGGGGTTAGAAAACATTTCACCCTTCTCATTGAATTTTAGGGAGTCCTTAATTTCTTTCTTATTTCTTTGTTGAGGTTTGTTATGCCACGTAATATGTGGTCGATTTTAGCGAAGATTCCATGTGCAACAAAGAAGAAGGTATATTCTTTTGTGTTTGGATGAAATGCTCTATAGATGTCTGTTAAACCCAGTTGAGACATAACTTCTGTTAGTTCTTTTGTTTCTTTGTTGAGTTTCTGATTGGTGGTCCTGTCTAGTGGTGAGAGTCATGTATTGAAGTCTCTCACTATAAGTGTGTGAGGTTTTATGTAATCTTTGAGTTTTAGTAGCATTTCTATTAGGAATGTGGGTGCCATTCTATTTGAGGCATAGATATTTATAATCAAGACTTTGGGTTGATGGATTTCTCCTTTGATGAATACAAAATGACCATCTTCATCTCTTTTGATTAATTTTGGTTTGAAGTCTAACTTGTTAGATATTAGATTAACCACTCCTGCTTGTTTCTTGGGTCCATTTGATTGGAAGATCTTTTCTCAGCCCTTTACCCTGAGGTAATGTCTGTCTTTTAAGCTTAAATGTGATTTTTACAGCAGAAGGATGGATTCTGTCTTTGTATCCCTTCTGTTAGCCTGTGTCTTTTTACAGGCAAGTTAAGACCACTAATGTTGAGGGAGAGTAAGGATCATTGATTGTTAATGCTTGTTTGTTTTAGATTTGTTGTTGGCAGTGGTATTGTGAATATATTTGTCCTGCTTTACCCTTGGCTTCTGGTGAAGTGGGATTATTTTTTGCCTACGTTTTTGTGAGCACAGTTAACTTCCTTGGGTTGAGTTTTCCTTCCAAAACTTTCAGTAGAGCTGGATCTGTTGTGAAAATCTGGCTTTGTCTTTAAATATCTTGTTTTTTCCATCTATAGTGATTGAAAGCTTTGTTGGGTATAGTAGCCTGGGCTGCCATCAGTGGACTCTTAATACTTGTAGAACATCTATCCATGACCTTCTGGCCTTGTGGTTTTCCATGGAGAAGTCAGGTGTAATTTTGATAGTTCTGCCCTTATATGTTACCTGTCCTTTTTCCTTCACTGCTCTTAATATTCTTTCTTTATTCTGTATGTTACGTGTTTTGATTATTATATGTTGAGGGGTCTTTTTTCTTTGGTCCAGTCTATTTGGTGTTAAGTATGCTTCTTGTACTTTCATGGGTATGTCCTTCTTCAGATTGGGAAAGTTTTCCTCGATTTTGTTGAATATGTTTTCGGCCCCTTTGAGCTGTGCTTCCTCACCTTCTTCTATGCCTATTATTCTTAGGTTTGGCCTTTTTACGGTGTCCCACATTTCCTGGATGTTTTGTGTTAAGGATTTGTTGTATTTATAATTTTTTTGGTCGATGAATCTATTTCCTCTAGTTTATCTTCCACACCTGAGATTCTCTCTTCCTTCGCTTGAATTCTGTTGGTTATGTTTGCATCTTTAGTTCCTGATCATTTGCCCAGATATTCTATTTCCAGTATTCCATCGGTTTGTATTTTCTTCATTGTCTCTATTTCAGTTTTCAAGACTTGAACCATTTCCTTCATCTGCTTAATTGTTTTTTCTTGGCTTTCTGTACAGCAACAAGTGCTCTTAATTGTTGAGCCAACTCTCCATCCAGTTGTTATATTTGTAAAAAAAAAAAAAAAAAAAAAAGGAGAATTCATTTATTGCAAGCTCATATTTATATCACTTTAGTTTAGTATATGCATAAACTAAAATTTTTTTATTTTTAGGTATGGCATAAAGATGGTTATGTGACATTGGCTATTAAAATTAACTCAAGTTGAACAAAGTGAGAAATCCAATTCATGGACATGGGCTTAACTGAGCGTTCTCCAACAAGCATGACACACTAGGTTTGATTTTTACCAGAACAAAAAGGTGAGGATAAAGAAGAAAGAGCTCTCTATTCCTCATTCATTGTCTGCCCCCCTCCTTTTCAATGGACTTTAGTTAACAAAATAATGATTTTTTTAATTAACTTCCAATCATATTATTTTTCAACCTTTTATAATTTCCTCTCATGCTTATTAAATCAGGGCTATTTTTCTCAGGAGACTATATTAACTATTTGCTTAATTTCACAGTACAAAGAATTCAACTTAGAGCCTTGAACATGACAACCCCTGACACTTTCACATGTGTTCCTACTGTAGGTTGTATCCCTAGGTCTCTTTTCACTTTTGATGTTGAGAAAGGATCTCAGCATCCTAGACAAACAGGCTTCAAGTTCACTCTGTAATGAAGGCAGGCCTTGAACTAGCCATTTTCCTACCTCAGACTCCTGACATACTGGGTTTAATTGCAAAGTATTTTATAATCTCAAATTTTTAATTAAAATTTTCTTAAGGTCTTATATACATACAACTTTTAAAAACTAATTATTTAAATTATTTATTGGTCCTTTGAGAATTTTGCATAGTCTGTTTTGATCATACTCTTTCCCCTTCTCCAACTTTTCTCCTGTCTCTTTCTTTGTCCCACCCAACTTTGTATCACCCTACTAATGAAGGTCAATTAGTGCTGTTCAAATACACTTAGTATTCTTAATTGCTGTCTCTATTAGAGCATGGTTGACCTGCTAGGGACTACACTGTCACAGAAAACTGACTTTTCCTCTCTGAGCAACTAATATTTTCCAATAGTTCTTATTTCATGCTCCAAGGATATTTCCAGGGTTGATGTGTCACAGTCTCTTATTCACTACACCTTGGCCAATTCTTCTGAAATTACAGTGTGATACAGACTTTTGATGTCTATGTAAAACTACTCCAACTTTTTGAAAAACCTTCCTTTTTGTGTTATTATTTGCTCATGATCCTGTTGTTGAGGTTTGGATATTTGCAGAAATAGTGTTTGCTCAATAACTAAGAAGCACTCCAGTCAATATACAATAATATACAACAAAAGGAAGAGTAAACTAAAACAGCATGATTTTATCAATATAGAGTCCTCTTCTCAACACCAGAGTTTAGATTTAGACTGATGAAAATCAGTATTTTCATCTTCTCTGTCAATAATAGCTATGGAAATAGTTATAGGACTCAGTTCTGTGCAAAGAGACATGAGTCCTACTAAGATATGTCTGACTTTTTTATATCCCATTAAAAATAATTCTGAGTAATGACAGCCAATTGCTCTCTATCTTCTACTCTTTAAAAGCAGTTGTATGATGATATTTCTCCTAGAGTGACTGAGGTCATCCTGATAATATGAATACACTATTCTATGAGAAAAAGAGAACATTTATAGTTCAAAAAGAAAGCCATCTGAATCAGTGTTCTGTTCTGAAATTTAGTCTTCTGAAGTTTCTTTTACTGGGCATATAGTTAGTGAATCTGTTTCTTGTTATCTGAAGAACTATATAAGATGCATCGTGTATAGTTCTTGGAGTCAAAAGAAATTGAATACTGACAACATAGATACTGTCATTGTCATAAGAATAACAAAAAATATGCTGCATACAGCTTGTATTCCCAAACACTCTTTATTGAAAAAAAAAAATGACTTTGAACAGTGAAACACAAACTAAAACTGGCATTCATTAATCAACTTTAGACAAATAACTAATAACCACAGGTTTCGTTGTTGAAGACTTAAGTTGAAATTCTGAGATATTTTCCCATAGGATTAACAGCACACATTTCCAAATGCAGAGCCATTGATGCACATTGAATTCATCTGGAAGTCTTTGTCTCTAAGATAGGGCACCATCCTCCAAAACCAGCATTTCCTGATTTATTGTTCTTTCGAGTTCCTATCAATATGGGTCATCTTTTAGAGTGAGGGCAACACATTGTTCTTCATATTCTCTCTCACTTCTCTGGAAATGTCTGGAAATGAAAATGGCTTTTAAAGCAAGGGATGAATAAAACAAAGGGTGATTTTTGAAAAAAAAAAGACTATGAATGATTGATAAGTCAATAGAATTACTTGGAAGTCTATCATTAACTTGAAAAGAGAATTTAAAACAAAAGTGGATTCAATTTTACACATGGTCTGGGGCACTGGCTGAACTTCAGGTGACCCCTCAAGCTTTCTTCTTGAGCCACTGAGCACCATAAAGGGGGTTGACTTATTTTCCTTTAAACTTTCATTCATTTAAGCTGTAAAAAGTACTGTCAATATTGGTGAAGAGAATATTCAACAAAATTTGATTTAGGTAATGAAGTTAAAAATGTGTCTAATCATCACAAAAATTGAAATATAATGTCTTTTGTTAATGAATGAAATTTTCTCTCCTTAGAGCAATATCAAATGCATACCTATTTATGAAGATATACAAACATACATTCATATTATATTGAGTTCTAATTTGTATTTTTCAGCCAGGTTTACCTTCATTGATTATTTAAGATGTGATGGTAATAAAAATTAATTATACAATTATTTATGTAATATTTAATTCACAGATTTGATCTTACCATAACTTTAAAATGTATATTCATATACAATAAATCATAGAGCATTTTAAACAGAGATATTGACATACAATAAATAGATAATAGTCAGATAATAAATATGTATAACTATAGATAGAAGATAAAGATGATAGTTATAGATAATGTTAAACAGACAATAATAGGTAGATGATAGATAAGATAGATGATAGATAGATAGATAGATAGATAGATAGATAGATAGATAGATAGATTCCCATATAAATAGGTAAAAGCATTTTTTGTAAGAACTTGATACTTAAGGAAAAGGTAAATTATGTTTCCCAAATAGGACCAGAAAGAGGTTGTCTAAGGGATACAGGAAATGGTCAGTGATTGCATAGTAGAACATAAAGGATTCAATAATACCATTAATATTTTATAACTAGATTACTTAATTTGAGATTAAAATATAAAGGGAAATACTTTGGTCCATTTTAGCATATTTCTCTTCCAAAACAATCTGTAACATGTGTGTTCTAAAGAAAATTCCATGGAGATAGAACTTTAAAATAATCAAACAGTTAAAGGAAAATAAAAGGAGAAGTGACTTGACTGTTAAGAGCACTGGCTGCTCTTGCAAAGGTCCTAGGCTTGGTTTCTAGCACCAGAATAATAGATCACAATCAGCTGCCATCCAGGTCCAGGGGATCTAATGTCCTCTCTGGCATCCAAGGGCACCAGTCATATAAAAAATAAAATAAAATTCTTTAAGCAGTAAATTGTAGACAAAGGAGACTGATTATATCCTCTGATAATGAGCTTTTCAATCTAATCACTAGGTCTCCAGGATGTAAAACTCAAAGTTAAACTTAGTAATGACCTCATTTTAACTTAGTCATTAGTCAGTATTTAGAAGTTTCTAACTTGTAACTTGTCATTTCCTATAGTATTAGACTAATCCTGCCTTTTATTCATGACAAGTAAAAGGCTTGCTTTTTCTGGTCCAACAACAGTTTTGGTTCGTGCATTGCAACACTGATTTCCCCATGTCCATGCTAAAGATCCATGGAAAATGTTATTCATATGCTCAGCTTTTACTCATGTGTGAGGAGAGCTAAGATGGGAATAGACAGGCAGAAGTAGAACACTAATGAGTCAGGCAAAACAAGCACCTTTTCTCCTACTATATAATCAAGCAAGATAAGAGAAAATGTTTCCTGTATGGGAATGGTAATTGCAACTAGGATTAATGGTACATGGTATTGGCCCACCAAACAATTAGAGAGAATCTGAAGCAAGGAAAGACTCTGCTGCCAAAGTGATAGTAAGTAGACTAAGATTCAAGGGGAAACAAAACAAAACAAATTGAGAAGAGGAGATTTTAATGATGTCCTGAGGCAATGTAGAGACCCACAAGATGAAGGAAGAAAAGAAAGCCAAGGAGGCAGAAGGATAGTGACCAGTTTGTGGACCCACATGAATGATGTGAGAAAACTAGGCAGGTGACAACCAGCTTAGGGTTTATAAGCCATTTTAAGAGATTTGGGATTTATCCAACTGCTAATGAAAAACCAATGGAGTGTTTTAAGCATGATCAAATTTGCATTAAAAAATCCTCCATCCACATAGTGGAAAATCTGTTGGATAAAAGACAGAACAGGTGCAGGTATTCCATCAGGGATCTGTGGTCAGAGACTAGGCAATAAGTAGGAGTAGTGCACACTAGAATAATGGAGTATAAGAAGAGTGATAGCTAAATAAAAATGTAAGCATACAGATTGTCAATGCTGTCATGATACATTATAAATACATTCCTCTATATGTCTCCCCAAAACTTATGTACTTGCATAGAGGGAAAAGGGAGGTGGCAACTTTACTCTTTGTATCTATAGAGCTAGTGGTGGCACCCTCAATGGAAAGGGGACACACTCCAGCATTTAGGGGAGGGTTGAGATAAGTATTGAAAGTATTTGGACACATACATTTTAAGATGTGTTTGAGACATACAGGTGAAAAAAATCCAAAGGATAGATGGTGACTGAGCAGAGAACTCTGAATGGCAGGTATAAAAATATGAATGGTCTAAAGCCAAGATGATAAATTAAACTACTGTAGCTATTTTCACATCACTGTTACTTAAAGAGGGCTGAAAGCATGTCTTCAGAACATTTGTTTCTCGAATAATGGCACAAATATTCATAGCAGGAGACAGTGAAGGGAATATTTTCCCTAGAAGACCTGAATTTGATTGTTAAGAATCTCTGTTAAATAATTTTGAAATTTTGTATAGCTCAGTTTTCCACTAAATCTCTGCTTTCAGGTCCCTCCTCTCTAATAGAGTAAGTATGTTTCACTCTTCTGTAGTAAGGAATAATGTCATGGGATTCTTCATTATAATGTGTGGAAATGCTTCTATAAAGGAACACAAATATCCAGAGACCTGTTTGCTTTGCACCCAAACTCCTAAACTCCTCTTACATGGCATGCATATGTTTGTGCACACATGTACACACATATATGCAACACACACACACACACACACACACACACACACACACCACTGGATATTTATTAGATTTGCTTACATGATATAAGCAAGATAATCTAACAATGGGCATTTGGTTGAGAGGCAAAGGAATTGGTGGGTGTTTAGTTCATAAATCTAGGTGCTTCACCAGCCCCAGTTCAGCACTGAAGGTCTAGAAGTCTTCTGGAGACTGATGGTTATTCTGCCAATATTAGCAACCAAGGAACTAGAGACTAATGCCAGCAATGTCTGTCAAACAGTGATGTTTGTAACAGCCAGCAAGGGAGGAAATGAGCTGTCAGCTCTCACAGTTTTCTCACATCTCTCTCTCTGGGTTTCCTTCTGTAAGGCACAATTTACCTTGATGAAGGGTCCTTCCTCCTTTAGTCAACCTCTCTGGAAACACTCACAGGTAACTCTCAAAGGTAATGTCTCCTAGGTAATGCTAAAACCCATCAAGCAGACAGTCAAGACCAATTATCATACTGGTTAATACCTAACTCTGTTGAAAGCTTTATTTTCAAAAGTTAAATAAAAATATAGAAATAAAACTTCAGTTTTCTTTATTACCATATCTGTATGGTTGACTCACTATTTTTGTATAAGTACCCTAAAATATCTAGATATAGTTAGTTTTTAATTAAATGAATCTTATTATCTTTCTTCCTAGATGGCATTCTTCTAATAGTGAAATGGAGAAGGTAGACTCCCTTGGGATCAGGACATAGTCTACAAGTAGTCTTAAAATAGAACCTCAGAAAACATGTTCACAGGTTTCACTCACAATATCTTATCCAATTTCTGATTGTGTCTTCTAATGTGAGGGAACATTTTCAAAGATTTCAACAGGAAATATCATTTAATTTTTATCCATTTGTTTAATTCAGTATATATCTATGGAATTACTAGTAAGTCACACTGCAACAGCAAGATGGATGTTTTAGTTCAAATATGGGGAAATACTTTTCATAAGTCAGAGTATTCTTTCAATATCTCTACATTATATCATATTAAATACTTTTGAAATTCTTTGTGCTATATACTTCACACATAACAAATTGAATGGGAAATTTTTCCATTTCCAAATAAATGGCACCAACAAGAAAATATCAAAATATTAGTAGATTTTTTTCATTTTATACAACTATTCATTTCAATACTTTATTAAAAACTTTAAGAAAGTTAATTATATTCTATCTTGCAATTGGCTCAATGTCATACAGTATCTCACTAGAAGACTTGTGTACAATGGGAACATTTATTTATTATTTGTTTATTTTTCAGGATGTGTAGTTAGAGGCTTTCCATATTTGTGTATGTGCACATGTGCTCAGGTGGCCACAAAGGACTGTAGCTTTGGATCTTCTAGAATTGCAGATGATTGTAAGTTCCTAGATGTGGGTACTGGAGGCCAAACTTAGGCTTCGGGTAGAGCAAAAATTCTCTTATTTTCTGAATCATTTCTCAAGCCCCTAAAATATTTTTAAAAAGAAAGCTGAGACAATCCCATTTATTATTTATTTTATTTCATTAAAAGTAGAAAATTATCTTTACCAAATGACCAAAGTATAAATTACAATAAAAAAGAAAGCAATTTTCATGCCCATCCTAATACAGCCTTTCAGGAAGGAAAACATACTCAATTCTGTACTATTCTTTCCAGTTCAGCCAGGAAATCCTCAGGAAAATCATAAGAATCCACAGACAAAGCCAATTAGAGACAAAATACAGGCTTGCTTCAAATATTCAACATATAGGTTAAAAAGAGAAAATGGCAGGGCACTAAAAATAAATATCCCTTAAAATTGTGGACTTAAGAGATAGGACACACACAGGTTATTGCATCCTCAACTAGAGAAATATATGTAAGTAAGACAATTGGAGGTATTTGAATGGTATTCAAAATTATTTTTATAAGTTTAATGCATTTGTGTTGATAATTTGTTCTAGGGTTATAAAATAGCATAAAAGAATACTGTGCCAACAAAAATAGACAGGTAGACCAATGGACTCGAATCAAAAACCCTGAAAATAACACAAACACCTATGAACACCTGATTTTTTTGTCAAAACAGCTAAAAGTATACAAACCATCTTCAACAAATGGTGCTGGCACAACTGGAGGATAGTGTGCAGAAGACTGCAGATTGACCCATGTCTATCACCATGCACAAAACTCAAGTCCAAATAGATTAAAGACCTCAACATAAATCCAGCCACTCTGAACCTCTTAGAAGAGAAAGTGGGAGGTACTCTTGAACAAATTGGTATAGGAGACCACTTCCTGAACATAACTCCAGTAGCACAGACACTGAGATCCACAATTAATAAATGGGACCTCCTCAAACTTAGAAGCTTCTGTAAGGAAAAGGTCACGATTTACAAAATCAAATGACAGCCCACAGACTGGGAAATGATCTTCACCAGCCCTACATCTGACAGAGGGCTGAACTCCATATACAAAGAACTCAAGAAACTAGTCACCAAAACACCAAATGACCCTATTAAAAAATAAGGTACAGAACTGAAGAGAGAATTCTCAATAGATGAAATCAAAAAGGCTGAAAAACACTTAAGAAAGTACTCAACATCCTTAGCTATCAGGGAAATGCAAATCAAAATAATTCTGAGATACCATCTTACTCCTGCCAGATTGGCTAAAACTGGAAACACCAATGACAACTTATGCTGGAGAGGATATGGGGAAATGGTAACACTTCTACAGTGCTGTGGGAGTACAAAGTCACACAGCCATTTTGGAGATCAGTATGGCAGTTCCTCAGAAAAATGGGAATCAGTCTACTACAGGACCCTCTAGCCCCCCTCTTAGGCATATACCCAAAGGATTCATGTCCATGCAACAAAGACATTTGCTCAACTATGTTCATAGCATCATGATTTGTAATAGTAGAACCTGGAGACAATCTAGATGCTCCTCAACTAAAGAATGGATAAGGAAGATGTGGAATATTTACACAATAGAATACTACTCTGTGGGGTGAGGGTGGGGAAACAATGGCAGGCAAATGGATGGAAGTTGAAGAAACCATCCTGAATGAGGTAACCCAGTCACAAAATGAGGAACATGGTATGTACTCACTCATATATGGATTTAAGATATAGAGAAAAGGATCACCAGACAAACAAGGAGGTATCAAAGAAATTCATACAAGCTCTCTCACAGAAGGAGAACAGAACAAGATCTCCTGAGCATATTGGGAGTGGGGGAGGCAGTGAGTGGAGAGGGAACTAAGAGAAATAGAAGGGGAGGAGAGAAAAGCACGTTGAACTAGGAAGAATGTGTCAGGGGAGGAATAGATGAGGAAAGAGAGAGAGAGAGAGAGAGAGAGAGAGAGAGAGAGAGAGACAGAGACAGAGAGAGACAGAGAGAGAGACAGAGAGAGAGAGTGTGTGTAAAAGAGCCATTATAGGTTTAGAGAGAAAACTGACTCTAGAGAAATGCACAGAGACCTACAAGACTGACCCCAACTAATAATTTGAGCAATAGTGGAAAGGCTACCATAAATGCCCTTCTTTAATAATGAGATTGATGACTAACTTACCACCATCATTGAGCCCTCATCTAGTAGCTGATGGAAATAAAAGTAGACACCCACAGCTAAACACTGAGCTGAACTGAAATCCAGATGCAGAGAGGGAGGACAAGGTCAGGCTACATAAACCCACAGACACAGCTGACCTGAACAAGAAGGAGCTAATGGACCTCCACCCTCCACACTGATAGTCGGGAATCCAGCATGGGACTGACTCAGACCCTTGAACATGGGTCTCAGCTAGAAGGCCTGGGCAGTCTGAGGGACCTCTGACAGTGGAATCAGGATATATCCTGGTACACAAAAGGACTTTGGGAGCACATTCCCCATGGAGTGATACTCCCTTAACCTAGAGGCAGGAGGGAGGGCCTAGTCCCTACTCCAAATGACTTGACAGATATTGATTACCCCTCCTGGAAAGCAACACCCTACCTGTGGAGTGGGGGAGATGAGATGGGAGGGTGGTCAGGGGACATTGGAGGGTGGGAAAGAGGGGGGAGGCAGGGAGGGAGAAGGAACTGAGATCAATATGTAAAACAAGAAAAATAAATACAATTTTAAAAATATAAAATAATTTTAAAGATTTAAAAATAATACTGTGCCAAGTGTACTTGCTAATTCTACATACAAAGTTTTTGTACTTTCTGTAATCTTAAATTCATATTTAAGTCTTTTTAAAAACATAATTTTTTGTATAATAACATTATTTAGTTTTCATGTATATGTCAGACAACTTGGTAAAGATTATTTGCTATTTTAAAAGCTATGCTGCTTCATTTGAATGTTAATGATTGTCTGGCATACTATTATACTTCTAATAATTCGCACCTTGTGAACTACCAATTTTAATAGTTAATTTTTCTAATGAATAACTTTTACCATTGAAGTTTTTTATTTTCTCATAAACATCCCTAAATTAATGTTGACTTATACCATTCTATTATAAAACATTTTAGATTATGTAAGATATATCTTTTGTATTAGTAGACACTGTTTATTGATGAATAACAAAAGTAATAGTTTATAAACAAGACAAGAAACTTACTATCCAGAAATCATAGAAATACAATTACAGTAAATGAGAACAATAAATGGAGTGGCTTTTACTATATTAATTAGCTGGTATAGGGAAAAGGTATAGCCTCTAGTCAAATTCATCTATAGCTATCACGCCTGCCAAAATGGGAACGAGGTTAATTTATAATGTTGTTTAATGAAGACTTTACTCTTGATCTTTGACAAGCTCAATTCTTGGGTTCAATGGAGCCACCAAATTACATTCTTTCTTTCTTGGTGTTGTTTTGTTGTTGTTGTTTGGTAGGTTGGTTTTTTGAGACAAGGATTCTCTGTACTTTTTTGGAGCCTGTCCTGGATCTCGCTCTGTAGACCAGGCTGGCCTCGAATTACAGAGATCCACCTGCCCCAGCCTCCCGAGTACTGGGATTAAAAGCATGTTCCATCAATGCCTGGCTGCATTCTTTCTTATGTTTATGTATGATCTTGTCTGTCCTGTGAAGTCAGATAGGATAGATGGTCACCTTTACAGGTAAGAACACCACAGGTCATTTTTCCCAACTCCATTATGAAGTATGTTTAAAGTGCATGGTTTTAAAGTTGTGTGAACTTGAAACAAAACAAGATGGATAGCAATATGTATCACTTACACCCTGAACCAGTCAGCCTTCACCCTCTATGTCCACTGTGTTTTTCTCCTTTTACTTTGTAAATAATAGTTAGGAGAGATCCTTAGCCTTGCTTTCTTACTTCCCACTTAAAACCTTGCTTTAGAAGAGTGTCTTATTTAATAAACCAAAAGAGTTACAATGATTCCATTGCATATACATATCTCAAGGAAGGATAAACTGAGTTGGGTTTTTTTTTTGTTTTGTTTTGTTTTGTTTTGTCATGTTTGATTGTTTGTTCTATTTTTCAGAAAGTCTGATTCTTCCATGCCTTGAAATACTAAATGTTCTCTTATGGATTCACAAAAAATAATAAATGAACACATGTACCCATGAGTTGCTGTGTATAACAATGTATATCTGGCTATGAGTTATGAAGTATGTACACTAGTGAAAGTGGTATAAGATGCCTAGAAGAAATTACTCTCAACTCATCTGGTCAAAATTTCTTATCTGTTGTATTGAACTCTTCTTTTAGGATATTTTTCATCTCAGTCTCTTCTCAGTTTCCCTTCTCTAATTTCTCCTTCACAATAATTCTCCACTCCATCTCCTACATAGACATAATTAAATCAGCTCCCCCTAGAGCCTAAGTACAAACCATTTTATTACTTCTGAATGACTCTTCCCCTCTGGAATGTCCATTCATCTAGCATCTAGCATGCAATTTTAATCACAGAATCTAAGACCATAAGTTATTTTAAAATAGGAAGAGGATATTCATTCTTTTGAGACTACTTCTGATTTATGATATTATGATACAAAATTCCACTAATCAGTCAAATATTGCTTCCTACAACTGGGAAACAACACTGACCAAACTGTTCTGTTCAGCTGTATCAATAGCATCAATATCTCATCATTTTTCTCTTCCCTGGGTTGAAGGTGTACCTCAAAGTACATATAGTAAACATAAAGGCACCTGAAGTGCAGGTGGATAGCACAAATGATCATAAGCCTTGGTTCTTTCGAAATTAACCCATGGAGCTGAGGGTATGGGCTAGTTTTAGAGGTGCTTGTCACTTAATCACAAAGACCTTCATTTGGATCTGCAGTACCCCATGGGGTGGGGGTGGGGAACAGGGGGTAACAATAGTAACCCCAGTGATTAAGAGGTAGAGAAAGTAATATTACTGGATCTTTCTGGCCAATCAGCCTAACCAAATGGTCAAACTTCAGGTTCTGCTCAAGATCTTGTCTCAAAAATCCATGTGAGAGTCACTAAGAAAGACACCCAACATTTCTAGCCTCCATGTTCTGTACATCATGTACACATGTCCCTGCACACACACGAACTCAAAATACACACCAAAAAGTAATTTCAACACATGTAATTATTTTGACTTCCAAGTTCTTCCAACACTCCCACAGATCCTACACCAGCATTCATAATTCTGACTTGTCTCTTAAGAATCAAAGAAAGTGGAACTGAAGAGATGGCTCAGTGGTTAAGGTGAAGAGTGCCTACTGCCCTTATAAGTGACCTATGTTCAGCTCCCAGGATCCACATCTTAACAGCTCATAACCACCTGAAATTCTAAATACAGGGCACCCAATGCCCTCTTCTTATCTCAGGGGTACTGTACTTGAGTGTACAAACCCATAATAATACACAGATATGTACACACTTAAAGTATTTTTAAATATTATAAGCTGTACTAGAAAATGTCTCATCAAGTGCTCACTGCTATTGCAAATGACTCAAGTTCAGTTCCCAGCACCAACATTACAGCTCACAGCTACTATAACTCCTTGTGCAGGGGATTTTACGACCTTATCTGGCCTTGTGGGCACAATAATCAGATGACTGTACCTACCCCAACACATAACCACAAACAAAATTAAGAAGAAAACCTGAAAGACTCAAAGAAGGAATAAATGTGTAATGTATATACCAAGCATCTCCTGGAGCTTGCAGAGGACTTACTGGTTTTCTGCTGAGCATCTTATTTCCAGATGCCATTCATTCTATGATCTTCAAAATGACCCATTTCACATATTTTCATTTGCCTGTCTGGCTTTTATTGACATTGAATTTTCTAACCCAGCTTTAAAATTTAGATGAGTATCAAGTTATGCACAATATTAAAGTTATTTTATAGTAACAGGTTTTTGTAGCATTAGAAAAAAAGAAGGGGGGGGGAGAGAGAGAGACTCACATACAAATTTAAGCCAAGTAAAACATGGTGTAAAAATAAAATATGTTAATATATTCTGGAGCAATGGTACACTTGCCACCTTAAGTTTAATATAATTTTCATTTAAAATTAAATCATAATGAAAATTAATAAAATATTCTTATGTTTTAAAAGTGTTTGGATGTAACACTAAGGGACTCTGTGAAGCAGAAATACAAGGACTCTGAATACTTTAGAATTTTTATATAACACAATGTATTGCTTCCTCCAATTCAAAACATGTCTATTAATTAATGTTTTTGAAAATCTAAAAGGGTTATTTAGACAGTTGCAGTGTAACAAAAAAGCTGAAATGTATTAGGATTATAGATTGCATTTACTGCATTCCATAGACATTCCTACAACAAAATAGGCTATAAAACAGATTAGTCATGCACTTCCCTTTCAAAAGAAATATACTTTTGAATGCTTCTATAGCAACTACATACAATTCCAACTATTAACTTTCTTATTACAGGAAAAATTAGTAAGTACATACATCGCTTAGGATAGTTTATAGATTTAGAAGATAACTATTTATTTGTTAAATATTATTACAAAAACACATATGGTAACTCAAAAACACATAAATTGTGTGTCAAATGAGTGTGTCAGCAGTAGAACAAGGTTTAGCACAGCTAGTCACACTGCCCTCTTCATAGTGTCTCTAAAACTTGTCCGAAATAATTATGCTTAAAGTATAACCTACCCTGGTCATCCAGGCTTGGTCTAATCATGCTAGTTACAGCCATAAGAGATACCAATAACCTTTGCAATTTTCTTTCAAAGTAAAACAGCAGTTAACTTTCTTCCCTTTCAAACTAAATATTTCTGACCTGACTTTTACAGAACAATGTTAGCACACTTAAACATACATCAATGAAGTGTTTCCTTTTCCACAGAAAATCTGTCAAATTAAATGGTGTATATCTTTGGGGAGTTAGCTAAACAATTGTTTGATCCACCTGGTAACAGGCTTAACTCTTGTGGTTTTTCACTTCAACTCTTTAATTTTGTCTCTCAAATTCAAATGCCTTTTGCTTTACAATGGAACAAATAGAATGCAGTCATAGTTGGAAGAAAGGGTTAGAAAATGCAAGTGAAGTTCTAACGAATGAGAAGATCGTGTTTGTTCAAAATAATTATCTGTTCAGCTGTTTTGGCTTCTGATCACATAGGCAATCGCCTCTGTGTCTTACATAGAGTGAAAGAAAAAATGCATAATTGAAAACATTCTTCCCACTTTTTATTCCAACCTTACTAGATTAACAACAAAGAACTTGAGTATTCTTTATCTTTTGGTATGGAAACAAGACAAAATCCAAATACTGACTTATGCTCTCATTCATTACCTTGACCTCCAAAGCATAAAATCAAAAGGGAAACGTAATCATATTATTTGGCTCATTCATTTCTCTCTATATCTTTTCTTCTTTCTGTAGTCAAAGGATTGAAATGAAAAAATTGCAGCTGCATGATATCCGGTAGCCAGAAGGGTTCTTGGTTTTTTATCTTTAACACTGAAAGTGGATCTCAGGCTTTAGATGTGAAAGGAATGGTTTATACTTTTATCTCAGCTTTCTTGCCCTACTCATGGAACAATAGCATCGGAAATTTGGCTTGAGGTATCAATTTTTTACTCTTATTTTAGCCTTATACATGGGAAGGGCAAGGCATAAAAGCAAAGTGGAGAACTGTGTTACAATTCTTTGAATACTCAGATCTGAAAGACCCATGACTGTTTGCATTATTTGTCTTTTATTGTGATGGTGGTAAGGCATACAAAGATTCTTACTGGATTCCATTTTAGCCTACTCACTGTCTAATCACATGCACTCAGATGTATCTGAATCTTTTTCAAATAGAGACTCTGCTGGAGTGAGTTCCTAGAGACAAAAAATTGGCCCAACGTGACCTTCTGTCCAAAGCATAGCCAAGTGTTCTTAGTATTAGCCAAGTGTTCTTAGTATCTAACCTCTTGAGTTTTTACCTGGCTCCCCTTGATCCCCAAGCCTCTCCATTATTTATTATCCTGCACTATGGTACCATCAAATGAAATAATCAAAATAATGCTTAGCAACCAATTCAGGCATGTTTCAATAATGGGTTCTGCTACATTAAATTCAGTTTCACAAATGAGAAAGCCAGCATTAACTATATCTAATTTCGAAATGTAACTGTGAGTGCACATATCATTTTCACATATTCCTATTGGACTTCCACATTATTGAATTTGTTATCAAAGAATCAAGGGGAGTGGTGCCTCGCAATGCAGTGCCAGCCCATCAATGGTGACTCCTAATGGATGATAGAAATGGAGACTATCACAGTATCTAGTGCTTATACCTTTACTACAATATCCAAAATGTTTTCTTAAATAAAGTCAGTGTGGTCCTACTTATTAGTCTCACCAAATTCTTATTAATATACACTTGTCTTTTAGTGCAATTTTATTTGGTACATTCTTGCTGACATTCTTGTTCTCTGTTTTATTCTGCTAGAGGCAGTGAGAATCAGAAGACACTTCTTCCTCAGGAAGGCATACAGTAAATACAGTTTGCATAAAAATTTCAAATGTCAATAATCCTCTGATCAGTTGGTTGATTCTCAAGTATCACAGGTGTTAGGAGATAAATCTTGCTCTTAATCTAAACATTCTTTTTGAACACCCCGTGAGCATGCGAAGCCCCCACTCTTCACATGAAATGGGACCATGTTTATATTTACTTTGAAAAGTATCCTGGGAAGTATAAGAAGGCTATGCCCACAGTCCACAAGCTTGTCTCAGCTAGTGGTTAATAGCAGAAAAAAATGTGAACCTGTTTTTGCTTTGATTTGTTTTTTAATTGTCATTCTGACTCCAAGAAATTATTTAAATCAGATTCTCTGCTGCATTTCTGAACTGTACCTCCTACACACACACACACACACACACACACACACACACACACACACACACACACACACAAACTATAACTTAGTTAGATATCTAATAAGAAAATGACTAAATTAAATATTGTCCAGAAATGTGATTATCATTATTATCTTCCCTGTTTTCAGGAACTATATTTAGTTATTGGTTGATTGATTTTTACATTCTTTCTTTTATTGAGAATAGGTTATTTTCTCATACAATCATCCTGATTATAGTTTCCTCCCCCTCTACTCCTTCCAGTTTCTCTCCACATCTCTGGATCTATGCTTTTCTGTCTCTCATTATAAAAGAACAGTGTTATAATAGATAACAACCAAATATGACAAAATAGAATATGATACGATAAAACAAAGATGATATTAAAGTTGGACACCACAACCCAACAGAAGAAAAAGAGTCCCAAGATTAGGCACAATAGTCAGAAACCCCCCATTCTCATAGTCCAGAGTCCCATAACAATACTAAGATATTAGTTATATTATATATGCAGAGGACATACTGTAGACCCATGTAGGTCTGTGTTTACTGTTTCAGTATCTTTGAGCTCATATGAGCCTTGTTAAGTTGATTCAGAGTTTCTTGGTCTTCTGGTGTCCTCTATCCCCTCTCACTCTTACATTATTTCTGCCCCCTCTTCCGCAGGATTCCCTGAGCTCTGAGGGGAGGGATTTGAAGGAGACCTCCAAAATAGAGATAATATCTGGTGGTGTGATTCTGCATTTGTTCTTGTATGCTGCTGGAGAAAGCCTCTCTGATGGTGACTAGCAGAATATCATTAGGAATCATTTTCTTGATTTCTTTATACTAGTAGTATGGGATTTTACATGAGGTGTCTGGGATATTTAGTCTCCAGTTCTTGGTTACTCAAGCAATGTTGGGTGTGTGTTCCTTCTTGTGGAGTGAGCCTAAGGTCAGCTAAGACATTGAATGGATTCTCTCATAAGTTGGGTGTCATTGTTACCCTAACATATTATTCAGGCAGGACAGGTTTTCGGTCAAAGGGTTTGTGGGTTGGTTGGTATCCACATATTTCTTTCATTAACCTGCAGAGTACCTTCTTGCATCAAAAAGACTAGAACATAAGGGTGAGGGATCCATGTAGGCACCAGCTCAATTTCCCCATGTTCAATTTGTTCTTTGGGTATTGTCCTGGAAATGCCATCCCTCTGTCAGTTTGCAGAGATCATCAACATTTTGTCTTAGCAACATCCAGGTTTGTTTTGGGGTTTGTTATTAAAAAAAAAACAACAGCAAATAATGTAGTTAAAAGTGGGGAACAGATCTAAACAGAATTCTCAATAGAGGAATCTCGAATGGCTGTGAAATACTCAAAGTAATGTTCGATATCCTTAACCATCAGAGTAACACAAGTAAAAGAACTCTGAGATTTCACCTACATGTGTCAGAATGGCTAAGATCAATAATACAAATGACAGTTTGTGAGGATGTGAGCAAGGAAAATATTCCTCCATTGCTGATGGCTGTGTGATAATATCTTTCTTGTACAAATAAAGCCTGTCTGAAGATCAGAAAATGGAACTTGCTACTAGCTAACCATAAAGTTCTGGAGGTCTGAACAGACAGACATGAAGGAGATGGCTGGGCAAAGAAGTGAATTTAGCAGGAAGAAACAGAAACTTGCTCTTTTGTCTGCTGAGACACTAGGAGGTAAGGCTTATCCTCATTCTTCGCTCTGATCTCTCAATATTTTCATTTATATCTGACTCCAGATTTTTATTTAGATCAAGTAAGAACTCTTACAAACTGTGCAAACTTGCATAGCTACTATTGAAATCAATATTTCAATCTCTCAGAAAGTTGGGAATCTATCCACCTCAAGTTCCAGATGTACTAGTCTTGGACATATACCCAAAGATTGTTCCATCCTACTTACAAGGACACATGTGCAACCATGTCCATTGCAGCTTTATTCATAACTAACATATAGTCAAAACAACCTAGATGTCTCTTAACTGATGAGTGGATAAAGGGAATGGTATAAATTTACACAACCAACTATTAGCTGTAAAAAATAAATAAATAAATAAATAAATAAATAAATAAATAAATAAAATGACATGAAATTCACAGGCAAATGGAGGGAATTAGAAAAATATCACCCTGAATGAGGTGATTCAAATCCAGAAATATAAATATGGTATGCATTTATTTATAAGAGGTTTCTAGCCACTAAGTAATTGATAACCAAGCTATAATCTATAGACCCAGAAATTCAGGTAAAGAGGAGGGAGGGTACATGGATCTCCCTGGGAGGGGGGACATAGAAGAGATTCTATGGACAGTCTGGGAGCAGCTGAGAATGGGAGCAAGGAATCATGGGTGACATGGGGTGGAAGGACAGAGTACAGGAAGAGACAGATGGAATTAATGACATATGAGGGGAAAGGGGAGAAGTGCAGTGGTAATTTCTCGAATCAATGAAAGTGATCTTAATGAGGACTCATCGAGATTAAAAAATGGCCATGTTTTGTGACCAGGAAAGGCTTCCAGCCACAGTACTAAGTTTTATCCAATTGAGTTATTGATTATCAGTAAATTCAGAAATGTATCATCCTGTTCCCAATAAAGACGAGCAAACAATCAAATGTCATGTTTAAAATGGAATATTTGGAATATATGTATATAAATATATATATATATATATATATGTTGCCTATGAAAATGCTAGTTTTTATTTTTCTCATAATATTGAAAGTTTAGGATTTTATAAATAAAAGCCATTATTATTCCTTCAACCAACAAGTAATTGAAGATAATGTATACATGAAATTCTATTTGCCTAATTTATTCAGTTTTTAAACATCTTTTCATTCTTTTTAATTAATAAATCAAAGCCTTATTTAATGTTATGTATCCAGAGAACCTCGATGACATTGGATACATAATCATTACATTTTAGTTTATCTACAAACAACCAAAGAGTGACATTTTTCCATGGGGTGAAATTAATACTTAATAACTATAATTAAATTTATAACAATGAATTTATTGAAGTGCATTCCCTTAAAGCTCTCTAATTAGAAATCCTGAACCACTCATATCTCCTTTAGGCATGTTGCCTTCTCTCTTTGCTCTGTCTTGCATTCTCTTCTTCTGGGATTTTTTGTTTTTGTTTGTTTGTTTGTTTGTTGATGTTCCTCTGGCTGTCCTGGAACATGTTCTGTAGACCAGGTTAGCCTGAAACTCACAGATCCATCTGCACCTGCCTCCCTGAGTGCTGGAATTAAAGACATGCACCACTATGGCCAGGTTCAGTATCTTGTTCTTATAAGGGCACTATCAAATATTTCATTGTTTATTCTCTAAAAAAGACATCTAACATCTTCCAGAAAAAATAATTTATAATTTTAGTATGATTGTATACATCATCTTAATTAAGTTGACAATTAATACAATGAATTAATTCAATTAATATAATGAATTAATAAAATTCATCAGCTAAAATAAGAACAGCCACACAAACAGTCTGTTAGTATTTCTTAATATCAATATGGAGTCTTCATTGTGTAAATGAGTACAAATGATTCTAGTCTGTCACTTTCAACCAGTTTTATTTCATAGTATGTGATGAAGGTAAAAAGCTTGAATCAGTTTTTACATCTTCCATTGCTGAGGCCAGATTTCTAAAAAAAAATAAACAAGTGGAACCAAAAACAATTAACCCTAGAAGTCATCCTGATTAATAAAATGAAATATTACAGTTTTAAAGAATAGTACCTTGTAATATATTATCAAGTTCAAAATTGAGGTTCTTTGCTTGTATCTAAAACATTGAGTATTCATAATGATAGAGAATGTATGTAAGTTCTTTTTCCTGTTCCTTTTAGTTTTTCCCCTTTCAGAAAAATGACCCATGTGCAAGTTAACTTCTCTCAAATATCTGTATTACTAAAAATATACTTATGCACTACAGGGATCCTTTTGTTTTCTTTTATTTTTTCTTTCTTCCTTTCTTTTTCCTCTTTTTTACACTCATCTGCAACTCCAGTGCTTGGGAGGGAGAGACAGGCATTAATAACCTTTCATGCAAATTTATCAAGGTTAATTTTCATCATGATAAATTTTAGTACATTTAGTAGTGTTCATTATTTTTTTTTAAATTATGCTGAGGTTCTAAGGGGATGGATTGGTGGTTAAAGTGCTTGCCACACAAGCCTGAGGACTGAGTTCAGAACCTCAGTATGTGACTTGGAAGCAGAGAATCCACAAAGCATGCTGGTTAGATAACCAAGTAAAAACATCACGTTTATGGATGGCTAAGGGACTTTACTTAAATGTTCAAGGTTAACCTTTAGCCTACACACATGTGTGTGTGCCCACATACATGCATATACATACCACACATACATTTATATACAACAGAAATTATACTGAGGAATATGTATGTGCCAAACATATAGAAGCATCTTTGAATCATAGTAACATGAACACGTACATAAAAGAGAAGGGAGTAATCCAGAAATAGCAATTTTAGCTATGTAATGTCAATTCAATCTGCTGTCCCAAATAAATTTATTCCCTTTAAATTGTGCTGCTCATCCCATCTGCCTTATAGAACATTTCTGATGCATGCAGTTACATTATATATTAACTGGATTGTTTTTCCATATACATAACAAATCTCTTCTTACTTATCACAGAAATAAAAGACAACGATACAAACAATTTATAACAAAACAAAAACATTATGACCTCAGCTACATGATTTTCTTTAAAAAGTCTTTCCATGGAAACTTAAACATACATTTTTGAGAGATTGTTTTTAAGATGGTGAATGATCTTATCAGACATAAAAAAACTAGAAGTAATCCAATTCACAGAGCAATTAAAAAAAATACAACGCTTGCTTTTTGTGGCAGATGAATGATCATAATTTCAACACCTTAACAGCTTGGATCCCAGGTTTCAGTTCTAAAGGGAATGCCTACAAACCTTAGGTGTGTACTTTTCTTCAATCCTTAGGCCCACCCATCTTAAGGTTCTTAATGCAAGCACGTATAGCAACTGGGGCCAGGTCATGTTTGACTGTAGGGGCTGATCTTTGCCTCATAGGATGTTTCATAGCATCACTGGCCTCTACCAAACGTGCCAAAAGCTTCAACATCACCTGAATTTATTTTAGGAATACATTTTACATGTAACATCCCAACTTGCAAGAGAAACTTCAGTGTTGGTATGCAATGATATAAATTATAACAAGCCCTTGGGGATTGGGACACTAAAAATATGAGGAACATTAAAACCTAGCACTTTTATCTTAAGCTGGGGTAAGTTTGTTCACAAGAGGTCTTTGCCAATATTGTAAGACATTACTGACACACGTGAAATGTGATGAGTATATAATACTCCTGGCATCTAATGAATAGAGATCAGATGATAAACATTCTATAATACACTGAAAAGTCACTTTTCTTCAACAAAGGTACATTCTGTGAAAAATGTCAATCCCTTTCCCTGAGACTGAGAATGGCTGGTGTAAGAGGAAGAGGACAATGAAGCAATATAAGCAGGCCTTCCATAACCTTCACATATTTTTATGCTTTTATTTCATTCACTTCCAAGAACTGATGTGTTTTCAGTCAGCAATAGTCTGACTGAAATAGTACTGAACACCCAGTTTTTCATGTAGAATCCAAGTGCACACCTATTGTTATCATTACTTATGTTAACCTTGGAAAAAACTCAGCTTGGCTCCTTTCCCATCTCTCCTCAATTGGCCCCTTCAGAATATTCTTTATAATGGAAAGAAATAGCCATTTTCCTCCAAAAACCACTATTATTCATTGCTATATAGAGTTAAAATTGCTGTCACCATATCAGTGTCTCCTGTCACATTTATCCAATGGTTGCTCACCTCAGGGTATGCTTTAGAAACCCAACTTGTTTCCACTGAGAGCAGAAAGCTGCCAAATCATTAATCCACTCATATCACAGAAAATATGGAAAAATTCACACTCTCTTGCTGATATTTATTCTTTGGTTTCAGACTTTATCATTGAAACACACTAATTTCTCTAAGTATAATAAGAACCTTACATTATTATGAGATATCTTGTAGTATCTATTTCTGTGAATAAAAAAACACCTTGAAAAACCTTTACCAAAAGCAAATGGGGAGTAGCAAAGGGCTTATTTCATTTTAATATATCATAAACTCAAGGGAGAAACCTATATGAAAGAACTAAGGTTAAGGTCACATAGGAGTATTGCTTACTAGCTTTTTACCCACAGCTTTCTCAGCCTGCATTTTTATACAATCTAGAACCATCTGCCCAGTGTTGGCATCAACAATAAAGAGCAGGGCCTTCCAATATCAACTAATAATTAAAGAGATGTCCAACAAGTTGCCTATTATAGGCCAACCTTATGGGAGCATGTTCTCAACCATGGCTCCCTCTTCTCAGATAGCTCTGGTTTATGCACAGATGACAAAAACCAAAAACGAAAAATCTAACCAGGACATGATCCCAATGTAATTTTGAAAGCTAAGAAGAAATACAAAAAGACATCACAAGGACTAGGTGTCCTTTTCTGGACTCTGTGAATACAAGGCACACACATGTTTCACAGATATACATGCACCAAAACATTCATATACATAGAGTAACTCTGAAGATGAGAGCTCCCACCACAGATCTCTAATACCAAGTCAGCTGTCAACAAAAATGACTACTACCACAGTTCTAAGAGAGGAAGATATGAAAAAATTTTTCTGGGCCTTGCTGACTTCTAGCCTATGTAAGAAGATGTCAACCCTCAGTTCAGAAAGAGGCCCTATTTCAATTGACAGAGAATTGATATAGAAATGAATGTTTAACATTGTTGTGGTATTTTGTTTATTGATACAAATTTAAGAACAATTTTGTTATACTGTATGTATTTTTACTCTTGTTTAAGGTTTTCTGTTTATGCAGCTTATTTAAAAATGTAATGCATAGTTAAGAAATACAGATTAATAGTCATCCATAATAGTCAAACTTTACCCTGTTTAATACTAACACAAATTAATTCTTTCAGAAGGAAGAGGAGGGGAGAGGTGGGCATGAGGGAACAAGAAGATTGAGTTAGGGTAAGAATAGAGGAGAGCAAGAAAATATATACCATAATAGAGGGAGCCATTATAGGTTTAAAAGAAATCTTGCACTAGGGAAATGTCTAGAGGTCTACAAAGATGACCCCAACTAAGAATCCAAGCAATAGTGGAGAGGCTACCTTAAATATCCTTCTCCTATAATTCCTCTATAAGGCATACACATTATTTGCATCATAGATCTTTCATCCAGTAGCTTACAGAAGCAGATGCAGACGCCTACAGCTAAACACTGAACCAAACTGTTGGAATACAGTTGCAGACAGGGAGAATTTAAGACTCGGCTAGAGAAACCCACAGAAACTGCTGACCTGAATAAGCGGGAGCTCATGGAACCCAGACTGGTAGCTGGGAAACCACCTAGGAATGACCCAGAGTCCCTGAATGAGGTGTTAGTTGCTAGGATTAGGCAGTCTATGGGGTCTTTAGAGTAGAAAAAGTATTTATACCTTGTACGCGCCTGCCCTCACCAGCAAGGAAGAAGCGACTTCGGGTAGATCTTCTTCATGTAGTTTTAATCAGGATCCTTTAAACATGTTGCTTCTGGCCCACAGTGAGAGAAAGAGAGAGAGAGAAAGAGAGAGAGAGGGGACCCCTGCACAGGCTTAAATACCCTTGAGCTAACCGACCCCAGTGAGCCACGTGGACCCTGCAGATAGGCTACTCTAATGCGGAAGCAGAAAGGCTGAACAGACTTAACCAATTAAGGCATTGTTTACCCAGAGAGTCTTCACCAGCGGGAAGGTGTAAGGCAAAAGCCAACACCACTTTAAGCCGTGGCACTACATGGCTCTCTACAATCCCTAGTATACGAATGGACTTTGGGAACCCATTCCACATAGAGGGATTCTCTCTTAGCCTAACACATGGGGGGTAGCCTAGATCCTGCTCCCAATGATATGACAGACTTTAAAGATCACCCCCATGGAAGGCTTCATGCTCCCCGGGGAGCCTGCCCCCATCTCAGTTTTGTCCCCCACCCCACATCCTCTGCTTGAGTCTTGCCCAACTTCACACTCTCTGAGTGAGAACTTGAAGAATTCTTTGATCATCCAGAATTACTGACCAATATACACCTACCTGGAGAAGAGAATAGATACAGAGACCCCACCTACACCCACTGGAAGAAGGAATGTGAAGAAGGCAGTGCAGGAACACATTAAACAATAGATAACTAAATATGACACCCCCAGAATCTAGGGACTCTACCCCAACAAGACCTGAACATATCCATGCAGATGAAGCAGAAGAGAATGACCTTAAAAACAATTTCATGGAAATGATAGAAGCCCTCAAAGAGAATATGAAGAATAAATCCCTTAAAAATGGAAGAATAAACAAATAAAAATTGGAATAAATAGAGGAAAAGACTAATTTAAAAATGCAAGAAATCAGCAAATCTCTTGAAGAAAGTAAGGAAAGCCAAGAAAGAAATAATTCAAAACTTCAAGACCTGGAAACTGAAATGGAGACAACAAAGAAATCACAAACTGAGGGAATGCTGGAAATAGAGAAGCTGGGTAAATGATTAGGAACTACAGATACCAGTATAACTAACAGAATACAAGACATGGAGGAACGAATCTCAGGTGCTAAAGATAAACTAGAGGAAATAGATTCATCGACAAAAGAAAATGTTAAATCCAACAAAAGTTTAACACAATGTGTGGGACACCATGAAAAGACCAAACCTAAGCATAGAAGGTGAAGAAACCCAGCTCAATGGTACAGAAAAATATTTAACAAAATCACAGAAGGAAACTTTCCCAACCTGAAGATGGGCATGCCTATGAAAGTACAACAAGCTTACAAAGACTGGACCAAAAAACAAACAAACAAACAAACAAAAACATAATAATCAAAAAACAAACATACAGAATAAAAAAGAATATGAAGAGCAATGAAAGAAAAAAAGTCAAGTAACATATAATGGCAAACCTATCAGAATTATACCTAAATTTTCTATGGAAATTCTGAAGACCAGAGGGTCTTGTATAGATGTTCTATAAACACTAAGAGATCCTGGATGCTGGGCCAGACTACAATACCCAGAAAAACTCTCAGTCATTATAGATGAAGAAAATAAGTTATCTCATGAACAACCAGATCTACACAATATATATCCACAAATCAAGCCCTACAGAAAGTTCTGGAAAGAAAACACTAACCCAAGGAAGTCAGCTACACTCAAAAAACATAGGCAATGGATTATCCCACTCTACCAGAAGCAAATAAATAAATAAATAAATAAATAAATAAATAAATAAATAAAAATAAAAATAAAAAAAATAGTGGGACAAATATTCTCACAATACCACCACCAACAATAAATCCAAAACAAACAAGAATTCACAATCAATGGTCCTTTATTTCCCTCAATATTAATGGTCTTGACTCGCTTATAAAAAACACAGTATAACAGAATGGATACTAAGACAGATTCCTTCTGCCGCTTACACAAAACATGCCTTGATTTCAAAGACACATACTACCTCAGAGTAAAGAGTTGGGAAAAGATTTTCCAATCAAATTGACCCAAGAAACAAGCAGGTGTAGCTATCATAATATCTAACAAATTAGACTTCAAACTAAAATCACTCAAAGGAGATGAGGAAGGTCATTTCATATTCATCACAGGAAAAATCATCAGGACGAAGTCTCAATTCTGAACATCTATGCCCCAAATAAAAAGGCACCCACATTAGTAAAAGAAAAGCTACAAAAACTCAAAGCTCACATAAAATCTCACACACTCATAGTGGGAGACTTCAACACCTCACTCTTATCACTAGACAGGACCACCAGAGAGAAACTTAACAAAGAAACAAAATGGCTAACAGAGGTTATCGATCCTATTGGGTTTAACAGACATCTTTAGAACATTCCATCCAAACATAAAAGAATATACCTTCTTCTCAGCTCCATATGGAACCTTCTCTAAAATCAACCACATACTTGGCAGCGTAGCAAAACTCAACATATACAAAATAAAAATAAAAAAGTAAATAAAATGAAATAACCCCTGTATCTTATCAGAGCACCATGCTTTCAAGTTGGAATTTAAAAACACAAATTGCAGAAACTCTAGAAACTCATGGAAACTGAACAATGTGCAACTGTACCATTCCTGGTTCAAGGGAGAAATAAAGAAATAAATTAAAGACTTCTTAGAACTCAATGAGAATGAAGACATAACATATACAAACTTATGAGACACTTTGAAAGCAGTACTAAGAGTAAAGTTCATAGGACTTAAGTGCCCGCGTGAAGAAACTGGAGGATAGTCACAATAGAGAATTAACAGCACAACTGAAAACTCTATAACAAAAGGAATGAAACTCACCTTTGTGGAGTAGATGCCAGCAAATAATCAAATTGAGAGCTGAAACCAAAAAAGTAGGAAGGAATAAAATAATACAAAGAATTAATATAACAAAGTGTAGGTTCTTACAGAAAGTCAACAAAATAGACAAACCTTCATCCAAACTAACCAAAAAGCAGTGAGACAACATGCAAATTAGCAATATCAGAAATGAAAAGGGGGGCAGAACAACAGACACTGAGGAAATCCAGAGACTCTTCAGGTCATACTTTGAAAACCTGTTATATTTTGAAAATATAACAAAAATTGAAAACTTTCTGGATAGATATCACTTACCAAAATTAAATAAAATAACAGACAAGCAATTTAAATAGACCTACACCCCTAATGAAATAGAAGCAGAATGAATAGAAGTCATCAAAATTCTCCCAACCAAAAGAAATCTTAGGGCCAGATGGCTTCAGTGCATAATTCTACCAGACATTCAAAAAAGAGTGAATCCCAATACTCCTCAAATTGTTCGACACAACAGAAATGGAAGGATAATTGCCAAACTCTTTTTACTATGCTACAATTATCTTGGTACCCAAGCCACACAAAGACACAACTAAGAAAGAGAACTACATACCAGTATCCCTCATGAACTTTTATGCAAAAAATATCCAATAAAATACTGGCAAATTGAATCTAAGAACACAGCAGTGAAATCATCCACCATGACCAACTAGGCTTCATCCCAGGGATGCAGGGATGGTTCAACATAAGAAAATCCATCAGTGTGATCCACCATATAAATAAATTGAAAAAGAAAAACCATATTATCATCTCACTAGATTCTCAAAAATCCTTTGACAAAATCCAACACCCTTTCATGATAAAGGTCTTGGAGAGATCAGGGATAACAGGAATATACATATCCCTTACACAATAGCCACAAACAACTTATAATATCATGTGGTAACACTAAGAAAACAAGTGAAAGACCTATTTACCAACAACTTTGAGTCTTTCAAGAAAGAAATTAAAGAAGATACCAGAAAATGAAAATATCTTCCATGCTTTTGGATAGGGAGGATTACATACCAAAAATGGCTTTCTTGCCAAAATCAATCTATAAATTCAATAGAACCCCTATCAAAATCCCAGCACAATTCTCTATAGGCCTTGAAAGGACAGTACTCAACATTATATGGCTAAACAAAAGAGCTAGGATAGCCAAAACAAGCCTGTACAATAAAAGAACTTCCTGAGGTATTACCATGCCTGACTTCAAGCTCTAGAGCTATAGGCCTGAAAACAGCTTGGTATTTGCACAAAAATAGACAGATGACCAAAGAAATCAAGTTGAAAGCCTTGATATTAACCAACACACCTATGGATACCCGATTTTTGACAAATAAGCTAAAATTATGCAATGAAAAAAATAAAGCATCTTCAACAAATGGTGCTGTCATAACTAGATGCTAAATTTTAAATGACTAGAGGTAGATCCATATCTCTCTCCATGTACAAAAATGAAGTCCACATGGATCAAAGACATCAACATAAATCCAGCCACACCAAATCTCTTAGAAGACAAAGTGAGAGGTACCCTTGAAGGAATTAGTATGGGAGACTGCTTCCTGAATATAACACTAGTAGCACATACACTGAGATCAACAATTAATAAATGGGACCTCCTGAAGCCAAGAAGGTTCGTAAGACAAAGGACATAGTCAATAATACAACATGGCAGTCCACAGACTAGGAAAAGATCTTTACCAACTCCACATCTGACAGAGGGCTAATATCCAAAATATGCAAAGATCTCAAGAATCTGGTCATCAAAACATCAAATAATCCAATTAAAAATGGGAGGAAGGGAGGAAGATGGAACTGAAACAGAAATGTAAAATAAGAAAAAATAATAAATATATTTTAAAAGAAAAAAAATGGGCTGCAGAACTACATAGCGAATTTTCAATAGAGGAATCTAAAATGGATGAAAGACACGGAAGAAAGTGCTCAACATCCTTAGCCATCAGGGAAATGCAAATCAAAACAATTCTGAAATACCATCTTATTCCTATCAGAATGGCTAAAATAAATAACACCAATGACATTTTATGGTGGAGAAGATGTGGAGAGAGGGGAACATTCCTCCACTGCTGGTGGGAGTGCAAATTTGTTCAGTAACTTTGCAAATCTGTAAGGCATTCCCCAGGAAAATGGGATTCTGTCCACCACAAGATTCAGCAATTCCACTCTTAGGTATATATCCAAAATTTGCAAATACATGCAACAAGAACATCAGTCCAACTATGTTCATAGCAGCATTATTTGCAATAGCCAGAACCTGGAAGCAACCTACATGCCCCTGACGAATAGATAAAGATGATGTGAGTACATTTACAAAATGTAGTACTACTCAGTGGAAAGAAAAAAACTATGGAATCTTGAAATTCACAGGCAAATGGATGGAACTCAAAGAAACTATCCTGAGTCAGGTAACCCAGTCTCATGGTATATACTCACTCATATATGAATTTTAGATTTAGTAAAGAATCACCAGCCTACAATCCACACTGCCAGAGAAGCAAGGAACAAGAAGGACCCTAAGATGACATTATATGCCCCCCCATAGAAAGGGAAAAGGAGAAGCTTTCCTGAGAAAGTTGAAAGCATAGGGGGAGCAGAGAAGGAGTTAGAAGAGAAAGAGAAAGAGAAAGAGAAAGAGAAAGAGAAAGAGAAAGAGAAAGAGAAAGAGAAAGAGAAAGAGAAAGAGAAAGAGAAGAGGAAGAGAAAGGGAAAGGGAGAGAGAGGGGGAGGGGGAGGGAAGGAGGGAGGCAGAAAGGGAGAGGGAGAAGAAAGGAGGGAAAGGAAAGAGAAAAATAAAAAGCAAGAGAAAGAGAAGGGGAGAAGAGGAGAGGAGAACATGAAGGAGCAGGAAGATTGAGTTGGGGGAAGAATATAGGAGAGCAAGAAAATAGATTCCAAAATAGAGGGAGACATTATAGGTTTTAAGAGAAATCTCGCCCTAGGGAAATGTCCAGAGACCTACAAGGATGACCACAGCTAACAATCTAAGAAAAAGTGGAGAGGCTACCTTAAATGCCCTTTCCTTATAATTAGATTGATGAGTACCCTTATATGCCATCCTAGAGCCTTCATTCAGTAGCTACTGCAAGCAGAAGCAGACACCCACAGCTTCACACTGAGCCAAACTTCTGGAATCCAGTTGTAGAGAAGGAAAAGTGTTGAGCACAGGTGTCAAGACCAGGCTGAAGAAACCCACAGAAACCCACAGAAACAAATGATCTGAACAAGGGGGAGTTCATGGACCCCAAACTGATAGCTGGGAAACCAATATAAGATCCACTCAGACCCCATGAACATGAGTCTCAGTCAGGAGGTCTGGGAATTCTATGGGACCTCTGACAATGGAACCAGGATGTTTCCTATTGTAGGAATCAATTTTAGGAGCCCTTCCCCATGGAAGGATGCTCCCTTAGCCTAGAAACACAGAGAAGTGCCTAGGCCCTACCCCAAATGACTTGATAGTTTTTGATGATCCCTCGTGGAAGGCCTCCACCTCCCTGGGGAGTGGAAGGAGGAGTGAGTGGGGTGATGGATGGATTGGAGGGAGAGGGAACTGGGATCAAGATATAAAATAAAACAACATTAAATTACAAAAATGAAACCACAAAAATAAAGAAAGTAACATCTCACTGCAGAACAAAATCAACGTTAAACAAGGCACCTTAGTTTTGACTATGGTGTTGTGTGTGTTAAGTTATCTTTTGTTCAATTCTTATGTCTTTATTTAAATCAGTATGGCACACAGCTCCTGTAAAAATATAACTGCACACATTTGGGAGACAAACGTGTAAGTGAACACATTAAGGAACACACAGTTTTAATTCACATATATGGCTTAAAGGAAAGACTACCAAAAGTCTTTAAAAAATGAAGATGAATAAATGAAATATATTGGGGACAGGATAACAATCTATAACCAGCTGCTGCTGAAAAACATTCATTATTATCATCCATCTGAGGTTGAGTAGAAAATAGAATTTCCAGAACGTGTCAGAAAAGGAAATGCATTTTTGATAATCAAATATACAAAGCTCTTGATTCCAAAGGATTATTGTTTTCCAGGGAAAGGCTTAAGCTTGTTTAAGTGACATATAAATAACTCAAAGCTGGCACTGAGGAAAAAAAAAAAAAACAGAGAGAGAATTGAGCACAAATCTATGTATAAACAGACCAGGAAATAAATTCTACATTATTTTGCTAGTAAAATTTGCTAGTAACCTCAGGTTTCCCTTGTTTGTTTAAACCTGAAAGATTTAAGACATGAATCTAACTTTTCCCAGATTCTATACTACCAGTCTTTGAACTTAGCCTCCTCTGTTTCAAAACTGGATTTCCACAGCAACCAACTGCTGACTCTCTTCTTCCATCTTTATCTCTCTAGGAACACCAGCATAGACATTCCACATACAGTACTTGTAAAATTAGGCTATTCCTCTTCTGAATATGTTCCCTGACCACCCCCTACTAGAGCCTTTTTCCTGCATAGCTAATGACTCAGTTTGCATAATTCCTCATGATCCCTCAAACTTCCTATACCTTGCTTGACTAACCTGTACCTACCACATTCTTTTTTTTTTAATATTTTTTATTTAAATTAGGAACAATCTTATTTTACATACCAAATCCCAATTCCTTTTTCCTCCCATCCTCCCAGTCCCCAACAATCTCCATCTTATCCCCTACCACTCTCCAGGGAGAATGAGACCTCTCATTGGGCATTGGGGATCTTCCAAGTCTGTCCCATCTTTTAGGGCAGGGCCTAGACCCTCTCCCATGTGTCTAGGCTGAGAGAGTAACCCTCTGTGGGGAATGGGCTCCCAAAGTCCATTTGTGCAAAGGAATGAAAGACTTAAACTAGCAAAGAAATGAAATGGAGCCCCAATAATTGGAATGCAGGGCAGTCTGATCCCGAAAGCTAACCCAGGCCACTATGACTCAGTTCCCTGGAATTTGCTAACCACCTGCAACTTTCCCTCACAAGGCCCTAAGATAGCTGGATACCAAGAATTCAAATTGTCCCTCCAGTCAGTGTGTCAGCAGGAGGTAAATAGGGTCCTTAAGAAACAAAGAGATAGCTGCAACTCCCAACTCCCATTTGCTTAGACAAGATTAATTAGCACACCCTGAGGTCTGCTGACCTGAACAGTGAGACCATCCAGCCTCAAAAAAAGAACCCATGACTCTGATCATGTACTCAATGGACAGAGGGTCACAGCCCCTCCCTAAGCTTGTGTTTTTTTTTTCTTTTAAAAATACCCACCGCCGGAGAATGTTGCTTCTCTCTAGCCTTCATGCTGAGGGGGGGCCGTTTGCTCAAATGTTTCCCATTCATTAAAGCCTCTTGCTTGTTGCATCAACTGGACTGGACATTGAGTTTTTGGGGGTACCAACCAAAATGGGGAGACTCCTCATTCTGAAGGTCTTACAGGGATAAATACTGGTTCCACTGCCAGAGGTCCCATAGACCACCACACACTTTTGAATGTCTCTGTTTCATAGCTTGAGCACGACTTATTGCTCCGCAAGTAGGTCTGGCAGGCTTTTTCATAAAGTTCATTACTCTTACCTTCTCTCAGACAACACTCGTATTCCATTTTTTTATGATTCTTTGTTCAAATGTTCTTCTTTATTTGAAAACATAAGTTTGAAGGATGAGTCTCATGCATACAAAGCGAGAAATAATGGGATGTATGTTTGCCTTTTTAAAAAAAGTTGGTAATCGCCCAATGTCTTAGTTAGGATTTTATATCTGTGAAGAGACACCATGACCATGGCAAGTCTTATAAAGGACAACATTTAATTGGGTCTGCCTTACAGTTCAGAGGTTTAGTCCATTTTTATCATGGTGGGGAAGCATGGAGGCTACAGGCATATATGGTGGTGGAGAAGGGGCTGCTGAATTTCTTTTTTTGTTTGTTTGTTTGTTTGTTTTTTTCTGGTGTTTGATTTTTGAGACAGGGTTTTTCTGTGGCTTTGGAAGCTGTCCTAGAACTAGCTCTTGTAGACCAAGCTGGCTTCAAACTCACAAAGATATACCTGCCTCTGTCTCCCCAGTGTTGGGCTTGGTTTTGTTTTTTGTTTGTTTGCTGTCTTGTTTTGGTTTGGTTTTGTTTTTCTGAGACAGGGTTTCTCTGTGTAGCTTTGTAGATCAGGCTGTCCTGGAACTCAGAGATCTACTGGTGTCTGCCTCTGGAGTGCTGGGACTAAAGGCATGTGCCACCACTGCACAGCAGGAGCTGAGATTTCCATATTTTGATCAGCAGGCAGCAGAAAGAGAGAGTAAATCATTAGGCCTTGCTTGAGCTTATAAAAACTCAAAGCCTATGGCCCAGTGACATACTTCCTACAACAAGCTATACCTGTTTCAGCCTCCTAATAGTGCCACTCCCTTCCAGCATATGGGGGCCATTTTCATTCAAATCACTGAAAGACCCAGAGAGCGTGGACGCTCATGATCCCACTTAGGAAAGGCACCCCCCCCCCAAGTCACTAACGAGAAGTGGTCTTCAGGCAAAAGCATGAGTCTTTTATATTCCAAGTGCACTGGGGTCAACAGCCATATGCCATGCAGGGGTAGAGGGCTGAAGACCCTGGGTACAGAATTGAGATGACTTTTATAGGGTTACAACAAAGCCCACCCATCGTAAACCAATCATCTCATAGCATCCAGTGCGGACCAATCAATTTAAAATATTCAAGCCTGTGCTTTGCCCCAGAGGTCTGCATTTGCTTGGGCTCCTGGGTGGGGTGACAAAGCTAATTTCCTGTATTCACTCACTCACAGGGGCTATCATATACAGCCCTGTCTTAAACAGCAAAGAATGTGACCTTTTGCCTACTTACTGCCAGGGGACAGGGTCTGGAATTTAAACTTCTAGCTTCCTGGGGTCAGTGGATAGTTAGGCTAAATTTTTCCATCCTTGCACCACCACAGGCATCAGCTTGGCCCTAAATGTTCAATCATTTCTTCGCTGCCTGAGTAGCTAGAAAGCATCATGACTAATGGGATATTCACATTATTAAAAGCACCCTGCCATTACCCACTAAAACAAAACAAGACAAACCTCATTTTGTGTGCATAGGTATTTATGTTTGATAATATATCTTTGCACTTGTGATGACCTTTTGGTTATCAGCTTGACTATATTTTGAATTATCTAAAACCCCAAAATAGCTGAGCATACCTGTGAGAGACTTTTGCTTAATTAAATAATTTAAAGTGGTAAGATTCACTTCCAATCCAGATGTTTTGAGGTGGGAAGACCCACCTCTAATGTGGGGCAGATCTTCTGCTTGAAACATATATAAAGAATGTGGAAGAAGAAAGCAAATCCATTTATTTAATTGGCACAATATCTGCTACTTTCAGATTCGAGTACATACTGAAGACCAGCTGAGACATACTGCTTCACAGACTGAACAACTATGGGATTTTGTATGTTATGCTCATAGGAAACCATAGTTGGATTAACCTGTAAGTCATTCTAACAAATCTGAGATAGAGAGAGAGAGAGAGAGAGAGAGAGAGAGAGAGAGAGAGAGAGAGGTGATAGATAGATGATAGATAAATAGATAGATAGATAGATAGATAGATGATAGATAGATTGATTGATTGATTGATTCATACTGTAAGTTCTTTACTCTAGTGAACCCTAAGAAAACACCACATGTGTGAAAGGCCCAAGGAGGTCATAGGCATATCATATTTGCTGGAGTTACAGACAGTTGTGAACCACCATATGGGTATTGGAAATCAAATCCAGATCATCTCAAAGATAATCTACATTCTTACCATTCAGTCATCCCTCCAGTTCCGGGACAGAGTCTTTGCTCATATCTGCATAAATGCAGTTTACTAGAAATTTAATGGGAACCGCATATAGAGCCTGAAATTTTCTAGGGTCTTTATTTTTAAAAAGTAATACTTAAGTGTAGCATAATAATGTATTTATTATATTCTTGATGTAAGAAAATATTAAAAATAATTATCTTTTTCTTGTGGCCCCACTCATATTTCAAGTGCCCAATATCATATGTGGATAACTGTTTCACCTTTGGGTAGACCGGGTCTGAAACAATCTTGATGATCTCTAATGTTTGAATACACATCAGTTCAAATTTCTGACATTAAATTTGTTGAAAAAAAATTTCAGGGTTCCCCTTTCTGAGGCTATCAGTGCTGTGGAAATGAATTTTCTATCATATTTTCCACTTTGCCCCATACATTTGTAAGATGCACTACAATCTCTCTTCCTCAGGACTTCATCATTCTTTAAATTGTGCTTAGTAACACACTGATCAAGGTCTCCCTCCTAAATGCCACATCTAAGTAAATTCAATAAGTTTTCCATAGACCTTTCCATGTACCTGATGCCCTCCAGGAGGCAGCATGAATTCAATTGACCATATTAAAAAATACATTTGGGCATGCACAATTTACACACAATTTTTGATGTTTTGTTGGGTGCTGTTTAAGAACTCTTAGGATAAGTTGGTAGTTAGGACTTGAGGTCTGATTCCATAAAATGAGGTCCAAAACTCAAGTCCCTCTAATTCCTAATTTATGCTGACAAGCAATTATAGACAGGTGGAGCTCTTAGCAGCCTCTTCTACTCTGCCTTTTCTTTTCCCACTTTGCATAATTCCGGTTGATCTTTAGGATACACATAAACATTTTTCATGATTTTTATTTTCAAATTTGATTTTGACTGGAGTCTTTAATTTGCAAGTTCCTGCTACAAAATTTTAGCAAATATTTATTGGTATATATAAAAAAGTGTCCTCATTTCATAATAACTTTTAAAATGTATCTGAAGTGGTGCAGGTAGCTGTTCATCACAGATGGCTATTTATCTTCTAACAAACAATGTTTGTGTTTTCTTCACTAATCTTCCTCATAATGCATAAATTGGATTTGCACTTCATAAGACTACATATAAAGACTCAGATTATTATTAGCAAATGGAAATTAACTCAAAATATATATTTGGCACATAATTATAAAATTTTATATTGATTTCTGAGATATGTGTCTGTAGCACTTATTATCTGTGACATATTCTCAGTCTGTGGACTTTACCAAGTCAGATATAACTTTCCCATGAGCTTTTCTTTAATAATAATAATAATAATAACAATAATAATAATAATAATGATGATGATGATGATGATGATGTTGGCCTGTTACTAACATTACTTATTGGCTAGCTCTGTCTCAAATATTAACACATTTCTGCTAATCTAAGTATTTCCATGTGGTCTCATTTTATTGGAGAGAGGGCCGGCATTTTGCTCTCTCTTAAAGGAATCTTTAGGCCCCTAAAAGCTATGGTGTGCAGCATGGGCTATTTGAAAACTACAATTCTATGAGAACATCCATCAATTAAAAGATAATGAGAACTCATGTAATGTTATATAAGCATTATTATAAGCATATAAATCTCTATTTATCAGCATTTTCTTAGCCTAAAAAATATCTCAGAAAGCTAAAATACAAAGAAAGGCAATGTTAAAAAAAAAACTGGATGATTTTCAAAAAGACCATTGTTCAAATCCCAGCTTAGACATGGTGATAAACAACTGTCCATGATTTTAGTTTAAGTAAATCAGACGCCCTTTTTTGAATTTCTCTGGACACAAGGCATGTGCATTGTAGATTAACATGGTAAATGTAAGCAAAGCACCCACATACTTCAATAGGACTAAATAAATTTAAATTTATAAAGGAAAATAAAAAGGGAGAAAAACTTTATTTTTGTCACTGGATTGAGAGGTTTTAGTCTATAATTGATGGTACCTAACCACTGCTTCTAGGCTTCTCATTGGCTTATTAGATGTCAAGGCAGGGAGTATATGAGGAGAAAAACTGACCACCTCAAGGCCAAAAAACAGGAAAAAGAGAAGGGAATTGATGCTCCCACAATTCCATGTAAAAGTACTTGCTCCTCCCGGCCTTAACAAATCTTTCATTCTACACCCATGATTTTTCAATTTGTGCATTAATGAATATGTAACAATGAACATTCATGTTCCATTCTAAAACAACAACAAAAGAAACCTAATTCTGGAAAGCATTCAAAAGTTTCCCAATGCTACAGCTCTACCCAAATCATCCTAAAATCTGTTCTCAATATAACAGCCAGGAAATGCTTTTAGAAAAAAAATAGCAATAAAATAAAATACCACTCCATGAACTATAACCAAAAGATAGACAAGAAGGGAAGTTGGAAAAATGAGAATAAATTGATGATAGAAATGAAAAGTAATCATATATTATGGGCAAGAGCTAAGTAGGTTTTCAGAAATAAATACAGAACTATCATAAAAACCAACAATCCAATTTCTAGGTGCATGCCTTAATAATCAACAATGAAGGGTTAAATAATTTTGTGTGTGTGTGTGTGTGTGTGTATACATGCTGCAAATAGTAGTACATTGTGAAGTAAAGTATCACTCACCATTGCCGTGTGAAAATAGGTTGTGTCAAACTGTGTCATCTATGAGAGTCAAGCATAAAAGCAATGAAATCTCGGCATATACTGCAGTGTGGATGAACTTTGATATGTGATGCTTAAAGACAAATAAAACACATAAAATATCAAATGCCGAATTGTTGTTAAGTGACATAACTCAAAGTCAGACAATCCATATAAATCAAAGCAGATTAACATTGGTTAATACCAATTGCTCCAGGGGAACTTTTACTTATTTGTTATGGAATATTCTTTTGGAGCAGTGATAGTCTTTGATACAGGTGAAATTGTTCATGAATCACTTACATAGCCAATTTAAAACAGTTAATTTTGTATCATGGTACTTCACCTTGATACATTACAGAAGTGGAAAATAGTGGTCCAAATTTCCTAGTTGTAAGATGTAACAAAACTTTTTGTATCACTCAAGGTCAAAAACCACATCCTACCTGAGCTTGAAAATTTGGTTCTCTGTTTCTTTGTTTTCTATTCTCAAGCTTTTTTATTTTACTTTTCTTTTCTTTATTTTTTTATTTCACTCTGGCCTGCTTGCTGTTCCATGAAGATTTAAGTTGGCTGTCTTCTCCTTCCAAGGACCTAGAAGTGAGCTCCCCCTTTACCTGGGTCTTGTTGTTACAGCACATCCTTATGCCTTCATACTTCATAGCTCACTTCTTTTCTCCTCTGAGACTGCACTCAGTTTAGAGATTTAAATAGAGACTTTCCTTGACCATCATATTTCAACAAGATGATTCCACCAACACAGGGCTTGCTCATTTCATTTCTTCCCTTAGCTTCCTCAGTCTCTTCATCACCATTCAGCACTAGAACTTACGAGCTTCATTGAATAAGTACTGCATGGGAGCAGAGTAGGAAAAATCCACAAGGATGACAGTCACTGTTCTATTTGCTGTTTGCCCAGTGCCTAAGCCAGTGCTTCACCCTTGGTCGATATTCTAGCCTGACATCCTTCAAGCTCTGTGTCCTATGAACTGGACACAGTAGTAGGAAGTGTATTCAAAGCAAGGAAGTTAAATCTAGGCCACAGGGTTTCAGAGTTATCCATGGGGCAGCAGTGGCACCACATTGCAGTGGAGTTCAAATCCTCCTAAAAGTTTGTTTATTCAGCTTTCCCAATACTTCTAACAACTATTTGATCACCGTAAAGAATGGCTTGGTGCATAATAAAGAATAAAGAATATTGAAGGTTACTTCAAATAAAACCCTTGTATTATACAGTTTGCTTCAGGTAAAATCATGAAGTTATTCCATTAAATTAAAAGAAATTTATCATGCATATATATATATATGTGTATATATATATACATATATATATATATATATATATATATATATATATTCCAGCAACATGAATTTTAGAGGCAAACTCCCAAGATGTTTTAATTAGGTATGTTAATGCTATAGGCCAGGTCAGTAACATATGTTTTTATTCTTGATGGAAAATAAAGGGGTTATATGTGGGCAGTATTATTTATTTCTGAATATTTTTTCTCTGCCTTTTTAAAATACAAATCATTATTGTACAAATTACTGCCTCAGAACTCTGGTGGTCACCATAACTATTCACCATACATCTGTGGATCAGCTGGTTAAAGGAGTAAAAATGTAGAATAAGGGACTAGAAACTCCATCTGATCTCCATGCTTTCACCCATGTCTGCTCCAGAGTAACTGTTTCCTCTACAGTTATGCTTGTATCTGACTGGACAGAGGCCATGGATATGAAAACACATTTATGTTTTATGCCCATTATCATGCTACTACATTCCAAGTACTTCAAGAATGTCCATGCTGTAACTCACAGGTCAGAGGTAGGGTATGAATCACCTGCTTTAAGAAGACTAGCAAACATTCATGGCAGAGACCAAAGACTCAATTGCCCACAGATCTCAATTTATTTTGCAAGATTTATCACAATAAACACTCATACTTTAATGTTACATTGAGCTGTCTAATCATGTATTGTAGTGGTTTGAATGAAAATGCCCCCAAAGACTCATATGGAGTGATATTAGGTGAGATGTGGCTTTGTTAGAAAAAGAGTGTCATGGGGAGTGAACTTTGAAGATACAGAAGCTCAAGCCAGGACAGTGGCATCCTTTCTTCCTGTTGCCTACGGAAAAGGATGTAGACCTCTAAGATACTTCTCCAGCATCATATCTTCCTGTCTGCTGGCATGCCTCCCTCCATGATAAAAATTTACTAAACCTCTGAAGCGTAAGACAGGCACAGTTAAATATTTTTTGTATATGAGTTGCCATGATCAGGGTTTCCCTTTACAGCAATAAAAACCCTAACTAAGATACTTATCTTTTAAAAGAAGAAAATAAATATATAGTTGTTCTTAAATAATCTTTGAAACAAACAAAATCATTTGTGAATATAACTTTTATAGACCATTTATAAGAGAGAGTATTGTAAGGAATAGAACATAAATTATTGACTCCATGGGTGTCTATAGTTTCCTGTCTTCAGTGAATATATGCCTTTACCTATTTTGCATGTTGAATTAAATTCTGAGTAATACACACTCAGGAAGGTTAAAAAGATGACCATAAATTTATAAAAGGTGACATTTTAATCAAACCTAAAGTTCTTGGCTAATTATATTACCTTGCACTTAAAATTAAAAAAAAAGAAAAAGAAAGGAAGAAATGCTATACATTGGTATAGGATGAGGACAGAATTATCTGCCTTAAACCTTTGTGATCCTTTCATTTATAGATACATGCACATACTCGTGTACATACACAGAAACATAAACCTACATACACACACACACACACACACACACACACACACACACACACACACACAAACTACTAGAGCATTGGAGACCAGTAAACAATGATAGCATGAAAATCTCCTAGAAACCATTTTTTTAATTCTCTGTACTTGTGCATAACAGGATGAACACTATGCTAAATAAATACAGAATCCTTCATGAGAACTCTTTCTAGTATTCCTCATACTAACTGAGCTTACCATGTAGAGTACAGTAGTGAAGGCCACAGCAAGAGAAATGTAATCAATAGGTTATTTTTCTTTTCCAGATAATTATATTACTAAACTAATAACTGAGATTAACCATAGGCCATCTTTCTACTGTCACTTGATTTTTCTCTTATGATATAGCTTAACTAAGCAACCATGTTGTTCTAAAATCACATTCATGGGAAATGGGTTAGAAGTACAATGATTCTGTTAAAAATTTTCTTCTAGCACACACACACAGCAAGATTTTAAAAGAGAGCATTTTGAAGAATGTTAAAGAGATTGTGTACTCACAGGCCGGGAATAGGTGGTCCATATGGACAGCAAAGGGAGCAGATAAAAGGAACCAAGTCTTTCTTAGATTCATTCTCATCCCAAAGCCAAAACTCTCCTGGACCAGAAGGCACTTTAGACCATAATACTCTCCTCTTGGAATGACAAGCAGTGTCTGGTTGAGATTTTCACTGAATTTCTGGATTTTTTTTTTTCTGTAGTCTGGAAAGTCTTAGGCTTATAAAAAATTTGATTTTTGGTGTCAGATTCTAAATGTGTAGGAATAAAGAAAAGCCATATTTCTGTGTGTTTATTCTATTTCTGAAAATCTGGTAATGAATTTGGAATATAAAATGAAATAATTGTTATTTTACATTTCTAATACAAGGTAAAGAATGTACTTAACCCCTTTCATATAGGATTATTAGCTAAATGAATAGAAAGAAGGAAACAAGGAAGAAAGGAAGGAAGGAATAACAGGGAAGATGAAAGTAAGGGAGACTCTTGTGCATGTAGCACTTAATAGCTGTCACTAACAAAGAACTTTGTCCTCTCTGGCTTTGACTCAATGTACTTATTGAGCCAGTACTCTATGTTCAAAAATACAAAGCAAGAAAAAACTGTATATATCATTGGTCAATCTTCATTTTTATATGAAATTTTCAACCTTTCTACAATACTATCTTTCTAATTTTATTTAAAGGAGAAAAAGGAGGAAAATTCTGTCTTTTTTCTCCCATGTGTTTCTGGTTTCTTTATGAAAAATCAGGTGTCCAACAATGTATGGATATATTACTGTGTCTTCAATTTGATTCCATTAATCAACATATATGTTTTGTATTTTATTACTAGAGCTTTGTAGTACAACTTGAAATCATGAATTGTGATACCTCTGATAGTTCTTTCACTACTTAGGATTATTTTGGCTGTACTGGTTTTTGTTTTGTGTTTCTGTGTCTGTCTGTGTGTGTATATGTGTGTGTTTCCCGGTGAAACTGAAAATTATTCTTTTAAGATTTGTGAAGAATTGTTTTGGAATTTTTGTGGGGATTACATTGAAACTGCAGATTGCTTTTGTTAGGATGGTCATGTTTATATTATTAATCCTACCAATTCGTTAGCACAGGAGAGAGATGCTACTGATATCTTCTTCAATTTCTTTCTTTACTGACCCAAAGGTTTTTGTTGTTTTTGTTTGTTTGTTTGTTCTTATCATACAAATATTTCATTTTCTTAATTAAAGTAATAACAGGATACTTGAAGTTATTTGAGGCTGTAAAACTGTATGGCATGTTGGAGAATCCAAACAAAACTCAACTTCAGATGGATCAAAATCTTCAACATAAAACCACATGCATAGAGCTTGATGGAAGAGAAAATGGAAATAACCTTGAACTTCCTGGCACAAGAGTCTACTTTCTAAACACAACACCTACAGCATAGGCACCAAGATCAACATATGGGACCTCCTGAAACTGAAAAGTTTGGTAAAGCAGAAGAACACTGTCAATCAGAAAATGCAGCAGCCCACAGAATGGGAAAAGATTTTTAACAACTCCTCATCTGATAGAGGACTAATATTTATAATAAAGAGATGAAAACACTAGATAAAAAAATAAATAACCCAAATTAATTGGCACACAGATGTAAACAAAATTCTCAATAAAAAAAAAAAACACTCAAATGGCTGAAAATAAGATTCGATATATTTTCAACATCTTTTGCATCATGGAAATGCAAATCAAAACTACTTTGAGATTCTATCTTACACCTATCAGAATAATTAAAACCAGTAAAACAAATGATAAAGGTGTGGAGTAAGAGGAACACTTATTCACTCCTAGTGGGATTGCATAATCATACAGTGACTATGGAAATCACAGTGGCTGTTTCTCAGCATGATGAGAATCAGTGTACCTTAAGATCCAGCTATACCTCTCCTGGTCATATACCCAAAGGAATTGACATATTACTACAGAGACACTGGCTTAATTATGTTTATTGCTGCTCTGTTCATAATAACCAGAAACTAGAAATAACCTATATGTCCCTCAATGGAAGAGTGAATAAAGAAATTGTGATAATTTATACAGTGGAATATTACACAATTGTTATTAGATTGACATCATGAAATTTGCAGGTTAATGGATAGAACTAGAAAACATCATCCTGGGTGATATATTTCAGGCCCAGAAAGACAAATATGATATGTGTTCATTTATATGTGGATATAAGCTCTTTAGATATTGTAAAACAAGATATAATCAGTAGAGCAAGTTTTAATATAGAATAAGGGATTATGAGTTACATATGGATCTCCTTTGGAAAGTGAAATAAAATAGATAGTTATGGATGGATGGGGAGCTATAACAGAAGGTCAAGTGGGAACTTGGAGAGGAGGGATGATGGAGGAGGAAGAGAATACAGGGAAAGATAAAATTAAGATTCATTTGAGGGAAAGTATACAAGCTTAATGCAGGAGAAGCTTCCTAAAATATATATGACAGCAGTCTTATTAAAAATAAGCAAATGATAAAGTTGATAGATTCCCAACTGGCCATCACTTGCCACCAAATGAAGTTTCCAGTCTTAGGATTAGGTTTAATCTTATTGAATTGTTGGCCAAATGTTTTTTTTTTTTGGGGGGGGAATACCTAAACAAAACAGGCTATTGCCAAAACTATAGGGTTCTCTTCAACAAGACCCATTGTAGAATGCAATACCTACACAAATACCTGGAGAAATCAAGTTGGTGCCTACATACTACCCTTATGTCCTAGCACCTTTGATACACAAGATATTCAGTAAGCTACCAAAAAAGAAACATAAACACCATACCAGTCATAAGCCCTTTCATATGCATTTTGCACTACCTGCAAAACATGCTAGGACAATGGTGGCACAAAATTGTGTGAGTAAACAATAGATTACTAATTTTATGCACTCTGCTGTACCAGATAGAACCCATACCAGGCAATGCTTTTGTTACCAAGAACCAAAGATGAGATGGCCTAGGTACCTAGGGTAAAACCAAATATTCCTAGTCTAAAATTATATAATCACAATAATAATAATAATAAATAATAATAATAATAAAATGACTCCTGATGACACTTTTCTATACTCATATAGCTACTGTGCTCAGCTATTATCAGAAAAGCTTCCTGCTGCAGCAGATGGAATGACTATGGACACCCACAACCAGACTTTATGCAGAGAGTGGAACCTAAATGGGATGGCTCAGACTTTATGCAGAGAGTGGAGCCTAAATGGGATGGCTCTATTTAATCCTTTCCCTCGTAGTACAGGGAACACTGGAAGAGGAGGCAAAAAGAATGTAAGAACCAAGGGGGATGGAAAACACCAGGCAAACAAGATCCTTTAAAAAAAATGAGGAAAAAAATCATATGAACTCAAGAGAGATTAGGGCAGCATGCACAGGGCCTGCACAAGTCTGCACCAGGTCTTCTGCACATACAATATGGTTCCCACTTTAGTGCTTTGATGGGATTCCTGAATGTGCAAACCAGTAGGACCTCTTGTGCCTTCTCTTGTTCTTGTTCTCTTGTCCACTTTGTCTTCATATTTTTTTTTTGTCTTGTCCAATTCAGATGTGATCATTTTTCTAAGTCTTCCCTTAGAAGACTTTGTTCCTTAAAAAGAGACAGAAAGACAGTGAATCTAAATAGGGGGCTAAAACGGGCTAGTGTGAGAAGAACTGGAAGGAGTAGAAGGAGAGGAAACTTCAATCATCATAAACTATGTGAGAAAAAAGAAACTCTTTTCAATAAAAGGAGGAAATACGTATTTTATATCTTATGCAAGAAACAAATAATCATTTTTATTTTTTTTCCTCACAAAATTGGTTTGCTGTTTAAAAGTTATACTGTATATTTTGATAGTTTTTCACTCTTTTCTAGTAGTGGGATTATCTTATTTTTATAATAAACTTGATAATAACAAATAAATCAGATAAAATGAAGAAGATGGGAGAGGTAGCAGCGATGTGGTGTTTGTGACTAAAAAAAAATTGCTCTGTGGGTCTGTACTTTCTTATTTTTGTAGAGGCAGAGAATTGAGATTAAAACTCTATATTTGGCTTATTATCCTCAAAAGCTTGGGTCATGGGTGTGTTAATAGATGCCTGTTCCTGAGTGTTACCTGACTGAAGGGACTCCAAGGATTCATAAGAACAAAAGTCAAGTTTCCCAAACTTCCAACACCCAAGATAGCAAAAATAAATCTGAGTTAAAATGTTGATGGATTTTGTTACACAGCTATAGCTTTTTGCATATTTTATAGGCAAGTAAGGCTTTCCATTAATATTTTTCAACTTATGGAAGAAACATATTTCTTTGTTTTTCCTGGAATATATGAAAATGTGTAGGTTGTTTGTTTTAAGATGAAAATGTCAAGCTATGGTTTGCAAACTTCTTTCAGTTCTAAATTTCTGTAAAATTGTTAAAGAAAAATTATGCTTATATTTATTGCTTAAGTACTTCAGCTTACTCATATGAAGCTAAACAGTCTAAGGTTTCAAATGCTTGATCTAACATGGAGTTGTAGTCTCTGTTTTTTCTTCAAATTGTGCAAAACTTTCTTCTAACTGAATAGGAACTTGTATTTAGTAACACAAATAAAAGAGAGTTATGTTTTTAATACCTTACCAATAAACACCCAAGATACATCCTGAAAACTCAATGTGACAGCTGTGAGGAAAATTTTCTGTTTCTTTTACCAGTTTCTGGTGTGCATCTCAATTAATCTTTGCTGTATGAACAGCATCCTCAACTTCATGAGTTATTAAAGTGCTACAGAGAGAGCCCAGGCAGCCATAAGTGTGCTGGAGGTAGTTTCAATGAGCCCTTCCCTGCTATAGTCTTAGAATAACAGCTGAATTATAAAAGAACCAAGAAGTCAGCTAGATTCTGCCAGCCCCATGCTGTGCAGTCCTCCAGGGCTAAGGAAAATCCCTTTTGAAGAGATTAGCCAAGGGAGTCTGTATGTGATCACAGCAGTTGAGATGATATGTAACTCTGGCCTAGCTTAAAGTGGATTAACAAGATTTGAAAGATGGAAATTGCTTTGTGCAAAGCTCACCATGTTTTCAGAAACATAAGTGAAATCACAGGCCTACGAACTAAAATCTGATTTCTATTAGTTCAATGTGGTGAAAATCCCCTTCTAAATGTTTAAACAGAAAAGGATTGCTGCCTGCCAATATTTTCATTGGCTAATGATTGTTGCGTATTTGAAAACCATTACTTAGGATTGTTCTTATCAGCTTTGGATTCATCCAGAGAGAGGACAGTTTATGTGTTCTAAGATGCCGTGTGGAAAAAATAGAACACTAGGCCAAGAATAAAATATAATAAAATTCTGCTTCCAATTCAGCATCTGTCTAAGTGACCTTGAATTAAACATTTAACCTTCCTTTTGTTTATAAGCTTATCTTAAAAGTTCATGCTGGCTCTTAAAGCTTTGGAGAGTACATCAATTTATATTTTGTATTTGAGAGAGTTGTAAGAGCAAAGGAGTAGTTTTATTCTTATTAGTCATACTCTTGCTTTTTGCTGATAATTGTTGGTCCTCATATATTACATATATATTGGCCAGTATATGGGTTCTCTGAAAACACATTTTCACCATGATAAAAAAAAAAAGACAACTAAGGATGATTTATAAAACACAGCACAAATGCTTAAACTGAGTGTTGTTGTGTTTTCTTTCTTCCATCAGCAAAATTCATCATCTATCTCAGCAAGTAATTTAGAGTGTTACCAAGCCATCATTCTTCACTCCATCTCTCTCTCAAACATAAGAAAACAAAAGCTATGCCCGGTGTTTAACAGTGACCCATGGGCTATAGGTCTCCTTACAAGACACTATGTCTTAATAAGGAAAGAATGTCTACAGAATTTGGTGTTGTTTAGTTTTCTATATGCCAACCATATGTTATCCAATTGGAACTTTCATTTCTGTCAAAGTTTACAAAGTAGGGGATAGTTTTAGCAACCCATCAAAATCATTAAGATTGTAAATAGGAATCAACCATCTATTTTAATATCTTCCCATTTCTTTTGACTTTTGACAGGTGATCAAAGGGAGAAATATTTAAGTGCCCTAATATTATTTTGTAAAAATAAAGTTCATTAACAAATTGCTTAGATACTCTATCTTTAGTAGAACATTAATCTTACCAGCTTTTATAATTGAGGAATTCAAAAAAAATAACATGGGTTCCCCCTGCAATTATTTCACCAATAAAAGTGTTTCTACATAGAAGAACATTCCTTAGTTAAATGCACATTTTAGGTCTGGGACATTGTATCATGACAACTGGACTATACGTAGACATGTTGGGATTGGTCTATGGCATCCTAAAGATAGAAAGAAAATACATCTCCCATGGATTAGTCTGGTGTCCCATGAGATTCCCCCTTGTTCAGTTCAGCTATTTCTGTGGGTTTCTCCAGCCTGGTCATGACCCCTTTGCTCATTATTCCTCCCTCTCTGAAACTGGATTCCAGCTCAGCTCAGTGTTTAGTTGTGAGTGTCTGCTTCTGCTTCCATTAGCTATTGGATGAAGGCTCTAGGATGGCATGTAAGGTAGTCATCAATCTCATTATCAGGATATTGAAGGTAGCCTCACCACTATGGCTTAGATTGTTAGTTGAGGTCTCTGGACATTTCCCTGGTGCCAGGTTTCTCTTTAAACCTATAATGGCTCCCTCTACTATGGTATCTCTATTTTTTGTTCTCCTCTATTCTGCCCCCAACCCAATATTCCTGCTCCCTCATGTCCTCCTATCCCCTTTTCTTCTCCCCTTCTCTTTCTCATAAACCCCCACTCCCATGCTCCCAATTTGCTCAGAGATCTTGTCACTTTATCCTTCTCTAGGGGAACATGTATGTCTCTCTCTTAAGGTCCTTCTTGTTTCCTAGCTTTTCTGGTGGTATGGATTTTAGGCTGGCAACCCTTTGCTCCATGTCTAAAATCCATATATGAGTGTGTACATAACATGTTTGTCTTTTTGTGACTGGGTTACCTCACTCAGGATGGTTTCTTCTAGTTCCATCCAAAGTGGCTGTGTGAATTTGCACTCGAACCAGCAGTGGATGAGTGTTTCCCTTTCTCCATTTCCTCTCCAGCATAAACTCTCTTTGGTATTTTTGATTTTAGCCATTCTGACAGAGTAAGATGGTACCTCAGAGTTGTTTTGATTTGTATTTCCCTGATGGCTAAAAATGTTGAGCACTTTCTTAGGTGTTTTTCAGCCATTTTAGATTTCTCTATTGAGAAATCTTTATTTACTTCTGTACCCCACTTTTTAATTGGGTTATTTGGTGTTTTGATGACTAGCTTCTTTAGTTCTTCATATATTTCGGAGATCAGCCCTCTGTAAGATGTGGGGTTGCTGAAGATGTTTTCCATTCTATAGACTGCTGTTTTGTCTTGTTGACTGTGTCCTTTGCTTTACAGAAGCTTCACAGTTTCAGGAGGTCCCATTTATTAATTGCCAATCTAAGAGTCTGTGCTACTGAGACCCAGATCCCCTGAACATGGGTGTCAGTTAGGAGGCGTGGGCAATCTATGGGATCTCTGGCAGTGGATCAGTATTTAACCCTAGTGTAGGAATGGACTACGGGAGCCCATTCCACGTAGATACTGTCTCTACCTAGGTACATGGGGGGAGGGCCTAGACCCTGATTCAAATGCTATGACAGACTTTGAAGATCCCTCATGAAAGGCCTCATCCTTCCTAGGGAGCAGAAAGGGAATGTGATAGGGGACTGGTAGGGGGGCAGGGGAGAAGGAAAGGGAATGAAAACTGGAATTGTCATGTAACAAAAGCTTGTTTCCAATTCAAATTAAAAAGGGAAGGAAAAAAACATCCCAAAGCATCTCAAAGAGTTACTGGGCAAAATAGAAGACAGCAACTAATAGAAAAAGAAACAATACAGCCACCAGCCAGGACATCTTTCTAAAATTATATTTCCTTTAACTTGATACAAATTAAGATGAAATTAAGATACATTAGACATTTCTACCAGTTAAAAAAGACACTACTAACAATCTACATATGAATGGTAGAAGAATGTTTATCTGATATTATAAAAAACAAAGAAGGAAAACTTGTATACCACATTATTTTTCTCAAATAATCATTTACTTCCAAAACTTTTTGTTGATTTGATAACTGAGATTTAGGAAAATTAATTAACAGAGCTGAAATCTGATCCCCATAAATATGAACCCACAGCTTATCCAGAGTCTCACAATATTAATCACAGGAAAAATAAAACACTCAGCCGGGTGTTGCTGGCAAACCTTAAATTCCAGCACTAGGGAAGCAGAGGCAGGTGGATCTCCTTGAGTTTGAGGCCAGCCTGGTCTACAGAATTCCAGGACAGGTTCCAATGCAATACAGAAAAACCCTGTCTCAGACAAATCAAAACAAAACAAAACAAAAAGACAAACAAACAACAAACCCCACTCAATTGCTTGCAGTAAATAATAACAGTTAATTTTGTGATATAGCTCAGTGGCAATGAATGTGAATGCATGCAGACCTCGATACACTCCCTAGAAAATTAATGATCATTAGTGTTAAAACACATTTATAGCACATAAACAGAGCATCACAGAAAAAAATAGAATTATATAATGTACATATACTCTGGATATTTTTACTACACTATAAACTATGGACCAACCTTATGTTGAGAGAGTTTCACTTTAGTTAAAAATTCAGAGATATAGAATTTGTGGTTAACTTATTGGAATCCCACATGTTAAATAAAGAAAGCCATAAGACTCTGCAAGATGAAGATTTTGTAGATGATGCGTGGACATTTCCAGTGGCTCAAATAATACCTGCTGGTGTACTTAATATCACCTATACCAATGTGAACCAGGCTCAATATCTTCTCCATATTTATAACAAGGCAATAATTGCTGGCCTGTGATAGACTTGTATTTGACAAAATTGCACACCTATTCCTAAGCACCACATCTATCTGAAAATTCATTAACATTCTGAAAAAAAAACTAAACTAAATTTTAAATTTTAAGAGACCTGCTAGTAACATCATCATCACCCACATGTTTTTCCTGACACATGGAGAAGACTTATTCATGTTGTATCAGATAAGTCAAATAAATTTATGCTTTAGCTAAGGCACTGTGCACTATAAGAGTCCAGAAGTTCTTGGATACATGAATATCAGATTTAAGTTTGTTCTGCTGAGAAGTAATTACTAAAAGAAAGAACTTGTTGTAAATAGGTTTGCTTTACTGAGAAAAACTATGATGATGCAAGAACAATGTCACAGACTAGAAAGAAGAAATAACTATGGTTATTTAAGCAAACGGGAAGAACACACAAGGACACAGTTTGAAAAATAACCAGAGAAGAGACTGGACTGATGTTTCAGTGTGTAAAATGCTTACTCAACAAGTATGAAGAACTTGGTTTGGACTCTCAGCACCCATACATGCTGATAAACCAGATTTGCTTACAATCTCAGTACTGGTGAAGGAAGTGGAGACAAGGATCATAGAGGCTTGGGGCCACCAAAATTATCAAGCTCAAGGACATGAAAATGACAGGTATATAGGCAGACACCCTGTGTTCTCCTTTGACCTCTTCCCTTATGCACCACACATATGCATTTGTGCACACAGACACACACACTAAATGGATGAAGAAAAAGATTAATTATGATTATGAAGCTACTTTATAGTGTAGGATGAAAGACCTTTGCCTCTTAGTAGTTTTAGAGGTTGTAACTAAGAGAAAAAAAAAACTGTTAGGAATAAATAATAGGAGCCAGAACTGTAAAACTTCCAATCAAAGTGATTTGTACCAATTTAATATTATGCCAAAATATTCAAATGTATTTGAATATTTAGGCTAGGGACAGATGGAGGGAAAAGAACGAATAATATTTCTGCTTAGTTTCCATGTGATTTGCTCAGTAATTATGAGATCGGAGAATAATGCCATTGAGGACTTAAGCTATTGCCCTGCAAACTCTATGTGAGATTATGGGATGTAATTACATCCTGTGTCATTTTGATCAAGATACATTGTAGCTTAAATCTGACTTATAGAAAAATAGTAGGGAGAGATTTAAAAAGATGAATAATCTTTATAAACATTTTTCACATAGGATTTTATCTTTTATCTACATTTATTCAGGGCATGAATGTTGAATTGTTATAGTGTCTCCTGTTGTCACTTGGTATTCCTTTGATGTCTACTTCAAATTGAGAAACCATAAATTCCTTTTTGTAGTCATTTTAAAAATTAAAATATAATTATATCATTTTTCTTTCTTTCATTTCCTCTTACTAAACCCTTCTTCTATATACATACATACATACATACATAATACATACATACATACATACATACATACATACATACATACATACATAACCAGGTCAGTCCATTTAGTGTTCCTGAACACTATTGTGTATATTTCTAGAGAATACTATTTTGTATGCTTTCAGAATTTTTTAGTTGCCTATAGGTTTTTGACTAGATTTGGAGCCTTTACATAAGTTTTTTCTCTTCCATATGAGTATGTTTATTACTGCTGAGAATCAGGGTTGAAGCTTCCCTGTCATTTCTACAAGGTGACATACCTTTCCTCTTTTTTTTCTTTTATTCTTTCTTTCTTTCTTCTCTTTTGAAGGAAGGAGTATGCTTTATATTATATTCACATGATGTATTTTTTAAGATAAGGAATGAAAGTTTATGTTTTTTATTATTTTTTCTTATTTTACATATCGATCAATCACAGTTCCCTCTCCCTCCCATCCTCCCATGCCCACCCCCCCAACTCCGCTCCCATCCCATTCCCTATCCACTCCCCAGGGAGGGTAAGGAGGGAAGGGATCATAAAAATCTGTCAAGTCATTTGAGGTAGGGTCTAGGCCCTCCATCCTGTCTCTAAGCTAAGGGACTATCCCTCCATGGGGAATGTGCTCCCAAAATTCTTTTGTGCACAAGATACATCCTGGTTCTACTGTCAGAGGTCCTTTAGACTGCCCAGGTCTTCTCAGACCCACGTTCAGGGGGTCTGGGTTGGCCCTATGCTGGTTTACCAACTATCAGTCTGGCATCCATGAGCTCCCCCTTGTTCAGGTCAGCTGTCTCTTGTTCAGGTCTGGTGTCTCTGTGGGTTTCTCCAGCCTAATCTTGAACTCTCTGCTCACACACACAGTTTTTATGTTTTGTTTTTTACCCACTTGCTTTTACAATCTTTCTGTCCCCTCTTCTGTGATGTTTTCTGAGCCTTGGGTGAAGGAATTGTATTGTAGATATATCTACTGGGGCTGGGATTCCCAAGATCAGTTGTTTTCTGGATTGTGATCAATTTTTTCATGAACCCCATATTCTTGATAGTTGTATGTCTTTGTTTGGCAGTTGCAATTTCTTTATTTCAATTAAGTATAACCATAGTTCAGCAAGGGCTAAACAGAAAACCAAATGCTTGAAATCATCTTCATGAAAACTGAAGTCGATTAGTTATAAACAACAGAATTAATTGTGAGCAAATGAAGCTCCAAGAAATGTTCACTTATCCAGGTGAACATTTAAAACTACCCTGACTTCAAATAAATTATTTTCTGTGCTTTCAGAGTTAAAACATCCAACTGTATATGTCATCATCATTATGTCACAACGATGAGGTAGGTTTTCCTAGAGTTCTAATTATTTGTGTGGGGTTTGTAGAAAACCATGACCTGCAGAGTGTGGATCTGCAAGAGGCAAGATGGATGTTCAGTTCAACAGAGCTCAGTATAAGTAATTGGTTCAGACTTTGAGAGTCTAATACCTGGTAATTTATTTTAAGCATAGTTAAGCACAACCCAATTTGGTATTTAAAAAAATTGGTGGTGATTATTAGCTCAATCCTTTATGTACAACAAGGCTTAAGATGTGATTACATTGAAACTTTTATAATGCACAATTGACATCTTCTATAAAGATAGGTTCTGTATATTTCCTGATAGCAGGCTCAAGGCAAACAATGCTACTGATAAAGGTCTCATATGAAAAAATGCCATACATTGTCTGGGAAAATTTTTAGAACATGAGGGAGCTGGTGTGCCTGGCTGTAGAGATAGTGCAGAGATCACCAGGCTATTAACCACTTCCACTCCCAGTCTTCTGGATGAAAAACAGGTTACACATCTCTCTCCATGAAAGATAAACCTATGTGTTTAACGTTTTTGGTTCTCTGGCATTATCTGTGAGCCCAAGTACCTAATGCTTCCTATAATCACTAATCTGGTACTATATTTTCAATACTCTTGCCCACAGCACCTCATTAACTCATCAGAAGAACTTAAGGTGTGCATCATTATTACATATGCTTTATTAAAGATAATCTCAAAATGGACTGTGCAATTTACCATTGTCTCTCAGCTGTACCAACAGTTTTATAGCTGCACATCTCTATCATCAGCCTAAAGCAGTAAAACATACCTATAGAATGCCTCTCCTGAGAACTGAGTAAGAATACACACAGTCCATTCGAAATTATCCCAGGTTAGGCACTGACTTCCTATCTCCATCATGGTTACCATTGGTTTCAAAACTTAAAATAAAACTTAGGTATCAGGGTACCACACATGAGGTGCTATGAGGCTAATTGCAATTAATATATGAGACATACTGTATAAGCAAAGACTTCTGTTTGTTTACTTTCTCTCTCAGTACCAGCTCCACTAAGCACCTGAATGTTGTTCATTGTTGTTGCAAATTACAGCATGCCTATTTATGAAAGCATCCTCTGAATCAAAGAAAAAGAAGACATTTTTCACAAATAAAAATTTTACTCAGAGCAGACCAAGATGGTTAGAAGCAATTGAAAACTCATTTTGCTATCAGACTGCCAATACCAGAAGGTGTTCTCACCTCAACTTTACTGGCTAAATAAAATCTTTATATGCAGCCTGCTGTATATTATCTATCCTCCATATTTGAAAGTCCATTATTGGTATTGCAATCAACTAGAGATGAAAGATATTGCAAAACCAAAACTGTGTCTATAATTAGAATGTACTTTGAAGAATATAGTAGAATAGCCTTTTATATAGAACTAATTGTATTGATGTAAATAGTATAAACACAATTCAATATATAATTGTACAAGTACTATAAGCTATTTTGTATATGGACTTGGTCATCTTTGGATTTTGTTATCTCCAGAAATATAGTAGACTAATACCCAGAAATATTTGTATTTTCATCTATATTTTAATTATACAGAAAGTTTTGAATGCTAAGTAAATGGTCCACTTTTTAAAATATTTATCAAAACAATAAACACATTATAAACATTATTTAAATTCCAGGGTATTACAATTAAAGTTGTCCATGCCAGCCATCCTAAAGCAACATAGAATGAAGCTGTGCCTACAAAGGGCTGTCATTATGAAGGCACTATGTCATCATAGGTTATCAAGATTTTTTTTTTCCGATAATTTGTACTTGGTATGTAAAAATGATTTATTGACTGTCTATAATGTCTGGTTTTCAAAGAACACAATTGTGATAGGATATCCACAAAGATTATCAACAATTAAGCAGAAGATAAACTTCATAAATATAGTAATATTATGAAAATATAGTAAGATAAATAACTTCCCCCCAAAAGTTCATATTGATCCAGAACTTGTGATACATCACTTCTAGAATTTTTTTTTACAGAACTCAATCCAATCCATTCAAGATGCATCCAGAGTTCTCTATATAAAAACAATAGGATTGCCCTATTAAAATCAACTCCAGCTGACTGTTCTTATACAATGATGTAGCAAGAGCAGTTAAACAGAATGTATCTCTATTGGAATTCTCTGATAACTCCCTTTTCTCAATACACACACACACACACACACACACACACACACACACACACACTGAGCTTTTCTCTTATTGGCTGATGAATAAAACACTGATTGCTCAGGAGAGGCAGGAAGATAGGTGGGGCAGCTAGCAGTTGAGGAGAATGCTAGGCAGAAGGCAGAGAGAGAGGCTTGAGGAGACACCATGTAGAGTTTGGGAAGATGGAAGATGGTATGTACTAAGTGTTCTCTGATAAGATAAGGCCATGTAGAAATATAGATTATTAGGTATGGGTTAATAATTAAAAGATAGCTATCGAGAAAGAAGCCCTAGACACAAGCCAACAGTTTAATAATTAATATATCTCTGTGTGCTTATTTGAGGCTGAAGGGTAGCAGGACCTGGAGGACACAAACTTTCATTGTTAAAGTATAGCTTCCCTCCTTACTATAAATTCTTTCAGTAAAGTCGTTGGTAAGAGTGTTTGTGTTAGTGTTGATAATAGATGGTTCAAATGGAAAGACTAGCTATCTATAGAAAACTACTAAGAGTAGGAAAAAATGGATTGCTACCTTCTTTGATCTGTTTCTTTTCAAGCAGAGCACTAATTAGTCATTCTAGCTAGGGAATTATAGCTCTTCTTGAAATTTGCCTTCAAGGAATCCTTGAAAATTTTATTTTGCTCACTTGACTCATGGTACTTATTTACCAACCATCAAAGTTTATCAGTTCTAGGGTAAGAGAGTTTCAGGAAACTAGAAATAATTTCATTGGAATTTTTTCTGGCAAAGAGAGATTCTGAGTAACATTAATTTTAATAGACAACCAACCATGCCATAAATGGTCTTAAATAAAAATAGCATCATTTGTGTGTTACTTCAGTAACGGTGATGACAAAATATCTACTAAATGCTATTCAATGGAGGCAAGGGCTATTTTAGCCCATGTTCTCAGAGGGCTACAATCCATTATGGTAGAAATGGCAAGGCCATGGGGCTTCCTCTTTGAGCTTTGAATTGTGTGACAGACCATACATGGTGAAACACACTTTCAATGACAGCTCTGGAGAAGTAAAAACACCTGACTTTAACATTTGACTTCCACAAGTACACGTACACATGTTGACTTACAACTGTATACACACACACACACACACACACACACACACACACACTCAAAGAGAGAGAGAGAGAGAGAGAGAGAGAGAGAGAGAGAGAGAGAGAGAGAGAGAGAGAGAGATGCAATAGTCATTCAAGAAACCTAGGACCCAAAGAAATATGTACAGCAAAAAGATAGCATTGTAGTCATGAAGCCACTTTAGCTGTTAGAGACTATGACAAAAATATGCCATTTCTTAGTGTGATTGCTGATTATGCATTAAACCCATGGGGATTTCATTGCTTAGTTAAGTAAACAATCAAAGGAAAAACAAAACAGAGAAGTTTATTTCTTAAAGTCACATTAACTGTTATTCCCTTCAATGACTACAAGGATGTTAACTGTTACCACTTGGGCTGTCTTGTTTTGTTATTGTTATTTCATTTTGGGTTTTTTTCCTTTTGTTAAGAAAAAGGCCCTAGGAGAGTCATTATTATTGCTACTATTAATTTTTGTATTAATATAACACTGATCACTATGAATAAAGTACTGACAGTGTTTGCTTTCTAATAAAAATGTGTATTTATTTTTAATGCCAGCAGCTATAAAGTATTTCTTACTATGATAATTTACAAGCCCATTTTAATTCATTTTAGCATGTTCTGAAGGATAAGAACTACTTTATTACCTCAATGGGGTTGAGAGTTACCATTCTTCAATGTTTCTGCTCATACATTTCAAACCCACTTGTAAGTTATATTAAACCTCTAAATAGTTTAGTTTTATGGTAAAATTATTAAAGAGATTTTATTCACCTCTTTTATTTATATATTTCAAATATATATTTATAGATGGCATCTGGAATTAGTGTGTTAAATTTTGTATGATGAGAACATTTAAAGAATTAAAGCATTTTCTGTGAATACACAGCTATTAATTCTGTAACAGACTATAGATATACGCAAATTTGATAAATTAAATCCAATCACTATTCAGATATTTTATTGCAACTTTGAAAAATTGTTCATAAAATTTAGTGGCATTAGCAAGAAAAATAATTTTTTTTTACTTTGAGGATGATATTGGGTTTGTTTTATACCTTTGCCTATATTTTTAGATGATATTTTAGGCTTTAGCTATCTGATTCTGACCACATTTACATGAGTGCATTGAACTGAAGAAGTTGTATCTGTTATGTCTACTCACCCCAAAAAGAGAGCCCATCAAAGACAAAAGTCCACCAATGTCTAACTTGGTGAACCAATGAGTTTTATTCACGTTACTTACAGGAATAGAGGTGAGGGCTTATTTATAGGACCAGAAATGACTTGAAAACAGCTGCATCACCAATGCCCACCCACCCCAGTGTAGTGACAACTCACAAAGCTGGGGACCTGGAATCACAGCCTAGAGGTGGTTCAGCAGTTCTAAGTTGCTTTTCCTGAGTGATTCAGTTTGTCTAAATTTCCCAGCAGCTCGGCTGATTCTGCTTCCTCCAGTTGTCAGGCTGGTCTGGAGTTTTCCCTGCAGCTTGGCTCCTCTGAGAGCCTTCCTTACACCTTGGCTTGTCTGAGAGTGGCTCTCAGCACCTTGGCTTGTTTACTCTGAAAGGACAAAGCCTAGTGAGAGCTTTCTTGTAAGATGGAATGCTTCAAACTCCGAGAAAACTGTTATAAAGGAAAATAAAAACTATAGCACTTGGCAATGATTGGTGAAGACCATATTAACAAAGAATGCATTTAAAATGACCCTATAATTCTTGGTTGTCTCAACTATAAAAAGTAATTGATACATCAACTTGGTCATTAACAGAGTTACACAGAATGCAAGGATAATAAATATATATGCATATATATGGTGTATATATACACATATATGTTTGTATATACATGCGTATATAATAGCATACTATGGTTAAGGTATATTCGAATTAACCTTGAGCACATAGCACAACAGAAACAACTAAACCTACTTCAACAAGGCTGATGCTGAGAACCAACTCCTGAAAGCTGTCCTTGGATCTTCCTAAGAATGCATATGTCATACATGTATTCCAAGCCCAACACAAATGCAAATGATGGGAACCAGTTCTAAGGTAAATGGTCTGACCCATTTTTGTCACTTTAAGAAAAACTTACTATCCTCCTGACACAGCTATAGATGCCTTCAGTGTTTTCTCATTCCTAGCAAGTTTCTTAGTCTACATTCTTTTTAAAATCACCGATTGTGTATTTCAGCCTCAAGCACATTTTAGGGAGTGTTTAGGGAGGCATCTGCTTCATGAGTGTATGAAATAATTCAATGGAAATCGCTCACCCATCAGTTTTAATTTTACCACAATATCATTTTAAATTTCTTTCCCATTATGTTTTCTACTGTTACAGACACTCTTTGTGAATTTGTTCTGAGTTTCGTTTATTATCCTAAACCTAATGAAAACATTTCATCTGAGTAGAGCTGTCACTAAGATGTCTGTAAGTGTTTTGTTTTAATATAACAGTGGTGAAGAGATACTTAACAGCATATACAATCAAAGGGAAAAGTATCTTCTTTATAATTTAGGATTTGTTTCATATACAACTTGTCACTTTTAAAATCTGATTGATTCATGCATTTTCTTGTTAGGAACTATTTTTTAAACGATTGAATAAAGAAATTGACATATTTGGATATAAGTCTGTGCATGTAGCTGTTGTTCATGTTTGTGTATGTCGTTGTAGGCGCATTTGCATGTATGCTCATATGGAAACCAGAGGTCAACCACATGTGTTGTTGCTTAGGAGCCATTGACCTCTCTCTCTCTCTCTCTCTCTCTCTTTCTCTCTCTCTTTTTTTTTCTTTTGTTGAGACAGAGTCTCTCATTGGACCAAAGGCTTGATGATTCAGGGAAGCTGGCTGTTCATACACACCAGGGATCCACTTACTGCTCTATCTCCTGAACACTTGGAATTGGAGGAATGTGTGACCACACTCTGACTTTTACATCCTGGGAATAAAACAGCAGTCCTTCATGGCAAGCCCTTTATTGACTGATCTATCTTCCCAGCCCCAAGAAATTGTTTGGTTTGGTTGCTTTTATCAAGACAGTTCAATGTGTAGCATTGGCCATCTTGGAACTTGCTCTGAAGAACTTGTTTTTAAATAATAGAAACTTTGGCATTAATGGCACAGCACTAAGGAGGCAGAGGCAGGCAGATCTCTGTGAGTGGTCTACAGAGCTAGTTCCAGGACAGGCTCCAAAGCAGTACAGAAAACCCTGTTTGGTAAAACAAACAAACAACAACAACAACAACAAAAACCAACAAAAAAGAAAGGATAGAAACTTTGAAATGTAGAGCCAAAGTATATCTTTACTTTTCTCTATTTAACTCAATTTTTTCCCTTTAAATTATTTTAGCATCTTGCAGGTAGATTAGGTTTTCTGGAAATTAATCTCGCCTCACATTATTGAAAAAGACAAAGCCTGTTTACAAATACAAACTGCATTAGACTCCAGGGGTGACATTCATTGAACTCACACTGAGGATATCGCTTCCTTTACCTAGTTCTCAGATGCTGGCCTTACCACATCAAACAAACCTATTTACTGCCTTTTGTCCTTATACATCTGACCCTTTGTACACAGGAACTCTCACTTTGACCAGCTTGAGAAAAAATTATTATTCCTTCTAACACTACTTGTCCCTAAGATAAGGTTAAATCCTAATATGTCAATTAAATTTCCCATATTTACTCCAGCTCACAATAACTGCTCATTTCTCCATTTACTTTCATGACAAATAGAAGTAATGTGAGTGTGAGTTAATTTAAATAATATGGAACTGGTTTTCAGGATAAATTAAAACCATTTATAGAGATTATTCTCTCTCTCTCTCTCTCTCTCTCTCTCTCTCTCTCTCTCTCTCTCTCTTTCTCTCTTTCTGGGTGTAGGAAATTTTACTCGTTCTTTATATACTTAGTTACCTATATCACAAAGCTGCCCAATCAGATTCTAAAAACTGAGGAGGTTAATTGATTGCCCAATTGATTAGAACATTCTGTAATGTTTTATTAAGCATGATTGAACTATCTGGTTGGATTCATGTTTTCGAAGCCTTATAGGATATAAGCATTCAACTTACACTGTTTAATCTTTCTTTGTAATCCTGTCAAATATTTTCTAGCAGTTGGAGAGAAAGCCAAAGATTAGATCTAAAATGAAAGTTACTGAGCCATTTGGAATTTCAAAGCCATTGAAAGAGAAAAATCAAAAAGCTGCTGAAATGAGTCTCACAGAAATTTTGAAGCAGCATATGGCTGTGTGTCCTTGTGATGTTTGTTCATGGGATCTGTGACTAAATATATGCATCACAAATGTACATCAAGATGTCACACCAGGGTTTGGATTTGGGGGGTAGATTGGTAGACGATGGACTTATGGTTAAAACACTAATTGTTTCAAACTCAGTTCAGATGCCTAGAACTCATGTTAAAGGACAGGCAGGCATGCAGCCCGGCCTGCAATCTCAAATCTTAAGAGTATGTAGCCAAATCTGGGAGCTCTGAGTTCAATTGGTAGACCCTGTTTCAATATGTAGTGTCTAGGGAGACTAAACTAACATGTCACACAAGTAACACACATACCAGGCATGCGATAATTTGAGGAATATGCAGGATTCTATGTATAATATTTACAAATATCAATGTAGAAATTAATTCATATGGAAATATTGCATATATCACAGTAAATGTATATTTACCATTAACAGTAAGATATATTGGAGATATTTTTTGTAATGTATATGCCTATTCATTCAGTAAACACAGACTGAACACCTGTCATATGATAAAGCAAAGTTAAAATGGAGACAAGCCTTGAAAATTTCCTGAACAAACAAAATTAATTAGATTTTAAAAGAAACTTCAACTGTACTAAAACTTCAAGCAGAAGTAAAATTTCCACTTCTTACCTGCCCTGAAAATTGTTTCCTCAGGTGCATTGTCCTTGACATAGTGACCTTAATTTGTGATTATTTTTTTTAGTCATATATGTTCTTTAACCATTGCTGTGATTCAGGCTTTCTTTCTTTAACACATACCACAGAAAAAAAGTTACTTATTTTTTAAGTATACAGCAGAGAATAAGACAGAAATTAGCACTGAGAATTATAGGCAAGATGTAAAAAAATACATTTATATAGAAATAAAGACAATGATAAAGTGAGGCCCTATCACATAGAGAACATAAAAAGTTATTATTTAAATAATATCGGTTGTCTTCTCTGAAGGCATTTTCTGGAAAAATGAAGTTTAATCTCCAAGAACAAGATGACCATGCAAAGAGATAGCTTTTTTTTTTATTTATTTTCTAAGTATATGATCTTTTCAACTTTCTTAGATAACAACCTGCGTTTTCCTCCCAAATGAAAACTTGTTCTGCAAGGTGTTTCTGTGATATGGACAATAGTTTTTGCTGTATCCGTGTGTATCTACAGAAAACATACTAAAAAGGATGCAAAGCATTATGGCTCATGATTCTTTTCAAACTCTGGTCTCTGTTTCTTCCCTAAATTTTCCAATTCCTGTAGCATGCACCTTATTTTTCTAAAGAGGGTCTAATAATCAACGTATTAGATACAAATGTTATTAAAGGATAATAAAAATAACTGTAGTAAGAGTAGGTAGGTGTATTTAATAATAAAATTGAAGAACTACATTGGCCACTCTTGTATTACTGTAACAGAATACACAAACTTATAATTAAAAAAAATATTGTTTTGACATAGATTTTGAAGGTTTCTTTCCATGACTAAGTGGATCCTATTACTTGCAGTAAAAACAAGTTGTACAATATATAACATATAATTACAGAAGATATAGTGTAATAGTTTGAATAAGAATGGTCCCATAGGCTCAAAGATTTGATTGCTTGGTCAACAAACATCCGAAGTGGCATCATTTGAAAGGATAAGGAGGCATGGCCTTATTTGGGTAAATGTGGCCTTGGTGGAGGAACTGTGTAAGTGGGGGTAGGCTATGAGGATTCAGAAATCCAATCTAGGCCCAGAAGCTCTCTCACTTCTTGTTGCCTGAGGATCTACATATAGAACTCTCAGATACCATGTCTGTCTGCATGCCACCATGCATCACATTGTTAAGATAATGGACTAAACCTCTGGAACTGTAAGCAAGTATCAATTAGATACTTTTCTTTATAAATAGAGTCCCTTTATACTGATAGAACACAGACTAAGACAGAAGTTATACGAGGGTATTGCTATGACAGCAAAGATCATGCTACTAGTTGGTAGAATGTGGACTTTGAAACTTTAGATTAGGAAAAAACGTTGAAGGCTTTAAGTGTTGCTTAGTGGGCCATACTAATAGGAGCATGGAAGGCAGTGGCCCCAAGAGCAATGCAGATCATGCCAGCTCAGCTCAAGAGGTGTAAGAGGAGAAGAATATTAGTAAGTGCCCTAGAGACTGTTATTGTAATACTTTGGTAAATAATGCCCTTGTATATAAAAATATGACTTATGCTAAATTAAAAAGTTTTGGATTAATAGCATTAGCAGAGGATATTTCAAGACAGCCAGGTATATGCTGTGTTGCTTATTAGTGGCTACTCTTATGCACATCTATAATGAAAAAGAGCAGGCTGAACAAGTAAAAGTACAAAATACAAGGATTGGGAAGTAAAGAAGCACCAGGAAGTATAAAGGAATGAAGTCTTGAACTCAAAGAGATATAAAGTTTGAAGAAAAGACCAATATTAAATGGAATAAATGGCATCTCAGGGCAAGACACCACCAAGATAAGCTTCTAACTTGTGAAGAGTTAAAGTAAAGCTTAAGCAATGAAGGAAATGATCTACAGAAAGCTGATGCAGATGTAATTGAACATAAGTGTCATGCTCTACACCCAACAAGCAGCAGAGTTTGAAAGCTTTGGCCAAGTGGTTATGGTTTTAGCATCAAGGGTACACAAAAGGGGTATTGGAAATCTTGTCTCATTAGCTAAGGAAATCTGCTAAAGCCGCACATGTGGCAGGAGTAACCCTGGATGTAGATTCAAAGAGGGCTTTTGAGAAGCTATAAAGGTAAAATCTAAATTGTCTTTGAAACTCCAAGATATTGGAGATGCCAGATTCATGGGCTATCTGCTGAGGAAAACTGCCAACAGGGTATGGGACCAGCCCCAAAAGAAAAGTGCACTGTCATCAACAAAGCTGAAAAGACTTGAAGATTTGAAAAGTACTTTGACATAAAAAATGGAGATGCAAAGTTTAGAGATTGCCCTACTGATTTCGAGCTTTCTTTGGTCCAGTAATTCCTTACTATGCCTTCTCTCTGCCCTTTTGGAATGACAATGTATTTCCTGTGTCATCAAACGTTGGAAATATGTAATCTGCTTTTTTATTTAGATTTTACAGGAATTACAGCTAAAAAATCAATTTAAGGTTCTAAGGAGACTTTGAATTTTAGACTTTTCCAACAGTGTTGAGACTATGAAAAACTAAGGGGACTTTTGAAGTTGTACTAGATGCAGTTTAGCGTTATGGTATATGACTATAAGCCTCTGGAGACTAGAGAGTAGAACGTTATAGTTTGAATAATAATAGGCTCCCTAGGCTCATAGATTTGAATGCTTCGACACTAGGGAATGGGACTACTTGAAAGGATTATCATGTGTGACTTTGCTGGAGAAGATATCACATTGTTGGAGAAAGTATGTCATTGGGGTGGAGCTTTGAAGATTGAGAAGCACAAGCCAAGCTCAGAGAGAGGTCCCCCCCCCACCCCTCATACTTTCCTGATGCCTGTGGTTCAAGATGTAGAACTCTTAACTACCACATCAGCCTGCCAGGTGCTATGCTGTCTGCCATGCAGATAATGAACTAAACTCTGAAACTGTAAGCAAGCCCTAATTAAATGTTTTCTTCTATAAGAATTGCTGTAGCCATGATGTCTCTTCACAGCCATAAAACATTGATGAACATACACAGGCAGAGCCAAAAGCCAAGGCCAAAAGAGGTATGACCTTGAGATCATACAAATGACCAGAGATCCACTAATTCCCACCTCTTAAAATTTAAATCACTTCCAAGTAACACTACTGACTGGGGCCAAGGCTTTCATATAGGATTCTTGGTGAACACTCCAGAACCAAACGAGAGCAATGGAACTGCCTACTGACAGTCTCCCAGGATTTTCCCCAAAACATTAAGATCTCATAAGATGTATCAACGACCACCCAGAGGGAAAGATAAAGTGTGAGGGAAGAGGGTAGGTATGGGTAGGACTACTGGGGCAGCAAGGGTTTTCTATGCCCTAACCAACACCAACAAAGAAGTTGACACTGTGTCTTCTATTTTGTTCAACTGATGGATGTTTAATAAGAATATATTCTTATTGAGTATTGAAAAAATCCATAAGCCAGCATTATCATTAATTCAATATAGCAATCAGCTAATGTATCTACATATTTCAAAATATCAATAAAAATATAAAGTCACTATATTAAAAAGAAATACAGGTGGTGAAAATGATAAGATCTAGATATTCTAACATGACTGCCTTAACCTTCTGAAACAAACCAAAGTAAAACAACTAGTCTTCTTTATATAGATAAGACAGAATAAGAGATGCACTGGACAGGTTTAATGCAGTGTTTGCATATGTGAATGATAACAAGCTTCCCACTGGACACCAGCGTGCTATGTACCATCTGCCTCATGAAGTGATTGTGTTTTCACCACAAGCACTTCAGTTGTTCTGTGGAATCACTGTACCATCCATCTTCTCTGAACATATTTCCCTGTATCATCCTAAGTACAGTCTCCGAGTTTCACTTCACCATTTCCTTTCAAGTTAGAATGAGATAGCATCTTATCACTAATGGTGCTTAAGATTTTTACAACATTATGTGTACCCATTGAATTTTTTCTAAAAGCTTGCAATGCCTTATTCCTACAATACATGGGAGTGACTATACACAAATTTCATGGAAATAAAACTTGTATATGTTGCTTGCTAGAAGAAAAGAGGTCGTCATAGCCACTTCTAGTTGCTTATCTTTTGTACCAAAAAGCGTCCAAAGTTTAGATGGACTCAGTTCCATATCAGTGATTTATCTCCAACCATATTAAAATATGTGCATAAAATAATAACATTTCTGCCCAATGAGACCTAGTCAGGACTTTGAAATAAAACCAGTTTCATATAAGTTGTTGGCTGTGTGTTGGGTTATACAACATTTGGAAGGATGGTGCATAAGATAGGTAAGAAAATGAATTGTTTTTCATTGAAAATTGATTTAATCAAGTATTTTGAACCGATTTATTCTTCAGAAAACATATAAAAAATACATTTTCACCCTGTAACCACAAGCTATAAAAAGTTTATCTGGAAAACAGAATACAGAAATATTATCATGTTTCACATGAGCCCTTAAGAAACATCCTTCCTTTAAATAAATTTTCCTGAGTTGGATTTAATTATGTTTACAGTAGAGAACTTAGGTACAAAAGCATGAATGCAAATTAAATTATTGTCTAGACAAATGCATCATAATATTTTCCCTTACAGCTGTATCCTGCTTTCAATGTTTTCATGAAAAGATTCACTTAAATCAAATTTGTAATAATCAATCACACTATAAATGCACTGAGTGAATTTTTTACTTAAAGTACTGCCCCAGAGTGAATTGCAAAAATAATAATCCTTGGTGACATTGCAATCTTCAACTGCTTTCACTGTTGTATAGATCTGTCTTTACATTTGACAAATCTGCCTTAACACATGTCTTCTCAGAAATGTTGAAACGTCTGTTAACATCATCAAAGGGTTGTTTATCCACCATCCTTACATGTTAGTGTCATTTCTCACAATACATACTAGATAATCAAATTAACAACAGCAAAAGTTTAGTTTGCCATATACTTCAAAGTTCCTAATCTAGGTTCCAAATTTTTTTCTCAGATGTGGTGGATATCACATGACAGGCGTGTATGAAATAGCAAAGTCATCTATCAAGTGGTTAGGGTGCAAGTAGTAGAAATGGGATGGGAGTGAAAAACTACTGTTCTCAAGTATATGTATTTAATGATTGGAAGACTTACAACTAGGCTCCATTCTTTAGATTTTCCATTACTGTCAAATGACATAATCCAGGAACAAAAGCCTTATTCAAGGACAAATCAAACCCAAACTACACTGCTCATTTTGACTGTACAAAGCTCATGAGAAACACAGGTCCAGATGATTGAGTTGGTTCCTAAATCACAGCTGTTAAGAGAACGTTAGAAGGGACATACCGCAAACTTAAGAGTTATATGACTTTGCAAAGAGTTCTAGGAGGCAAGACCTTGCAGTAGGTTGAATATTCACAGGAAGTGTGGATAATTGTTTGATTTTGTTTTTTGACAGGGCTTTTTGTTGTTGTTGTTGTTGTTGTTGTATTTTTATGTGAATAGATGTTTGGTCTGAATGTACCTATTTATCACTTGTTTGCAGTGCCCCAAGAGGGCATAAGAGGGCAATGGACCCGATGGAACTGAGCTACATATGGTTGTTAGCTGCAGTGTGGTTACTAGGAATGGGAAACCTGATCCTCTAGAAGAGCAGCAATTGTTCATAACCATGATTGACTGAGACATTGTTCCTCTCATCTAAATTCCAGAGCTGTGATGGGCAGGGAAGCAACAGGCACTCACACTGGACCGAAAAGAGAAGTGTTTGACAGATGGGAGAGTATTGTATGGTATTGGAGTGGCCTTGCTATTGTCTTGCTTTGCCATGACTACACATGAGGACATGCTGTGAAAATGCTTAAGTCAACTGCGGAAAAATCAAGTCCTGACAGAGACTATAACCAGCAGAAATAATGACAAGTTGCCAAGTTCTTGCTGGGGGGGCGGGGTGGAGACACCAGACACCAGGTCGGGTGCTGAATGTCAGTGACAAATTTTTCCGTCTCTTCTTAAATGTGTGAAATCTACTGTTTAGCATTTGAACAGTTTACAGCAACTAAGTCTGTAAAACATATGAAGAAACATCATCATACCAATTTTTATTTATTCGATTATTTATTTACAAACATGTTCGTATATCTCTTGAGGGTTCAGAACTCATACAGATCTGTCCGTGTCTCCAAACAAAAGCACACTATCTTTTTAAAACATAACAGTAGTGAGTTTGTGTGCTTGGTTATTTGAGCAGGACTCTCAATATGACCTCCCACTGTTTTTATGCATTGATGTAGTACATTTTCATCCATCTTATTCTTAAATGTCTCATTAATTCTTCATTTTGCAAAACATCCTCACTTAACCAATACAGTACCTGGCTTGCATAGATCTCAATTTCTCAAATTGCAAGTTATGAATTACTATTAATCTAATTGAAAATCCCTTTGTCACAAGAAACTTCAATTCACAAATCACCAAAAAATATATATTCTTGTATCTTGTAAAATATAATGTTTGTGACATTTTAAGGAACTTAATTTCCCAATGAGTAATGTCATATTATTTATTTAACATCTGCTAACATTTATTGAGTAGCATACTATATGTTCTGTAGTAAAACCTGATAAAGTCTCTGTATAAATCCCTTTACTCCACTTTTGATGAACAACATTGTACTTCAGAGGTACTGTGTGTGGCTTTAAGTGACAAAAGAAATGCAAAAATAGTCTTATTGAACACAGACAATTTCCTGAACCCATATCCCGAAACACTTAAAATTAGGGATTATATATCTTGGGGAACATGCAAACTCCAATACATCATTTATTTATTTTTTAAAATTTCACTACTATTGTTTTATGGGCTTTTGGATAAAATTTATTTGCCAGGAACTATGATAAAAATAAGAAATGTTTTACTAGTGTAAGTGTTGTCCTTGTATGGGGCCATACTATAATTTTCTGTGTCATTGCAAATATAATATATGTGCTATCAAAGCAAGCATTCTTATTCCTAAATTCCAATATTTTTACATCTCTACATGCCAAAATATATACCACAGACACCATAAACTACTAAGAGTTTAGGAGAAAGTGAAAGTATGTTTGAAAGTCTACATTTTGGCATTTCCTCTGCTGATATTGAGAGAATTTTTGAAGTTTGTATAATTCTGAACTCTCTAGTAAAAATTAACACCCACCATTTCAATACAGAGATAATGTCAGATAATCAGAAAAAAAGAAATATTTGAGATGAAGGACAGGGCTGGTAAATTACTGCCTCCAAAATCAATATAGAAAATAAAATAAGATAAAAGTACAACAGCCAGAACTCTGGAGAATGATCAAGATAACCAGCCCAACAATCTGTAGGAAGTCAAAAGAAGCTGGAATAAATGCAAGAGGCATAGGCAATTTAGTCAATCAAATTACAGCAGAGATTTTTCCTAAATCTAAAGCAAAAATCAGAAATTCACACACAGGAATCATTTTGAACCTCAAGTAGTCATAAATACAGAAGACTCTTTCCATAATACATTATAGTAAAGATGTCAAGTACACAAAGCAATTAAGAGTTAAAGGTGTAAGGACAAAATGCCAATTCACCTATGGAGGTAGAAGTAACAAAATAATATCAGATCTGTCATCAATAACTCTCACAGCCTATAAATAAAAGAAAGTCTGAAGAACAAAGCAAAGACGTGATAAAATCCCATCAGAGAACTATCTGAACAAAAGAAATCTACTATATTTACATCATTGATCAGCAAACACCTAAAACTAATAGAGAAGAAAGTTAAAAAGTAAAAATTAAAAAAAAAAATCTTTCTGCACCCAGCCTGAAGACAACCAACAAAATTTTAGAACTAATAGGCATCTCTCAATAACCACCCTAACACAAGTGGCCTCAATCCTTCACTAAACAGACACAGGTTAGCTGGTTGGCTGGATTAAAAAATACAATAGACTTTTTATTATGTCCAAGAGCATACCTTACTTGAAAGTACATTCAGACTGAGAAACAAAGTATAGACAAAATGTGAAAATGTGAAAACACACTGGGGCAACCTTTTATAATGATGATAAGATATGTCAACACCTGCATCTAATCTTAGATAAGTCATCCAAATTAAAAATCAACAAAGAAATTTCTAAACCTTGTATCACTTTGTAGAGGAGGAATCTTTCATCACATACACATTCCCCTTAATATAATATCTAAGTTGGTGATCTTTATATAATCTATCCCACCTTAATCTTCCTAATATTTTATTTTGTTTGTAAATTAATAAGATAGGCATTGACATGATCCTGTTATAATAATGCATACAACTCTAAAATTTGATCAAAATATTCAAGTAGATTAAATAAATATGTTAAGACACACTTTCCCACCAATCATATCAGAAAACCAAGAAAACTGGAACTCTAGATGTCTCTCCAGAAACAGTAAATTTTGGAGATTTTAATCATTTCTTGTTTAGTTTTAGCGAAGATGTCTTAAAAAATCACTAGGTCCCTGGAGATAATGTTTCTCCATTATTTTCACTTTTAAGACCCTGTGCTGTCTAGATTGATATTGAATTCTCAGTACTTCTGTCATAATCTTGTAAGTACACAAATGGCATCCATGCTCAGCTGTCCTTCGGTAGTTTGTACATTTGGATCTAGGTAGACTTTATCACATAGGGTTTCTAAGTGTGTCACCTGTGTTTGCTGAATGTACCTACCTGTTGCATTTAAAGGGGTGGATTAGCATAACTGTGGTGCCATAAGAAGACCCTTAGAGTTGGAAAATTCATAAAAAAGAAAAATTCAATTTTTCACATTTCTGGAGGCCACATTGTTAAACATGAATATGTGGGCAAATGTGCAAGGCAATAAGTGCTGCAGTCTTTACTTTTAATATCTTGATTTCAAAATTGTCTTCCAGAAAGAAGGCATTCCATGTTCTTACAATGTAAGAGTGAGTACTAATCTACCCACAAGGGTAGAGCTGCTGGGACTGGGTCACTTCTTAATAACCTCATGTCTTAATACTAGCACAGTGGGGAATAAGTTTTCAAATGAGTTTCAAATGAATGGCATAAACATTCAAAGAAGTAGTAGAATTTCATATCTTTCCTTGTCACATGTCCCAAAAGACTAGAGAATTAAAACCCAAACAGAGTAAGAAGAATAGTACAGTTTAGCGCTGTATTCTGGAATAGCACTGAAGGGCATCTCCAAATTAATAGCACTAGTGCCTCCATTTCTCTCACTAAAAATAAATAACAAAATGTTTATCCACAACCTGTGTTCCCAGATTGTTTTACCTTGTTTAACATTTGTAGTGAACTGAATCAGTAATTTCTAAAGCTTGTTACTGAATGGCCTGGAATAACAGCTAATCCTTTGAGTGTGACATAGTTACATTAGTCCATTTATACACTAAATGGTTAAATGGGAGGTACAGTTCCTGTTATTATTAAATGTATTGTAACAGACAGGCAATATTTTATATATCTGTAGCACATGAATGCAGATTGTGCTTAAATGCCATGGAACAGTAGTGTTTCAAATTAGATCATGTTTTATTTCTAACCTACATGGATAGAACTGTAAGATTTAAAATAATACATTAGTTCTCCAGATCTGTTTATTTTTTAGGATTATTTTATACTTATTATTTCTAAAGATTGCCAGCTAGTGGTGAGGATTTCATGCCCACATTTCTCCTCTGGCTTGATCTTGCACATGTCTTATACATACTAGAACAAAAGTACATCTGTGTGCAATCAGACTATTTTGTCTGGAGGAAAACTGTTTCATTAATGTTATCTACCGCCTCTGGCACTTACATTATTTCTTTTCCTCCATGAAGATCTCTTAGGCTTGGTGTGATGGATAGGATGAGTATGTTCTATTTAGGACTATCTTAGATACTTTTATATTGTGGTTATACAGCTTCATAATGAAGACACTTAATATAATAAAGCAGATAATTGGACATTTGGAGTTTAAAGGTTAAGAGTTCAAGGAAGTATGACAACAGGCAGACAAGTGTTAAAGAGCTTACATTTTAATCTACAAATAATAGTCAGAGAGAGACTGAATATAGTAGAAGTCTTTTGAAAACTTAAAGCTTGTTCCCAGTTACATATCTCCTCCAACAAGGCCAAACTTCTTACCTAATCCTTTCCAAACATTTTGACCAACAGTAGACCACATATCCAAACACAACAATCTATGGGTGAACCATTTTTATTCAAACCAACACAAGGACTCAGCACCCACAGTCTTTTATTTTCTACATATTGACTACTGTAAGGTTTTCCTGTGTGTGTGTATTAACTGCCATCTACTGAAAAGAGAAGATCCTATGATGATGGTTGAGACATGCTCTAATTTATGGGTATAGCAACAATTCATTGGGGATCATTTTACTATCATAACTACTTAGTAGAATAATAGTACTTGGTCCTCCCCGAGGTCTTACAACCTAACTAGGCACAGGTTCTTGGCACCAATCTCAGTGCCAAGATATGGGTTCCATATCATGAAAATGGGCATTATTTCCAATGAGAAGGTGGTTGGTTACTTCAACAACATTCATATCACTCAAGCATCATAGAGTATATTTTATCAGGCATGTCATTATTGTAGTTTCTAGTATCCAAATCTGGGCTTGTATTTATTATATGGACCATCACTACTCTGATGACTGAATCAACAAACAGAAAGAAATGAATAAAACACTTTTTTATTTTCACCAAAACAGCAGTTTAGTTATTTACTCAAGAACGTCTGATTCAATAGAAATGTCCACCAATGAACTTTGAGATTTTCAGAGAAAGACTATTTTAATTTAATATTTTAAAAAATTCTTACTTTTTGGCAGAAAAAAATTAATGAGCACACTAATTTTTAACTTCTTTATGATTATCTCATTCATTAGAAAGCCATGTAGATTAATTAAAACACCTTTGATGATCTTACATATGATTCATACATTCATATTGTAAAAGCAATTAAGTGTATCCCACATTACCAATGAGCACAAATAATTTGGTAGGAAAAAGAAAAGTCAAATGGGTAATCCTTCTGTAATAAGACCCACCACCCTCTCATTTAAACACAGAAGAAAAATAAAAGAAGAGAAAGATATCTTTCTCACAAAAACAGAGATGCTACTACTAAGAAATTGATTAAATGGAGGATTTAGAACTGTGAAACAAGATTGAAGAACAATAAAAGAAATATTCAACCAGAAAATTTCCCTGTGTTACTTTTACTGAGGGCAAATAGGAAAAGGCACCACCAGCCAACTGAAGCCTATTGCTTATTTTTATGCATCAACCATGATAAATGCTGAGTAATTCTGTCTTTAGAGTTAACTTTTAAGGCAGTATGTACATGAATTAGTGATATTTTTTAAAGTGCATGAGCAGATGAAGACTTTGGAAAATAAATGATATAAACAAGTAGTTGATACAAGTTCTTATTATTTGAGTGACTAAATAATTGTCATTTATATCATATAGTACATAGACATGAAAGGAGTAGATTTGAAGTTAATCCATGTCCTGCAAACTAAAAATTGTTATGTATCTCTATAAATTATACTTAAGTAAACAAGTAACTATAAGTGCACATTGAAAATAATTTAATCTAAGAAAATATGTATCTTTAGTTGAAATATTTATAAACAAATCAATTCCATCCTTGTTTCTACAGACTTCTTACTTTTCATCCTAAGAATATAGGGATGAGAGAAAGATGGTGTCTTAGTAAGAGCTGCAGGGACTGTCTTAACAATACACAAAAAGAGAAAAGCTATTTGTGCTCTTATCTGACTTCATAAGAGTCAATCGAATCAAGCACAAGATTATAGTCCTTTTTAATACATCAAAATAAAGAGCCACATGGAGAGTATAGTATTTAGAAAGGTGAAGAATGAGGGTAATTAATTTGTCTAAGGTTAGAGAGAGACAGACTCACTTACAGAGTGAGAGAAATATAAAAATACAAAGAGTAGAAGAAGACAGATATAAAGACAGACAAGGAGAGAGATAGAAACAGAGACACAGAGGTTTAAGATCAGCATTAGACTTGAAACCTATTATTAAGACTGGAATGATGTAATGTGGATACCTGGATTTCTCTGTGTTCAGTTATTGGAGTAGATGTTCTCTTGCAGCGTATCATTTTATGTAAGTCATTTGATAAAACATCGGGGTCTACCCCAGTCCTTGAAAAAACTGAAGGTTAGATTGATGATGTTAACAGGCACTTTCCAGATTATTTGGAATACTATCATGCCATGCATTTAGATGAAACTTGAGCAAAAGTATAATCAACAGAACACATAGAATACCTCAGTATGAGAGAAATTACTTAGAATGATATACTTAAGAAGATGTTGTTATTTAGAGTTCTAGAAATGAAATAGTGACAACACTCCATGAAATATCTCTAAGCAATAGAATCAGTTTAGGCTATCTTAAAAAGAGAAGCATACAAATCTACACACACACAAACACACACACACACCCACGGAGGCACAAAGACAGGACTAAATATTTATTCTACGTCACAGATGAGGTCAGATGTCCACAAACATCAACATTTTGCTGAATACAAAAAAACATCTATGGAACAAGACATGGTAGTCTGTCTTCACCCTTACATTCTACATAGTTCTGATATTATTATTTGAACAATCTGGTAAGACACAGATAAAGCACAACCAAATTCGAATTGAAAGGATCAAACTGACATTCTTTGCACATAACATGATTTTACAGACAGAAAAACAAGACAAACAAAAATCTCCACATGAAACCTTGTACAACAAATAACACATTCAAAAAAGAAGTTGTAGAATAACCAAATAAAACTTAATACCATTGCTGGCTGTCAAAGGTGGATTATGTAACACTGAAATCAAAAGAGAATCCTACTTACAAAAGGCACAAATAAAAACACCCAAGCTATCCTTCTTTACAATGGTTAACTAAAAAAAAAATTTAAAACCACAAATGCAAAAAATACCCACAGTGGAAAAAAAAAAACCAGAAATCAAAGAATGCAAAGATATCTCATGTTCATGGGTGATATAAAAGAGTGATATAATTAAAAGAGTGAAATAATATAAGGTCTTTATGTGTGTACTAATATCTAATGCAATTATCTGTAAAAACATCAATAAAATACTCTATACAGTCTGGTAATAAAATTCTTAAATTTATATGGAACTGCACAAACACACACACACGAGAGAGAGAGAGAGAGAGAGAGAGAGAGAGAGAGAGAGAGAAGAAGAAGAAGAAGAAGAAGAAGAAGAAGAAGAAGAAGAAGAAGAATAGAGCTCAAAATGAACAAAGCTGAAAGCATTTTATCACTTGGCTTCAAAGCATATCATAATGCTTTTATAGCCTAAACATCATTGTACATACATTTTTTAAATGGATGCAAACTAATGAAATGGAATAGAGATTCCAAAGGCAAGCTTCTTCATTGACAGCCAAACTGTTTTGACAATTTCAACACATGATAGTGGAAAACTGAATGTGTCCATGCTGAAATGTAAAAGTAGGTGGTAATATCACATGAGCTACAAAATTGCTTAAATATATTAACACTTGAACGTAAAACGAGGAACTAAGCTATTATAAGAGAACACAAGGTCACTTTTAGTAGTTTTTTTTTCTTTCTTTCTTTTAACAAGACCCTAGAGCCAGTCATTGGTGGAACACAACTTTAATCCCAGCACTTGGGAGGCATAGGCAAGTGGATCTCTGTGAGTTCCAGACCAGCGTAGTCTACAAGAGCTACTTCCAGGACAGCCTCAAAAGCCACAGAGAAACCCATTCTCAAATAACAAAACAAAGCAAAACAAAACAAAACAACAACAACAACAAAGACACCTAAAGGCATACCAATAAGTAAAAATGGACATAACAAATTTTATTGCACTAAATAGAGTTTACACATCAAAAGCAACAGAGTTGAGCAAACACCATAGTAAGGTAGAAAATCCGGAACAAATGGTAGAATTGAAAAGAAGTTATGTTTAGACTTTAAAGTAATTCTAAAAGCTTAATAGAAATAAGAAGCCAATAGAAAGCAAATCAGAAACAAAATTGTTTATCAATTGAACACAATAAGACTGCCTTGTATCAAAAAATATAAATTACCCTGTGCTGGTAAACACTTTGGGAAACATAAGAAAGGGCAAAAAGTCGGTGACTATGATCAAGGTACCTTGTATATAGGTATAAAAATATGGTATAAATGAAATCAATTATTCTTTTCTTTCTTTTTTTTTTGAGACAGGGTTTCTCTGTATTGCCTGGAACTAGCCCTGTAGACCAATTATATTAACAATGAATAAAATAGGACCCATTATAGAATAGCATTTAAACTATATCTTATTATAGCCAGATAGAAAGCAATATGTAGTGATGTGGATAAGGTTCTTGTTCACTGCAAAGGCTTGTCATTCATATTGATTTAATAAAATGCTTATTGGCCAATAGACAGGCCAGAGGTATAAGACAGGCTACCAAACTAGGAGACTTCTGGCAAGAGAAAAGGCAAAGATGCAGTTGCTAGCCAGACACAGAGGAAGCAAGATGAGAATGCCATGCTGATAAAAGATACCAAGACACTTGGTCAAACATAGATAAGAATTAAGAGTTAACAAATGTTTGTTAAATCTACGTGTAACCATTATTTTTATATTAACTGGCCTAGAGATTAGAGTTTCAAGAATCCTTTGTGTGTCTTAAGCCACAAATTCAAAATTAAATAAAAACTAATAAATAGTATGTATAACTGATTAAAAAAAAGAATTATGAGTTAATTTAGGTTGCAATAGTTGGTTACTAATAGGAGTGAGTGACAACCCAAACAATTTATAATTAATATAAGCCTCTGTGTGTTTGTTTATTTGGGACTGAACAGCTATAAGACAGGACAGGACAGAAACCTCCATCTAAAATGTAGTTTTCTCAGTTTAAAATAATGGACCCAATAATCCTTTCTGGGTATTCTAACTAAAGAAAGCCAGAATGCCAAACAAACATCTGCATTCCCATAAGCATTGCAACACTGTTCATAGCACACAAACAGAAACAACTTTACTGTCTATCCAAGGGCAATGGATTAAGTTTAGACTGGACTAAAGGATAAAATACTATCTCAAAACCCTAAAAAAATGTATATTTGGGGAAATGGTTCAAGGATTAAAGATCTTGCTTCACATGAATAAAGGTTAGAGTTGGAGGCCCAGAATCTCAAAAAAAAAAAAAAAAAAAAAAAAAGACTTAAGAAAAGATGTGGCCCACCTATTTTCTCTTGTGTGAGATAGAGATAAGAAATCCTCAGAGCAATCCAGCTGGCCAGACTAGCCAGCTCTGGAAGAAACTCTACCGTGACACAAAAAATAAAAACTCAGAGACATACATTGAGGCTTAACCTGGTGGTCAGATAAACAAAGCAGCCAGACACTAGGGCTTACCTCTAACTCATGCTGAATGGACTGTCTTGTCCTCGGCATGTCTGGAGACTAATTCCAAAATGAGACTCTGCTTTTTTCTTTTACACCTCTCAAATCCTGAGATTAAAGGTGTGGAATTACAAGTGCTGAGATCTATTTTGTGTGTCCTGTTTCTCTTTTAGACTGGATCAATTCTGTGTACCTCAGTATGGCTTAACAGGGATCCATTTGAACTAACAGAGATCCATTTGCATATCTTCCTGAGTCCTGGAGTTAAAGGTGTGTACACCATTGTCCAGCTTCTATAGCTAATTAGTATGTCTGGCCTGCATTCTGATATTTCAGGCAATCTTTTATAAATCATAAATAATATATCAACACACACTGCCTCTAATATAACATGGGGACTGACTGACCAAAGAACATATGAACAGACATATTCATATGCATACCACACATACAGGAATCCATACATGCACACACACACCACATGCACACACATGCATATACACAGGCCACAGATGTTTACAAAATTCCAATATCATGACATGTATAAGAAGAGAGTAATATTTAGCCATTTAAGAGTAATGAAATTCTGCCAATTGCTACAACATGGGTCTACATTAAGTATATGAAATTTAGCATACTAAACTAATAATCCATGGTCTCCCAAATGCAGCATCTGGAGCTAAAGAGATGATATCTCAGCAGTTAATAGAATTTGTTGCTTTTTCAGAGGACGCAAGGGGTTTGTTCCATATCAGTCAGCTCCCAACTACCTGTAGCTCTAACTACAGAGGATCCAGTGCCCTCTTCTGGCCTCCCTGGATACCTAGATTCACACTCACATAGACACCAACACTTACACAGAGACACAGACACAGACAGACACAGATGCTGACACAGAGGCTGACACAGACACACACAGACACAGACACATATGACACAGACACACACAGACAATCATAGACACAAACAGAGATACAAGCACTGACACTGACACAATAGTGACACAGACAGTGTCAGAGACACAGTCACACAGACCTGATACACATGCATAATTAAAAATATGAATCAACTTTTAATGTACAACTTTAAAAAATCAGTTTTCTAGAACTTGAAAATAAAATGATGGATATTAAAGACACGGGAAGAGCTGGTTGGAGAATGATTGTGGTAGATGGTTAAGCAGTGGGTAGTTAATTACAGTTTCATAGATAGAGGCCTGGTACACAATCACTGAGTAAGATGACTGTAGTTAATAATGCACTCAATATTTTCAAAGGCTGGAAGACTCTAGAGAAATGTCCAGATACCTACAAGAATGACCTCAACTAACGATTGGAGCAACAATGGAGGCTACCTTAAATGCCCTTCCATGATAATAGATTGATAACTAACTTGTATGCCATCATAGAGCCCTCATCTAGTAGCTGATGGAAGCAATAGCAGAGACCCACAACTAAACACTGAGTTGAACTCCTGAAATCCAGTTTCAGACAGGGAGGGAGTGATAAGCAAAGGGGTCAAGACTAGGCTCCAGAAACCCACAGAGACAGCTGACCTGAACAAGGAGTAGCCAATGGACTCCCAGACTGATAGCTGGAAAACCAGCATTGGAAAGACTTAGATTCCCTGAACATGGGTCTCAGCTAGAAGACTGGGCAGTCTAAGGGACCTCTGACAGTGGAACCAGGATGTATCCCTGGTGCACAAAAGGACTTTGGGAGCACATTCCTCATGGAGGGATACTCCCTTGGCCTAGAGGTAGGAGGGAGGGCCTAGGCACTACTCCAAATGATTTGACAGATTTTGATGATCCCTCTTGGAAGGCCTCACCCTCCCCGTGGATGGGTGGGGATTGATATGTAAGAATATTAAAATATATTTAAGTGAAAATGACATTTAAAAACAAGGATTTTTAAAGCTTTTACCACAAAGTAATGACAAATGTTTGAGGTAATAAATATGTCTAACATGGTTTAAGCATTATGCAATTACTATAAGACCTACAGCAGTATATGGTACCTGACAAATAGAATAATTTCTATTTTGTGTACTAATTAAAACAAATGAAAAAATAAGCACATATTGTTAATTGCCCTGTAAAATTATTCATTAAAACAACTTAGTTTAATAATAACTCATTAATTTTTATAGATTTACTATTGATTTTCTTTGATTACTGTACATAATTGAGCAAAAAACTGTAATTTTTCACTTATATAACAAAGAAATTATTCTGTGATATTTACACAAAAAGTATTTCCTAAAAGTATATTTAATTCCCTTGATACAACAAAAACATTTCTGGAAAATAAATGCCACAAAGCTTTTTTTTTTTACTTATATTAATTACATAATTACATAATAATAATTATCTAATATATGTATTCAACAACTATTTGACTATATGTGATATTCAAAGGGTGATCTGTAGCTTATGTATAAATTATTAAAATTACCTATATACCACCTAATTGAGGATTTGCTATATAAATGTAAACAATATGAAGGTGGTACTATTTATTATAGTACCCCTGTAATGTTTTTAAGAATTTATTTTAAATTTAAGTATGTATATTATGGATATGTGTGTTATGTGTATGGATATGCTTGTTTGTACATATGGGTGTAGTTTTCATGAAAAATTAGGAAGCATCTGAACCCCTTGCGCTGGAGTGGTAGGCCACTTTGAGCTATCCTACTAGGTGCTGGGAATTGAACTTGAGTCTTCTGCACTGATAGCCCACGCACTTAACAGCTGAGTTATTTCTTCAGCCTACCTTTTTAATTTTTAAGGCAATGTTATTTCAAAGGATACTTACCTCAAATAAGAAAGTAAGAAACTAATTATCACAAAAAGAAAATCACTCCTCATTTGTAAAACAGGAAAATTTAGAATGAAAAGTATCAAAATTGTTATACTTTTAACTTTGCATTTTCATTTCTGAAGGGAGAGAAGGGGAAGGTGACAGGGAAAGAAGACCTTGGACATAGGAAGGAAAGTAGAAAAATGTGGCAACAATATCTTCATTTAGGAAAATACTCAGTCCTTTTTTTCACCAGGTATTATCCTCACCAGGAGGCTGAGCATGGACTTTTAAGATTTACTATAACTCTTAATATTAAAACATAGCTAGATCATCAAGAAAATGAAATAATTTTATTATTGTCTAGGATAAAATAAGAATTATTTTAGTGACATGTGTGTTACTTTAAAGAAACTATTGAGTAGGTGATAGCTTATTTAACATGGGAAAAAATGAAGCTATTAGCTTATTTAACATAGGAAAATTTGAAGCTAAAGTTTTAATAAAAAAAGAACCTGCAATAAATCTTTCCTTTAGGATATGGTGTGAGAGAGCTAGAGGTCATTATGTTAAATGAAATAAGCCAAGCACAGACAGACAATAGCTACATGCCATCACTCATATGTAGAATCTAAAAACAAAAACAAAAAAGGCTGTCATAAAATTTGAAAAAAAGGACTAGAAGAATATTAGATACCTGTGCCTAGAACAGAAGAGTGAATGGGGGGAATTAGAGAATGTATATATTTGTGTTTGTCATGGAAAGTTTCAGGTCCCCTGAAACTGGAGTTACAGACAGTTGTAAACTACCACATGGGTGCTGGAAGTTGAACCCAAGTCCTCTGGGAAAGCAGTCAGTGCTCTTAATAGCTTAGCTATCTCTCCAGATCCCTTATTAATTTATTTAATGAGGAATAGAACCCTCTGGCTCTACTGCATGATAGTGAATAACAGTATATATAAAGGGGTTTGAGTAATTTAATCATAAGGCTATAAAAATATTTGAGAAGATAAATATATTTACAATGATTTAAACATTACATGATTACACATATATAAAACCCGTAATTACACAGAATTTTTATTTGTCCTTTAAAAGATCCTCAGAATAATTGGAAAATGTGTCAGAAAGTGACTAATAGCTGTTTAACTATTATCTTAAGTTAATTCTCAAGACAAGACACAGATAAACAAGAAAATCTCTGCAGTGCATATTTCTACTCAACAAAGGAATGAAAGTCTGTCAGTGAAATACTGCTACAAGGTAAGCATACTGTTTCCAACTCCCTGTCACCAGTGCAGTTAAAAAAACTCTTACCAGGGATTTATAGAAAGAATTCAACAGCTAGATGGATACTGGCTCAAAAGATCTTTCTTCCCTACACAAATTTTAGGTGAAAAAGTATACTTAAAAACTGATTTCCCACAACTTACCATGGGCAAAGAAAACAAAGGTCATTTGAATGCATAAAGCTCCAGAAGCCAGAGACTTCAACCTTCATAGCAGTAGGGTGAAAAACTGCATCTGGTTTTGCCTGACTACATTGCAGATGTAATGTCAGCTAGAAAAGTTGGTAGAATCAGTACAACTGTTGGCCCTTTAGCGCAAAACTCACATGATGGTTTTTTTCACACTTAAAAGATAGCAAATTATCATATTAATTCTAAACTAAATAAATTCAGCAGATTTTATTTACATACTGATATATTTACAAACATTTAATATATATATGTAATTTTTCAGAAAGAGGCCATGTTTTATTTTTTTATTTTACATGTCCATCCCAGTTCCCTCTCCCTGCCTCCCTCCTTCCCTCTCTCTTACCCTCTTTCCCCCCTTCACATACACCCTACCACCCTCCCCCCTCCCATTCTCCCCCCCACTCCTAATGTAGGGCTATGCCATCCACGTGGGGTCATGTAAATCTGACAAGTCATTTGAAATAGGGATTAGGACTTCACTCCTATCTCTAGGTTAAGGGAGTATCTCTCCATGGGAGATGTGACTGAAAGGTCCTTTTGTGCACCAGTAATACATCCTGATTCCACTGTCTGAGGTCCCTTAGACTGCTCAGGCTTACTAGCTGAGACCCATATTCAGGGGGTCTGAGTCCCATGCTGCATTCCCAGCTATCAGTCTGGGAGGCCCATTAACTTCTCCTTGTTCAGGTCAGCTGTCTCTATGTGTTTCTGCAACCTGGTCTTGTCCTCTCTCTCTTTATCTTTATTCTAGTTCAACTCAGTGTTTAGTTATGGGTGTTTGCTTCTGTTTCCAATGGGTTCTAGACGAGGGCTCCACAATGGTGGATAAGTTAGTTGTTGATCTCATTATCAGGGAAGGGCATTTACGGTAACCTCTCCACGGTTGCCCAAATTGTTAGTTGGAGTCTGTCTTGTAGGTCTCTAGACCTTTCTTTAGGTTCAGTTTTCTCTTCAAACCAATAATGACTCCCTCTTATGATCTCTCTCTCTCTCTCTCTCTCTCTCTCTCTCTCTCTCTCTCTCACTCTCACTCTCTCTCCCTCTCTCCTGTCTTCTATTCCTACCCTGACTCAATCTAACTAGTTGCTTTCCTCTCCTCCCTTCTCTTTCTCCTAGTTCTCTCTCCATTCACTGCCCCCCCACTTCCCATGTGCTCTGGGGGACTTGTCCCTTCCCCCTTCTGTGAGAGACCTTATATGAATCTCTTAGTATACACCTGCTATCCTAGTTCTTCTGGCGGTGTGAATTATAGGCTGGTGATCCTTTGCTCTCGACTAAAATCCATGTATGAGAGAGTACATACAGTGTTCCCCTTTTTTGTGACTGGATTACCTCATTCAGGATGGTTTCTTCAAGTTCCATCCACTTGCCTGCGAATTTCAAGATTCCATTGTTTTTCCATAGAGTAGTATTCCATTGTGTAGATATGCCACATCTTCTTTATCCATTCTTCAGTTGAGAGACATCTAGATTGCTTCCAAGTTCTTGCTATTACAAATAATGCTGCTATGAACACAGTTGAGCACATGTCTTTGTTGCATGGGTATGGATCATTTGTGTGTATACCTAAGAGGGGGATTGCCGGGTCTTATGGTAAACTAATTCCCATTTTCATGAGGAACCACCATACTGATCTCCAAAATGGCTGCAACCCTTTGTAGTAATGATTTCTTGCATTAGTTTTCCCTGAATATATGTTTTGTGGTACATATTCCTATGATTGATGACCACTAAATCCTGTACATGTTTTAATTAGTAATTACTACAGAGTTATCTGTGCTTATGGTTATAAATAAAAATGACATAAGGTGCTTATCATTCTCTACTCACCTATTGCTGGTATATTCCTCTCTGATTTCCCTCTCCAGTTTTCCCCCTCTGATCTGGACTTTGTAGTCATGTAAACTGGACTGCTTCATCTCTTTCAATTTCTGTATGCTCACACCATCTGGGAAGTTGTCTCAAGCTTTTTTTAACAGAATTTCTATTTAGAGAATTTCTTATCTCTCTGCTTTTGTTGTCTTCCTGTTGTATTCAACTAGCTGTTTTCAATATGCTGTGAATAGAGTTTGTCATTTAGTAGCGGGGTAGCTTTCTTATATGACATTGCATCATTCACAGGAACAGAATCCCAAATGTGTCTAACTTGTGACACATGTTGTGAATGTTAAAAAAGGGACCAAAACTGAACAATCATACTTTATAGTGGAAATACATTTATAAAAAATTCATGCTAAATATGATAGAGAAATATTACCTTGAATTTAAGTGATGAACAAAAAATATATTATGTTCTGTGTTTATAGACAGCACAAAAATTCTCCTAAGATTAGGTGATATAAAATGTTTCTCATGGTGTCCTCTATAATCCTGGCTTCTACAGTGTTTCCTGTTCCTAGCTTTTGGTTGTGGGTCTCTACATTGGCTCCCATGACCAACTAGAAGGACTCACAGGTACTCACAGAAACTAAGTGACAAACATCAACCGTTTATGAGTCTGAGTTACGTCCTTCTCATATGCTTTGTGTTTGTGTAGCTTGGAGGTCTTTTGCAATTTCCCACAATGCAAGTAAGGGGTGTGTCTCTGACACTTGTCTCCTCTTGGCATCTTTTCTGTCCTACATGGTTGCCAGGTCCAGTTGTGATAAGTCCTATGCTATCTTGTTAGACCATTTTGGGTGAATATCCCTGGGATTCTTGCTTGGGGGGGGCAGAGAAGGAGTTGATATGGGGCAGAGGGACTGGGAGGAGTGGATGGACTGGAAACTGAGGTCCATAAGTAATGTACTAGGGAACAATAAATGTTACAAAACAAATAATAAACCTACATAAAAATTTAAGGTACTGAGAAACTGTAAAAAATGTTTCTGTATAATATAAAAGGCCTGTTAGAGAAAAATTAAAAGAGAGAACTAGGAGCCAATGAAAATGTTATGCAAAAAAATCCATTTACTCATTCAATATATTGAAATTAAAATTAAAGCTGGAAATTTGGTTCAGTGGTAGATCTCCATCCCTTCTTCCCTCTTCCAAAAGGAGAAAAATATATCATATACATGCATCCACACTTTTACAGTCAAATACACAGAAAAATTCAGTTCATTTTATTTAGAAACTATCTTATTTTACATATCAATTCCCCCATCCCTCTCTCATCCTCCTATGCCCTCACAGACACTTCAGCCCACTTCCGACAAACACCCTAAGGCTAGTAAGGCCTTCTACGGGAGATTATCAAAGTCTGTCACATATTTGGGGGTTAGAGCCTTCATCCAAAAGCTGATGGAAGCAGAAGTAGGTACCCACAACTAAACACTAAGCCATACTCCTGGAGTCTAGTTGTAGAGATGGAAAAGGGAGGTGGAAAGAAGTCAAGACCAGGTTGGAGAAACCCACAGAAACAGCTGACCTGACCTAATGAGAGCACAGGGACCCTAGTCATAAATCTGGGGAACCAGCATTGGACCAAACCAAGCTCTCTGAATATGGATGCCAGTTAGATGGCTTGGGCAGTCCATGAGACCTCTAACAGTAGAACCAGTATTTATCCCTAGTGCACAAATGGACTTTGGGGCCCATTCCTTACAGAGAGATACTATTTCAGCCTAGCTCTTCATTCTTTAAGCATTTTGAATAACATTCCAATATTGGGAAACTTACAAACATGAATTCTTGTATAGTAGATGTTTATACTTGTATGACTAATTAAAATTAGTGCTCCTGAAGCAGTACTAAAAATAAAAAGGAAATGTACATACATTGAGAAATTTGTGATAATAAAAATTTAAAATGAAAAAAAATTATCCCAATTTCTATGAAATTTTTAAAAAAATATTCTATATGATTGGGTATAATTATATATATACCATGTTACAAAACTTAAGTTTGATTATAGAGTGCCATTGTTATTTCTTTGCTGTATCTTGTTCTTTTTTTAATTGTTTAATTTAGAAACAATTTTATTTTTACATATTAATCTCAGTTCTCTGTCTCTCCCATCCTCCCATGCCCTCCACTAGTCCCCCCATCCCACCCCCATCCACTCTCTAGGGAGGGTGAGGCTTTCCATAGAGGATCATCAAAGTCTGTCAAATCATTTAGGGGAGGGCCTAGGCTCTCCACCATGTATCTGGGATGAGAGAGTATCCCTCCACGGAGAATGGGCTCCCAATGTCCATTTATGCACTAGGAATAACACTGGTTCCACTGTCAGAGGTGTCATAGACTGCCCAGACCCCCTTCTTATTTTTGTTCTTTTGCTATTTTTCAAGATCCAAGACACTGCAAAAATGAGTAGTCAATAAAAATTAAGACACTGTGTTAACAGATTGAAAGTACACATTATTTAACTCTGCAAAATTGAGAAAAACTTACAATACACAGTAAAGTTTAAAATTGTAATCAAAGTATAAGCAGTAAAAAATGAAGTCTAAAACATAAAATCTTGTGCTTTAGAGTAACTAAGGAAGACATAGAAATTCAGCATAGCAGCACTTGCTTCAGACTATCTGCTTATACGCTCAAAGTTAATGCAGGTCTTAGACTGTAATATATTCTTAATGGGACAGTACTTATTTCCCTTAGCTTTCCTTATGCACAGTGGATTGTATTTGCAATAAGCATATTTGGAGGAATAACATGCTTTGTCTCACTAGTTTTTTTTATAAAGTTGTCAGACTAGGGCATGGAAAGTCTAGAACCTACAACAAGAAATAGAGAATGGGAGCTTTAGGCTTTCTCAGCAAGTTAAATAGAGTTCCTGGACTTGAAATATTCCACAGACTTGTAAGAAATTAGAGGAAGATTTCTCTCGAGACATTGGGAGGTAAAGATGCAGCACAAAGAGAAAAAATACATGCAGGTCTAAAAAGCCATGCCACACCAATATCAGTATTTCAAAACAGCTGGAAGTACTAAGATTGCACTAAAGACAAAAATAATTAATACTGCGATTTTGCCTTAAAAGTACTACTGTGTTAATAAATCACACAACCAGAAAACAAACTTCTATCAAATCAAGAGAAAGATTTAATCTCTTTATGTGAGAATGTTATTACTATATACAGCAAAGGAAACTGGCCACAGAAACTCCTGTTCCCTAAGAATAGTACCCCCAATTAATTCTAAAACTGAAAGAAAACTAGTTTGAGTCACCATATTTTCCCACTACAGAAGTCCTTACTTTATAACCAAAGAGCCATTTTGTAATGTCAGTTTATCTGATATCCAAAAAATAAATCCCAAATCTCATTTTTGGCAAGATAATTTGGTTGTGGAAGAAACACCAACTCTTCTCATGTGCTAATGACTTCTTTAATTAGAAGTACCAAAAATCACTTTGAGCTAGCTGGTAGAGACATGTTGTGAAGTTATTCTTAAATTTATGCTAGGATACATATACCAAAGATGGAAACAAGTAAACCCAAAATGTACAGAATAAGAAACAAAAAAACATTTATGCCTTCTTTTTATCTACATATTCTGGCTCATTCCCCTTTCTAATAAAACAAGAAGAGCTGGATTACAGGAGATTTGGAAAGATAGGATGATATGCCAGCTTCCCATGGGGCATCATCTGAACTCAAACTAACTAGAGAAATCCCTCCCAAAAGGCAAGGCCCCTTGTTAAGTGTGTTCCAATGAGACATCTTGCTATTTCTTCAAAATTTATATGTTGAAATATTAGCCCTGATAATAGCCATACTAAAAGGCCTGTTCTTTAGGAAAATGACATGATAAGGAACAACCCATAGGAACGTGACTGGTTCCTTTATTAGTGACTACAGAGAACTGTTCTCCTCTTCTTCCATGTGAAGTCACAGAGGAAAGACACTGACTACACATAAGGAAACTAGTATGCTAACTGCACATAAAATCAACTGATGGTTTGGTCTTGGGCTTTATCAGTCTTTGAAGCTATGAAGAATACATTTATGTTCATTATGAGCTAATTTCTTTCTGGTCTGATGTTTTGTTATTGTAGCAGACACAAATGTAAACAAACCACTTTCAAGTTTCTGTTTTAAAGTTTGATGTTAAATAAGCTTCTACTTATTTCTGTATTCCTTATGTATCCCATTATCTTTTCTTCAAGACTGTCTAGTTAAAATTGAGTCATATTTCTATATACTTACTCCACTTTTAAGATGGCATACATTCTAGGGATTCTGGTGTTTATGGAAACAAGTTAATGCCAGAAAGTAACACAAAACCGTCAGTGTCAGAATGCATGAAAAATTAAATCGGAGGCAGTGTGCATATAGGCAGCTATCAACAACTCTTTGTTAATAGTAACCCAGATAAAACCAAGCCTCATTCTTTGTAACAGACTTTAGACTTTATGTTCACCAACATATAATTTTGTTGAAGAGACAAGGTTTCATTTTATACACAAGGCATGTTTCTAACAATGAAAAGAGTGACTTATATACTTTGTGAGTAAATTTACCATTCTACTAGAGTGAAACTATGAGTAGGGGATATCTTTACTGAAGCTTGATTTTCACAAATTGATATCATTTACTTCTACTCTCATCCATCATCAGGGTACTTCAAGCAACAGCCCTAGTCTATTGTGACCAATATCTCTATACAAAGAGAAATCTGGACACAGAGACAATTGATTTTTCTTTTAAACCATGTCTCACTGGATCCTTCACTTGTGAGAGCTGTTTCTACTAGTTTCTCTGTCATTAAAGAGAAACCACATAATTATTCCCTTTTGACTTTGATTTTATGACCAAATTAATGTGATACAAACTTCTACCGAGTTCCTAACATAAGCCAGTCATTGCTTCTCTATTTGACAAGTTGTCACATAAGTTAGATTTCTCACATACAACTTTCCAGGGAAAGTTGTCCAAAAAGTACAGCATAGAGAGAAGGCAACAGGAATGTCCCTACAGATTATTGCATCTGAGGCTAAGGAGGCATTTAATTTGAACCGAAAGTACACATTGGTTAAATTCTCTGACAGTTTTCAACAAGCACATATTGTAGTGATTAGAACAAGGTAGTAAAAGAAATGCAGGAAGCTGTCTGAGTTCAGAGGCTGGATGTCCTCATTACAGAATAAGAGAGTTGACATGCATGGGTGTCTTGATGATTCATGACAGAGTAACTGTCAAAACTCTGTTACCATTCACTTGTATAGTGAATAGGGATAGTCACAATGTCTGCCTTCAGATTAATCCATTGGCTAACTCTGGAGATCATACAACAAGCATGAAATATTTTAAAAAATCTATGTCTCATATTAATTTCAATAGGGAATACTAGGTATATCAAAGACAATCCAGGGCAGGCCCCAAGTTGTTTTTCTTTAAGTTAGAAACAATCTCATTTTACAATTTCCTCTCTCTCCCATCCCCCGCTACTCCCCCCATTCCATCCCCATCCATTCCCCAGAGAGGGTGAGCCCTTTCATGGGGGGGTCATCAAAGTCTGTCATATCATTTGGGGGAAGGTGCAGGCCCTCCCCAGTGTATCTAGGCTGACAGAGTATCCCTTCATGAGGAATGGGCTCCCAAAGTCCATTTGTGCTCTAGGGACAAATATTGGTTCCACTTCCAGTGGTCCCATAGACTGCCCAGGGCTTCTAACTGGCACCCATATTCAGAGAGCTTGATTTAGGCCAATGCTGGCCTGGGGTCCATGTGCTCCCCAGATCAGCTGTTTTTGTGGGTTTCTCCAGCATGGTCTTAACCCCTTTATTCATTATTCCTCCCACTCTACAACTGGATTCCAGGAGTTCAGCTTAATGCTTAGCTGTGGATGTTGGCTTCTACTTCCATCAGCTCTAGGGTGACAGTTAGGCAATCATCACTCTCATTATTGGGGATGGGCATTTAAGATAGTATCTCCCCTATTGCTTAGATTCTTAGCTGGGATCATCCTTGTGGATCTCTGGACATATGCTTTTTAGTGGCTTTTTTTTTAAGTGAGGGGAAAGCACAAAGTTGGATGAGTAAGAAATAGGGTAGGAGTATGAGGGAAGTTAGGGGCCAGCAACGAAAATGACTAACATATACTGTATGAAATCCTCAAACAACAAACTTTAAAATATAAGATAAAATAAAACAAGTACATTTTACCAGTTATATATAGCTTTACAAAAGTTCAATGTTTGTTTAGTCATTTGCTTACAAATTGCCCCTCAAATATGAAGTTAAACACACACAAATCAGCTAATTCATCTCAAATTTGTGTCTCAGGTTCTCTGATACCATCCTTCCAAAGACTCCCAAGGAAATCAATGTTAAAAAAGTAATCAGACTTTTTGTTACATTTAAGCTAACTCTCTATAATTTTTTTGTAAATGTCTACTCAAGAAAATAATTTTTATTTTGCTTCAGCACTTTATGATCTAAATTGTGAATTACTAAAGTATTGTGGAGAATTTATTATTTTATATAAAGAAAAATGGCTACAGCTGGTACTAAATAGGACATGTATTTAAGTTCCTGAGCATTTATCATAATTCTCCTTTGTAAGTCGCACTTGATTTTGGTCAATATCTGCCTCACATATCCTTTTAAATTTCCATCAATGCAAATTACTGGAAACCTGGGTTACCATGGCAATGATTGGTAGCCTCCATTGTTTCCCTTTTCAGTTTTTTCAGCAGTGTTAGTTTAGTAGTGAGTGCTAACTGGTAGGGGAGTTGAGACCAACATACCTTTGCAGCACTTTAGGCTGAAAATCATGGATTGGAACCATTCAGAAGGAAAGGGCTGTTTCCATGGCAACAGGCACAGCTCCTATTGTTTTAGTTTGTCACTCAACACAGCAATGTTTGCCTTGGGAGGCTGGGCTGAGAATTTTGAGCAACATTTTGTTGTGGATTTAAGAGATTGGATGGTAGCACTGCTGCTATGGTTACCAGGGTTTTTGTCTTAGGGGAAATTCAAAGATAAAGTAATCCTTCTAACGCCAAAAATAAACTGTAAATAACTAGCCATGCAAGGCAAGGAAAAGGAAAAAAGCTGTTGTCACTAACTCATTTCCAGGACAATGCTAACAAAGTTTGCCTTTGCATATGTGTGTGGTTGTCTTGACGATGGAGCCTATGAAATTGGAGGTAAAAGGAGAGAGCAGCTGAAAAAAAAAAACTAAAAGAAATAGTAAGAAAATAGAAATGAGAAGATATTTAGGTGAAATGAGCCTCATGCTGAAAGAAGAAACTTGTGGTTTGAATGATGAAATTTGAAAGCAGGATGGAGTTGAACACAGGCTGGGGCAGGGAGAAGAAAAGGGGATAGGAAAAGATGGTGAGAGGGTGCTAAGTATGTGTTCTGTGCTTCTACAGAGAGAATGATTGCAGGGGAAGGAGGAGCACTAGACTGTACATTTCTCAAAACTACAAAAAGGGCTATTGAATATTTTGTTACTAGGTAATAAGAATATCAAGAGCTACATGTTTAGCTTGATTTAACCATTATAAATATGGTCAAATTAAAACAGATAACAGATAACCTATGAATATTATACATTTTGTGTTTTAGACATATCAGTGAAAATAAACTTAAATCTAAATAAAAAGAAAACTAATGGAAAAAGAAAAAGGCTAAAAGAAAGGTATAGAATAGTATTTATATATTGAATTTATTCATCTTTCAGTCTACATGAATGGATTACTGGATTTCAGTGAGATTGTTTAACATATTGACCTGAATGTGTCATCCTCATAGTGCATGTATCAAACCATAACAACTAATAAGACAGACCTCAGGGATGGTGCATTTAAGGTGAAATCATGAGGAGGATACGCTTGAATGTGTCTAGCATTTTCATAGGCGAGAAGTGAGAAAGTTTTGACAAGCCCACTGTCTGGCAAGTGGTAACACAGCATTTAGTGAGGATATAGATTTTGTCCTTCCAAAATTCTCTCTTATTTTATGTGAGGACACACATAAAAGTCACCATTTTGACAGGAGAGAGCAGCCTTTACCTGACACCAAATCTACCACATGTTTGTGAAAGATTTCCCCAATCTGGAGTACTTGTGGGATATAAATTTACATTTTTGACAAATTACCCAGTATGCAATTTTCTGTTGCATAAAGTAAGACATTTTAACAATTGCTTCTCTTTCTTACTGAGATCATAATATCATCAAATTTTGACAACTTAAGGAAGTAAACAAATAGAAACTTTCTAAGTAAAAAAACAAACAAACAAAACAAACAAACAAACAAAAAACCAGTGTAGACTTAATTTATGCTTTGTCTCTTCTTCATGGCTCCCAAAGTCAATGCAAAGAATAAAAATTATTATGAAATATGCATAAGGTCACAACCAATATTGTCATCTTTCTTCTAATTCTGTGTTCACCCTTTTGTCTGTACAGTATCTTTCTATTGCAAACCACAAAGGCATTTACATAAATTTATATTCCAGAAAGTTATTCTAAACATAAGAAAATATGAACATGCAGCAATAAACAGTGTTTTGATTTTGGATTCTTATCTTTGTAATTTTTTGATGTAAAATCAAATCAAATATATTACTTCCATTACTTTCTCAAGCTTCATTAAAGATTTTGAATAGATTGTTATGGATACTATATTCAGGAACTTAGCAACTAGTTACCATATTTACTTAAAGTTAGATACAGAGTTTTAGTAATGAGTTCTATTATAGTTCATTCTCATTATTTAACCCTCCTAAACTGGGAATATACTATACATATTCCCATAGTGACTTGTGCCTTTGGACTTGATTAGTGTCAAGAAGTCTTAAGTAGAAGAGGCATTATCAAGATTTTAAGAGCTAGAAGACCAGGAAGCCTGGTGCTAGACAGTGTCTTCTAGATAGGAATAAGATGTTGCACCTATGAAAGCTCAACAATGTTGATTCTAGATAGAATCCCTACAATGGCAACATCGTTAAATTTGACAGTGTGGGTGGGAAACTTCACATGGTCCTGCCCCCAAATGTAGAGTTACAAGCAATGAATGGCTGCTGAGAGATGGAGAAATAGTTTTCTCTAGGGAAGGGGCACCTTGGTAGTTCATCCAATCTGAAGTGACAGTCAAACACATTCACATATCAGAAACAATAAAAGAACTCAATAGGATACATGTGAGCATATGTGAATAACAAAACTAACTAACAAAGAAGGGGTCATGAATTTTAGAGGGAGTAGTGGATATAGGAGAAGCTGATTGGGGAGAAGAAGGGGAACAAAGATGTAAATAAAGTATTCATACATGAGATTTCCAACCCCCAAAAATTTAAAGTGTGTTAATTTTTAGATGCCTATAAATAATAAAAGGTATCTTTCTCCCTTTGTGAGTTTTTATGTCTTTTTAAGTTTTCTATGGTTATAATGTATTCTTTCCATCATATGGGTTAGCATTTAATGAACCACCATTATCCTATTATTAACTAGTAACAGGTTCTGAATGTAAAATCTTATGAATTCTTGTATCTGATTATTGTTTAGGATAATACAGTAAAAATGTACATAAACTGTAATATTTTTGCCTACAAATTGGACCTATAAATCCATGGTTAGTGAGGCATGAAATAGTGAGAAAAAAATTCTTCAGAAAAATAAAACTGTAGTTTTGCTCATATGGCGGGGCAGATTGTTCAACCCACTAAAGCATTAAGTCAGTTCTCACTCTCGAGGGCCCCCTTCAACAGGGCATGTTCTCTATAAATGGCATCCCTTAATTCCAACACTCAGATTAAGCAGAATAAGCCTACAAAAAATCCAGACTTTTGCTTTTCTTTTTTCTGGATTTTTCAGTTTCATTGCTACACAAACTTTTGAAAAGTAATTTTTCCAAAAGTTTTATTCCCAAAATAAATACGCTTAAAGATTTTTCTTAAAATGGCAAATACATGTGTAGGCAAAGTATGTGCAGCACAAATTATTGAGAAAACAATTTCACCATAAACATCATGAATGTGAGTTCTGAGAAAGGGGATATGTGGAGAGATTTGGGGAATTGCAGGTGCAGAGCCTAGTAACCTTATCTGGAGTATGAAGTACATTTTTTTTGTCCTCACAATAGCCATTCATTGCTCATCTTTATGTCAGAGTTGAAATTCTGTGGGTAGTGGATATAAACTTTTTGAATTTCTTAGCTTAATCACAACCTTCCATAAACTCAAATACTCAAATGTCATCGATAGCACCTGAGACCTTTAGAATCGATTCTAGAATCTTGTTATAACCAACTTTTGATGTTTCTACCAATGTAGTCAAGTGTAATGACTTATGGTTTTCTTTTTTTCTTTTTTGCTGTTAGTATAAATCATTATGATGCTGCTTCTACACTGAAACATGGATTTTATAGTGGAACCTAAATCTCTGAAATTATCTAAATTTCACAAAACCTAAACTTAAAAACTGAAATTGTCTTTTATTTCCTTTGAAGTGATAGCTGTGTTGTTTGGCATTGACAACAGCCTTGTAGCTAAAAGAAATGAAGTACATGCTTATTTAAGCAAGTGTTTAATAATAACCATGTTCACATGTATATATGTTAAATGTAAATAAACATCTAATGTCAAGTTTATAAAACTTAATAAGGAAGATAAGCAGAACTTGCTGTAGCATTTTTATATAAGTAGAATTATAAAGTTTTTTTTTGGTTTCTATTGTTGTGAAGAAATATGATAACCACAGCAACTCCTACATAAGAAAACATTTAACTGTATGGTTTATGGTTTCAGAGGTTTATCTGTTATCATCATGGCAGGACATGGAGGCATATAAGTATACATGGTGCTCAAGAAGAAGCTGACATTTCTACAATTCAATCCATAGACAACACTGGCTATCGTTTGAGTATAGGAGACCTCAAAGCCTACCTCTCATAGTGACACACTTCCTCCAACAAGGCCATATCTACTCCAACAAAGCCATACCTCCTAATAGTGCCATTCACTATGGGGTCATCTTCCTTTAAACCATTCATACTTCATTCACACATTCACACTGTTTGAGTTTTAGTATATATATTTCAAGAAAATCATGTTATTATAAGCACTTCTCAGACTACATTTATGTCTTTTACCCATTTTTTAATGTTGTTAAGCCATTTATTTAATTATTGCTTACTAATAATGTTCTTGTAACAGTCATGGGTTCATGTCACTCCAAAAGAACCTATGAAGGCCTTCCTGTGAAGAATAGATACAGGATGGTAGTTGAGTAAGTTGGACTGCTGAATAACCTCGACACATACTGTATACTGTATACTGTAAAGCTGTGTACTCATAGCCAGATGATTATGATAAATGTTCACAGTATTTTAAATTTTTTTTCTTATATCATGTTTTTTTATTGATCCATGGGAATTTCATATCATGAACCCCAATTCCATTCGTTTCCCAGTCCTTCTATTTCTACCCTCCTTCACCCTTGTAGCATCCTCAAAGAGAACAAACTAAAACCACATTTTGCTCCTCCATCTTTCCCACCACTCTATTACATAGTCTCCATACAGACCCTGGCTTCTGGTTGTGATAGGGCCACAGATTTTAAATTCTCTTAAACAATGTGTTAAAGTACATCACAAAGAAACATTATGGAAACTTCTAGAACTTATGAGGGTGACCCTATATAGGACTCCTTGTAATGGAGGATACAAAGCCTGACCTGACTATCTTCTGTAACTGAGCAAGCCTTCCAGTAGTGGAACTGAGACACAAACACAGCTGTAAAACCTTCTACCTACAACCTGTCCTGCCTGTAAAATGTACTAGGGCAATGGTGTCTCAGAGTTTGTAAGAGTGGCCAACCAGTGACTGGTCTAACTTGAGACCAATGCCAGGAGAGGGAACCCATGCCTGACACTGCCTGCATGGCTAGGATCTAGAAGTTGGATGGTCCAGACACCTAGGGGAGAATTGGTTAAAAAATAAAGTCCTAATGATACTTTCCTACATTGTATGTTTTGGAAGTATCATCAGAGATACTTCTTTCAACAGCTGATGGGAGCAGATGGCAGTTGGCCAAACATTAGGTGTCGTTCAGGGAACTCCAATAAAAAGGGAGAAGGGTGAGGAGGGATTATAGGAGCCAAAGGGATCAAGGATACCAGTACACAGGCAATGGAATCAACTAAGGATCGGGGGCTGCAATGGGGATGTATAGCATGAGAGAAGAATAAATAAATATATAAAACTTAGTCTGACTCGAAATTTCCTCAAATCAACACACTAATAGTCACTGGTAAGGGGTAATTTCACTTGCCAACATGACTTGCTAGCACATAGACATTATTTCAGGTATGTCTGTGAGGGGTTTCAGAGGTGACTAAGCTAAAACAGCAGGCAGAAATTGCTATTCATCTCACCAATGAACATATGCATCACTCACTACACTAAAGACTGGATGGAATAAAAAAAATAAAGAGGAGTCATATTACCTTTTTCTGGACTAGACATCTTCTGCCTCCAGATACAAGGACCCCTAGTTCTTAACTTTTCAGCTTAAATTGAATTATACCACTGACTTCCTTACCCCTTAGCTTGAATGCAATATATAGCAATTGGATATATTTACCTCAACAATCTGTAACCAAGATTTCATAATCTCAATACATGTTTAGAGAATATTTGCATGTGTGTATATGTGTGCATGAATGTAGGGATGAATCTTTATTGTTCATACTGGTTCTGTTTATTTGGAAAATATAAACTAGAACATGCATTATCAATTATGGGATTGAAGTTCTTATTAAGAACAAAGATAAGAGCTAGAGAATAATTTACAATACACAAATTGTCTCATAATCTGACCAATACTCCAGACAACCATAACTTTTGATATTGCATTTTCCTAGTTCTTCCCTTTCTTGCTGACCTTTATTATGTTTATTCTTTCTCCAATACTCAAGACCAAGGTTACTTTCCTTATTACAATGAAACTGAGGATTAAAGACACTTATTCAACACAGGTAGTCACAAGCACCTAGCTCTTCACCAAAAACATCAGTTAATCCTGTTTCAAGTAAAGTAGTGTGTAAATTAAAAAGGATGGGGAGACACTGTTAGGATGGGGAAACAGCTCAAACTATAGAGTGCTTGCCTTGCAAGCAAAGAGCTTGAGTTTGATCATCAAAACACAAATTGAAAAATAAAACCTTGCTCAGGAGCTAAAATCCATGTGACTTTCTGGCTAGCCAACCTAGCATATTGGGTGGGCTTCAAGTCAGTGAGAGGCTCTTTCTCAAAAAAAATAAAATATCAGACAACCAAACCCACAAGGTTAGTGGCTCAGAATGAGTAACACTCTAGTTTGAGTTCTGTCTTCTACAAGCATGCACTTACATGCGCATGTACATCTACATAGGAACACACCACAGGAGTGTGCGCTCGGGCCCACAGCACTAAACCACTACTAGTAATTGGGCCCTAAATTTAGAGTTAATGTTTCTGTGACATAGGAACAGCAGTTTTCATGGCTGATATTAAATAGCCATGTCATAAGCCATTGTCATAGCCATTGTCATAAGGAAGCATAAGGAGTAAATATAGGGAACTTTTAAGTAATAGGAACTATTAACTCTTCTCTTACACAATATGAATAAAACACATTGTTCTTACTCAGTGACAAGAAAACAGATTTAGAGTATTGGACCAAGTTTATCAAAGTTGTACAGCTAGAAGGTAGGAGTAAATGCTCAAACTCAGTTCTATTTACTGAAACCAACTTTCTTACTGTATTACAGGATTCTATAGAGTTTAGGCAGAAGTGCCAAGGTTAAAACTTTACAAAATTATTTTGATTTCAGAATATGGACATGGAATAAATAATATTCTTGCAGAAATCTTGGGCCCCATCTGTTAATTACCCTAAAATCCTAGGGTAATTTCATAACTGTGTTCAATCAATCCTAAATCATTCTTTCTCCAAACGCCGAGTACTCTCGAAACCCGAGCACGTCTAATTTGTAAAAGTGCTTATTTTGAGTAGTTTTATAAACATAATAGGATAACTAACAATAGCTTCTATTTTGAAACATTTTGCAGACCAGACAAAATGAATATATGCATTCTATTAAACTAGTAGCAGCTAAGCAAATTATAACAAGGACATAAATACTGAGGAAAGGTGCCAACAAAGCAAATGACAAAGATATCCTTCCTGTCATTCAGAAATTCAATTTGCAACAAATTACCTTGAAACATCTCAGTAACAAGATATATTTTTTAAAAGAATCATTAATTATCAAAATTTATTAGCATGCTTTTAAATTGTGTGTGTGTGTGAGAGAGAGAGAAAGGGAGTAAGAGAGAGAGAGAGAGAGAGAGAGAGAGAGAGAGAGAGAGAGAGAGAGAGAGAGAGGAGAGAGGAAAAGGAGGTCAAATGACAACTTGCAAAATGAGTTCTAGCCTTCCATCATAGGTTCTGAGGATAGCACTAGAGGCATCAGGCTTGAAGCTTTCAGAGTTCATTCAATGAACCACCTTGTCAACATTCTTTGGTATGCTTTATGTGAAATATATTTTCCTCATTGTTTTCATCATTCCTTTGTAATATTTTAAGCCAAGATATTTAGAAATTGACAGAATGTTTGGGGAAGGTAACTATGTGTCTTATTCATTATCAATTAATATAGCACTACTATTTAGTCCATGTGATTTCAAATCTTAAGGAACCACTGCAAATTAAGGATGTTGAAGAAGAATTGCAAGTGGTTTGTAATAAACACAGGAGAGGCCAAATAGAGAGACACTCAATATGCCAAATGCATAGGTCAGCATTACACCTCAAACAAATTTCAGAGCCAAAGTTTCAGTAATGTTTGACAATTTCTGTTTCAAAGAAATACCACTGTGACAATGATACTCCAACCAGCGGCTCTATTACCAATATATAAAATACACTACTTTATCAGCTGTAAGAGTTCCCTGGTAAGTTTTTCAGGTCACTGACCTGAACAAGGGGGAACCCATGGACCCCAGACTGATGGCTGGGAAACCAGCATAGGACTGACCCTAGACCTCCTGAATGTGAATGTCATTCACATTCTGGGCAATCTATGGTAGTGGATCAGTATTTCTCCCTAGTGTACAAATGGACTTTGGGAGCCCATTCCACATAGATGGATTCTCTCTCAGCCTAGACACACAGGGGAGGGCCTAGGCCCTGCTCCAAATGATATGACAGACTTTAAAGATCCCTAACCCTCTCTGGGGAGCAGAAAGGGGATGGGATAAGGGTTTGGTGAGAAGCAGGGGATGAGGGGAGAAGGGGAAGGAGAGGGAACTGGGATTGACATGTAAAACAAGCTTGTTTATAATTTAAATTAAAAAATTGAAAAATAAAATACACTAGTTACATGTAGGCAAATGTTACTTACAGTTATGAAACAGGATGTATAAATTATTTTATTTTCAAAGTACACCCTTCAAAGGATATACTCATCTATAGAATAATAAAAAAACATTAATATTATACATTATTTGCACAAGGTGTGTAGCTCAGTCAGTATAGTGCTTGTCTTTGAATCATGAAGACCTGAGTTCAAACCCTCAACACTCACTTAAAGAAGACAGTTGTAGCAATATTAGCCTATCATCACAGCACAGCAGAGGAAGAAGCAGAAGGATAGATAGCCAAGTAATCCAGTCAGCCAATTAGCTTCAATTTCTGTGACAGTGTTTTAAAGAATAAGGTGGGAAGCAACTGAGGAAGATACCTGACATTAACTTGGGCATCCACACATTTACATACTACTATTGACATGCACAGATGTGTATATGCATACAGATACACAAGCACAAATAAAGTATTTCATGTGTATTGGTAGGTATAGTTAATTTAATATTATTTAGTATATAATAAAAATAAGGAGCTGCAGAAATGTCTCATTGATTAAGAAGACTTTCTGCTCTTGCAGAAGATCCAGATTCAGTTCCCAGCAACCACATAGCAGCTCACAACCATCTGTCATTTCTGTTGCATGGGATCTTCTTCCATCTTTCGGGTTCTCTAGGCACTGTGCTGTACAGTGCACAGATATTCTTGAAGTCAACACACCTACACACATAAAATGGAACATTTACGTAAAACTGTATTTTCTAGTCAATATGAAATGATGCATAATTTTTTACAAATGTCCTTTGAACTAACAAGTAGGAATGACATAAAAATATGACTATAAAGACCAGTACAAGACAAATGGCCAATTTATCCAGGGGTGGGAAAGGTGATTGAAAACAGTATTTGTTGGAAAAGCTGCAGCTGTGTATTGTTAATATCTAATTGCTCATCTCAAGCACGTTACCCATCAGGCAGAACAAAGGTGGGTAATTTGCTATGATCTACTGTGATGATTTACAAATCACTACATAGAAGTACACTTACCTCGTGTTAAAGTTAAGACACCAACCCCCCCCACACACACATACCCTGGCTAATCAAAATTAATGGTGATTTAACCTAAATTTCCTTTGTGATTTTTAGAAAATATTCTCCAATAAATTAATTCAAGGGAATACAAAAACCAAAGTTTTATATATAAACTAATAATTTATATCTAAACTCTTCTAGAATGATGACAAAGTTTTCAGTCAAGTATGATAATCAGCACCATAAAACTAAAGGCAATTGTCAAAATTTCAAACATGAATTACATATTGTACTTCACCGATGAGTTGTTTGAACTTAAGTTAATATTACAACACATTCCTAGTATCTAAATGTTCTTCATTCATTGATTCAGCTAGCCATAAATAGCAAAGATCTGAACAAAACATTACATTTGCACTGTCCAGGTACAGGATTTTTATAACTTGTGACTACTTGGCAACATTGTATAACACTTGATTGCATAGGATTTACATTAAATTGGGTACACAAAGTAATACAGAAATGGGTTAAAAAATACAAAGGATATGCATAGTGCATTTTACTGTTTACAAGACATCTGCCCATCTCCAGATTTGAGCTTTTGAATACGGTTTAGAATCAATCTCCCATGCTACAAGGATGTGCTTTGCTTTCTCGGTCATTCACAAGAAACTCTACTGGTCATGGCCATAAATACTATTTTTGTTAAAATGTGAAGTGGAACCATGTCATCTGATACCTATCTGATGCACTAGGACTGACTCTGGTGTGCATCCACTTTCTTTCTATACACCTGTTCTGAGTTAGAATTACAAACCACTGTTTATCCTATAGATTTACATCATGTGCCACCAATGAGGGAAAAGCATATTTCTTCTTCCTATTCATGTCAAGTTAAGGCATGTGACTTGCTTTACCCAGAAGGAAGTAGACCAAAGTGTGATATCCCAATATAGGCACATGCATTACAGGGTACTCATAATTCTGCCCTTGTTGGGTATTATTGACCAGTTTCAAGCAGGGAAGCCTACCTCCAAAGGCCATTAACTACTTAGATTTGTGAACAGGATCCACATGCTAGATGAAAAGAAAAATACAGATTTTGATGATTCCTCCTGGAAGGCCTCACCCTCCCTGTGGAGTGGGTGGGCAATGGGATGGGAGGGGAGGTCAGGGGGCATGGAAGGATGGGAGGGAGAGGAAACTGGGATGGATATTTAAAATAAGAAAAATAATAATAAAAAAAGAAAAAGAAAAAATAAAGGAAAATTCTAATAATAAAGTCCAGGATGTTAGGCATTACAATCTATTACTAAGCTGAAAACTTGTTTCTCCATTCTTAAGTGATGGTTCAAAGTTAAGAGAACTTGCTACTCTTTCAGTGGAGCACAGTTCCACCTCCAATACACACATTCAATTCTACAGGATCTGGCAACCTCTTCTGGCATCTGTGGATATCAGCATGAACATGCACACACTAACACACACATGAAAATAGAAATGAATTTTAATAAAAGGTTTGTTTAGCATTGTGTATGCTATGCATATGTGACATTTATACACCATCAATTGTTCTCTCATTTATTACAAAAGATTTATAAAAAGAGGTCCAAGGCTGAACTTTTCACAATCATAAACAAATTTTGCATGTGTGCATCTTTTGGGATCTGGGGAGTGACTATGAACACATATATGCACTTATGTAGAGATGAGATGATAACCTCAAGTGTAGACTTCAATAACAGCATCTCCCCCCTCCTTTGACATAAAGTCTTTCTTTCTTTGGCCTGAATTTCACCATTTCTGTAGTACTGGTTGGCCACCAATGTCCAAAGATCTTGTCCCCACCTCTTCGGTGCTGGGATTAAAAGCACATACCACCATGCACATATTTTCACATGGGCTTTATGTATCCAAGTCCTGTCCTCATAACTTGTAAAACTAGCACTTTCCTGGCTGAGCTATATCCTCAGCCCGTGCTACCTTTCCTAGGGAATGAGTCTTGCCATGTTTAATTTCAATTAAATACTTGTCTTAATGAGACTAACCACACAGACTGTGTAAGAAGGTGCATGAAATACATAATTATATATGAAAACTAAATATCATTATGATACAACTCTATGAGCTCAGTCACATATTTTTGAGAAAAATATAATTTCCACTTTTTGGCATTATCTAAGCCATCCATCTCTGACTCAAATGAGAGTTTCATTCAAATGACAGAGAAGTAGAGAAAATACTGTCTTCAAGTACAATTTTGCCTGAACATCAATACTCAGCTATCTCCTAATCTGAATAGAAGAATTTATTGCTTAAGAGAACAATTATAAAATCATATGCAAAATAGATACTTAAATTTTCTATTCAAATAATTTTCTTGTAAAAGTGAATATCATTATGACATAATTATAGTTTATCCAAGCCCCAACATAAAATTAACATTTCAAAGATATAATAGAATTACAATATTTTCCTACAGGACATAATATTTAATAAATTCAGGCTAAATTTATAATCTCCCAAGCCTCACATTGTGATTTAAGACACTAACCTTAAATTTTAAGTAGAGTAAATTTTAAATGAATAAGTTTAATCAAACATTTTTATTAAAAATTGACACAAAACAACTTCTCACAGTAGAATAGAAAAATTAATCTGTTCTTATGTCATCTTTCAAGTCAAATCCACAGTCTCATGTCCCATAATCATAGTTTATTAAACTATTCAACTCAACAGAGATTCCTTAGTTACTATCACACACACACACACACACACACACACACACACACACACACACACTAAAGCTATACTACTGTGATCCCATCCTAGCCATGTTCCAAACACAATGAATTTGCTGTTGCTGTATAACTTATTCATCTGTAGAATCTAATTTCTAGAATAGTATTAAAACCATTGTGTGGCCTTTCTTTTCATCAACTCGAATATATCCCATTAAAATCATTTGCAAAAATCTCTCAATGATATTCCATCATATTCTACCTAAATGACAAATTCTAACAATGGTATCTTGGTTCAAGTTGCTAAAACAAATTGCTTTAGACAATGCTCTTAGACAGTGACTAAAACAGAATCTTGTTGGTATACTTTTAGAGGCTAAAGCCCAAGATCATGGTAAAAAACATGGCAAGGCTCTGGTGAGAGTCCTTCTCCTGATTAGCAGATGGCTCCTTCCTTACATTCTTAAAAGACAGCAAAGAGGAAGCAAGTGCTCTAATGTGTTGCACAATATTAATTGAAGACGTGTTATATTTGTTTATGCTGTGGAATATCTGTTTAACAATGCAAAGATAGGTTGCATTTTTTATGTTGCACTTCTTTAACCAGTGTAGTTGTAATACTTTGCCTGTCTAAAACACCTGATTGGTCTAATAAAGAGCTGGGAAGCCAATAGCAAGGCAGCAGAAAGGGTAGGCAGGGCTGGCTAACAGAGATATAAATAGAAATGAAATCTGGAAAGGAAGATCATGGAACAAGGAAAAGAGGAGGAGAGAGGACACAGGGGATCAGCCACCCAGCCGCACAGCCAAAGACAGGAGTGAGAAATAAGAAAAAGATATACAGAAACAGAAAAAGGTAAAATCCCGGAAGTAAAAGTTACATGGGCTAATTTAAATTAAGAAAAGCTGGCTAGAAACAAACCAACTAAGGCTGGGCATTTGTAAGATAAAATATACCTCTGTGTGATTTACTCACGATCTGGGTAGTGAACCCCCCACAAAGAGCAAAAAGGGTCTTCTAACAAGAGCACAAATATAATTCATGGTGCAACCCGTTCTCTGAGGCCCCACACTCACAATAGAACTCAGGACTTCAATCTGAATTTGAAGAACACAAACAATCATTCCTTTGAGAACTGCCTCCATCAATTTCATCTTCCCATCAACACACCGTCATAAGCGACACCTTTTGATTTCATGTTGGTTTAGCACCCCCTTTTTTTCTTCCCCAGCCTACCAGAGTAGTACCTCCTTAAGACTTCTGGAGTGGTTTTTGCCCTCTTCCTGATACTCATTCTACCATACTCTGCAAACGACACCATCTGAGACTCTCGAAGACATACCAATTGGCTGTGTTATGGTCCCTGAAATTAGACTTTCACAATACTTACATGACCTTGGGAATGCCGCTGTGTGTTGAAGAATAATACTTTTCTCATAGACTTGTTAAGAGAAGTAAATACATTTATATTTCAAAATCCCCATCCATATTAGCAGTCTCATTTTGATGCCATGGCTTTTAAAATACCAATTTTACCATACTCTGGGAAGCCTAGAATGCTTAATTACATATTACTATTGTCAACATCACTATTTAGTGATACTTATGCTTATTGTACATGGTTTTAATTCTACAAAGTTACAGGCTTTTTCATCAAAGAATTTAAACCAACCCCACAAAAAGAGTTTTATTAATATAGTATCTACAATACTATCATTATATCCAGATTTTTCATTTTTTATTTATTGCTCAGCATAGCCCCCTTGAAATAGTAATGTCAGCCTACTTTGAAAGATAAGAAGCATGCAGAATTCAGATGCTTAAGCACCTTTCCCACCCTATAACGCTAATAATAAATGAAAGGATGATGGTCAATCTAGGCCCTGTGGCTCTAATGTGAAGACACTGGAGGGAATGGTGTGATGTTAGCAAGTATGCAGCAACAGAATGGGATGAGTGAACTAAGAAAGGGAGCTCTCTGAGATCATTCAAATTCCTGAACCTCTGGACAACAAATGCATATTCTTTGAGATTGAACGTTTGAGTCAGAAAAATGTAGGCAAACACATAGGACACTGAAACTTTCATTTCTCCACCCTGTATCTTGCATGAGGGGTGCAAGGCACCCTCCTTCATCCAGATGCTTCTGCTATCCCAGATTTCTTTTATCATCATTATCATCATCATCATCATCAACATCACTATCATCATCAGTATAATCCTCATATGGGAGGCAGCCTCTTCTGTAATAGTAATTTTCATTTAGGATGCAAGTAACCTTCTGGACAGTGTGACTTCCTCTTTTGTTGGGAAATTTAAGTACTTGTCCCTTACAGCTCTCTTCCTCCCCACCCAGCTGCAGAACTCCCATTTTCTCAAGGATGACCACTCAAGGTTGTTCTCATAATTTTCTGGTGTGCAATGCCAGTACCTTGACCCCACGTGTAGGTGGTGCATGATTTCCTCTTATGCTTAGCCCATCCCCTGGCTTTGGAGTATAAGCCCATTAATCTCTATAATAAAAGGCAGCCGCAGCTTCCTCTTCACTCCTCGTGGTGGTCTGTTAAGTGTTTCAATCACGATACCCTCTACCAAGCTCAGTACTCTCTGGCCGCACGGGCACTGCACTCTTTAACTCAAGAATATTACTTTCCCCTTTCCAATTATATGACATAACTCAACAATATACTACTAATAGTAGTAATATTTTGAGCAATGAAAACAGAATTCTTGAATTCACCAGAGTATCCCAGTTTCTTCCTATCGCATACAATCTGAATTTTCATACCATACATTCCATTGTACTAGGAGTTGCTATCTGGTTGCATTATGAAAATATACACAGATGAATTACTAAAGCAAGCCTTTTACCTTCATTTAGCTCTGCTCTAGTTCTGCTTAAATCCATCAGACAGGAAAAGACAGTAGACATTTCCTTTAATGTCCAAAACATCTGTTCACTCCCCTGCTTCCCACACAGCCTGAAAACTTCCCAGCTCTTGAAGGATACCAAGAAAAGGGCTTCCTAATAAAGAGCTTCCCCATCCCAGATGGTCACTAGCAGCATCAGCTCAGAAGTATGGTAAAAATGCAGAATTCTGGAACATTTGAGGAAGTGAGACAAGAATCTTCATTTATTTTACATTTTCTTACACATTTCAAGTACTATTTTCACAATCCCTTACTCTTCTTCCAAGACCATCTGGCAACACAACAGTGCTTACTTATGCATAGCTTCTGTTAAATCTGAACATTAACATCTGTGTATTCCACTGAGGTGATAATATCTGAATCTGTTACACATTGAATAAATTAGTCATTTATTCTTTAGTCCAGCAATCAACTCATTCAGACTTTACATTTCATCCCTCAACATAGAATCATGACTTTTGGTAATGATGAATCATTTTAATGTTTCTTTCTGGCCATGTTCCTCTTTCATTGTCTGATTATCCTTCATTTATATAATTTGTTGCTCTGTATGCATAGCTGAGGCCCCTTCTCATAATGCTAGTTCTTAAATATTTACATATATATGTTGTTTGTTGTTGCTCACTTTATTAACTCTCTCTCTCTCTCTCGTGTGTGTGTGTGTGTGTGTGTGTGTGTGTGTGTGTGTGTGTCTGTGTATGCGTGTACTCATGTATGCCACAGAGTACTTGTAGGTGGACTGACCTCATGTTGTCAGGCTTTGTGGCAAGGACCTCTACCATCTCAGCCATCTCACTGGTTACTTATTGATATATTTAATCTTTTTGTACTATGAAGGATACCATATCTTATGTTCTAGTAATCATTATTCTTAAATTATAAACAAACATTGGCTCATTTAGCTTAATGTTTATGTATTCTGAATTACTAATTTTTTAAAGATTTATTTTCATTTATTACGTATACAGTGTCCTATCTGTATGTATGTCTGCAGGCCAGAAGAAGGCATAAGATCTCATTAAGATTAGCTGTGAGCCATCATATAGTTTCTGGGAATTGAACTAAGGGTCTCTGTAAGAACAGCCAGTGCTCTTTATCTATTGAGCCATCTCTTCTGCTCAATTACTAAATCTTAATGAATTGAATTTGTGACATATTTATCTAGAAAGTTTCTCATTGTATTTAACCTTGGCTGGCAAATATAATAAACAGCTTTCTCATTATAATACTACTCTTAGAGTACTTTTCTATTTCTGAATGTTCTATTTTTCATATAACTCTGATTATTTGTGTTTCACTGAAATTAATAACAAGAATTAGCTTTATATTTATATTCATCCATTTTCTTTGTTAATCTAAAATTTTATTATATCATCTATTTTGCTACATCCTTGTATCACATCACCAGATTCTCTAATAACTTGAATCGAATGTTTAAGTCATTAATTTTCAGTCTTTTGTTAGTTTTTAATAGAAATGTTTATGTTGTTAGCCTATAAAAATTTTAATTTACTTATGCACAGATACATATATCTATTACATTATCTTTTAGACACAGATATTTTATAATTTCCATCATTAATTTTTTATTACTTCTTTAAGACTTTTGAGTTCTGACAATGTATTTTGATCATGTTCACCACCACACCCAAGATCTCAAGGGCATTCCATCTTCCTTATCTACATTGTGTGTGTTCTTTTTAACCCCACAAAACCATATTTTGTTGTCTAAAACATTCTTGAATGTGTTGTCTTCCAGTAGAGTGTGGTAGACTTACCTGGGTCTGCTCTCTTTTGGAGGATCCTCAAAAGACTAAAATCCAATGTACCATATGATCCAGCTAAACCCTCCTAGATAGGAGTCCCAAGGACTCCTCTACATTCCTACTCTAGAGACACCTGCTAATCAGTATTCACAGTCTAGATGTCTATCAGCTAATGCATGGATAATGACAAGTTGGTATACAAACACAATTTATTCAACTGTTGAGTAAAATGTAATTTGTAGGAAAATGAATACAGCTGGAAATAATCATATTGAGTAAAGAAGATAACCCAGGCCCAGGAAGACAAATGTCACTTGTCTTCTCATCTATGGATGTTAGATTTGAATCTTCGGATATGATACTTTCAACTTTAATAATACCTGTAGTGCTCAGGAAATTTTTAAGGGGCCAGGTAGAGGGATTTTTCAAGGGAGGGTAAATATAATACACTGATATGAAAGGAAATAAAGAAAACACTTTGTTCTTAGTTAACACCCCCAGTTACTAATGAGTGTGAGTGTTCAACAATCAACATCAGAGTTAGTCAACAAATATTCAGCAGTCACTATGTACCATGTCCTCTGCTTTTGTAGGGAGCAAACTGATAATCAGAAATATGAAAGTCTCTGCTCCCAGTGGATGTTAGCCTAGTATAGAATCCAGATATCAATACATAACCACACACATGAACAAAGAATCTCACCAAGGGCAAAGGTGAGAAATCTGCAATATAGAACAATGGTTTTTGCCAAGATTCCAAAGAAAGTTTCTCTGAAGAGAAGCTGAAAGTAGAAACTTCATTAAGCAAGGGAAGAGAAATTGGGGTGCATTGAATATAGAAAGATAATAGAATCAAGAACCCTATGGCTGGAGGAAACTACATGATAAGGTCAAAGAGTACAAGGGTGGGGAGAGCAACAGGGTAAAGACCAGCATGATGTGAGATGCCAAAGAGATGGCATAAGTCTTTCACATTCACCCTGCCTCCATGCAAACACAAAGAAAACCCTTGATGAGCTTTGAAAGGGAGAGCACACTGGTAGGGCAGTGTGATAGGAGCAAATTACATGTGGCTATTAAAATTTAAATGTAATACACTGTAAGATTTAATTTCTCATCACACTAACCATATTAAAAGAGCTGATCAGACACCTGTGGCTATTACCTACTTTCAGATGCAATAAATACCAAACATCCATTTCCACGTAACATCTATTGCCACCAGTTCTCAAAGTGTGGTTTCAGGACTCTACCATAGAGACCCTCTGAGGTGCAAATAGAAAGACACCATGCCACAGGACGACCCTGTATTCTAAAATTATTCTTAGGCAACCAGCATCTATGTACATACATCAGAACTGTAGTTACAGGAAGTAAGTAATCATTTAATGGAATCCTATTGATAATTCACTACTTTGAGTGGGGTGAAAAACATCATTAAATGGCCATACCGAGAATACTGACTGAAGAAATGCCAGTATTGCTGAGTAAAATACCAATTTGGACCTCAGCTTTATGAGAACTGAAGTCCCTTTTGAAACTGTAAAGTATGTGCAACACCTGCTTCATATTAAATGCTTTGTATTTGACGGGAAAAAAGGCTAGGTTTACAATGCTTTTCAAATACGATTTTCAAGAGTGTCCCTGCTGCTCAGCTATCCCCATTCATTCCCTGCATTATCTTTCTCTAATGTCTTGCTGTTGTGAGTAGAATTGCTAAATATCACACCAATAGAATTTAAACTATGACACACAATGCTTAATATTTGGGGGGGGGATACCAGAATAACACTGTAATATATGAAATGTTATTTGTTGGGTGGTTTAAAATATAACTAATAAACTCACTGGTTTCCTGAAATTATACCTCTAGTTTTCAGGATTATGGTAGCCTATTTATTTTTAAGCTTACTATTATCATACAAAAAGAGCAACTTAGCATTCTTTTCCATCTCAGACACAAGACACATTCTCCCATCCTCCACCCTGATTACACAGCTTGTTAACATGACAAAATACCTGACAAAGCCCACCAAAATTCCATACTTCAGTAAACAAAATATTATAACAGTACTCTGGGATAAAAATCATTAAATTGGAACATGTTAAGGTTTTATTTTGCACTCAAAAAATATTGTAACAAATCATTTACAACAATATACAACAACCTATAATGAGAGTTTACTATGCACCTCCTACCCCTTCCATAGGCCATCAAAGTTCTGAAAAACAGATGTCAAGACACTGACAGTTAAGAATTTAAAAAATGGGCAAAACTGACACAGTAGTTAAGTAACTTCCTAAGGTCACCATAATCACTCTGAGGCCATTTCACTTTACTTTAAGAAGCAAAATTGGGAATAATGGGGGAGGGGGGAGAAGAGGCAGGGGGAAAAGAGGAAGGGAGAACAGGAGGGAGAGGAGAACATGAGGGATCAGGAAGATTGAGTGGGGAGATGAACAGAGGAGAACAAGAAGAGACACATTTATAGAGGGAGCCATTATAGGTTTAAAGAGAAACTTGGCACTAGAGAATTTTACAGAGATCAACAAGGATGACCCTAACTAGGAATCTTAGCAGTAGTGGAGAGGCCCTTCCCCTATAAATGAGATTGATAACTACTTATATGCCATCCTAGAGCCTTTATCCAGTAACTGATGGAAGCAGAAGCAGATACCCACAGCTAAGCACTAAGCCAAACTCCTGGAATCCAGTTGCAGAGAGGGAGGAGTGAAGAACAAAGGGGTCAAGACCATGCTTGGAAAACCCACAGGAACAGCTGACCTGAGCAAGCAGGAACTCATGGGCCTAAGTCTGACAGCTGGGGAAGCAACATAGGGCCAAACCAGACTCCATGAGCCTGGGTGACAGCTAGGAGACCTGGGCAGTCTATAGGGCCCCTGGCACTGGAACCAGGGTGCATCCCTAGTTCAGGAGTGAACTTTGGGAGCCCATTTCCCATGGAGGGATGCTCCCATAGCCTAGAGACACAGGGGAGGGCCTAGGCCCTACCCCAAATAACTTGACAGATTTTGATGATGCTTCATGGAAGGTCTCACCTTCCCTGTAGAGTGGATGGAGAATAAAATGGGGGGATCTATAGGGAGAATGGGAGGGAACTGAGATTGATATTTAAAATAAGATAATTTATAATAAAATAAAAGAGAAACAAATGAAGTTTTTTTTTCTTCTTTTTTATTTAAATTTGAAACCAGGCTGTTTTACATGTCAATACAAGTTCCCTCACCCTCCCATTCTTCCCTGTCATCCCCACCAAACCCCAGCCCATCCCCTTTCTGTTCCCCAGGGAGGGTGAGGCCTTCCATGGGAAGTCTTCAAAGTCTGTCATATTATTTGGGGCAGAGCCTAGGCCCTCCCTCATGTGTCTTGCTGAAAAAGTATCTCTCTATGTGGGATGTGACCAACCAACAATTTAAGCAATAGTGGCCTTCCACGATAATTAGATTGACAACTACCTTATATGCCATCCTAGAGCCTTCATCTAGTAGTTGATGAAAGCAGAAGCAGATACCCACAGCTAAACACTAGCCCACTAGCCAAACTCCTGGAATCCAGCTACAGAGAGGGAGGAGTGATAAACAAAGGGGTTAAACCAGGCTGGAGAAACCACAGAATCAGCTGACCTGAACAAGGGGGAGCTCATGCACCCCAGTCTGATAACTGGGAAACCAGCATAGGACTGACCCAGACCCCGTGAATGTGAATGTGAATGTTAGTTAGGAGGACTGGTCAGTCTATGGGGCCTCTAATAATGGGTCAAATGAAGAGATTTTTTTAGACATAACAACAGCAGCTAAAGGGCCATCCAACACAGCCTGTTACTGGCCATAATAGCTAAGATATTTCTCCAGCTATATTAATCTTTATCTATATTTACACAGGCACTATAATCTTTACAGCTATAATTGGATTCTGTGCACAAAACAGGTGCCTCTGAAGGTATTTCATGCTTTGACCTGAGAAACTGTAGTCATTGCCATTGTATTTATATTGAACAACAAAACAGCCATTTGAACAGATATGAACTAGAAACAGCAAATTCTGCATATGTTAGTTGATTTTTAGTCTTTTTGTGTATTGGTTTTGTGTGACTCTGATAAGGTCCTTGTGTCCCTTAGAACAAACTGCTTTCCCATGGGAAAAAGGGATACAATAGTATTTTTTTCAGATTTGATGCTTAATGGTTGTATATTCTAAAAGAAAACATTAAAAAATCACATCAACTCAAGCTGACAAAAGAATCTAGTCATCACAACAGGTTTAGGTCTAACCACATGATAAATAATGATTTTGATTCCTAAGCTTAAAAGAAGGGAAGGATACAAAGAAAGTAGGCAGGATAGGCAACAAGGCAGAACTATTTTACCAGAGAGAGTTAATACTCTGGGAACATCTGATAGTTGACAATAGTCTATCCAGTGATAAAATGTCAAATATCAGCTCTATTTGTCACCATTCATCCAACAGGTGACAGAAACTCACCTCAAAATATATAAGGCATACAACAACACCCCCCAAAAGTGTATTGATTCCTACATATTCAAAGTTCAAGGACAGATGTAGTTTGAGGCTGAGATGCCTGTCACTTGCTCCAAAGAGACATGCTTTCAACTTCTAAAAGTTATTCTGAGATTAAATCACACCGGCAGTAAGTAGGTCTTGGGCTCCTATTTGAATGAACTCTATGACCAAGATGTGATGTACCCATGCTTTTAGTTAGAGTGGAGGGTGACCTCATTCTTAACCTCCAAGAAACCGCATAAAATTAGCAAAAGGCGGGGGTGGGGGGAAGATGTGTGTTTGCCAAACAGAAACAAGTCACCAACCTTATCAAATACAATAGTAATAGTACTGAAATAATCTAAGTGGTAAGGTAGTTTTGTTTACCTTGCAATATGTGTTATATAATCAAAGTATATCAGAGAATAGTCTATATGCCAGCAGCTATGTTAAATGCTTTAACCCAATTTTATATTTTATTGACCATAAAAATGAAGAAATTGGGGCTCAGACAAGTAATATCAACTGGTATTAGTGCAGTAGCTGGTAAGAGGCTGAGCTGGGACACATGACAATATAAAATTGTCTTCTCAATAAGTGCATTATTGTTAAGAGCCTTAACTATTATGCTGATTTACACAAGAACTCACATGGGATTTTGTTCAAGAGAACAAGAGAATCCACAAAGCACTTATGTGAGAACTGTACTTACATCATTTCTATTTTTTCTCTTCTGCTTACAAGTCCTCGCATGTCCTCCCTCTGAAATTCATGACACACACACATACATATACAAATGCACACAGATGCATATGCACACACAAGTGCTAACATATAACTAAGCCTAATTAAGTCATTTAGTCTCATCACTGAGAAATATTATTCTTCTCTCAACAGTCGTTAATTGTCTATAGTTCTTTATTTTGGGATGAGATTCTGTGAGATATTAACAATCTATGCTAGCATTTTAATTGGTGTTCTCACTATAAAGATAATGTTTAGGCAACCATATTTCCATATTGTTAAGGTTTCATGGTTGCAGCCTCCCTGTCCTGTATAGAAGACACACTCTCACAGTGAATACCTTGGTCCTCTGCCTCTTACATCCTGTATTTTCAACTCTTCTACAATGTTCCTTGAACCTTATGTGTATGGGTCATTATCTGTATCTATTGGCACCGGCACTCCATAGCAAGTTCTCTGTATTTGACCATCTACGCACTGGAATTGTATTAAATAATACTTGAAATTTGGTACTTATATGCTGATAGCCAATAACCTATAAGCCTTTAATCTTTTTTATTTAATTAATTAATTTATTTTATATTCTAATCACCATTTCCCCCTCCTTCTCCCCCTCTTCCTTTCCCCTACACCCATCCAATCCATTCTTCCTTTGTTTCTGTTCAGAAAGGGGCAGGCCTCCCATGGCTATCAACAAAGCATGGGATATCAAGTTCTTTTAAACTAAGCACCTCCCCTTATATTAAATTTGGGCAAGGCTATCCAGTAGGAATAGGTTTCCAAGAGGAAGCCAATGCATTAGGAACAGCCTCTGCTTCCATTGTTAGGTGATGGGAGATGTTATTCTGTAAATATGTGTCTTACACTGGTTAATGAATAAAGCACTGTTGGCCAATAGGAAATCAAGATAGATGGGACTAGGAGACTAGGAGGAATGAGGAAGTGGTAAGGAGGAGTCAGCATGTAGAGACTGGAGAGAACAGAGGTCTGGCCCACTCTCCAGTAAGATGAGACCACATGGAAATACTTAGATTAATAGAAATGGGTTAATCATTAAGACAGAGCTGGTCAATAAGAAACTAGTAACTGGCCAACAGAATTATATATAATACAGAGACTCTGTGTGCTAATTGGGCTGGCTGGTGCAGCTGTGGGTCCTGGCAGGCTGGGGGAAAACATACTTGTTACATATGGTGCCCAGCATCTCCACCAGACAGCTGGCCCAAATATCAAATACAGACTCTCAGCATGTTAATGGGGGCTGACAAGGCAGTGGGCCCAGGACAGCAGGGAAAAACCTGCTCGTAACATTTAGGAATCTCACAAATAGATTAAGCCACACAACTATCTTATACATATAGAGGGCTGAGGTAATTCCTATGCAGACTCCCTGGTTGTTAAACTCTGTGAGCTACCTATGGTCCATGTTGCTTGTTTCTGTGGGTTTTCTTGTGATGTTCTTGAACCTCCCTGGCTCCTATAATCCTTCCTTCCTCTCTTCAGCTCAGCCTAATATTTGGCTGTGGGTTTCTATTGTTTCCATCAGTTACTGAATGATAATTGGTGTAGGCACCAATCTAATTATAAGAAATGACCAGTTCAGGCTACATATTCTCTATTGCTAGGGGTCTTATCTGGGGTCGAATCATGGGAGTTTCCCTTGCATCAAGTTTCTACCTGGCCTCAAAAAGTACCTCACTTTTTAATCATCTCTTCTACTATTCTTCCCCTCAACCCACCCCAACCTGATCAATCAAGTTACCATCTCTACCTGCACCGAGACCACCCAGGAGATCTATTCTATTTCCTCTTCCCAGTGATATTTATCCATCCCCTTTGGGCCCTCCTCGTATGCTATGTACATACACTGAATGAGAACATACATTGAGTGAGTACGTACCATGTTTGTCTTTCTGGGTCTGGGTTACTTCACTCAGGATGAATATTTTTTTTCTAGTTCTATTATGTTCAGGCTTTTAATTTTAAGTTGCCACAATGCTATGCCTCAAGATAATTCAGTTTTCTGTAACAGTTGCCAACCAGTGGCAGAGAGGCCAAATCCAGATTGCTGTCTCTTTGACCAAACAGTTTAAAAAGATGGGACATATACACACACCATTTTACATATTTTCAATTGATTACTCTCATAGTTCTGCTAAGGTTATAACTTTGAGCCTAAGTCTGTTTTGATAATTGAGTGGTAATATTTGTCTACAGTTTCTGTTTTCCTGGTGAACTACCTTCTGACTTAGTTTGCAAACAAGATTCAAGCAGTTAGTATTAGTTCTTTAATTGCTGAGATGAAATGCCTGGGTTAACACCACAAAGAATGGAGGATTTACTTGGTTCACACTAAAAAAGAGTTCAATCTATGGTTGCATGGTACCTTACAAGGAAGTATTTAATGGAAGAGGATTTCATCTTATGGTAGAAAAGAAGCAGAGAGCAAGGAATGGATTGGGAACTTGGAAACTGAACAATGTGCAATTGCACCACACCTGGGTCAAAGAAGAAATAAAGGAAGAAATTAAGGACTTCCTAAAATTCAATGACAATGAGGACACGACATATCCAAACTTATGGGACACCTTGAAAGCAGTGTTACAAGGGAAGTACATTGTACTAAGTGCCCATATGAAGAAAACAGAGGATATTCACATTAGAGAATTAACAGCACAACTGAAAGCCTTAGAACAAAAAGAAGCAAACTCACTCCGGAGGAGTAGATGCCAGGAAGGCTGAAATCAATAAAATAGAAACCAGGAAAACAATACAAAAAAATCAATGCAACATAGAGTTAGTTTTTTGAGAAAATCAACAAGATAGACAAACCTTTATCCAAACTAATGAAAAAGCAGAGAGAGATCATGCAAATTAACAAAATCAGAAATGAAAAGGGGGACATAACAATGGACACAGAGGAAATCCAGACAACTTTCAGGTCATACTTTGAAAACCTGTACTCTACAAAATTTGAAAATTCTAAGGAAATTAACAAATTTCTGGATAACTATCACTTACCAAAATTAACCAAGAACAGACAAACAACTTAAATACACATATAACCCCAAATGAAATTGAAGCAGTCATCAAAAGCATTCCAACCAAAAAAAGCCCAGTGCCAGATGGCTTCAGTGCAGAATTCTACCAGAAATTCAAGGAAGAGCTAATACTAATACTTCTCAAATCATTCTACACAATAAAGACAGAAGGCACATTATCAAACTCTTTCTATGAGGCCACAATCACCAAGCCTCATCAAGATACAACTAAGAAATAACACTACAGACCAATATCCCTGATGAACATCGATGCAAAACTACTCAATAAAATATGGGCAAACCAAATCCAAGAATACATCAGAGAAATCATACACCATGACCAAGTAGGCTTCATCCCAGGGTTGCAAGGATGTTTTAACATATGAAAATCTATCAATGTGATCCACCATATAAACAAACTAAAAAAGAAAAACCATAAGATTATCTCCCTAGATGCTGAAAAAGCCTTCGACAAAATTAAACACCATTTCATGATAAAGGTCTTGGAGAGATCAGGGATAACAGGAATATGCCTAAACATAAAAAAGCAATATAGAGTAAACCAACAGCCAGTATCAAACTGAATGGAGAGAAGCTTAAGGCAATTCCTCTAAAATCAGGAACAAGACAAGGCTGTCCATATCTCTTCAATATTGTACTTGAAGTTCTAGCTAAAGCTATAAGACAACAAAAGGAGATCAAGGGGATCCAAATTCGAAAGAACAAAGTCAAAGTGTCTCTATTTGAAGATGATATGATGGTTTACATAAGCAACCCAATAAACTCTACCAGGGAATTCTTACAGCTGATAAACACCTTCAGCAAACTAGCAGCATACAAGATAAACTCAAAAAAAATCAGTAGCCCTACTTTATTCAGACGACAAAGAGGCTGAGAAAGAAATCAGAGAAAGATCACCCTTTACAATAGCCACAAACAACATAAAATATATCAGGGTAATGCTTACCAAACATGTGAAAGACCTATACAATAAGAACTTTGTGGCTTCAAAGAAAGAAATTATAGAAGATACCAGAAAATGGAAGATCGCCCATGTTCTTGCTCTTGGACTGGATGGATATAGTAAAAATGGCAATCTTGCCAAAAGCAATCTACAGATTCAATGCAATCCCCATTAAAATCCCTGAACAATTCTTCACTGACCTTGAAAGGATAATAATCAACTTTGTATGGATAAGCAAAAGGCCCAGGATAGTCAAAACAACCCTGTACAATCAAAGAACTTCAGGAGGCAACACTATTCCTGACTTTAAGCTCTACTACAGAGCTTAAGTTCTGAAAACAAGCCTGGTATTGGCACAAAAATACACAGGTAGACCAATGGAATCGAATAGAAAATCCTGATGTTAATTCATACACCTATAAACACCTGATTTTCGACAAAACAGCTAAAAAAAATACAATGGGTAGAGGAAAGCATCTTCAACAAATGGTGCTGGCACAACTGCATGATGGTGTGTAGAAGACTACAGATAGACCCATGTCTATCTCCATGCACAAAACTCAAGTCCAAATGGATCAAAGACCTCAACATGAACCTATTAGAAGAGAATGTAGGAGGTACCCTTGAACAAATTGGTATAGGAGACCGCTTCTTGAACATAACTCTAGTAGCACAGACACTGAGATCAACAATTAATAAGTGGGACTTCCTCAAACTTAGAAGCTTCTGTAAGGCAAACGACACAGTGGACAAGACCAAATGGCAGCCCACAGACTGGGAAAAATATTTACCAATCCTATATATATGACAAAGGGCTGATCTCCAAAATATACAAAGAAATCAAGAAGTGGGTCAACAAAACAACAAATAGCCCTATTAAAAAAATGGGGTACAGAATTGAAGAAAGAATTTTCAATAGAGGAAATCAAAGAGGCTGAAAGACACTTAAGAAAGTGTTCAACATCCTTAGCTATCAGGGAAATTCACATGAAAACAACTTTGAGATACCATATTACTCCTGCCAGAATGGCTAAAATTAGAAACACCATAGACAACTTATGCTGGAGAGGATGTGGAGAAAGGGGAACAGTGAAAACTCGTACAGCCATTTTGGAGATCAGTATGGTGGTTCCTCAGGAAAATGGGAATTAGCTTACCACAGGACCCAGCAATTCCATTCTTAGGTATATACCCAAATGACCCACATCCATGCAACACAGGCATGTGCTCAACTATGTTCATAGCAGCATTATTTGTAATATCAAGAACCTGGAAGCAACCTAGATGCCCCTCAACTGAAGAATGGAAAAAGAAGATGTGGCACATCTACACAATGAAATACTACTCTGCAGAAAAAAATAACAGAATATTGAAATTCGCAGGCAAGTGGATGGAACTTGAGGAAACCATCCTGAATGAGGTAACCCAGTCACACAAAGAGGAACAGGGTATGTACTCGCTCATATATGGATTTTAGACGTAGAGCAAAGGATCGGCAACCTATAATACACACCACCAGATGAACTGGATACAAGGCATATTCTAAGAGATTCATATAAGGTCCCTCACAAAAGGGGGAAGGGACAAGACCCCCCCAGAGCACATGGGAAATGGGGGGACAGTGAATGGAGAGAGAACTAGCAGAAAGAGAAGGGGAGGGGAGGAAAACACATGTGACTAGATAGATTGATTCAGGTTGAGGGGGGGGGACATAAAAGAGGGAGCCATTATTGATTTGAAGATTATAACTGAACCTAAAGAAAGGTCTAGAGAACTACAAGACTGACTCCAACTAATAATAAGACAACCATGGAAAGGCTACCATAAATGCTTTTCCCTGATAGTGTGAGCATCATCTAAATTACCTGATATCATGGAGCCCTCATATAGTACCTGTTGGAAACAGAGGCAAACATCCATAACCAAACACTGAGTCGAACTAGAATCTAGATTCAGAGATTCAGACCAGGTTACAGAAACACACAAAGACAGCTGACCTGAACAAGAAGGAGCTAATGCTCCCCTCCCCCCGCCAGACTGATAGCTGGAAATCCAGCATGGGACTGACTCAGACTCCCTGAATAGGGGGTCTCTGCTAGAAAGACTGAGCAGTCTGAGGGACCTCAGACAGTTGAAACAGGGTCTATTCCTGGTGCACAAAAGGACCTTGAGGACACATCATCCATGGAAGGATACCCCGTTAACCTAGAGACAGGAAAGCAGTCCTAGTCCCTACTTCAAATGACTTGACAGATTTACATGAACCAACCTGGAGAGCATAGCCCTACAAGTGGAATGGGGGTGGGGGGGATGAGAGGGGAGGGTGGTCAGGGTGCATGTCTCAGGGGAAAGTGGGTAATAAGGAAGGAGAGAGGGAGGGAAGGAGGGAGGGAGAGAGGGAAGGAGGGAGGGAGGGAAGGAGGGAGGGAGGGAAGGAGGGAGGGAGGGAGGAAGGGAGGGAGGGAGAGGAAACTTGGATCCACATGTAAAATTTTTAAATTATATTATTAATAAAAAAGAAGGAAAAACAAACAAAAAATTCTGTAGTTTGTTTCAACAATTTGTTGTTTTGGTTTGGTTTGGTTTGGTTTGTTTTCCACAAATGTAAAGTTTGAACAGGCACCAACAAAAAATTTTCATAGTGAAATCCTTTGAAGAAAAAAGTTAGCCCCTGTTTTAGATTGGTACATTTCCCCAGATATAACATTTAAAATATAAATTATGAAAATATGGAATATTTTTACCAGAACAGCTGCTCCAGAACAATGGAGAATTCACTCACAAGCCAGGAATGTTCTCTTCAGCTTCAGGACCTTTACTTCTTTGTACTGTATGATTATTTGAACTTATAAAATAAGGCATAGAGGCTGTGAGAATTTTTATTTGCATTTTACTGAAAACTGTCAACTGGAAGCTGATATTAATCTCTTTTTGTTCTTGACAAAATTTCCTTAAATTTTTTAAACTATAAACCTTTCCTTAACGTTTATCTTTCATGGGTTTCTAAACAACCATGGCTTGTTTCATTCACAATAAATCACATACAAATTAGGTATGTTCTACTTGTAGTCATAGCACCACTTTAAATGCACACATGTTCTTTGAAGAATTATCTGGGCACTCAGTATTTATGTGTCTTTATTGTATTGTGTCCATTTTCCTTAAACAGTCTGGGCAACCCACACAGAATAAAGAAGAGATTGCTTGCAATGGAGCACATTATTTTCCCCTAACTAGACTTAAATTCTAGCTATATTTTGCACATAGATGGACTACTCTAAACTAATATGATTGGTTGATGGCAGGGATTTTTAAAGCAGAATTCAATCTCTTGACTGCACATAACTCTTGACAGCAGTTATGTGCTGACATATCAGCCAAAGATTTCTGATGACATATGCATTTCTCAGGGATATTTCAATTGAACGATTTAAACAACCTTCTCATGCTTTATCTTATGCCATCATCTTTCACTGTGAAGAAACACATACCTTACAGACTTTTGTTGTATTTTCAAAAATTCAAAACTAACATGAATTTGAAAGTCTTCAAAAGTGCTCAGCTACAGACAAATGTACAAATGTTCCTACCTCAATTTGGGGTTTTACTGTACAGTAAGGCAGCTAGAAATTTCAAATGAACAGCAAATAGTAGCAAAAGCCAGAAATAAGAAAAGAATGAAAATGTCCCTACTGTTTCATGTGGTGATAAAGTTACAACATTCAAATTATCCAAGCCCTACCCTCCCCCCAACTTTCATCTCTATTAGGAGGGAGAATAGTAATTATGTTAATATTTTTTTTCAATGCTGTTCTTATTATTAAATATCTTTGTTACTCATCTAATCAGAAATTCTCAACAACATTGCTGAATTACTGATTGCATCCCACTTTCTAGGTCAACAGGTGAGGTTAGGACTAGATAACTCTCTAAGGAAGTCACTGGCCATCAGAAATAACATGAAGAGAAAGTAACCACACATTTAAGGTTCAAGGTTCATTGTCTGCAAAATAGAATAACAATATCTATTGTAGATGTAAATAACAAAAATTACAATCTCCATAAAATTCTGTATAAAAATTGTCCATGAAATAATACAACACAATAAAGATCATGTAACAAACAGTGGACTTGTTTAAAATACACAGAATGTGTTTGCTATGTTTGGATTCATATGCAGTGGTAAGTCTGAGTCTGTTTCTCAAAGAAAATATGATGCTTTGGGAGTATCATTGAACTGCAAAGTCTTCCCAAATCCTATGTGTTCTGCAGTTTCAAAAGAAAAAATATTGCTGCAAACCATACAGATAGTGAAATAATCCATCCTGCTTCTCACGTGGTTCACTTATTGCAAAGCAATTATTGACACTAAAGCCATTAGACACCACAGTAAGCTATAACTTCATGTCAGCAACAATCTGAGACTATAGTTGGTTTTAAGAAAAATATACTATGTGTTAATTAATTAGGAAATAAGTAATCTAGTTAAATTACTACATCTTTTAGAGTGGTGTATGTCCCAATTCCAAAGCTTAATATATAATTATTATATATTAAATAGTGCAATCATAAAGGTTGACAAAATTTTTTAAAAGCAAAAGGATCTAACATATTTGCTACAGTCTTCTGGCCACAGAAAGGTAGCATCGAGAAGATAGCAGAGATGCAGCAGAATTGTAGAATCAAACCTAGTAAGAAGCCCATGAATAAATAAGAAGCTCAATGAGATCACAAAGTAATATGACAGCAGATATGGAGAGTACATGGGAAAGAACAAGGAGATCCTTTAAGACAATGCGGTTTGAAACTTTATTCAGAGGAGAATATAGGAAAACTTAATGAAGAAAATAAATAGACACAATTGTATAGATACTGTCTTTTTCTGATCATGGTAAAGGAAACTAGGCATAACTCCTTTGTTTCTTGCTTCTGCTTCCTCTTCACCTTTATTCTGTCCCAATCTGCTGCATCACCTCATGTTCTCTCATTCACAATGTATGTTCTGAAATTGAAAAAAAAATATAAATAGGAAATAGCAAAATATTTTCATGTCTTTCAGTTATAATAGATTATCATAGTATTTATTCTTTCTTTTTTGTTAACTTTTGGTCATGATTTCCCCACATTATTGTATGTTGAAATCCTTTTATTGTTTTATAGTGCATATGTTGCCATTAAAATAATGCTATTAAAACAGTTGTATCAGGCCTTTATATGTTTCTCTTTTGAAATATACCAAGGAGCAAAATTTATGACTGGCACTTATAGATATTCACTTTAATCTTCAAAATGTTCAGGCCATCAAGGTTTTAAAGGAATGGTATGGAAACTATTGAAACTTCAAGGATTCTTGGGAATTGATGACATTCATGTTGTATTATAAGATGGCCATGTGCTTTTGATGGTCATGTTTCATATGCTATGATTTGAATCTAAATTCCTCTTATACTCTGATGTCTTAGTAACTTGGTCCTCAACTAATTGGACTTTTCTAGAAGGTGATAAAAACTATACCATAATTCAGTGTAAATATTTTCTTTCTGTACTGCACATCAACTCTTCTCCCACACAAAAGCATAATATTTTACCTGAAATAGTATTATCCTGATTTTCACCACTAAAGACCTATTTTTTTCATCCTAACTAAGTGAAACTCAGGATCACATATTCTTTCATGCCTGGATTGTCCTGTTCACTGTTGTGTTTCTGAATCACCCTTTATAAGGCATGAGTCAAGTGCTTTTATTTCATTTTTATTGTCAATCACTAATCCATTACAGGAATAGTCCAGAAGTCATTTATCTAATTAACTATTGATTGCATTTTAATGTTTCATCTTTCAGAGTACTATGATCTGAGTGAGGCAGACATTCTCATTGGTCATTTTTTTATCTAAAGCTTTGTCTTCTGCAAATACCTAAGAATGGAAGTCTTATATTGTTGTTACTATGAATATTTAATTTTATAAAGAAAACTGTCTATCACCACGTACAAAACTTAAGTCCAAATGGATCAAAACCCCAACATAAATCCAAGCACATTGAACCTCTTAGAAGAGAAAGTGGGGATACACTTGAATGAATTGGTACAGGAGACTGCTTCCTGAAAATAACACCAGTATCACAGACACTGAGATAGACAATTAATAAATGGGACCTCCTGAAATTTAAAAACTTCTGTAAGGCAAAGGACACAGTCAACAAGGCAAAATGACAGCCCACAGAATGGGAAAATATATTCACCAACCACACATCTGACAGAGGACTGATTTCCAAAATATACAAAGAACTCTAGAAGCTAGTTACCGAAACACCAAATAATCCAATTAAGAAGTGGGATACAAAACTAAATCGAGAATTCTCAATAGAGGAATCTAAAATGGGTGAAAGACACTGCATCACCCTCCCTGTGGTGTGTGTGCGGGAATGGGATGGGAGGGTGTTCAGGGGGCATGGCAGAGAGAGGTAACTAGGATCGATATGTAAAATAAAAAAAGGAAAACATTAAATTTGTTGAATAAAAGAAAAAAAAAAGTACTCAACATACTTAACCATCAGGGAAATGAAAATCAAAACAACTCTGAGATACCATCTTACACCTGACAGAATGACTAAAATCAAAAACACCAAAGACAGTTTATGCTGGAGAGGATGTGGGAAAAAGGGAACACTCCTCCACTGCTGGTGGGAGTGCAAACTCGAACAGCCACTTTGGAAATCAGTATGGCAGTTCCTCAGGAAAATGGGAATCACTCTACCATAAGATGCAGCAATTCCACTTTTAGGTATATACCCAAAAGATCCACATTCATACAAGGATATCTTTTCAACTATGTTCATAGCAGCATTATTTGTAAAAGCCAGAACCTAAAAACAACGTAAATGTCCCTCAACAGAAGAATGGATGGAGAAAAGGGGGTACATTTACACAATGGAATACTACTCAGCAGAACAACAAACAAACAAACAAACAAACACAACAACAAAGGAATCTTGAAATTTACAAGCAAATGGATGGAACTTGAAGAAACCATCCTGAGTTAGGTAATCCAGTCACAAAAAGAACATGGTATGTACTCACTCGTATATGGATTTTAGACATAGATCAATGGATTACCAGTTTTCAATCCACACAGCCAGAAAAGCCAGTAAACAAGAAGGACCCTAAGAGAGAAATGCATGGTCCCCTTGAGAAGGGAAAAAGGACAAGATCTCCTGAGCAAATTGGGAGCATGGTGGGGGAGGGAGTTATGAGAAAGAGAAGGGGAGAAGAAGAGGGGAGAGGGGGGCATGAAGGAGCAGGTACATTTAGTCAGGAAAAGAAGAGAGGAGAGCAAGAAAAGTGATGCCATAATAAAGGAAACCATTATAGGTTTAAAGAGAAATCTGACACTAGGGAAATGTCGACAGATCTACAAGGATGACCCCAACTAACAACCTAAGCAATAGTGGAGTGGCTACCTTAAATACTGTTCCCCAATAAAGAGATTGATTGCTACCTAGAGCCTTCATCTAGTAGTTGATGGAAGCAGATGTAGATACCCACAGCTAAACACTGAGCCTAACTCCTGGAATCCAGTTGTGGAGAGGGAGGAGTGATGAGCAAATGTGTCAAGACCAGGCTGGAGACATCCACAGAAACAGCTGACCTGAACAAGGGGGAGCTCATGCACCCCAGTCTGATAGCTGGGAAACCAGCATAGGACAGATCCAAATTCCCTGAATGTGGTGTTACTTGTGAGGACTGGTCAATCTATGGGACCTCTCTTAGTGGGTCAGTATTTATCCCTAGTATATGATTGGACTTTGGGAGCCCATTCCACATAGAGAGATACTCTCTCAGCCTAGACATATGGGGTCTATGGCAGATTTTGAAGATTCCCCATGGAAGACCTTACCCTCCCTTGGGATCAAAAAGGGGGTGGGTTGGGGGTTGGGGCAAACAGGGGAGCAGGGGAGGGTGAGGAAAATGGGATTGGCATGTAAATAAGCTTGTTTCAAATTTAAATAAAAAATATTATCATTAAAAAAGGGAAAATCTAACATTTTTACAATTTTAAAATTCCTTTAGGCTCTCTTTATTTTTTTTTTTAAGTTTTTAAAGATGTATTTATTGGAAGGAGAGTATTCACCACAAAGCATATGTGGTGGTCAAGGGAACATTGGATGAGTCCTTCACCAGGTGGGTTCTGGTGACTAAGCTCAGACTATTAGATTGTCAGCAATTCTCTCACCATTGAACCAGGTTGCTATACTTCTTTCAGCATCATTGAACATCCTAGTTGCTGCATACTTTAAAGGACAAGGAGCATTTTATTTCTGACTTTGCCTTATCCCATTTCCATGACTTATCATAATTTTCTTTTTTTCTCTCTCTTTTTTATATTTATTTTTTTTCTTACTTTACATATTGATCCCAGTTTTCTCTCCCTCCATCCCATGCCCTGCCCCCACCCCACAGGGAGCATGATACCTTCCAGGAGGGAATCATCAAAATCTGTCAAGTCATTTGGAGCAGGGTCTAGGCCCTCCCTTCTGCCTCTAGGCTAAGGGAGTGTCCCTCCATGGGGAATGTGCCGCCAAAGTTCTTTCATGCACCAGGGATATATCTAGGTCCCTTAGACTGCCCAAGACTTCTGAGACCCATGTTCAGGGGGTCTGAGTTGGTAACATAATTTTCATTTGTATTTCTCTAACAATGACGTTGAAATTTTTAAATTTTACATTTACTGATTTACCATGTATTCCATTTTGAAAAGTATGTATTCAAAAGTGCTGTTTCATTTCATTGTTTGTCTTTATTACATTGTTTTATAGAAGTTTTCTACACAATCTATGTAAGCATCCTTGTCTAATTCATGTATCTACATACTTTGTTTCAGTTTGTAGTTTATTCAGATTCCTAAGGTTTTTTTGATAAGCAGGTATGTTCTTTTTATAGTGATAAAGGCAATTTGAAGGATTTTGTAATGGTTCTTGTGTGTGTGTGTGTGTGTGTGTGTGTGTGTGTGTGTGTGTGTTTTGTCTATATACTTTTACATAGTCTAAGTGAAAATATTAGTTTCTAAAAGTTTTAGGGATTATATTTTGAACACACACAATTTTAGTATAAAAGTAATATAACAACCTGATCTAGAATCATTTGTTTAAAAGGTATATTTATCCCCCAGGGGTTTAAATTAGCACCTTGTTTGAAAACAAACTTGTTGTACAATGTGGATACATATACTTATATATAGAAAGAGATTGATAGATATCTGATTATGTTGAATAAATTGCCATTCCTTACACCAATTATTCCAGTCTTAAATTTTATTATAATTTTGGGTTTGTTTGTTTGTTTTATTTTTATTTTTTAGACATTATTTCTCTAAAGTAAGTCTGGCTGTTCTGGAGCTCACTCTGTAGAACAAGGCTGATCTCAAACTCACAGAGATCTACCTGTCTCTGTCTTCTAAGTACCAGAATAAAAGGTACGAGCAACCACTGCTTAGCTAGTCTTAACTTTATAGTCATATAGTGATGGGAGATGTTATTCTGTATATATGTTTCTCATACTGGTTAATAAAGCACTGTGGACAATAGAAAACTAGATAAGCGGGGCTAGGAGACTAGGAGGAGGAAAGAGGAAGTAGAAGGCGGAGTCAAGATGTAGCCCGGGGAAGGAGCAGGACGCCTGCTGCACGGCTCCCCGATAAGACGACCACGTGGAAATACTTAGATAAGTAGAAATGGGTTAATAATTAAGGCAGAGCTAGCCCATAAACAGTAATGGTAATTGGCCAACAGGATTGTATCAAATATAGAGTCTCCTGCGTGTTATTGGGGGCCAGGACGCCAGACCAGCGGCGGGCGGGCTGGCGGAAACTTACATGCTACAATATAGTAATTCTTAAACTAGTATAATGTATGTTTCTTCAAATAACTCATTAAAATATCTATACATATTTATATTACAATAATTTTATGTAATTAAAATATAACACTATGGACCTGGGGAGATTGATTAGTGGGTAAGAACCCACACTGTAAAAACTTGATGATCTCAGTGCAAATCTCTTGCACCCATGAAAATGTAAGTCATGGTCATGCACTCTTGTAATAGTGGAATCATGACTCTAGAAGAGACTAGAGACAGAAGGTTTGCAGAAATTCACTGCTTCAGTTAGTAACAAAACTAGAGAAACCATCTCAAGGAACAAAGATTGATAGAACAGAATACCTAGTGACCCCACCGGCCTCTATACAAGCAATAAGGCTTTAACTTGCACTGATTAACTATAAACACACACACACACACACACACACACACACACACACACACACACACACACACAATGAGATTTGGAAGTGATGGAGTATCACCGATAGATTTATCATTGATCTTTAACTTTCAGTAATTTATTTTGTATGGATCTGAATATTTTGTCTATATGTGTGTATGTATACAATGTGTGTGATTGCCAGAGGTCACAAAAAAGACATTAGAATCACTAGACCTGTAGTTGTGCATAGTTTTGAGCCACCATATGGGTGCTGGAACCGAATTTCTGCAAGAATAAGTACTTTCCTAATTGCCAAGCCCTCTCTCCCTCTCCATGAGTTTAAAAATTTTTAATGACAAACTTGTATGTGCTTTTTCTGGGTCTGTAGTACTTGGACTTTGTATGATTCTTAATTTTCTTCCTTTAAATTTAATTTCAACCAGTGTTAAACTTCTCAACTGTCACTTCTACTAAAGTCATGTTTCTCTTTGTTTCTTAGATGCCAACTTGATAGTTTCAAACACTTGTTCTAGGTTTATTGTATTACTCTTTCTCAGTTTACAACTTCATAGAGCACTTCATATTTTCATCTGGATATTTTCCTACCAATTATCAGACTTATGAACAAAATCAGTTATCCTTTCAGACCTGAGGACCCAAGTATTAAGCTTCTCGTTTCCACACTTTTACAGCAAGTGCCTGAGGAATGGAGCACCTAGTCCAAGACTTGAACTGCTGCCACATCAATAATGATTTTTCCCTACCATTCCTAATTCTGTAGTTTTCCACTTTTTCTATTGAATTGCCCATGTTACCACCAATTTCTAAGCATATTAATTAAAATTATTAAAAGTTATGAATTACATAGTCAACAAGGTGGTTCATCAGCTAAGTACAACATGAATTGAATGGTTGGAACCCGTGTCAAGGTGGATGGAGAGAACCAACTACTTAAAGTCATCCTGTGACTTCTGTTCATAAGCTCTGGCAAACATAGACTTGTACTCATATATACACTCAAACATATTTTTATAAAAATTAAAAGTTATCAATTATAATTTAAATATATTCTTATTCACTATTGTTCAATATCAATTTTTCTCATGTTTCTAGCTGATTATTTTTTTTATTACTGGTGTATTGCTTAGTGCTGCTTATCTGTGTTAATTTAAATGTAACTGGCCCCCGTAATCTCATAGGGGTGACACTATTCAGAGGTGTGGCTTCTTTTGAGTGGGTATGGCTTTGTTGAAGGAAGTGTGTCACTGTGAGGGTGGGCTTTGAGGTTTCCTATGCTCAGGATACTTCCCAGTGTCTCAGTCTATTCCTTGTTGCCTACAAGATGTAGGACTTCTAGCTACTATTTCAGCACCATGTCTGCCCACATGCTCCCCATCATGGTGATAATGGTCAGAACCTCAGAAACTGTAAATGAGCCACTCCAATTAAATGTTTTTCTTATAAGAGTTGCCACTATCATGGCATCTTTTTACAGCAATAAAAATCCTAACTTAGATGCCATTATTGAACAGAATTGAAATATTATATAAGTATTTGGAAGCTTTTACTGATGAAAATTTTTCACAGAAAAGAATATTGCTGCTATCATCAAGTTATGGCATATTACCTTTATCAAACAGAAAGCAATGTTTTGTTAAACTAAGCATCAGGAATTAGAACTGGTCTGATTCCCATTCTCAGTGACATTTAGGATATAAGACCTTCAGACCCCAAGAGAAAGTCTAGGGAATTAAGCAAACAGAACTCCATCTTTTCCTTCAAGCACATAAAATGCCAATGTTTGGCCCCACTCTCTGGTCTTTCAGTTATTTACTTAGTAGTTTGGTTTGAAGTTCAGTTGGATGAGTGAATCCAAGTGCTGGGACTGTTACTAACTGGAATATTCTAGTTCTTTAGTTGAAATATGTCAATTTTAAAGTTGTACTTAGGGAATCACTTGATTGTGTGGAAAAGTTAAAGTCATAAGTTTAAAGTAGTGTAAAAAAGTAGGCTCCTTCAGTTACAGTGAAATATGTACAAATATTTCCAAACCAACACAGCTAAATCCAAAAATACTGATCTAAGATTTAAACTTCCATCCATCAAAAGCCACATCTTAGAGTCCAGTTGTTCCCAAACTAAGTGATTCATAAAATAAAAAACATCTATGTTTCCAAAGAGATTAGAAAAGAACACAGAGTCTAACAAATGGTTTACAAGAATAAAAACACAGCCCAAAGTAAATGATCCAGAAAAATATAATGTTTTAAGGAAATGTAACACCCAACAGATCCTAAACCATGAATGGCCCTGTTGTTTTAAATATTTGAAAACAATGTTAAGGACTCAATTATTCAGTTATGAGAACAGAAATGAATAAATGGTGAGAACATTTCAGCAGATAGAAATATAAAAAAAGCAATACAATGAAAAATTTAAAATAGAACTGCTCTATTCTAAGTACAGAATTCACTGGATGTGCTCAATAACAGACTATATGACAGATGAAAATGTCAGTCACTTCAGGATAGATCAATAGAAATTATACAGCACAAGAACAGGAAAGAAACTTCATAAAAAATGAAGCAGGCTGGGGACCTTTGGAATAGCCAAACAAAAAACAAAACAACAATCTAGAAGCATGACATTCTCAGAGTGAGATAAATGGATTAGGGCCACATTGTATTTAGAGAAATAAATAATGTTCAAACATGTCCTAAACTTATAGACTCTAAAAGATCAAACAAGATAAATAATTGTGATACTTTGCATAGATACCATGTGAATCATACTACCAAAACACAAAAATGTAACTGTTAGGCTAAAGCTCTAGGGAGTCCTTTGGCGGATTCCATGGCAGGATAGGGTAACAGAGGCAGAGGGACGAAGACTCCAGGCAGACAAAATTTAAGTGAGAAGTTTTATTAGAAAGGGGAAGGAGGGAGGTGGAAGGAAAGAAAATGAGGTAAAGAGATAGAGAGAGAGAACAGAAGAGAAGAGGGAGACAGGAAAAGTCCTGTCTGCCCCCAGGGAAACAGTGGTAAGAGAGAGCTGGATGACAGCTGGAAAAGAGCAGAAAGAAAGGAGAACAGAGAGAGGGGCTGGAAAAAAAAGTCTAGGTGGGCAGAAAAAGAGGGTAAAGAGAGAGTAAGTGGACAGGGATCTGTCTTTTAAAGGTGTCCTTTGCACCTGCTTACATAGTAGTATTCATGCAACCCTGGGCTGACCAGAGTACTGCCTGACAACATTCTGCCAGGTGACAGGGGCAGGCCAGCATAATGCCTGAATTCTTACACTAACCAAAAGTATAAACAAGTGATGTATAGAAAAATAACAATTCAATAGACACTAAGTTTCTCACAGAAACCCATCAGAACCAGCAGCACTGGAATTAATCTGAACACATCCATCACATATTTAAAGTCCTCACAAAATATCAGGAAGTGACTCAGTTTGTATACACAAAGGTATTTTGATATTGAGGGTAAGTGAATTAAAGGAATTTCCAAACCAAGGATTAGCAAGGAAAAATTTGTTCCCAGTCCTCCTCAACTATAAGACTAAATGTAAGGGTCATGTCAGGGTGAAGACAAGCTAGCCTACAGGAAAACAAACTAGCAAACAAATTTTAAATAAAGAATGAAAAGACAGTGAAATATCTGAGAAACATTATCATTTAAAAATTAAACTGGATCTGGAGAGATAGCTTAGTAGTTAAGAAGTCCTACTGTTCTTGCATGAACCCAGGTTTGATTTCCAGGATCCACAAACCCATGGTAGCTCACATTTGCTGTTAATACCTGTTTAACTGAAACCAAAAGCCTCTCCTGATCACTCTAAGCATCAGCACTCACATGTGCATAACCAAACACAACATACACACACACTTGATACAAATATAGACACCATATATTGGATTTTATTTCTCACTACTGAGTGTGCTCAAAAGTTGTTTTCCATGCAATTTCTACAAAAACCCGTGAGTTTACTAGGTAGTATTTAGAGAGCTGTGCTTTGCTTATCTCCCCCAGGTAACAGGTATATTGGCTGCTCAAGGATCTCAGTAAGACCTGATTATGAATCATCCTCTTAGAAGAGCTATGCAACCTACAATTTTCCTTTCCCAGGAACAGCCAATTTTCAGCAAGAGCCCTCTGTGGGCACAGCTAGCTAACCCCAAACTAAGGCATTTCTGAAGGTCATTGCAGCTCTTCTACAGCCTATATTAGGGACATTTACTGGCTTTCTTAGTTGAATTTTTTCATAAAATATATTTGTTCATATTCTTACCCCTACCCCAACTCCTCTGAAATCTTCTTCATCTCTCCAACTAAAAAAAAATTCTCTCTCTCGCCTTTATCTCTCTCTCCCTTTCTATTTCTCTCAAAATATCAATACAAATAAGCAAAAAATATAAAAATGCACTACCCCACTCCAGAAACAAACAAAAAACTTCAAGTCCACTGTGTGTTGACATACTCCTGAACATGGGGCCTGATGTGGCAAATAGTTGAAAAATTACTGAAATTCCATTGGAGAAAAATGAATTTTCCTTTCCCAGCAGGCATCAATTGCAAATAGCTTTTTGGCTAGAGGTGGGACTTTGTGTCTACTTTCTCTTTCTCAGTGATAGGATTTTATCTAGATTGAACTTGCCCAGGTCTTACGAGTATTTCCATAGTTTTAGTGAGTTCATATGTGTCTTGTGTCGGGGAGACACTTGGAGTCATCTACCAACTCTGGTTCTTTTTTCTTGAGTTATCTGCCACCTCTAGCTCTTATAAACTTTCTACCTCCTCTTCTACATAGATCCTAATGCCTTGAGGAGAGAAGTGTGATGAAGACATACCTTTTAAGGAAGAAAGTCCCAAAGTCAGTCTCTCTCTCTCTCTCTCTCTCTCTCTCTCTCTCTCTCTCTCTCTCTCTCTCTCTCTCTCTCTCTGTTCACTGATTAGTTGTGAGTTTTGGTGTAATGAGGGAAGTCTGGGGATTGTGTTATATTTATCATATTCAAAATGCATAAATAATAGAATGAGAAATTTGCTGGGGAACAGCTCTCTGATGCTGCCACTGTAACCTCATTCTCAAATGGCTATGGGGAAATTTCAAACCATGGCTCTACCACGTCCTACACCATCCAAAAGAGCAGGGCCATTTCCAATCCCTGCCACAGCTTTTATTGGGTCATGTGTCTCCAGAGAAGACCAAGCCCATAGGGCCAAGTGACCCCATACAATTGGCAATTGGACCAAATTCCCACAATATATGTGTTCATTTTTTCATCTGCTGAAAGAAGTTTCTCTAATGAAGGCTGAGTGATTCACTGATCTATGGATATAGCAATGTGTCATTAAGTGGCTATTTTATTTCTCCTGTTACTTTAGCAGAATAATAGCAGTAGGTTTTTCCTTATGAATAAGAACTATCTAGTCTCAGGTCATTCATCACTGCAGCAGTGTTCTATATAGATTCATTTCATACAGTGAGCCTTAAATTCAACCAAAAAGTGGTTAATTTTTCCAATAGCATTTGTGCCACTATTACATTAGTATAACTTGCAGTAAGGTTATAGTTATATGTAGTATGGTTTGCAGCTGAGTAACATTGATGATTTTTTTTCTACCCATAGTATTTAGAATACCTGCCACCACAACCAACACTATAACAGTAGGGGTATAGGGATGAAGCATCTAGTTGGGCAACAGCACAATTTCCCCATGTTCAATGATGAGAGTAAGGTCTTCAGCAAAAGGGCCTTACCAGAATGTTATAGGGAGTAACCAATGCCTGTGATGTTAGGGGGTAGTCTATAGACTCCTTTAGCCAATGATTCAACAATATGTAATCCATCCTTATAGCAAAACCAATATCATATAGAAGGAAAGATAAAAACATTCTTTACCAATTATACATTAGATAAAAGTTTAGTATCTTAATTATATAAAGAACTAAAAAAAATAAAATAAAAACTGAATAATCTAATCTTAAATGGTGTATAGATCTAAACAGAAATTTCTCAAAAGATGAAGAACAAATGACTGAGAAACTTTATTTTTAATGACATCCTTGGCTGTTTGGGAAATTCAAAGTGACTTAGATTTTATAATGCCCAAGTTAAAAAAAACCAAGATCAATTAAAAAAACATGTCAGAACATGGAAGTGAGAGGGAACTGGGATTGATATGTTAAATAAGAAAAAAAAATGACAGAACATGATAGCAAAGATGTGAAGAAAGGGGAGCACTTACCTTATTTTGGTGCAAGTATCAACTCTTACAGTCACTATGGAAATCAATGTGGAGGTTCCTCACAAAACTTATAATCCATCTACCTCACAAATTAGCTATACACCTATTAGTCATATACCCAAATGACTCTGTTGTACTATAGAAATACTTGTTCATCCATGTTTATTATTGCTCTATTTTTAATATCTAGAAACTGGTAGCACCCTAAATGCCCATGCATTGATGAAAGAATAATAAAAATGTGTTTTTTCACAAATAGAATAAAATTTAGTTGAGGAAAATAAAATTATGAAAATTTCCTGGAAATGAATGGAACTAGAAACAATCAACCCAAGTGAGGTATACCAGACCTGGAGAGAAAAAAACAAAAATAAAAAAAACATTATGTATTTTCTCTTATATGTATGTGTTAGCCTTTAAGCTTTACATATGTTTGGTGCAGTCCACATAACCACAGAAGTTTGGTACCTAATAAGGGACCAGGATGGAATATGTGACCTTCCAAAGAAAGGGGACTAGAACATAAGGTCAGAGGGGAAAGTAGAACAGGAGGAATAATGGAAAGAGGAATGGGAGGGCACAGGAAGAAGGAAATATGCATTAGAGAAAACTAATGCAAAGGCCTTTTTAAAAAGCACATGGAAATCTACCGTAAAAGCCTACTAAAACATGTACATACATGAAAGAAATTTAAAATGATTCACCATATAGTGGAGGAGGCAATGTACCTATTAGGTATTTACTGGAATTTATTCTCCCTACTTCCATTACTCTCCCTACTCCTTACAGCTTTCTCAGGGCAGGAAGTTATTCCATTAGTCCCTTGTAGGTTCTGTTCCAAATCTCTCCAGCAAATTTCTATGTGAAACTCTGCCCCTAGTTTCCTGGGAGTGTTGAGTCCTTAGAAAATTGAAAGACAAAGGGGTATAATAAAAAACAAGAACAAGCACCATAAGTTACAAACAAAACTAATTATTAAGATTAGTTCTTTCAGTATGATGGTTAAGTAAAATATACACATTCAAACACACCCACTTGTCTGATGAAAGACAAATGATAGTGTTGAGTGTTTCTTTCTGTCAAGACCCAATCAACTCTGAGATTTATGTATGGGTCTAAAAGTACTTATTATCTGAGATGCCAAACAAAAACTAATAGAACATGATTTGAAATTAGGGAAGTACTCTCCTACACTATAAAGTACATGGAGAAACGGGTGTAGAGATAGAATCAGACTTATTCTCTCAAGTTCAGAGGAAATAAAGAGACTAGTCTTCCTCTAGAGACATTGACAGATTTATGCAAGGGAAACTACTTAAAATTCTTTATTGAGATAAGGCACTTTCTCAGAAAGAAACCATATTCAGTCTTTCAAATTTCTGGAGATTAGGTACGGTATAAAGTCTAAGGTTGAGGGCTCTGCCTTAGCTTATGCTTACCATTAGAAAAAAAATGTTCAGTCAAACATAATTCCCAGTTGTCTCTGGAGTTCACTGTAGACTATTGTGCAGTGCCTCATTTATGATGCTATTACTAATAACACAATTTTTATTATTTTCACACAATGTTTTAGAAGTGTTAATTATACAGAGAAACAAAATGTAGACTATGGTTGTTCAAGTACTAAAATAAATGTTGTGAGTGACATCTTACTTTTCTAAAAGCCCTTCCATCTGAGGAGCATGAAAGTTGTTCTACAGGGATTTTCAACTTTCCCCTTTCTGTACAATTACAATATACATGTGGCTGTGACTTCTTTTGTCACTTAACAAAAATGAGGTAAGTGTGCTTATCTCAGGCTTTACTAATTGATTACCAAGTTGGATGTTGGGGGTCAGAGAGGCAGTAACTATGAAATATGCATTGTTTTATTTTGAGAACTTTTATTTTTTTCTTTCAGAAACTGGATAATAAGTGGATTTGTGAATAACTATCCTGACTACTCATGAGACCCAATCTCATTCTAGCAGCACAAACAAAAGCACAGGAAAGATGAAGACTAAGAGCCCAAGACAGGAAAGCTTTTTAATATAGCTGGACCAGAACCATTTTTAAAATTTTCCGTTTATGTGAAAACTCAGCTTCCTGGAATTTTGTTTGTGCTACATGTGTGCATACTGTTCTTTCCATCTTATAATTTTATGACAACTTGTGAAAATATTTTATTTCTACTTATGATCCACCCAAAATAAAAAACAAAGTAACTATTATCATTCCTAATGAAAAAAAAAACATACCTAGGGAACAAAGTTTCCATGTCAGATGTTGGATCTATACAGAGGTCTATTTGTTGATTTGGCAGTACATAGTATTGATTTCTTACAGCTCTATCATCCTAACAATCAATTTCTTAATTAAAGTTATTAACCAGATAAATACAGGAGAAATGTGTCATTAGGCAATTTCATCACGGAGTGAACAAAAATAGTTACAAAAATCAGAATCATCTGGCCTCTTGTTCATCCAGATTGGTCTATACACTCATTTCTCCTAGGTTGTAAATTTGTAACCTGTACTGCATATTACTGAGTACTTTAGGAATTTTTGCATAACTGGAAACATTTGTGTATATAAACACATTAAGATGTTAAAGAAGCACAATAGATATAGTAGTTGATGTGAACTTTTCAACTCCTTCCTAATTTTATGAGATGCTCATTGTATATAATCTTGTGCAGGTCAGTGTCTGTAGATTGTTTCTGCACTAGTATATAATTTAATTTAACTAGGAAGGAATAAACTATGGGTATATGTAGGACATTATCAACCATCAAAATGTGAAAACAAGGAAGCAATGATGCTGAGTAGAAAGTAAGACTTGCATAAATAAGAGATTGCATTGCATGATCTATATCATACAAACACATAACAAAGGAGGCATATATGCACTGCGTGCTTAAGAATCAGTTACAATTAGTTCAGATAAAAAGATTAATGGAGATAGTAAAAAAAAATCATCATTCCTCTGTTAGATGCATATGTATTGTAAGGCTTCATGCTTGTCCTAGGTTCTGTGTCTGAGCACTTGAAACATATCAATAATGAAATCTTGACTGGTTCTTACGCTCTGGGGTTAAGGAGCAGAGTGAGGAAATGAAGCTTAGGCATAAATACACAGGGAACTGAAATTCCAGCCTTATATTCTACTACAGAAAGGGGACTTCTTGCTAAAAGAGTTCAAAAACAGGGCCATTGACATAGAAAGGAATGTCACGGGATTCCCTCTGGTAAAAAGTGGAATCACCTGCATATAGAGCTTAAATGGAGATAGATGATATTCCTGAGCAAAGAAACAGTGTATACAATGACCCAGTAAGATGAGAAGCCACAGAAGTCACTTTGGGTGATTAGTAGGTTAAGCCTAGACAAGTCACAGTAAACAAGAACATGACTAAAGGCCTAGCTGAGCCAAGCTTTTCTAAAACTGAAAGACTGACTGGGAATTACTTTTTGAAAAAAGTTCCTGCTATTACTAAACACAAAATCCACATTTTTTTCCTCATAAAAATTACATTTGCCTTTCTAGTACTTCAAAATGTACAGAAAGAGTATATATATATATATATATATATATATATATATATAGAGAGAGAGAGAGAGAGAGAGAGAGAGAGAGAGAGAGAGAGAGAGACTATAGGTTAACAGTTAATTTTTTTTCTTCTTTTGCAGTATCTAGTTTAATGTTTCCTTGCTTCAATTTGTGTTGTTTTAAGATAATTCCTTCATGCAGTAGAATTATACCCCATGGTTATAGAAAAGAACCTCAGACATTCTTTTTCTATTATATATGTATGTATGTATGTATGCATATATATTTAAATTTGAAACAAGCTTGTTTTACATGCCAATCCAAGTTCCCTCATTCTCCCATCCTACACTGTTCCCCCCACCAACCCCCATTCCATTCCCTTTCTGCTCCCCAGGGAGACAGAGGCCTTCCAATGGGGGACCTTCAAAGTCTGTTGTATCATTTGGAGCAGGGTCTAGGCCCTCCCCCATTTGTCTAGGCTGAGACAGTATCCCTCTATGTGGAATGGGCTCCAAAAGTCCATTCATACACTAGGAATAAATACTGATCCACTACCAGAGGCCCCATATACTGCCCAGTCCTCAGACATCAACAGCTAAACACTGAGCCAAACACCTGGGATCCAGTTGCAAGAGGGAGGAGTAATGAGCAAAGGGGTCAAGACCAGGATGGAGAAACCCACAGAAACTCTTGACCTGAACAAGGGGAAGCTCATAGAACCTCTGACATTCTAAAGTAGTCTCCTATTGAGGATGAAGAAGCCAAGTCTCCTTCATGATTCACAGGATGCCACCTAGTAAAGTGACAGACATACTAGTTATTTATCAGATATTGCCTACTTCCAACCAAAACACAGTTTCTATATTTGATTGTTACAGTGTCAGTTCATAGATCCTCTTCATTGATTCTGCGGTCTTCCCAAATCTCCATTAAAATGTGCAGTACAAATCGTGTTGCATACAGCCATATACAGAGAGCACAGAATTGATGTTCCCCCTAGGTTAGTTTCCTGCAAAGCTATCTCATGTTATCCCTGAAATATCTGTGTCTGAGTATACAAATATATGTGAAACAACCAGTTGAAAACAACTAAGTTTTACAGTAAGCATCTAAAAATATCGCCAATCCTCATACAGCCATGAATTGTAAATTCACACATATGATGTAAATGCTTCATGCCAACTGATTTTGTTGCTGTTTTTATTTGTTTGTTTCAAAATATAGAGTAGATTATATACTCATTTTGAAAAGTGATCATAAATACCATGATCATAGAGAGGTAATATTTGTGATTTGATAATAAAAAGGATTTAGTATTAAAGGGCATATACAAAGTTAAGCATCTTAACTTCCGTTTTTTGTATGCATTTGATACTAATAGAGACCCTTGTGTATTCTTACAACTTCAGACAACATAGTAGCTCCAACCAGTAAGGCTGGAGATATTGTTGTACTTGCACTTTTAGTTATTTTCCCTTTACTTGATTAGTTTATTATGTTTTTAATTGACATGTAATTATATTACTTTCTACCCATTAAATGATATTCCTTAGCAAGTAAGATTGTTCCCCACATACTTTATGCCTTCAAATCACTTCAGGTCTTGATTTGATCCATATTTGCCCCATGGTTTGCAACTATCTCTCCTTAATCATTTTAATCAACAAACTAAATAGAAAATGCTTCCCCATAGTAAAATTTGTCTCATATAGAGACAAATAAATACATATATGCATACATACATACATTCATACAGATATACATAAATGATAAGTATAAGATGCAACAGAGATGATAGCTAGGTAGGTGACAGAAAAATGACTGGTAAATTACAGAGAGATCGGATAGAGTTTTTATATGTTGATGACTGAGAGATAGACAGATAGATGATAGATATAGATGATAGATATTTTCTAGATGACAAATAGATGATTATATCTAGATAGAGGATATATAGAGGATTGTTAGTTGATACACAAAATGAAATCAATGATAGATGGTGCAATAGTTGAAAGGAAGGTAGATAGGTGATAGATAAATGATTTATTGATGAATTAAAATTGATAAGTATGTAATATATAGGTAGGTAGATGATGACACATAGAAGTACAGGTGATAAATAAATTGTAGTTAAAATAAATAAAAGATATGTTTAGATGATAACTAGATATGTTTATATGATATATAGACCATAAAAAGAGCTTTTCCCCAAAAGCTATCATTCCCAAATGCAATAATCATCTCTATTCAAAGATTAAATTTATTTATTAAATTATTAAATTTATTTATTAAATTCATTTATTAATATTAATCTAACCCATTGATATTGATCTCTATTTTTACACCAATCCTTATTTTCTCTATTTTCTTTTTACTGCAGTGAATTTCTGAGATCTGGAGTCTTCAGACTGAAGCTCAATTCATTTACAGTCTTCTAGAACTACTTTCTATTCAACGGCATTTCAGAAGCTAAATAAATATGTTGACCAAGCCACAGACTTTATTACCTTAAGAGAGGTCACACACATGACCTTTCATTTGTCATTAGGGTTTATTAGTGCTTGCATTTCCACCTTCAGATCACAGTGAGGTCTAAGGGAAAGAGATGTGACAGCATTCAAAATCCCCAGTCTGAGCTTTAAGAAAACTTAAGTAAGTGAATATCATTCAATGAATTGCATCCCCTTTTGTGCTGTGTGGTTGTAGTTCATTCTAATTTCCTCTAATGTGCTTTATAATATTATGCAGCACATTATTCTTGAGGGGTTTATTGTTAATCTTTATGTCTTGAAGTGTCACTTGAGAGGAATAAAATTACACATTAAGTAAAATGCCTGAGTAAAGTTAGTAAACCCTTATTATTTATGAATTAGAATTTTAAGAACAAATTTGACTCTACTATAAATTATATAGACATTAAGGGGGAATTTTATTATTTCCACTGCTCTTATACAGTCATGTCCTAACATATATAATTTAGAAATGATTTTCATTCTTTTGGGTACCACATCACCACTGCACAGGATGGGAAATTGGTAGCAATGTACTCTGTAGAGAACAGATTTCATCAGAGCTCTGCTCTATTCCCCTCCTAGGGCAATGCTTAGTGTCTCTTTCTACTAGTTCTTGTTGTACCCGTGGGCTTTGGCAGAAATTTTTATCTACCTGGACAAAGTCTTCTTTGCTGACCAAACAATAGGGTATATGTTAATTACTTTTCTCACTACTGTTATCAAGTATCTCACAAAAAGCAAGGGAAAGGGGATTACTTTGTCTCAAGACATAGTCCAATGAGGCAATGTAACATGAATAAGTAAAAGAACCAGTGTCAGATTTTAGGGTTCAAGCTTCAAGCTGAAGTTCAGAAAATTAAAAAAAACAAACAAACAAAAAAAAACAAAACAAAAAAAAAAAAACATGCCACTATCTCTTACCACTACTTTCGGCTGAATAGGCTGATCTTCCTGCCTCTCTTCAGCATTGCTGGAGAATCCTCAATGTGGCTGAAAATGAATGCCTCCCGCTGAGTACTGAAGACTCTGCTTCTATGTTCTATAGTGTTGCCCTCTAGTGTTGGGATTAATGGTGTGTGGTCTGTTACTCTTTCAGACTGATTCAATCTTGTGTATCCCTGAGTGGCCTTGAACTCAGAGCTATCTGTCTACCTCTTAATCCTGAGTCCTAGGATTAAAGGTGTGTACCACTACCTCTTAGTTTCTGGCTGCTGGAGTTAAAGGCATGTGCCTTGCTTCTATGGTTTGTGGCTGACTTTGCTTTCTGAATCCTCAGTCAGCTTTAATAAATTATAAATAATGTATCACAACAGGACAACGATATAGATGCTGGGTGTGGCATCAGGATTGTATGTCTGCTGGCTGCTCATGATTGAATAGATCAGGAAATACACTACACTAGAAGGCCAGACTCTAAATTTCAAGACACAGCCAGTGAGCTGGCTTAACTGGAAGAGTGCTCACAGACTAAGCCTGGTGAACTGCATCTGATCACCAGATCCCACGTACAGGTGAAAGAAAAGAACCAATTCTACAATGTTGTCCTCTGACCTCTATACACACTGTAGTTTGCCTATGTCTCTTCACATTATCACAACCCAATAACAATAAAATTTTCAAAACAAACCTTGAGTCCCACCTATACTCCTCAATATCTTTCAATGCACCAAAGCCAAGCCAAGCAGCATTCTATCATGGAATTTAAAGAAGTTTTGGAACTTATAGTGAGATGTCCACCACACCTACATCTGTTGCACTGACCATGCACATTAGGGTGTAGGAACAGGTGAGGGGTGACCTGAAGGGACTAGGTGTGGGGTGCTGGAACCCAGTTCTCTCTCTTGCTTCCTGGATGGAGACAGAGCATCCGGAGGCATCCTTGGGATGAAAACCTGCTGGCGGTCATCTGTTTCTGGGGTAAGTGATTTCTCCTTGAATAAACATCTATCAGCCTATAGTTTTCTCAGACCCTTATTTATACATGCTACAGGAGCCTCCACACCTAACAAATGAACTATTAGTAACAGTCAGTTTAATTTTTTCAAACATAGTATCTTTATTGATTATTTGGGAATTTCACAATATAATGCACCTTGATTACAATCACTTCCCAGCCCTCCCAGGTTCATCCTTCCATCCTTGTCACCACTTCCAGGGGAAAAAATATACTAAGTGCAATTTGTGTTGTTCATATATTCACTGGAGCAACATCAGACTCCTTTGAAGAAAACTGAGTCCTTCCCCATGGGACTCCTGCCAGAAGCCATCAGCTGTGAAGAGCTGCTCTTCAGCATCCCTGTCAGATTTTAAAAGAATTCTCCTCAATGGCTTCCTATCTAGACTGTTTCTTTATGGGGAGGTGAAGAGAAGTTGTCACAGAAGCCTATGTCTCTCATTCTTAACTGTTAATCTGAAGTCATCAATGCCATTGCAAAAGCACCTTCCTTGCCCTTTAAAGTCAGTGTTAGGATCAAGGACTTTTACATGCTTTTTGACAACAGCACAGATCATGGGCATCCATCCACATGGCCTCCCATGGCATCATGTACCATTGGACCTCAACGTAGTTTCTGGTAGCAGCACAGACCATGGACATTCATATGTTTTTCACCACAGCACAGATCAGAGACACAAACACCAACCCTATGTGGCATTCTGGCCCTCAGACATCAACATAGCTTCAGGAGGCAGTGCAGACTATGGACATCTGTTGTTTTCCCATCTGTTTAGTGGCTACACCTCAATCTACTGATACTTTAACTACCATCTGTGGCCCTTAGGCCATAACTTGGCAGGATTTCTGGTCCTGATGACTCTGACTCTGCTGCTGCTATCAAATGTACTTTTTAACTAAGTCTCTATCATTTTATTTACCAATAAAGTCTTGGCAGTTAGATGTTGGGGTGAAAACCTGGTAGCTCAGAGAGGCCAAGAAGCAACCAACTGACCTTTTGTTTTCCCCAGAGACTCAGCAAGAGATTGTCCCTCCAGTTTTGGGCAAAACCAAAAAGATCAGGAAAAGCTCCCTATACCTTGCCGTGTTTCTCTCTGTTTTCCTGGCTCCTCTGTATTCTTTAGAGCTAATTCTAATTAACTAGTTGCTGGCTCTACCTCCTGACCCAAGGTTGATTTTATCTACTCAGTTTCCTGTTTCACAGTGCAATAAAATATCCTGAAACAGGCATCCACATGGAATTTAGTGATAACAAATCCCATGGACATCAGCACATATCATGGACATTTACATGGCCTTTAGTGGAAACATGGAGTATGGGCATTAACCTGGATTCAGGTAGCACAGACCTTTGAAATTCATGTAAATTTCAGTGGTAATGCAGCCTATGGACATCAATATGCCTTCAGGTGGCCGCAAAGACCATGGACATCCACCAGACCTCTGAGCACAGGAAAGACACAGACTCGATATGGCCTCCAACTGACTGTGTTGAGTCAATTTAATTTAATGGTGTGTGTCCTGGTAGGATGGTCAGGCTCCAGTGTATAGCCTCACACTCAGGAATATATGGTCAACAGAAATTGGAGCCAATGGTTATTAAATAAAACAAAAAAGAGGCATACAGTTGGTAGGGATTGGGATCATTGGTATATCTGTGAGGGGTTATGAGGAGATGCATATTTGAGTAGATTAAAGCTGACTGTCATAGGAAACAAGTATCTTTTTGGTTGAAGCCAAGCTTAAGCCTCTTCCTCCACCATGAGATTCCCGAGAAACATCTAATTACCTAGCACCCCCCTTTTTTTTCCCCAAACACATTTGATAGCCAAAAGAAGGGTCACAAGTGTCCCTTTTAGCTTAGAATACTTTTGCCCCTATCAGAAGGATTTCAAGAGCACCCTATATTTGTTAAGAATAAGTAATGTTCAATGTTTAAGGTAAGACCTAGTTCTATGACCTCAAGGAACAAAAGTATGGCCAAAGAAATTACAATGATATTAGAAGCGGAATCCCAAACTATGAATTAGATCACAGTTCCTGTCATCCTCTGGATTCCAACCTGCCGAGACTGTAAAAGAAGAAATTGGGCAAGAATAGCTGGATTCCTCACCCAAAGATATCATGGCGTAATACATTTGTATTGCTGTAAATTGCTAAGTTTTCAGGAATTATTCTATACAACAAGGAGAAAAATGGAAAACCAATAAAATGCTTAGAGAATAAAGACAGAATAACTAGGAAAGTATATGTAGGAAAAAAATACTCAGAACTTCAGCAAAAGCAGACAACATTTAATCAGCATTATAAGCAACTTGAACTAATTTGTAAGGAACACTCCAATTATCAAGCACAGAATAAAAATTCTTTTGATGTTCCATGGAATATTCACTTATGCTGAGAATTGAAAATATCCAAGTTAATTTGAAAAACAGTAGTCTAAGGAGTTCAAGTTTAAAATAAAAGTAATCCTAAAAGGAAATAATCAAAACTGAAAAGAAATGTAATGAAAAAATGTTAAGAGAAATAAAGGCAGAAACAAAATCATTGGCAAGATTAATAAGTAGACAAGTTCTAGAAAGAATGGGTAAAGACACAATTATAAAAGCCAGAACTCATCTGCTGTGGTCACAACTCTTGGGAAGTGGAGACAGAAAAATCAGGAGTTCACAGCTTCCTAGTGACTTTAAACCAATCCTGAGATACATGATACTGTGTCTCAAAAAATATTTCCACTTGAATTCAATCACACTTCTATATATTATAAATAGATAAGGAAATATCATTTAAATAATACCATTATATACTATGGCTAGTAGTAAATTGTATATAATCCTCACACTGAAAATGGTTAAGAGAAACAAAAGATGATCTTAATAAAATACCATAATATTAATTAGAAGAAAATAATATGTGTTTTCAGCAAAACCACATTAGGAGAATGTCCTAAACATGAATAAAAAAACACAGCAAGATTGTTAAAGAAATAAACCAACCATTTCTAGATTTATAATAACATGCCAGCAATATGACTTATCAGAATCAATCTTAAGATAAAGGTTAAATTTCTTGTCATGTATAGAGCAGCAGTTAAGAAGAGTGTTCCATTAGTATACATAGATCACAGACAGAAGACAAATATAGATAGATAGATAGATAGATAGATAGATAGATAGATAGATAGATGGATAGATGATAGATGATAGATAGAAAGATAGAGCAGAGATAAAGGAGAATATGTTTTAATAACCATCCTAATGCAAAATCTTTAAGAGAACAAAATAGAAGTAAATTATATCTAATGCTATGTTAAAACTTTATATAAAAGTTAATGTAAGAATCATTGACCCACTGGTAAATGTGGGATCATATAGACTGTTGGAAGTAGTTTTATCCTTTCTTACCACACTGAAAATACTATCAAATGAGTGTTTTAAGATAGATATTTTAAAAATTTGTTTAAAAAATTTAAATAAGTGGAAACACCTGTTAAAACTAGGAGAAAATATTTGCAGCCTATATGCCCCCAGTCTCTCTCTCTCCCTCCCTCCCTCCCTCTCTCTCTCTCTCTCTCTCTCTCTCTCTCTCTCTCTCTCTCTCTCTCTCTCTCTCCCCATATATATATCCATTATATATAATATTTCATATATGTAAATATCCTATTTAGTGGACATTATATGCTACAAACCATTGAACAACAGTAAAAAAAAAAGAATAATGGGAATTTCTGAAGAGACACTTCACCATAAGAGGTACAAAATTGATAAACAAGTACGTGATATATTGTTCAACATCACTTGTGACAAGACAAAGACAAGTAAGAGCAAAGAAAAATTAACTTTAAAACTACCAAAGTGGTTAATATTTAGTCTCATGACATTTATGTATTTTTTATTTATTTGTGTAGATTAAGAGGGCACATGCCACAGCCCATGTTCCCTCCTTGGTTCCTTCCTCCCACCAGGTAGGTCCATGGGATCAAACTCAGGTGTGTAGTCTGTGCCTTTACAGACTGAAAGTTAAATACAGATTATCAACAGTATCAAACACTGGTGAGAGGATACAGTGACTAAAACTTTCATACATTTTGATGGAAACACAGGTTATTCTACCAGCTTAAGGCACATGCTTGACAGTTTCCTATAAAAAGTAAGAATCATTAGCCTCACTGAGTTATAGCGATTCAGAACATAAAATTGTATATAAAAATGAGTTAATATTTTAGACAATTCAGTTTAATAGTTATAAAACAGGAATAACTCAAATTCTTTCCTTAGGAAAACATGCTTTTAATAGATTCATATAATGAAATATTAGTTTTAAATAAGGAAGTAAAACCTAGCTCGCTGTGGTGGTGCACGCTCATAAAGTCAGACCTTGGAAGGCTGACAAGAAGAACCCCAGTTCGATGTCAGCCAGAGTTATATGAGGAGATTGTATTTCAAAATAATAATAATAATAATAATAATAATAATAATAATAATAAAATAGTAAACCAAACCAAACTTCAGGAACAAAACATTCACATATACAGAGATGTAAGTCAATCCCAACATTATGTCATTGTAAGAAGCTGGGTGCTAAAGACATATGTGGGAACTGTATAGCACTCTATTATTACAGAAAACATAAAGTGTAGACAAAGAAAAAGAAAGGGCTGAGAAAAGATGGAGAAATTTAATCTAGTTTTAATTTGTGATATACAAAACTGTTCAAAACTAACTCAAAACAATTGTTGTTACATGCATGGGGCCCACATAATACTGAATCTACAGTTAACCAATGAAGTGGGCAGGACTCCCAGAGCCCTACTCCTTACAGATGAGCTATTAGCTATCCACAGATTCTAATAGAACACAATCACTGTTTTTAGTTGTATACCTGGCGCTGGCCCCACAAGAATCCAAGAGATAACTCCAAACTCACAGTCTATCTAAACTCTGTGTGTCATTAAACAAAATAAACAGGTAAACATGAGATTTGTAGAGAGGGTTGTGGTGGGAAAGAATGCTAAGACGGTGGGGGTTCATAGAGATGGCGGCTTCATTCCATTAACTTAAGGTTATGACTATCTTTGCTCTTTTAAGGTTAAAGGCCTAAGACCTAAAAGGTCTAAGGTGTGGCTATGGAAAAATGTTTGGCCTAAGATGTTGATGTCTTACCTAGATAACAGAATACTTGATCTAAGGTTACTAGATGTCTTAATCCTCAAGGTCAGATGACAGGTGTTTGATCTAAGTTGTGGTTACTAAATGTTTGGAGAATTAAAGAATTAATTAAATCTGTTGCTTGTACTATGGTGAAGAAATCATTTGTCCTTTACCCCTTTTGGTTGGGATATATAAGGATTTTGAGCAATAAACTTAACGTAGATCCCAGTATTCACCGGGATGCCCTCCAGACTCTATCTTGTGTCTTATTCTTGTGTTCAGTATCAATAATTATTCTACATGCTATTTCTTAATACACACATTTCCCTCCAACTATAAACCAGATGAACAAACTGGACAGGACCCTGTTATTTTGGTCTCCCAGATGTGGGATACTACAGGGATTATGTTGTATTTAGGTAACTAAAAATACATTTAAATAATATAAATTAACATTTCCAATCTCTGCTTTGTAAAAACATTTTAATTATATTTCAGTTTTAAAATGTGAGTAAGAGTTTTTCACCCTTTATCAAGGAGCATGGGTATTGTTTTTTAAGCCTTATCATTAATTTCAGTTATTCTTCTAAATTAGTCTTTCACTTAGAACAGTATTTTTTTGTATTGCAGCAATAAAACCTTTTATCTGAAACAAAATGTATTGAGATACTATCAAATAGAAAGAAGTTTCATCATTGTGTCCATTAAATATTGTTATATGGAAAGATGATTTTATAGACTCAATTACACATGTCTTTAGTACAAATTCTAATATCCATAACAATGCAGACAACTTTATCTCTCATTTCTTTAAGTGCTATAGCATTTATTAAGCAATTTATGTGTTATATCATCCCTACAAACTCTCTTTTGCCTACAAGGAAAGTAACCTTCAAAGTGATTATATAACCTGCTCACCATCACGTGGTATGTGTGACCCTACCATTAATGGATGTCTAAATACGTAGATATTTCTCCATCAATATGACAGACTGTACCTTAGTTGGGCATGTGATATTTTTGTCAAAAAGTAAACAATGGTAACTAGAAATTCTTATGCATAATGACTGGAACATTTTCTATCTGTGTAATAATGTGTATACATGCAATACTAAGAGCATGATATAAATTATCAATATATTGCTATTCTGCATATATCAAAGGAATTATAATAAGGATTTGACTTTCCATGTCTTCATAGATACTGTCTTACTCTTTGATGTAGGTAATTGAGAAAGGAAAACATATGTGCTGTGAAGAAGACCTAGCAAGCTGGGATTCACAAGGATTATCTACCCTCAGAACCTCAGTCTATGGGGAAGATCGACTATTTCCTCTTGATTCTTCTGTAACTGTTTCTCCAAATTAGAAAAACCCCTCGAGGAGAGAGGGGTAGGAGGGAAGCTCATAAAACTCAGAAAGCTAAGGAAACTTAGAAGGCTCAGAAAACTCAGAGGATTTAAGGCCCTCCCCAAAGTTAAGTAGCGAACATTTGTTGTGAGTAGGGAAGAACATAGTCCAAGCAAATACCATAGCTGGCTGCTTGATCTTTTTTCTGAGATCAGGCCTCAATTTTAGTTTCCTGAATCTGATCAAGTAGTTTCTGAAAGATCCACAAACAAAGGACAATAAAGCATTAATGCCTCTGACAAGGGATATAGGACACACAAAGCCTGGGCCACTGAGCCAACCCACACAGTCAGTACTTACTAGGCCAGCCAGCCTCCAGAGCAGCTCAAGAAGAGGGACTATGACTTATACATAAATAAATAAATATATATATATATGTATATATATATATACATATATATATATATCCCTAACCAGCCTCTAATTAGCCTAGCTAATTAGAACATACAAATGTGATTGTCACTTGCTTAAGCCAATTGTAGATAAAATGACCTAATTGCCTTAGGACCTTATTACAGTTTAATAAGGGTCAGGATAAAGAAATAGGCTGAATAGATGTTTATTCAGGGAGAAACAACTCACAACACAGACAGATGAACACAGAGAACCTGATGCTCCTCTCTCTGCATATAGCTACCAAGAGAGAGTTCCTGGCTCCGCCTCAGACCTAGTTCCATGGGTCACTTCCGCCCCTGGCTCCATCCACCAATGGGTGTGGTCAGTGCCACAGAAGCAGACAAAGTGAATATCCCACTACAGGACCTCCCCTTGACTGTGCTTTACAGGAGATTGAATTCCTCTCGGGTTCTCACCATCTTGCCTTTGTGTGGGAAGGCAAGCCATAGTGTGCTGGAATGAAAATGCCCGTTCTGAATGCATATGTGGATGGTGGTATTTTGTATGACTTCTCTAGGATCCTAAGACCTGCATGCTAAGCGAGACATACCAGGGACACAGTGTGGGTGAATTGCCATGCATTCTGCATGAGGAAGTATTCTCAGTAAAATAGTTGACTTGGGCTCACCCACCTTTCTGCTAGTAACCCCAGTAAACCCAGCATTTCATGGAGCTAATCTTAGAATTGTTTGTTTGCCTGTTTGAGTCTGTCATTGGTCTTCTCTCTGTTCATGACTCCCTGGGGCAGAGGATTTCACAGGAAAATTGGAGGCCTTTAATTATGGTGCTGGACACACACATCTATCCCTGAACTCAAGAATACTCAGGGGAAGGAAGGACAGTTGTAGGCCCAACTCAGCCTGTGTAAACAGTAAGCAGGGAGGTGAAAGAAGACATAACACTGATGCCCTCTTTCTGTCCCTCAGAGCTCCCTCAAAACTTCAGGCTCAAGCTAAACTAGATTGGCTGATGCCTTGCAGAATCTTTCTGACAGATTCACTCATGGATTCTGCTTATGGTCAGATCTATTCAATCAAAGCTGCATGTAGAATTGCGATGTATGCTATTCAGAATCACGGAACTAGCTTTTGTATTTTCCCATGTGGGCAATAGAAAAGTTACTGGAAATCTACTGGCTTGAGATTCATTACATAGAAAATAGGGTTCCTATCAGTACCTCTCAATGTCTTTTTTAAAGCTAGTTTCTGGAGTTTGAGGGCAAAGCCTCCAGCTCTAAAAGTTCAACAATGAAGTGCAGCTAATATCTCCAAATCCCAATTACAGAAAGGAATACAGGAAAAGCAAGGGAATATCTAATAAATGTGGCACATTGTAGAGAGGAATGAACAAAATGGTCCAATGATCATAAGTCTTCCTTCAGGATAGTCCATGAACCTTAGGTTTAGACCCAGAAAGAAATGATATGGGAGGCAAGAGGTATGTGTATCATGAATAATTAGAAACCATAAATAGATATTGGGGTTCAAGCTGAAGATCAGAAAAGCAAAGCAGCCAACCACTAGAGATTTCTTACCTCTACACAGGCTCAGACAAAAAGGGATGATCCTCTCCTCAGAATGACTGCAGACTGAATTCAATGCACTCCTGCCTTCAGTTGCCTTATATTCCTCTCTTGTGCTGGGATTAAAAGCAAGCAACACAACTACCCAGGTTCTATGACTAACTAGTGTGGCTGCTGGAATTAAAGGAATGGACCACCACTGAGTGGCCTCTATGGATGACTAGTGTGGCTATCTTTGCACTCTGATCTTCAGGCATACTATATTAGAACATAAACAAAATATCACCACAGGCTTACATCACTGGTGTAATCATGGTGACAGTCTTCTGGTTGATCACTGTTTCAGTTCTGGCTCTGCAAGTTGGTCAAAAGAAATTGTCACTGCCTTTTGTAAAAGGGAGCAATTTTCATTCTTATAGATAATTATCCCTGCTTTGTAGATAAGCTCTACCTTTACATAATATGGCTTTCATGTGATTGTGGGGGTTAGTTGTGACATGTAAAACCTGCAACCAAGTTTGGGACAACAATTGAACACTTGTATGTACCTTTTGGAGGATGGGATAGGACATTTAAAAACAAATAGTAAGATACATTACTCACTTCTTTTTTTAAGACAGGGTCTTACTTTGTAGCCTTAGCTGACATGAAACTCATATTTTAATCCAGCATGACTTTGAGCTGTTATCAATCCATCTTCCTTCAGAGTCCTAAGTGCTGGAAATACCTGTAGGAAGTACCACTCCTTAATAAAATACAATTTCCAGACTTTGTCATTCTACTGTTATTTTGCTAAGTAGCCCAAGCTACCTCACACTTACAGCAATCCTTCTGTCTCAGACGCCTGAGTGTTCATAATTTAGGTGTACTCCAACATGTTTGGCTCTGTTACTCTTATCATCTTTAAAGAGGATGAGTTAGGTTGAAAATCACTTGATTTTAGATGAGTTATTCCTGAATAATCAGCATGTTTATGTGCCTATGGAGGAAAGCAGATGACCCAAATCAAAGGATAAGTATACAAAAGGAACACAGAGACCAAGCTTCCGATTCCCCCACCTCTGTTTTTATTTAGTTTGTAGCATTGTGGGCCCACTTGAACACTGAATACTTTTTAGACAAAGCAGTGTTTTTATACCTGTTGCAAAAATTCCAAAAGAAGTGCATTTAAAAAATAGAACATGGCTTGGCACATGACAATTACACTAGTATTAAAGAACAAGTAATATCTACAAATTATTGAAGTACAACACTTTTTTATTTAACTTCACTAGTAACTTAACTTCTACTGCATGAAGCAGACCAAGAGGTAAGCAACCACCCTCTCAGCTGGACTTCCCAGTCTCTAGACTCTAAGACCCACAAGTACAATGCCAACTAAGACTCCTAACAATAATGGAGAGGGCAACTGAACTGGCCTTCCTCTATAATCCGATTTGTGAATACCCCAACTATCATAATAGAGCTCTTCTCTAGTAATTGATGGAATCATATGTAGAGATCCACACCAAAGCACAAGGCTAAACTCCAGGAATACAGTTGAAGAGAGGGAGGAAGAAATACATCAGCAAGGGAGGTCTAGATCATGATGGAGAAAGCTGCAGAGATAGCTGAACCAAGCCCATGAAAATTCATGAACTTTGGATTAATATCTGTGGAGCCCTCCATGAAACTATACTAGGCCCTCCAATATGTAGGAGATAGTTTAAAGCTTGGGCTATCTGAGGGGACCCTGGCAGGTAGTAGGACCAAGATCTACTCCTGGTAAATATGCTAGCTTGTTGGAGCTCATTCCCTATGAGGGGATGCCTTGATCAGGCTTAATGCAGTGAGGAGGGTTTGGTCCTGCCTCAACTTAATATGCCAGATTGTGTGGTCTCTCCATGAGAGCCCTTACCTATTGGGAGGAGTGAACAGGGGTAGACTGGGGAAGAGGGAATGGGAGGTGGGAGAAGGGGTGGAAGGTAGAATTTTTTTTAGAATAAAAAATAAATAAACTAAAATAAAATAAATAAATATATAAAACAAAGTATCTTACAATTGTGGACTTATAATAGAATGTTCTCTGAAATAAATGTAGGTACAAACCTGTTTTCAAAATTCCTGCAAATTAGCATATATCCATGGAATGGAAAGTCTTTTACAGACAACTGCTTTTCAAGTAAGTTATAGACAGAAGATCAATTTTTTCCCATCTCCAACAAGCCCTTCTTCATGAATGAAACAAGAAGACAGTAAAGATACCACATTAACATGGAGATAACAACAACAGGGTGGATGGTCACAACATAGAAGTTACAAAGGAAGGGAGAAAGAACTCCTCTATAGGAGCAGAAAACCAATGGAGAGGCTGCAGACCAGTGCCACAGCTATGTGTTTTCAGGTGACCTCAAGAGTGATTTCTGCCTGAAATGATTCTGAAGTATAGCCACCCTCCCCCAAGATTTTAGTCCCTAGTGACTATTGAGACTTGGAAATGGCAAACCTTAACATCATCCTTAGTGGAAAAGAACCTGTTAATATCATCCATCTCACAGCTCTTTGCAACCCTGGATTGCATTCTGGAAGTGCCCCAGCTCTAGGCAGACAACTTCACCCCACGGGGACAGACTCAAGGTTTGACTTGATGATCCAAACTTACAGCTCAAAGAAAATACAAGACAACTCATTCTGGAGACCATTAGGCTTGGATTTCACTCTAGTACTGAAAATATAATCATAGCCCAATGTCAAACATCAAGCAAATCTAGGTGCACTCCTGTGCTGAAACACTATAAGTGATTATAAGCCGAAAGTAAGTAAGAAGACTGCTTAGAATTTCTAAGGAAAAAAAAAACATACACAAAGTCAGATTGGTGATGCTGAAAACTCCCAATGATTTATTGTCTAGATGATGTCATGGAACAAAACAAAACAAAAAACATAGCATTCTCAGGAAAATGTGACCTCTCCTAGCTCTTGAAATAAAGTACTGGGTAGTCCATCTAGGAAAATTCTCCAATAGAGACTGTAGTACAATTGTTCTATGGGAATGCCTTTGTATGAAGGAAACAGAGAGAAAATTAAAATTCAACTGAAAACATTAAGCTGTGTGTGTGTGTGTGTGTGTGTGTGTGTGTGTGTGTGTGTGTGTGTGTGTGCTTGTGCACACATGTGCGTGCCCATGTGCTCACATTTGTATAAGTGCTGAACAACACATGTTTTTCCTCATAGTTATATTCTGCTACAAGGGCAGTTGGATATAGTTAAGTAGATGTGGTCATTCTAAGGAATGGGGTTGAAGGGTCATTTGTGCTTTAATTGCATTATTGATTGCTCTCTTTAAATGATGGAAATGAAACAAGTCATTTCTTTATCAGTAGTCAATAAGTCTGACATACAACCTCTCTGAAATCCCATGAAACATACATACAAAGACAAACTATGTATTGTCTGTGTAGTAGTCCAGAAGAGATGAATCCAACTTTATCTAACCATATGAAAAGTATATAAGGAACCAATAAGAAAGCTGACAGAAGTAAAAGAAAAAAGATAAACCTTGCAAAGTCCAAAAAACGTGGCCAATCTGAAAATTCTATGGTGTTTCTATGTACTATCAAAGAATAATTCAAATATTTAATATTATAGGAATACTATTTATCAAACCCTCAAAATATAAAAGATTATAAATAGATTTTGTAAAATTGGCATTGTTCCTCAAAAACTATGAAATATTGCCAATCATAATTTTAAAATATTAAAAATAATGCAGAATTAACCTGTTCTTTAGGATCAGAAATCCCAAAAATTTTCACATTTAGTTGTCATTTCCCTTCAAATTAGTATGAAGACTCAAGATTAAATCAGTAAAAGTCCTTGCAGGTTTTTTTTTGAGCTAAACTAAATATAGAAATGGAAAGACCTCATTAAAACAACAAAAGACAGCATTAGGTGACAGAATTAACTGGCCAATACATAAATGCATATATATATATACATATATATATATACAAAAATAAATAAATGAATATAAATAAATATATAAAGAAAGAAAGGAAAAATGAAAGGCCATTGTTGAAAGCCTTAACAGTACCTGGCTTTAGAACTTACTAACAAGCTCTAACACTCAATAAATAAGAGTATATATAGACATCCTGATCAATAGAACCAAAAGCAGAGAGTCCAGAAATAGGCACACAGTCCATTGACTTCCTACAAAACTGACAAGGACATTCCAAAACCCTGTTTAAAAAATGATATTACAACTATTGCATTACCTACTGTTATTATTTTAAGCCTTTTAAATTAAGATACAATGTAACAATTTTCCTCAGGACATTTTAAGACATATTATTTTGATATTGCTTTCTGCCCTCCCCATCCAGCCCCATGCATAATTTTCCTCTCCAAGAGCCCACTCTCATGATTTGAAGAGTTCCTTTTCCTTTTTTCATTGCTCTTTTTCTGATTTCATGATCTAAAAGCAAAATATTGTTAATCCTAACAAAACATGAATAGACCACAAAATATATTTTAAAATAAAAATAATAAATTTCAGCAAGACTACATCTTCCATAAATTAGGCATTAAACTTCATATGAAAGAGGCAATGACTAAATTGTACTTCAGAAATTTGAGTTTTACTCTTTCAGGTTTTTTTGAAAAGGAGAAGATAAGCCATTGAATGGAAGAGAATATTTGTAAAACATAGATGATATAAAAACAAAGAAATGGTCTGTAATATAAAATGACTTTAGTTTCAATAGTAAGGGAGAAAACAATTTAAAAGATAATAAGCAGAGTTGGATTAAAGGAACAAAAATACACACAAATATGTATATACTCATAATTACTAGTCTCTAGTTAAATCTAAAATACAAGGTAAGCGACTATAGTGCACTCATACCCAATGAGGAAAATTAAAATAGCAATAATAATAGCAATGACAAGATGATGGTCTAGTTTAGAACATGATATTTTAGCTCAGTAGATGCAAATTTGTGGCTACTTTGGAAAGACTCTGACAGTTCCTTGAAATATTAGATGTTTCTTTTCTATGTAGTAATCCATTAAGCCATTTTACTCCTGGAATGAGCTCAACTGAAAAGAAGATATATTTTTAGCTATGCAAATTTTGTAGTAGTTTGCTCAGATGATTTGAAAATGAAAAAGAACCCACATCTTCATCAAATATTAAGTGCATAAATATGGTACATGTACTACACTATGATGTCAGTAATAAACTTGACTCTCAGAACTTGGAAGCTGGAGGCAGGAAGACAGAGTTGGAGCCAAACCAAAGCTACAAAGTCAAGTACTGTTAAGTATCTAGGTTAATATATGAATACGTATGCTTGTGTTAGATCCTGTGATATATGGTAGAGTGTCAAAATCACAGCTGCCAAAGAGAATAAACCCAGTTTTAGATCTTTCACAATGCTACCCACTGCTTGTGAGCCCCAGATTAATTACTTAAAGTGCCAGAATTTTAATTATTTCGCTGTTCTGTGTTTCTCTGTTCTGAGGCTGTAACAAGGCAAGACAGACTTTTTATCAATAGTCTTTCCCAGGTAATTAAATGTACAGAAAAAGAATTATTTGATAATGAGTGCTTTTATTTCATTTTGCAACTATTCTTCTGGAGATACTCTTTTAGATATATTTTCATTCCCATGCCACATTATCTATGATATTTCTACTTTGAACAAGGCTGTGTCTGTTCATTCAATAAATGGAGGAAAGGGGGAAGAAATATTACTCCTGTACTGAACATAGTATATAGTAAATTTTTCAGCATAAAAAAGGTGAATTACAGACAGCACCACAGGAGATAGTATTAAAATTTTACATAGAGAGCTATAACAGCTTTATCATTTATTGTTTTAAGATTTATATCATGTGTGGGGGGGCAACTGCATATGAGTATTTTTCTGAGGAGACCAGAGAATTCTCTGGACCTGAAGTCACAGCCAGTTGCTAACTACCTAGGATGGGTGCCAGCAACTGTACTTAGCCTTCTGCAAGAACACCAAGCATTCTTAAACACTGACCCATCTCTCCAGCCCTCTGCTTCATTTTTCTTATGAGAAATTTTCCTATGAGAAAACCAAGCCCAGAACATTAATACACTAAGACCATTTTCTTCCCTAGATAACCTCTTTTTGAGAAAAGATTCATCAAAGAAACCATTCTTCCTTGGAAGCTTGAAACTCCACCCACCACACACCTAATTCCATGAGCAAAATGTCTCTCTGAAAAATAGGACTCAAATTCCACATTCTATTCCACTTAAATCTCTTTGATTAAAAATCCAACACAAGCTTCCTTTATCCAAAGGTAAGATTTAGAGAAAACAATCCATTATCAAGTAGTGCAGACACTTATATAACAGCCCCCACCAAAGGCCAAATTACAGACATTGTAAAGATTAAAAACAAGAGAGGAAATTGGTTGACCTGCTTACTGTGATATACATATACATACACACATACATACATACATACATACATACATACATACATACATACATACATACATACATCCTATATTTCATATCCTTATGTCAGTTCAGATCTATTCAACTGGAACTAAGATGCTGAGATTTTGACTTCATGAATTTCTTTAGGTTAATCTATATAAACCAGTATAAGTATGTAAAGAGTTATATTTCCTTATATGATGAATACATATTTTATGGAGAAGAAATAAAAAGTGAATATTCTATTATATTCATCAGCTGCAAGATTCAGTGTTACAAAAATATAGGTCTCTCAAAATTTGACTATAATTATAATGTGCCTTCTAAATATTCCAGAAAATTTTGTGTTGAAATTGATCACTGTCAATGAGTTATGGGGTTGCACAGGGAAAAAAATCTGAGGAAATCTAATCTCACACAGATAAGATAAAGGATGCATAATTCTATATAGCAGTTCTCAGTATAGCTAAGATAGTGTACTAATACCAGTTGTAAATAAGTCAATAACACATAGTCAGATCCACACATGTGACTATTTTATTGGTGACAAAGTTTATGTACCATAAAGTGTAAACTGATATCTTTAAAAAATAGTTCTGTGGGCTGGAGAGATCTCAGATGCAAAACATGTGGTATTACAGCCATACATCCATGCAAGACACTCATACATATAAATAACATAGATCTAATTTTTTTTAAAAAGTTATAAGGGACAGAAAAATATATCAGCAGTTAACAGTGTCTGCTGCTTACATAGAGATATGAGTTTTTCCAGAACTAATAGCAGACTATCTCCAAACTACATATACTCTAGCTCTAATTGATCTGATTTGGTTTCATCACCTGCACACATGTGGTGCACACAGATGAGCATGCACAAACACAAACACATAGACAGAAGTAAAAAAAAAATCTGTGGTGGATATTTTATGTCAACTTGACATAAGCTAATGTCATCTGATAGAAGGGAGCCTCAGATGAGAAAATGCCAGACTACAGACAAGCATGTAGGACAAGGATGTAGGACATTTTCTTAATTAATGATTGATGGGGAGGGTCCAGCCTATTGTGTGTGGTATCATTTCTAGGCTGGTAGACTTGGGTTCTATACAAAAGAAGGTTGAGCAAGCCATGGGGAACAAGCCAATAAGCAGAATTCCTTCAAGGTCTCTATGTCAGCTCCTACTTCCAGGTTCCTGCCCTGTGTGTTTCTTTTCTCATTGCTTTAGATAATGAACAGTTATATGAACTGTGAGTAAAATACACCCTTTCCTCCCCAAGTTTTTTTGGTCATTGTGTTTCATCACAGCAAAAGTAACCCTAACTAGGTCAAAATCTTTCTAAAAGCAGTTCTGAGTCTGATTGTTTCTTCCTGAAAGATTGCACTTCCCAGCCCTTGCAGAATACAGAAGTCATTTCTACTCAATAAGGGGCCACATCTCATATTCCTTTGTAGGCATATGGACCATCTGCAGAGGTGGGTGATGAGTTTTTCCTTTGCTGTGAATAATCACAGTCCAGCCTAAGGTGAACTAAGTCACTCTTTATTTCCCTTTATTTCCATCTTCTGTCTTTCTATAGCTGCCTTTTAGTAGTATAAGAGAGTCTATGGGCACTCAGAGGGAGAAACACAATATTGTCTTCCTTCTAAAATGTATGTTAAATAATTGTAGAACTGAATGAGAAAGCTAAGCAAAGAACTAATCCAAAATATGGCATAGCAATAGATCTGCATTGTGTCAAGATGTCAGATTTTTAATAAAGAGACCATGCATTTGAAATTCCTCAAAGAGAAATATATGTGATGGATAGGAGGGAGAAAAGGGGGATGTAACCATTATGATCTCAAAAATGAAGTTCTGAAAAAAATCCCAAAGAAATTGAAGAATGTACAGTTCATTAAATAGAAATTTACATTTTTATTCCATGAAGCATGCATTCTGTAACATGGGTTGGTATTTGCATGATTTCCAGGTTTGGGTAATTTAAGTTAACAATGTTACTAATAACATTGAATCCATACCATAGACTACTCATGCCTCATACAATAAGTTAATAAAATCTCACTTTTAATTTTAATCCATTGGTTGACAACACACACACACACACACACACACACACACACACACACCTCAACAGCAATCATCCTTAAATATGAATAGCCACCACAGGTAGTGATGTTTAGGTAAGTAAACCATTACAGACAGTACTTGCCTTTGGTATGTGATGCAGAATCTTTAATGAACACAAGGACCTATTCGTTGCAACTCAGAACTGAAATGGTTTCTACAAGGAGTTACTCATGAGTGAAAGAGGAAGGCAAACCTCTAAAATTACAAGTAAAAACCTCTGTGTGTATGTGTTTCTTTGTTTGTATGTGTTTGCTTGTGTGTGTGTGTGTGTGTGTGTGTGTGTGTGTGTGTGTGTGTGTGTGTGTGTGTGTCTGTGTGTGGTCTGCTATATGTGTGAGCATGTCTACACTTAAGTCAGAGGAATATAGGCAAGAAAATGAATAGGAAGCTAGAATTTAAGGTCTCTGCAGTATTGCTCACTGTGATTTAAAGATGTGGAGTTCTGTGGCAAGTAAAAGAGAGTAATTGGCAGAGAGAACTCCGACAGCAGACGGGGGACTTCAGGCTTTCATTACTTATTTATTGCATTTACTCATTTATTCAACAAATGCATAATGAATGCTACTACAGTGTGTGCAAAGGGCATTGGAGGTGCTAGAACAAAAATAAACCCGTGTCTAGAGTAAAGCAGAACACTCCATTGTCAAAGGAGATCTTTGGAGAAACACAAGTGGCAGTGAGCTTGATTATAAATAAATATTTATGCAGAGAGGAATTAGAAATGGAGAAAGAAAAGATTTGTGGCTAAAGAATAATGATGTTGATAATTACAAAGTGAAAGGAAGTAAAGGGCTCTGAGGGAAGCTACATGCTGTTTGTAAGAAAAGCCTTGGGGCTCTTGAGAGAATGCTGCTACCAAATTAACAAGGAAATTGCTCTTGTTCACCACAGCCCCTGCCTTAGCTTTGGAAGTTGTATATTGCGAACAATACTGAGTCATATGCACTGAATTTACATTACTGTCCTTCCTAAGTGGAAATTAGTATCTGCTTTCCCTTTTCTGATGTGAACCTGAGTGTGGAACCTAATCAACATACACTTTTTCTAAAGCACTTGCTTTTTTTATAGATCTAGTGAAAGGAATAATTGTTCTTACATTATCTGTTTCCTCATTTTTTAGTTAGGAAAATACTAGTGTAAACATAGTACAGGGTTTCAATGCAGTAAATTGTACAATAAGTTCAGCTTATGTCCAGGCACATAAATAGGATTCAAGAAATGTTATGGTTATTTTTCCTAGTTAATTCCAATATTTTATTTTTAGCACTTGGTTAGAATCGAAGGCTTTGTATATGCCAGGAAAGAGTTTGAGCTATTCCCCAGCCCTCCTTTTCATTTTTAGGAAAAAGGATTTTTTTTTTAAAGAAAGTCTCCCAGACTGCCTAGAGCTCATTCTGTAGCTCACTCTGTGGAAGGGAACTATGGGCTGTGCCACTGTGTCTAAAAAGTTTCAATCATATTTTGCTAATTTTAAATTTCTTCTGAAACACCTTTGAGAACACCATCACTTGATGAGCTGGTTTTCAAACCAGTGATAATAAGAGAAGGTGAAGAGATTTCCAAACCACTGGAATTTAAAAAATCATATTTAAGTTTAAATTATCCTGGAGTAAGGAAATGAAATTTTCCTGAACTTAGTGAACTCTTCTTAATAAAATTCATATTATTCTATGATTTTATAATGCCCAATCAGTCCCGGTAGCTTGTATTATGGAGATTTAATGGCATGGAATCAAGTGTGAACCTTTTATTATATTAATGAGTAACTGAGCTGAAATGGTCTTTGTGTTCAATATTGAAAACATGGATGAAAACATGAGACAGTACCCAGGTTGGCTTTCTGTTGTTGAAATGAAATACTGATCCAAAGCAGGTTGGGGAGGAAATCTTACAATTTCCAGTACAGCTTAGATCCTATAACTTCACATACTTAACAGTCCATGACCAAAGGAAAACTAGACAGGAACTCAAGGAACTGGAAAACAAAGGCAGGAACTAAGGCAGACATACAGCGATGACAGATGTGCACAGATTTCTGGCTTACTTTTCAGAATTTGTGCATCTTGTTTTTTCATATAAACCAGACTTGCCTAGGTATATCACCACAGACAGTAGGCTGGGCCTTCCCTTTCCCATATCAAGTATTAATTAAGAAAATCAACATAAGACCTACCCAGATCCCCTGAACTTGGGTCTCAGTTAGAAGACCTGGGCAGTCTCGGACCCCAGACAGTGGAACCAGGATATATCCCTGGTGCATGAAAGGACTTTGAGAGCACATTCCCCACAGAGGGATACTCCCTTAACCTAAGGCAGGAAGGAAGGCCTAGACCCTACTCCATATGACTTGACAGATTTTGATGATCCTTTCCAGAAGGCCTCACCCTCCCTGGGGAGTGGGTGGGTGGGGGATGGGATGGGAGGGGGTGGCGGGGTCTTGGGAGAATGGGAGGGAGAGAGAACTGAGATATGTGAAATAAGAAAAACAATAATAAAAAATTAAAAAAAGAAGACTCCACATAAGTATACTTACAGGCTAGTCTGACAGAGGCAGTTCCTCAATTGTGGCTCCTTCTTCTCAGGTTGCCTTGCTTTAGGTTGAGAACAACTGACCAGAACAGGCAGATTTGCCTTCGTGCATCAGAACAAGAGCAAAACAGGATTGTGATTTTCGAAAGAAAAGACACTGGACCCTTACACAATTTTTTTTTTAATTTGAGCTAGTCTCAAGAGCAGGCCCCAGAAGGAAGGACTGAAGCAGAGGGTGAAGGGTTTTTTTGGTTTATTTTGTGTGTATTTGTGTGTGTTTGTTTGTTTGTTTTTACTTGCTATTGATATACTTTATTTAATTTTGTTTACTTATTTTTTCTTATTTTACATACTGATTCCAGTTCCCTGTCCCTCCTTCCCATAACCCCCTCCACTCCACAGGGAGGGTGATGCCTTCCTGGAAGGGTCAACAAAAATCTGTCAAGTCCTTTGGAGTAGGGCCTAGGCCCTCCCTCCTGCCTTAAGTTAAGGGAGTATCCCTCTATGGGGAATGTACTCCCAAAGTCTTTTCATCCACCAGGGATACATCCTGGTTCCACTGTCAGGGGTCTCTTAGACTTGATAAGTAAAAGAGCTACCAGTTTGAGTGCTGGGAAGCTAAAGTAGCAATAACTACTGGATAAAAAGAAGAGAAAATGGTCCTCACAGTTTATTCATGTATAAAAGCCAATAGACATACATATAAGTAACAACAAAATTTATAATCTTAACATTATCCAAAAATAGGATTTATAATCTACAGTCACAAGAAAACTCATCATTAAAAAAATGGAAGATATAATGGGAAGGACTGAAAAAGGATATTGAATTGGAAGCTGTAGGTATCCTAAATAAGTGCAAGGATTTAGGCAAAGACATTAATATAATGAGGAGATAGGCAATAGGTTAAAAAATAACCAGAATGAAAATTCTAAACCAAAAAGTTCAATGGTGCATATTTAAAATTCATAAAATTACTTAACTTCATCTGAGAAACTAAAGAAGAAAAGAGATGTACATTCAAAGTTGGAGTAAACAGACAGAGGGACGTTGGGGTCAAAAGTTAATGCCCAGTGCCATTTTCTGCTTTTTCATATAAAGAACTCATGTTTCTGTTCTCCTCTTTAAGCAAGACAAGACTAGATAACTTCAGAATTTCTGGATACATATAGATACATCAGTGAGATTTCTGGGCCATGCCTGAATCTAGGGAGAGAGGAAATTAAGTAAGACCGAAGGCTAGATCCACTTAGTGTTAGACTAGGGGCCTGTACATTTATACCAGATCCAACAGGCTGATATGGACATGCCTCTTTGTCCCTTACTTGGGGAGAGTTAAGAAGCCATAAACAATATTAGAAAATATATATAAGTATACAAAAATAAAGAAGCAATTTGTGCTATGACTTGTCAGCTCTTTATTGAGATATCAAGATTACCTGTGTTCTTAGTTTGATGCACTGTGCTACTGTGCTGAGGTAAATCACATGATCTGAAAATTCCTGCCACTTCTGTAAAGATTATCAAATGTCACATTTCTCTTTTGTTCTGAGAAGTTGTCTAGAGATCCCTTCCAGAAATTCAGCTTAGGGAAGAGCCTTCTCTCACCATCACTCTCATGGTTCTGTCTGTCTGTCTGTCTGTCTGTCTGTCTGTCTGTCTGTCAGCCACAATCTCTCCTGCATTCATTTTAATTTAAGCTCTTCTCTAGTCTCTAAAGGGCAGCTGGTTTTCTTCCTGTCCAAGACTCCATCATGTTCATATGTCTATACATTGTATATTTTCTGTCTAATATTCTCTCTCCCATCTCAAAACCCAATCACATCCCTGAGGCCTTTTCATTCTAATAAACATTATTAAAATGAAGAATACATCTACTTCCTTTCCAGACTAACCTTTTGCTGTTATCTGGTCTTAACATTTAACACTTTACTTCTTAAAAGACAACGTAAACAAGCTGATACATATACTTTAATGATTATTGTAAAAAATTTCTGGATGTTCATTATGGGATAGCATCCCCAGGTCTTGCAAATAGAAAGCTCTGAACTACATGTACCTTACCTCCAAGAACATCACTGGGATATCTTGGAGAAGAAAAATAGCCTCTAGCTATGCAGTGGATTGCACACAGAACATTCTCAGGAAAAAGACATGTTCTCAAAGAGATTCATTTGCCTTTCTCCATCAAATGTCATTCTGTACAGTATGGTTGCTTGCAGTCTTTATGGTTTTGTTAGGAGAAAATCTGTATCTCTGGACAGTGCCTATAAAAATCAAAACTTAGCCCAGATACACAGGATGCCCAGAAGACTAATAATATATCACGAGATTACATAGCACCTCTTTCTTTCTCTAGATTTTTACCATGTGAGGGGACTCCATTCATTAACTGCTGATTACAAGGCAAGGTGTTGAAAGCACAGACACCTGAAAGAACTTAGGGAAACCAAACTCTGCAAAGAAGATAGAAAGAGGACTAGCGAAATTGGAAGACTGGCATCAGAAAATCTCACAAAGAGTTTAATGATGAACCCAGCTAACACAAAACCCTACATCCTTAACTCCTACCTACAGATGATGAAATCCTACCAGCTTTCAATCAAAGTGATATGGTCACTTACAAGAAAATACAAGAAAAACAGTTTGACGAGACAAAGTAATACAGTCAGACTGAGATATGATAGAGGTGTTGGAATAAACTCACAGAAAATTCATTATGAGATTAAGGACTCTTGGAGACAAAGTGAAGGCATGACAGAATAGATAGGTAATAATGTTGTGTGGTATTATCAATACTAAAGAAATGAATGCCAGATACTTCTGATAAGACCCACTCCCCAGTCTCATCCCCCGCCCTGTAGCAGGAATCATGCTGTAGACTTCCTTTCCTGTCTGACTTCATCCCCAAGAGATCACAAAGATCTTCCCCCCTAACCTTCCCTTCCCTATCTCATTTCATTATCCCAGCCTCCCACATGAGCAAATATTCACTGGGAACACACAGGCTAAGCAGAACAGGGAAACAGGTAAGCTAACTGAAAACTACACCCTCCTCCCCTCCAAATATAGTTCTCAGTCTCATCCCTTGTGCTGCAACAGAACACCAGCTGCAGCCTTCCTTCCCCTCCCCACCCTGTCCACATTTCCTTTGGATTCCACAGTGTATCCCCTCCTAATCCACCTCAACTGACCTGATCACTTTATTCCAGCCCCCAACTCCAGCATGTACATGCTAATCTACAGACCATGTCCAACAGAAAAATGGGTACATGGGCTGCAGACTTTCTCTTCTCTCTGTTACCCAGTCCTCTAGTTTCATCTCAAGCACTGCAACATTACACCAGCTACAGCCTTCCTTCCCCCTTTACCCACACCTCCTGAGGATTCCACAGTCCATCCTTCTAACCTTCCCACCTGAACTCAGTTACTTTATCCCACCTCCCAGCCCCATCAGGCACCCCTGATAATGCCAGAATAATCTCCCCCAGGGCAGCAGGTAGGATGAAGGCAGACTCTCCCACAGCTCTTGAGATCCAATACTCCCACGCTGTTCCCCAGTTGTGTAATAGGAAATCTGCTGCAATCTGCCTTTCCTCTTTAACCCTATGCCTCAACAGATCACAAAGACCTTCTCTCCCAAGTTTCATTCCCTTAACTCAACCCAGTATCCCAAGATCCGATAACAGCAGACATTTCCTGTGAACATTCTAGCTGAGCAGGCAAGTAAAACAGGCAACACACAACTATCACACTCACCAAAAATCGAAAAAAAAGTAAAACAAATAATCAGAAACCAAGGAATAAAACACCGGTCCAATAAAGATACATCCAGAATCAGCACCTAGACCTACAGCCACCCCAAACCTAGATTACTAGACACCAGTATGAAAATAAAATCAATATGTAAGGGAAATAAGTCACCACTAGAGTCCAAGTATGTCATCACAGTAGGTTCTGAATATTCCAACATAGTCGGAGCATAAGAAAAATACTTTAAAGGCCTGGAGTTGGTGGCTGATACCTTTAATCCCCACACTTTGGAGACAAAGACAGGCTGATCTCTGTGAGTATGAAGTCAGCCTGGTCTACAGAGTGAGTTCCAAGACAACCACTGAAGCAATGCAGAGAAACCTTGTCTCAAAAAACAAAAACAAAATAACAAATACAAAAAACAAAAAACAAGCAAAACCAACCAATGAACCAACCAACCAAACAAACAAACAAACAAAAGAAAAGAAGAAAAATACCTTAAAACCAACTATATTAAGGCTATAGAGTTCCTTAAAGAAGAAATGGATAAACCTGTTAAAGTTAAGAAAACACACATAATTGAAACAAATAATTCACAACTTAAAAATAGAAATAGAAGCAAAAAAGAAAACACAAATGGGGTAGTTCTGGAAATGAAAAAATCTAGGAATTCAAACAGAAACATCAGAGGCAAGTTTCACCAACAGAATACAAGAGATGAAAGGGAGAATCTCAGGCATTGAAGGTATTATAAAAGAAATGCATTCATCAGTCAAAATGTTAAGTCTAAAAAATCCATGATGCAAAACATCTAGGAAATCTGAACATTATAGAAAAAAAAAAGCCCAACCCTAAAAGTGATAGTAATAGAAGAAGGAGAAAACTCAAACTCAAAGAAAAGCTCAGGAAAGATTTTCAATGAAATTGTAGAAGAAAGGCTTCCTAACCTATAGAAGATGCCTGTGAAGCTTGAACTATCTGTGGGGACCCTGGCATTAAGACAAGCATCTAACCCTGGTACAAAAGCTAGCTTGTTGGAGCCCATTCCCTATGGTGGAATGCCATGCTCAGAGAAGCCTGGCTGTGACCCAACCTATTGTGCCAGACTGTTGACTTCTCATGGAAGCCCTTACCTATGAGAAAGAGTGGACTGGGGGGGTAGGCTAAATAAGAGGTAAGGAGGGTGGGAAGAGTTGAGGGGAATAGGAGGAGGGGTGAGAGGAAAAACTGTTGTTGATATGTAAAATGAACTCAAAAATAAAAAAGGGAAAAAAGCATGAAAAGAATAAAAAACAACTAACAGATTGAAACAGGAAAGGAAGTCCCCTCCCACATGATAATCAAAACATTAAACATACAGATCAGTGAAAAATATTAAAAGCTACAAGAGAAAAAGACCAAGTGACATATAAAGGTCAATCAATTAGAATTACACCTGACATCTCAATGAAGACTCTAGAAGGCAGAAGGGCCAGGACAGGTGCTATACACTATAGGGGACCATAGACCTATCAAAATGTTTAGTCGCAAAAGATGAGGAAAATAAAATATTCCATGATAAAACTATACTTAGACAATATCTATCTATAAGCTCAGCCTTAAAACGATACTAGAAGGAAAACTCCAAACAAAGGAAGTTAACTACGCCATAAAAAACACAGGAAATAATCTCACACCAGGAAAATCAAAAGAATGGAAACACACAGATGCATACTAGCACCATCACTAACAACAACAAAATCATAGGAAACAACAATCATTGGTCATTAGTAATTTTCAATACCAATAGTCTCAATTTCCCAATAAAAATATGCAGATTGAGAGAATGGATCTCACATCATGATCCATCATTCTGATACATCAAAGGAAGACACATCGACATCAAGGATAGACATTACATTAGGGTAAAATGTTAGAAAAAGATAATCCCAATGAATAGACCCAAGAAGCAAGATGGTATAACCATTTTAATATATAGCAAAAGAAACTTCAAAACAAAACTACTCAGAAGAGGTAGGGAAGAACACTAAATACCCATCAAAGAAAAAATCCACGAAGAAGATATCTCAATTCTTAACATTTGTATCCTCCCAAATATAAGGATACAAAGTTAGTTAAAGAAACATTATACAGATTAAATCACATATTGTCCTTCACACAATTAAAGTGAGAGACTTGAACCTGTCACTCTCTCGATGGATAGGTCATTTAGACAAAAAATAAACAGAGAAGGAGTGGAACAAAAGACACTGTAAATGTAATGGACCTAAAAGATATTTACAGAACATTTCACCCAAACACAAAACGAATATACATCTTCCTTTTTGTACCTCCTGGAACTTTCCCAAAAATTGACCACATACTCAGACACAAGGGAACTCTCAACAATATGTGAAAACTGAAATAATTCACTGCATCCTACTAGACCACCACAGATTAAAGCTAAATATCAGCAACAACAGAAAGCTTATAAACTCATGGATAGTAAAAAACTCTCCTGCATGAACATGCATCAAGACAGAAATACAGAAAATGATTCTATGTTCTATGATTAAACAAAAAACTTATGGGACACAATGCAAGTTGTTCTATGGGGAAAGTTAATAGCAATAAGGATCTACATGAAATAATTGGAGAAATTTCATACTAGCAAACTAACAGCACACATTAAACGTCTAAAAAAAAGGTCATTCAAGAGGGATAGGTAGCAAGAAATAATAGAACTGAGTAGGAAATTAACAAAATAGAAACAAAGAGAACAATACAAATAGTCAATGAAGGATCTTCTGGGATGAGGAAGAATCCCAGTGCAATGGAAACTCCCAGGACTCTGTGAGGGTGACCCCAGCTAAGACTCCTAGCAATGGATAATGCAGAGCCTGAACTGGCCATTTTTTGCAACCAAGCAAGACTTCCAGTAGAGGAATTGGTACCCCAACCCAATCACATTTCTTTTGACCTACAATTTGCCCTTCCTACAAGATATGCTGAGGTACAGGTGGCACAGAAATAATTGGAGTGGTCAATGACAGGTCCGTGATAGGGACCCCACCATTGACACTGCTCAGAGGATCAGGACCCAGAAGCTAAAAACCCCAAGACTTAGGATAAAACTAAGTATGACTGGCAAAAAGAGAAAAAGAAAATAAAAGAAAAAAATGATTCTTAATGATATTTGCTATAGCCATAGATCATTGCCTAGCCCAATTGTCATCAGAGAACTTTTACCTAGAAACTAATACAGAGATCCATAGCCAAACATTAGGAGTGCATCAGGGAATCCTGTGGAAGAGGGGGAGGAAGGATCACGGAAGGCAGAGGAGCCAAGGATACAAGAAAGCCCACAGAATCAACTAACTTTGTCTCATAGGGGCTCACAGAGACTGAATATCTAATCACAGAGCTTGCATGTAGATGTGTAGTTTGGTTTTTCGGTGGGACTCATAATAGTGGGAGCAGGGTCTGGCTCTGACTCCTTTACCTGATTTTGGAACTCTTTCCTCATACTGGATTGCTTTGTTGAACCTTGCTATGAGAGAAGGTACCTAGTTTTACTACAATTTGATTAGCCATGGCAGACTGATATTCATGGGAGGCCTCTCCTTTTTTTGAAAAGAAATGAGGAGTGTATGGTGGGGAGAAGAGTGAAAGTTGGGGAAAAGGACAGGGCGAGAGGGGGAGGGAGGGAAAACTGTGATTGGGCTGGAAAAAATGAATTAAAATACATTTAAAACTTTAAAAATTTCAATATCCTCAGTCATAAGGGAAATAAAAATCAAAACTACACTGAGATTCTATCGTATACCTTTCAGCATGGCTGAGTTCAAACACACAAGTAACACCTTATGCTAGTGAGGCTATGGAGTAAAGAAAACATTTCACCATTTCTGGTGGGAGTGTAACATTATACAGTCACTATGGAAACCAATATAGTGGGTTCCCTGATATTTGGGAATAGATTTATCTACCTCAAAATTCAGCAATACCACTTTTGGACATATATCCAAAGGACACTCCATCCTATTATAATAACACTTCTTCAACTACATTCATTGTAGACAACCTAGATATCCCTCAACAGAAAAACAAAGAAAGAAAATGCTACACATAAAAAAAATAAAGTTTTACTCAGCCTCTAAAAATTGATATCAAGAAATGTGTAGGTAAATGGATAGAGTTAGAAAAAGACTATCCTGTGTGCAGTAACCCAGACCCAGAAGGAGAAATATGATATGTATTCACTTATAGTGGATATAAGCTCTTAATTACATGATAATGAACGTTCAGTCTGTGGGCTTAGAAAGGTTAGGTATAGGAAAGGGTCTATTCCCTGGGTGGAAATGGGGAGGGTAAGAATAAATAGAAAGATCAGGTAGGAGGGAGAGGGGAGACAGGGAAAAGAGAAGGGATGTACAGAGACAATTGGGATTGAGGGGCTCTTGATGCATGGTATGAAGTAGAAATTCACTAAAATATATAAAGGTAATTCAAATTAATTCTAATAATGGGGAAGGCAGTCTCAACTGTCCATCTCTTGTCACCAAGGGAGTATTCTAGTACCAGGGCTGCATTGTTCTCAATTGAGTTGTTGGACAAGGGGTCATATTGAAATCCACAGATAAACCAGGCTGTTTCTAAGACAATGGTATACTCTCTGCAAACTGGCAGTGGGGCCCCATTGCTGAGGACAAAACCTTTAGAACCTTGTACTCGTGGAGAAGTCAAGTTGGTGTTCATATGAAGCCTCCACCGCAAAGTTCTTGTATCTTTGGTACAGGAAAGTAATTTTCAGGCTACCAAAAGAGAAATAATAAACACTAGCCCAGGAACAGACCTTTTGACCTACAGTCTGCCCTGCCTGCAAGATAGGTTAGGGCAGTGGTTCTCAAGCTGCCTAATGCTGTGACCCTTTAATACAGTTCCTTGTGCTGTGGTAAACTCCAATTCTAAAATAATTGTTTTGCTATTTCCTAACTGTAATTGTTCTTCTGGTATGAATGTTAATGAAAGTAACTATGTTTTCTGATGCTCCTAGACTATCCCTGTGAAAGGGTCATGCAACTCCCAAAGGGCCCACAACCCTCATGTTAAGAACTGCAGTGCTAAGGGAATGGGGGCACAGAACTTGTGAGTAACCAAACAATGTCTGATTTCAGTGACAGAGTTATTGCCTAGCACCAAAGTTCAATTCCCAGCACCAAAAAGAAAAGAAAAAATACATTTAAAAAAAGGGAAAAGAAAAAAAAGGGGGGCTTTGTACCTTATGGCAAGTCTCACCCATCCAGTGCAGAGCAGATTGATAAATGACTTATTCGGGTTGAATAAGAAAAGGATCTGTAGATGGAAGTTTCCTGACTTGGAATCAGTGCCAAATACCGGCAGCTGCTTGCCAAATTATCACAAAGAAACATACATAAATTATAAATGCTCAGGTAGTAGCTCAGGCATATTACAAACTAGCTCTTATACTTAAATTAACCCATAATTCTTATCTGTATTTAGCCATGTGGCTTGGCACCTTTTCTCAGTTTGGTATTCTAATCTAGCTTCCTCTGCACCTAGCTGGTGACTCCTGACTCCCTCCCTTCATCTTCCCAGCATTTTTATTTGGTCACCCTGCCTATAGTTCCGGCTTGGTTACTGGCTAATAAGGGGTTTTATTGAACCAATCTTTAAAGTGTACAAGAGGATTATTCTACAGCATGAATAAAGAAATTTGTTGGGGGTGGACTGAAACTGTATGGGGACATAGTTGTAGTAAAATCACATCATGAATACAGGCCAAATATTTATCACCCATCACAGAACTTAAAGTGATGGACATCTAAAACAAAGATGGCATGGCCTCACACTAACCTGTTATTGATGCACCTACTCATTCCACATTCACCTGTTCTCTCATCTTGACTTAGATTTGAACCCACTATTTCTTCTATTTCTTGCACTCAGAGTTTGACATTTGTTCTTACAGATGAGCTCTGGAGATCTGTACTCATACACCAACTTCAGAAACATCTGAAACTTCTCTGATTCATACACACACACACACACACACACACACACACACACACACACACACAAGAAAGAGAGAGAGAGAGAGAGAGAGAGAGAGAGAGAGAGAGAGAGACAGACAGACAGACAGACAGACAGACAGACAGAGAGGTCTATCGATCTATCTATCATCTATCTATCTATCTATCTATCTATCTATCTATCTATCTATCTATCTATGTAGTATGCTCACAATATCAATATTATAGAAATTTAAAGAAACTCCTGCCCAGTACTTACCTGACTTTGGTCACAAACATACAAGAATAAGGATAATAAAAATTAATTTTAAAAGTCACAAAGCAATAATTTGCAGTGAGCTGCAAAAAAAATAACAAAATACAGGAAGAAAAAATAATATAATCACCAATGTTTCTTTATAATAGCTTTTAAAATCTTCAATTTTCCAGCAAAATAAATGAGGGTTACAAAGAACCAAGAACTGGTAGCTTATAAACAAAGATATAAAGCAAAAGAAGAAGTCAGTGGAAGGGACCACTGGGAAAACAGACATTGTTCTCCTAACACAAAGAACTCAAGGCAAGTAGTTTTAACAAGCTCAGAGCTAAGGGAACATCATTTAAATACTGAAAGTAGGCATGGTAATGCTAGTATAACAGGTAGGTTATCTTAAGAAAAGAAGAAGCATTTATGAAAAGGGAATACAGTGAAATTCTAGACATTAGAAGCACAGTAAACTCAAGTTAATCCTTCACCAGAAGGGCCCAACTGCAGATGTGAACAGCAAGAACAAAAATTTCCATGAAGATAGATTAGTTGAAACTATCCAATCAGAGAAGCAAAAGTGAAAAGATTTGAAGATAATAAACAAAGCCCCCCAAACTTGTAGACACTCTCCATTAACCCCCATCAAAATACATTAGTAAGGACTTGTGGACACTCTCCATCTAGTAAAGATGGCAAAAAGAGGAAGAGGAGCCAGAAAACGTGCTTGAAGAAATAAGGTCTTAGGCTGCCACCAGGTTTGATGAAACTGATGATATTTCAGAAGACATCAAGCTAAATTAGCTCAGAAAGCCCCATGTGGGGGCCTGTCATAATTGGTTGTTTTGTTAAAAAAAATCAGAGGAAAAAAGCACGTAAAAATCTGAAGAAACCAACTTCTCTTGCAATACACACTTCCTCTAAGATTAACAATTGGCAATCCATGGAGGAAAAATGTCAGTCACGATATAGCACATCAGAAAAGATGGTGTCAATATATATTGGTCTGTAACTTGTACATTACTTTGTTACTTTGAAAACAATTACATAACTTCTGATTATAAATATATATTGACAGTGCTAAGTGATAATGACAAAATAATAGAAATGTCACAAGTAAGCTAGCCCTGACACACCATATATAATATTGTGTGTTCTTGAAATCAAGGTGTTATTAATCTAAACTTGATTTTTATAGACTAAGACGTTAAGTGACTAAGATGGGAAGACAAGTTATGTATGAAGTTGAACCGAAAGAGACAAGTGTTTTGCAGTCTCCAGTCCATGTAATTTTGATGAAAAGAATCTTTGCAAAAGGCATCCTAAGTGATATCATTTATATTCTAGGTGTAAGCCATGGGTTAAGACAGAAGTATCCAGTTTAAATAACAAGGTCTTTAGTCATTAGTGTGTTTACTTCTTCTTACTCTATTCCAAATAAAATCCTATTATGTCTTTATCAACTATCCCTGAATTTTAAGGTTTCAATTCTTTTGCTGTAATAGTAAATTTTTCTTTCCTACACGTTTTAAATCAGTAACAATGATTTAAAACTAAACAAATCAAAAAGTTAGTGATAACACATAGAGTGATGGTTAAAGCATAATCAAAAAGTAAAGTGAAGAATTTTAAGTGAATTAAATTAGCTTACTACAAATAGTGAACAAAAAATGAAGTAGATAAAGATATTTTCTGTGCACACAACTTCAAGGCAGTACAGTCTGCCCTCATGTGTAGCTACCTTAAATTAAAGGAATGAAGTTACTGCTCAGAAGCAGAGATTAAAATGCTAATTAGAAAGCTACGAGTGAAGAGTGAAGAGTAGGCAGCCAGCAAGAGCATCACTTTAAATTCAAAACACAATATGTTGAAATAGAAAAAAAGAGGAAAAAATGTTCTATGCAAAGCAGTCAAAGAAACATGAATGGCTACTAGATTTTAACATGCATTAAAATGTTCAAGAAACAGAGATTGACACAATATAGTTTTAGATTTTCTAATTCAAATAAATACATCTATGGAAACATAAGCACCTACAGAGTTCTAAAACAAAGAAAGCAACAACAACAAAAATACTGAAAAATAACTAAAACAAATAGATAATAGAAACATTTGCAAAAGATGGAATTTTCAAATCCCCCTCAATTGGTCACAAATCTAGACAAATAACAAATTAGAAGCATCTCATACATAGATGATTTCAAAAATTCAATGAGAAAATCAGAATTAAGGATTACCTTATGGCACATTGTTCTCTCATGGACTTGGGAATTCTCTAAAATATACTATATGTTAGGTCACAAGATTAGTTTTGATAAAGTTACACAAACTATATTGAGCAAAAAAATCAATAATCATTAACACTAAAAGTGGGGGGAATCACATATGCATACATATGTGCATACATATATACATACCAGTGCACTGCTAAATAACTACTGAGTGACCAAAAAAAAAAAAAAAAGGAAAAGCGAAAACACTATTGTTGCAGTTGGATTTCTAGTAGTATGATAACACACCATGACCAAAAGCCTCTTAAGGGAGGAATGGGTTTGTTTATTTCAGCTTATACTTCTAGGAAAGTCAGCACAGGAATCTAGAGGCAGAAATCGGTGCTGAGGCCATGCAAAAGGGCTGTTTACTGGCTTGCTTTTCATGGCATATTGTTTTCTCTTTCATAGTACCCAGTGTCACCAGCCCTGGGCTGGCACTGCTCTGTGTATATGATGGCAGGGGGCATGGTGGGGGTAGTCACACATCAATTATCAATCAAGAAAATGCCTTACAGGCTTATTCACAGGCTAATCTGTTGAAAGTATTTTCTCAAGTGAGCTTCACTCTTCCAAAACGACTCCATTTTGGGTCAATCTCCCATAAATCTAGCCAGCACAAAATCTGTCAACTTACTTGGATTGTATGCAATAAAACTGAGGACACCATAACAGTGAAAACTATAACATTAAAAGAGGGGTCAGTGAGGTGGCTAAGCAAGTAAAAGACCTTGAAGCCAAGTCAGAGGATCTGAGTTTGATCCCTAGACTCTACATAGTAGAAGGAGAGAACCAGATCTTATAAACTACCCTCTGACCTCCACTGGAACACAATAGACTATAGACACATACAAATACAGACATATTCATATACATACAATGTAAAAAAAATACAAACCAGAAATGAAAGTAAACTCAAGTAGAAATGATAATTTATCCTTTATGACTTTGATCCCTCATAAACCTTAAGACATCATACCTTACTAAAAGAATGCATGATTTTCATAGAATAAATAGAATAATAATAACTATAATTCTCCCAAATGTTAGCATAAATTGATAACATAATGTTAAAATTATATAGAAAACCAAAGCCCTAAAATATACAAAGAAGTTTGAGAAGATAAAATAAAATTTAGCATGGCACCTAAGAGCCTAAGGGTGTGGTAGTGGCACATTTACCTTGAAACACATACCTCTCTGATTGGACTTAAGAACCAGTCTTCAAGAGGGTTATGCCTAGTACTGGCAACATAGCCAACTACAAAGGGCTAGTTAAGTCATGGATCTTTACAAAATTATCTATTTATTAAACAAACATAATCCCTCACTACAGTCTAAATATTTTTTCTGAGACCCACAGAAAAATGTTTTCCTTACCCTTCATCGAAGAGACTTCTCTTTTCAACAGATAGAGACCAAAAAAAAAAAAAAAATCAAAACAAACAAACAAAAACACCAACCAATCAAAATTCAGGGTTGTAGAGACCAGTCCCAATGTATAAAGCTATAACCATCCCAACCCACATAACTCTCAGAGAACAGTGTGAAAGAGGGATTTGGAAGATTCTAAGAGCCAAAGGATCCAGGAGTTTGCTGTGAGTCTGTGTCTCCTAGCAGTTTCTGAAACCGAACATACAAACTCTCACCAAAATGACTGCCTAAACATGAGATGAACATGGACAACAAAACAGACATGCCAAAATTAAGGGAGGAAAGCCCAGGAGGCCTCAACCATTCACAAACAATAGACCACCAAGGAGAAACACTTTCCCCAGGGAGGAGCACACCAATTTGTTAGACAATATCAAATGATCAGGTGTGGAATCATACATACAAATAACATTCTACAGGCTTAAGAGTTTGCATTTTCCAGGCAGTATTGGCACAGGCCTTTAATCCCTGCATTCAGGAGGCAGAGACAGGCATATTTCTGTGAGTTTGAAGCCAGCCTGGTCTACTGAGCAATCTGTAGGACATCCTCCAAAGCTACAGAGAAACCCTGTCTCAAAAAACAACAAAAAAGTTTGCATTTAATATATGTATATATACATATATATGTGTGTGTATATATATGCATATATACATACATACATACACACACATGCACATCTATGGCAACAGAGGACAAAAATTTGAAAAAGAGAAAGGGGAGGTATGTGTGTAGAAAAGTTTGGAGTAAGGAAAGATAAGGAGAGATGATATAATTATGGGATAATGTCAAAAAACAAAAGAAGTTAAAAGCCAAAATGTCAATCTCCAAAGTTCATACCTGTATAAAGCTATTCTAAGCTGGGTGGGATTGCTTCCATATGTGGGTAGAAGAATTACCAACTCACAATCCACACCATCAGAAAACCTAGAAAACAAGGAGGACATTAAGAGAGATATATATATAGTCTCCTGGAGAAGGGCAAAGGGACAAGATCTCCCAAGCAAATTGGGAGCATGGGAGAGGAGAGAGGAAGTTAGGAGAAAGAGGAGGGGAGAGGTGGGCTTGGCTGAGCAGGAACACTGAGTCAGGGAAAGAATAGAGGAGAGGAAGAAAAGGGATAACATAATAGGGAGTTGTTATAGGTTTTAAGAGAAATCTGGCATTAGGAAAATGTCCAGAGATCTACAAAGATGACCCCACCTAACAATCCAAATAATACCAGAGAGACTACCTGGAATGTCCTTCCCCATAATGAGATTGATGACTACCTTATATGTCATCCTAGAGCCTTCATCTAGTAATTGATAGAAGCAGAAAGAAACACCCACAGCTAAACACTCTTGGAATCCAGTTGCAGACAGGGAGAAGTGATGAGCAAAGGGGTAAAGACCAGGTTGGAGAAACCCATAGAAACTGCTGACCTGAACAAGGGGAAACTCATGGACTCCAGTCTAATAGCTAGGAAACAGCAAAGACCAACCCAGATTCCCTAGATGTAGTGTTACTTGTGAGGACTGGGAAGTCTATGGGACCTCTCTTAATGGATTAGTATTTATCCTTAGTATACAAGTGGATTTTGGGAGCCCATTTCACATAAAGGTATACTCTCTCAGCCTAGATGCATGAGGGAGGGCCTGGGCCCTGCTCCACATGATGTGACAGACTTTGAAGACTCTCCATGGAAGGATTCACCTAACCTGGGGAGTTGAATGAGGATGGGATGGGGGCTTGTTGGGAGGGGAGAGGGGAGGATTGGAGGACACAGGAACTGGGATTGACATGTAAAACAAGCTTGTTTCAAATTTAAATTTAAAAAATGTAAAGTAATTTCAAAAATGGAAAGGTAAAATAGATCAAAGAGCTTCTGAGGAAAGCTCAAATCCATATGTTGACAGTTGCCGGGTCAGTTTAGTGCCTAAAGAAAGCAACCTCTTTAATATGCCCAAAGGATATAGAACATTAACTGTTCTTTTAAGTTAATGATGCCTGCAAGTAACTTTTGCATTTTCTGGGGGGAAAATGTAATTGTGTGAATCTCAAAGATATGGGCATCTCAATAAGACTTGTACAAAAGGGTAGATATTGTTTGATTTCACTCATGTGAAGTTGTCAAAGAGGCAATATTGATCTATAGCATCAAAAAGCAAAACTATGATTGCCTTGGGGAAAAAAAGAAAGAAAGAAATGGGAGGAAATGGCCAGAGAGGGGGAATCAAAGAACATCTTCAGGTAGTAGAAATGCTTTGTGTTGTGATTGATGATGTTGCATTTGTCAAAACCTATTACACTATCCACTGAAGTGGGCTTACTTTGCTGTGTTACCAAGTTCAAATAAATGATTAAAAATAGCATTCAGTGTCAAAAGTTACAATAGAACTAATAAACCACACTTCAATCACAAGTTCTTATATAGACAACGCATCCTTTGATTAAATCAGAGAGAGTTTCAAGGACATGGAGAAAGCTTCGTTTTGCTCTGAGTTTTGTGTTTGTGATAGAAATTTATCTCTTCAGTGCCAGAAAAATAGCTTTGTTTTCTCAGATGAACTACTACAAGAGTTCAATGCCAGAGACAGGTGTACTTTGTAGTAGATGATAGACACATTGGATGTTACACGGCAGATAAGCATTTAAAGAGCTCTTACACCTTTTCAGTCATTCACTCCATCACAATCCAGTTTCTGAGCTTTTACACTGAATTGCATATAAAGACTCAGGACAAATGAAGGAGTGTGAGAGAACCTACAAAAGAGTAGAAATCAGATGCTAACAGAGTGCTTCATATTGATCATGGCTGCAGGTTAAATTACCTTCCTCTTCTCCTGATGTTTTCATACAATAACCATTCTAAACAACAGGCTTCTAGAAATTCTTATACTTGGACTGGCAAGATGGCTCAAAGAGTAAAATGTTTGCTGCCAGGCCTTTACCACCTTGGTTCAATTCCAAGAACTCACATGATCGAAGGAGAGGACTGATTCCTGCAAGTTTTCCCGTAACCTCTTTTTTCTTTTCTTTTTTTTTTTTACATTTATTTATTTTATGCTGGACATAGTTATACATGCCTTTTTTTTACATAAAAACAAACATTTATAAACAATATTTGGGAATTTGGACATCATTCTTTCCAAGGTGCTTCCTGCTGGTAGGGGGCGCTGTCATGGAGAAATCCTAAGAAGACACAGAAATCCTGGCTGTAGTGGTTTGCAAGGCTGCATTGTCCCATTGAAGTTGCTTCTCCCCAACCTCTTTGATTTAACCAAATGCATAAATCTTCACATATACACACACATGCACAAATAATGACATGTGTAAAAAGACATCAGTTTACTATGCTCCCAAGAGAGTTTGGAGGAAAATGGTAACATGAGTGAATTTTTAAAAAATATGTATCTGATTTAGTCAAATAATAGGCAGTTTCCCAGGGCCTGTTATGGTTGAGAGACAATGAGTATTAGGCAATAATTCACTAAAAGTAAATTATTTGTTCTGTTTTGGTTTCCTTAGGAGATTAGTGGTTAGGATTACACAGCACACTGCACATAAACTATTGGTGCTGAGCCTGGCACAAGGAAGAGCATCATAAGAATTAGCTGTTAGGCTGGTAGTAAGGAAGACAGTGGAGACAGTGTGGTGATCTTTCCAGCTCCCAAGAAAAAGACACATGAGCAAGCATTTCAATCTTTATTTCCATTATTATTTATTTCCAAGTAATGTCAAGCCTTCTGGTGGTTTGAAATAAAACAACAAAAAATAGTTTTAAAGGATCACTAGACTAGGTAGGAAATTTTATTTATCTATTGCTTTGATAGGGATAAAATTTGGAGATACCAGGAAAGATGAATGTCATGACATGAGAGTCAAGCAGGTCCGTGAAAATTTATATTCCTAACATGAAAGGTCAGAGAGGCCCACAGAGGTGAGGCGAGGCATAAGCAAACATATGAGAGAGAGAGAGAGAGAGAGAGAGAGAGAGAGAGAGAGAGAGAGAGAGAGAGAGAGAGAGAGAGAGACAGAGAGACAGAGAGAGAGAGAGAGAGAGAGAGAGAGAGAGAGAGAGAGAGAGAGAGAGAGAGAGACAGAGAGAGAGAACAAGAAACATTTGGAAAACATTCAGGGCTACTATTTTCCCATAGTATACAGTTCAGGAACAAGGCTTTTGATACTGTAAAAGATGATAGCTGCAAGTTCCTGGCCTCACTATTAAAATACAGTGCTTTCTTTGTCTTCATGGGGTATTTACAGACCCATTGCTCACTCCCTTCTAGTAAATAATTTCCCCAAGTTCTAATGGCTAGCAAGAGACAGAACTATAATTTGAGCTCTGCCTGACCCTAAATCCTCCTTAGGGAGATGTGAGAAACTACAGAAATGTCAGCACTGGCAGAGACACTAAAGATTTGGGACAAAATTGAGAGCAGGCATTTATTTCTGGCTACACAATGTTCGTCATCATTAAGTGGGTGAGGAATGAGGGCTGATGCAGGCTTGTGAGATGAAATGCACAGCGAGTACAGTACTTCTGTTTAAACCAATTCAATGTTGATATACTTGAAAATAAATCTGATACTGAAGTGTGTGTGTGTAGCAGTTGTAAAATCGGCCAAGGGCAGCTCTCTAGCCAGAAGCTTCTGTTTCTGCCTCACAAATAGCAGAAGCTCAAATTTGACTTTGCTGTTTGACATTTCATTCTTGCTCTACAAAATGACCTGATTGAAGCTAAAAGTAGTACATTCTTATTTTAATTTTTACAGCTTATCAAACCATGATGACAGTGACCAAATGGTTTCTTTACACCCATGGTTCTTATTTGATGCTGAAACGAAGTTCCTTTTTAGTTAACAGTTTTAAAATAGTTGCTTTTAGCAGAGCTCTGGTGACTTACTGGTAAAAGTAAAATGTAAACTCTCCTAGGAAGTGCAATTAGTTGATTGCCAAAATAGTTAGCCATACTCTATGACCCAGGAAAACCATTTCTAAGTATTCTCCTCCAAAGAAACAAACTGAATAGGCACAAAACAACATAAATATTTATTTAGAGTAGCTTGAAGTTAGAAGCAATACATACAATAATGAATAGAACAATGGATATGCAAATGTACTCTGATTAGGATGTATCTATGTAAAGGGGCAGACCACTCATGTGCATAATAGCTGAAAAATGTTTTGGTAAGTCAATGAGGTCATGAATGCAGAACAGTTTGATTCTTTATATAAAAAGTCCTAGGATAGAAAAAAACTCATGTATGATGGAATAAATAAAAATATGGGTACATCTGTGAAGTGGAAAGAAGTATATTGACCAAAGAAGTTACAGGAAGAATTTTGAAGAAGATGAAAAAATTTAAGTTAAAGAGTTTTAAATACATGTTTGTATATTTGTTAAGTCTCACCCAAATTATGATATGTGCTTTGTGATGTGGGTATAGTATAAAAGTTTTAAATGCTGGGTATAAAATCCCTGGGAACTATGAGCTTTAAAATGGTGATGCTGAAGATACCTTTGTAATAAACTTTGAACACAATGAGTAATTTGTTTTATTTTTAATGTTTCTTTAGTTAATTTCATGTTCTGACAATTTTCTACAGATACATACAATACATTCTAGTTGCTCCCTATACTCTTTCTTACATCCCTTCACACCTGCCAGCTTCAGGTCCCCTCTTGCCAACACTCCCTTTCCCAGATTTATGACTTTCACTTTTATTTTGGGACCCATCAGTGTAAATATTGGGTTAGAACTCTCCACAAGAACAACACAACAGGATGCAATGCCTTTCCTCTCCTGAATCTATCCATATCCAATAGTTCAACAGTGTTCTCTGGGCACCCATGAGCCCTTCCTCAATCTGTGCCTGACTGTAGACAGGCTAATTCTTGTGAAGACTCACAGCAGACCCCATGGTTTTGGTAGGTTCATGATTGCAGTGGCCTGTTTAGCCAGAAGGTAGCTTTTCATAAACTTCCTTGCTATTGTCTTTCCACAATGTCCCCTGAGCCTTATATGGAACAGTACAATTGCCTTGTTTTAGGAATAAGAACTTATTTGAAATGTGACAAAAATGTCAATTAAATGAATTTTCATCTGGACATAGTCTCATTTAGTAATATTTTGACTGCTTTAAATTACACAAAGATCAAAAGATCAAAGATCAAAATGTATATACATGTATCATGAAAATATATTAAATCATACCAAAAATGTGTATTAGAAAATATTTGAGCTTATTATATAAGTTTGTATATTCGTGCCAAAAATTTTCATTTAATGAGTGCAAGAAATCTTCAATGATGCAAAGTAAGGTACAAATGAAAGCTCCCAGCTGATAAGTGGGAATTAAAAGACATGCAAGAATAACAGGAAGTAGTTCACATAACAATATTTCAAAAATAATGTATGAATCTGAAACAGTATTACAGTTTTTAAGAAATTAGATTTAAGTGTTTATAACGAACAAATTACAGGATTTGGGGTTATCAGCAACGAGATACTTGCTTCTTCATATAAACACCTACATTTACATAAAATCAGAACTTAGAAAAAAATTAAATATTAACCCTTTAAACTAAATTCTTAAATTTTATGTTATTAATTCTTAACAAGACTTTGTTTCTTAATATCCACCATGTACTATTGTTCCCTCAAAACAGGGAAAATACTTATTTACTATTGAATGTTACTTTTGGATATACTTGGCCACTTTTACAAAATTGTATTTGATAAAGGTTGTTACAGTCAATAAAACATATTGATTCTATATATGTTTAATAAGTTTAACAAGTAAATATGTCTGTGCCTCTATCACCACATTCAAGAGAAAAAAAGCAAACAAAAAAATATAAGTAGTCAGATTCAGAAGTGATAAATGGTGCAAATTTTGCAAGCAGCTTAATTGTGGAAGAGCTTGTTAGAAATGAAAATACATTGTGTCATTAGGGGATAATTATTCCTTCCTTGTCTTTAATGCATCTTCAGGAAAATTGTCTTTCCTATATGGTGGCTTCTTAATTGATGGACTTTCTTAGATTAACTCTTAAGGGAAGAGACAATAGTATGTAATGCTTCTGTAGTGGATCCGAATATCTTATTCTCCCCTAAGAGCAGAGGTACATTCTGGTTTTATTATTTTAATCAGGAAGAAGTAATTTTTCTTTAATAATAATAATTCTCAATGAAGTCCTAGTATCTTCACACACACACACACACACACACACACACACACACAGTATACATGTACATGCATATGGACATATGTGATTATTATTATTCTTATTATTTCAATGGCCCTGTTTGCATTATTAACATACACACTATCATCCAATTACTGTTAGAATCTTCACACCTGTAACTTCAAATTCTAAGCCGAGGCAATTTTTCCATGGGAATTTATTTTGGGTCAAGTTTGAACTATCAGGTATGAGGATGCACCTACTCTTAGGCAGATTCAACTACAGAAGCCTTCCCAGACCATTTTATATGGTATTGTACATCCTAAGGTGGGACTGCTATGATGTTTCCATTTCTTTTTTTTAATTATTATTTATTTTTATTTTACATGTCGATCCCAGGTCCCCCTCCCTCCCTTCCTCTTACCCTCTCTCTACCCTCACATGCGCCCTGACCACCCTCCCCTCCCATTCTCCCACCCCCATTCCACATGTAGGGCTATGCTATCCAGGTGAGGTCATGTAAATCTGTCAAGATGTCTCCCTTTCTAATGTTAGGAGGGAATAGGGAGGTAGGAGCAATTCCACGAAGGAACGATCTATTCCAAATGGCCCCCAGGCTTACTAATCACCAAAATCTTCCCATTGGAAGTTGAGATTATCAAGTCATTTAGGATATGATTAGAATTTCGGGTCAGAAATGTTTAGGGTATCCCTTTTCCTGAATTTCATTTTTTCAAGACAGCTGTGAAAAGCAGAGAGAATATTGAAAGAGACCAGACTAGAAACCAGAGCCTCCAAAAACTACTGACATTTCTGAGCCTGGATAGACCCAAAGATATTTATGCATTCTGGTCAAGGGCAAGAACTTCCCTAATTCTCTTAAACTGTTGGACCAGTTTTTAATCTCCCATTCCCTTCAAGAACAATTGAACCCAACTGCAGCATTTGAGATCATGTACATACTTCATTCTATTTTCAAAGTTCCTCAGGTCAAAAATACTATAGAAAATAACACAGTTTTTTTTTAATTTAGAATGAGCAAAGAAAATAAACCTCTTTGTTCCCAGTCACTTGAAATATTTTTCATCCTGTTGTGTGGAGTTAGTTCCACTTAAGAATCTGTTTTGTGCAGAGAGAGTTCTTGCATCTCTATTGATGGTTCTTGAACAATGCAAACACACAAAAACACAGGATTCTTTCCAGCAACTCCATTTCAAAAGTAAGTGATTCCAAACCTAGACCCACAAAAGAAACTGAAAAGGAAGCATTATCCTAACTCTTCCCAAACTACTATCAATATATTGCTATGTTGAATCTTCAAGGCTATGTTAACAATAGATATAACAATGAAATCGCCAAGTGTTGTTTTGTATTGCAAAGCCTGATCATCTACTTTAAATTGAATCTGTACTTTGATTAGCAGACTCCTCTGATAAAACAGTTGTAGAAATAATCATTCCCAGATTCAAGTAAGCACAGGAAATTTTCCTGCAGATCTAGTCACATCACACAGCGGTAGGCAGAATATAAAAAGCAGACCACATCATCATGAAGTCTGCTAAGCAGAATCCTGATGTCATGACTTGTGAATCAGTTGCCACCCAAGCAAATTTGGCCGCAGTAAGCTGTAATGTTCATGGCATTGCATGGCTGAAGGGAAAACCTTCCACATACTAAACCAGCTTCCATATCTTTCCCACAATGCTTGCGGCCAAGTGTGCATTATTATCACCCTCCCATATGAACTGGAAACCTTTTGAAAGCACCTAATGCATTTTCAACATTCTCCATGATTTTAACAATTCCTCAATAATTTTGAATGAGTAATTGAGACATGGATCAAAGTACTATGCGAATATATTTCAGTATCTCATTGATGAAATGTTTCATTTTCCTACTTTAGTACACTAAGATATTGACAAAAAATAAATTAAAAATTGTTGCATAACTCAAACCTAGCAACTATTCCAACTCTTTTTAGAGAATGAAGGTAGTAGTTAAAATCATCTATGTTAAAACTACTATATTCAAGGTTGGTCACATGATTACCAATATTTCTTTGAAACATGCATTTCTGAAAAATAAAACCTTTAAGTTACAGTACTAGGCAGGCAGTGGTGGCTCACAACTTTTATCCCAGAGGCAGAGGTAGGTGTGTCTTTATGAGTTTGGGGCCATCGTGGCCTACAGAGTGAGTGCCAGTATAGGCTCCAAAGCTACAGAGAAACCCAGTCTCAAAACAACGAGAAAAAAAAAATTTACAGTACTAGATTTGCTTTTGTATATACAAATACAAATAACTATCTTCAATACAAGGAACCATAAGTCAGAATATTATATTATCTGGTTGAAGTGATATAGCTATAATCCCAGCATTCTGGGGCCTGAGAGAAGAAGCTTTAATGTCTAACACTAACATGGGCTACAGAGTATGCTCTGGGTCATCCGAAAAAACTTCCTGTGACATTTTAAAAAATATTTTCACAAAGAGAGAACAAGGAAATATTGTGTTAGGCTTAGAGTGACATATTTCAAAACCTTGTGTCTAACTGAATAATTTTGTACATGTTGTGATATTTTAAGGACCACTAACACTACTGAAACTACTATTGCCCTTGAATTGGTTACCCTAGCTATTTGTCTTCCTAGAACTTTCATTTTTGTTTTCACCTTCATGCTACCCATAGCCAAATGTTTTCAGGTGCACATACTTCTGGTGTCTCTTGTTAGTAGAATCTACAATATCCCAGCCAGAATCTGCAGACTATGCAGGTACATTCCCCATCCTCTAGAGAAAACATTGCAAATGGAGAGACACTGGCTTCATTCATAGAGATCTTTTATGTCTTCAAGAAGAATTATTCAGAAGAAATCCAAAAATCTTTATGAAGTAGTTTCCTCTTTTGTGTGAGTGATTCTTTGAAATGTTTGAAAAGAATAAGGTAAAAGGCATCTTATTGAAATAGAAAAGAAGAAAACTACAAATCCCATGCAGTTTCACATCATAAGCCATGGGGTCCAGAAGGAAGTGGAGTAGTCTATTTCAATGACTGAAAGAAAACACTTGTTTTCGTATCCTCCTTATCCATATGTGTTGTATTTCAAGATTCGCAAAGAAACTGCAAAGTGTAGGCAGAATTAAATCCCACACATATACCATATACTTACACACATACACACATACACACACACACACACACACCATATATATATATATATATACATATATATATTAACAATTAAGCACACAACAGTTTTTTTCCTAACCCAGCTTATAACTGTCACCTTTTCAGATAAAAGAAGCTTCTTGTAGCTCATCTCTGTTATATTTGACTTGATAGTGTCACCATTCCTGTGGACCATGTCACTAGTAAGTAGAATAAACTGCTCTTGTGTGAAAGTCTTATACTGCCATGGGACGTAATCTAATAAATAAGATAGCTAATACGTGACTAACTACAAGGTCACATATATACACAATGAATGCTGGATAATCCTGAACAGTGCTGTATGAGAATTCACAATGATAGAATACGAATTTAAATTGATACCTGTTTTTTGAATTTTCTAACCAATACCTTTGAACATCAGCTGAGTAGCAAAAATTACACCCACAGAAAACAAAACTGTAGGTAAGAAAATAGAGGAACTGTTTTGTAAAAAAAATTAGGTGTCCTTAGATGTGTGGGTGAATGTCAGGATTTTTGGTTCGATTCCATTGGTCTACCTGTCTATTTTTGTGCCAATACCAGGTTGTTTTAAGGACTATAGCTCTGTAGGAGAGCTTAAAGTCGAGGATTCTGATGCCTCCTGAAGTTCCTTTATTATAGAGGGTTGTTTTGGCTATACTGGGTCTTTTGTTTTCCCATATAAAGTAGATTATTATCCTTTCAAGGTAAGTGAAGAATTGTGCTGGGATTTTAATGGGGATTGCATTAAATCTGTAGATTGCTTTTGGCAAGATTGCCATTTTTACTATATTTATCCTACCTATCCAAGAGCATGGGAAATCTTTCCTTTTCCTGGTGTCTACTTTAATTTCTTTCTTTAAAGACACACAGTTCTTGCTATATAGGTCTTTCACTTGTTTGGTAAGCATTACCCCAAGATATTTTATGTTGTTTGTGGCTATTGTAAAGGGTGCTGTTTCTCTGATTTCTTTGTCATCTGTATATAGTAGGGCTACTAATTTTTTTTTAGTTTATCTTGTACCCTGCTAGTTTGCTGAAGGTGTTTATCAGCTGTAGGAGTTCCCTGGTAGAGTTTTCTGGGTCACTTATGTAAACTATCATATCATCTGCAAATAGAGAAAATTTGACTTCTTTGTTTCCAATTTGTTCCTTCTTGATCTGCCTTTGTTGTCTATTGCATTAGCTAGAACTTCAAGTACAATATTGAAGAGATATGGAGAGGTCAGCCTTGTCTTGTTCCTGATTTTAGAGGAATTGCCTTAAGCTTCTCTCCGTTCAGTTTGATGTTGGCTGTTGGTTTACTTGTATACCAACAAGTTGTAGATTGCTTTTATTATGTTTAGGTATGTTCCTGTTATCCCTGATCTCTCCAAGACTTTTATCATAAAAGGGTGTTGAATTATGTCGAAGGCATTTTCAGCATAAAGGGAGATTATCATGTGTTTTTTTATTCAGTTTGTTTATATGGTGGATCACATTGATAGATTTTCATATGTTGAACCAACCCTACACACAGGGATGAATTCTACTTGATCATGGTGGGTGATTTCTCTGATGAATTCTTGGATTAGGTTTGCCAGTATTTTATTGAGTATTTTTGCATCAGTGTTCATGAGGGATATTGGTCTGTAGTTTTCTTTCTTTGTTGTGTCTTCATGTGGCTTGGATACCAAGGTAATTGTGACCTTGTAAAAAAAGAGTTTGGAAATGAACCTTCTGTTTCTACTGTGTAGAACAATTTGAGGATTATTGGTATTAGCTCTTGAATTTCTGTTAGAATTTTGCAATGAAGCCATCTGGCCCTGGGTTTTTGTTTGTTTGTTTGTTTCTTTTTTTGGTTGGGAAGCATTTGATGTCTGCTTTTGTTTCAATAAGTGTTATAGGTCTATTTAAGTTGTTTATCTTTTGGGAAGTGATAGTTACCCAGAAACTTGTTCATTTCCTTTGAATTTTCAAATTTTGTGGAGTATGGATTTTCAAAGTATGAATTGAAAATTGTATTTCCTCGGTGTCTGTTGTTATGTCCCATTTTCCTTTCTGATTTTGTTAATTTGCATGTTCTCTCTCTGCATTTTGGTTAGTTTGGATAAAAGTTTGTCTATCTTGTTGATTTTCTCAAAAACCCAACTCTTTGTTGCACTGATTTTTTTGTATTGTTTCCCTGGTTTCTACTTTATTGATTTCAGCCTTCAAATTGATTATTTCCTGGCATCTACTCCTCCTGGGTGAGTTTGCTTCTTTTTGTTCTAAGGCTTTCGGTTGCACTGTTAATTCTCTAATGTGACTCTGTTTTCTTCATATGGGCACTTAGTGCAATGAACTTCCCTCATAGCACTGGTTTATTTGGTGTTCAGTATGCTTCTTGTACTTTCATGGGCATGTCCTTCTTCAGATTGGGACAGTTTTCTTCCATGATTTTGTTGAATATGTTTTCTGCACCTTTGAGCTGGGCTTCTTCGCCTTCTTCTATGCTTTTTATTCTTAGGTTTGGCCTTTTTATGATGTCCCACATTTCCTGAATGTTTTGTGTTAAGGATTTGTTGGATTTATGGTTTTCTTTGGTCGATGAATCTATTAACTCTAGTTTATCTTCAGTGCTTGAGATTCTTTCTTCCATCTCTTGTATTATGTTGGTTATGCTTGCATTTGTTGTTACCGATTGCCTGCCCAGTTTTCTATTTCCAGCATTCCTTTGGTTTGTGTTTTCTTTATTGCCTCTATTTCAGTTTCCAAGTCTTGAACTGTCTCCTTCATCTGTTTAATTGTTTATTTTCTTGGCTTTCCTTACTTTCTTTAAGAGATTGATTAATTTCTTCCAATTTTTTGTTTGTTTTTTCTTCCATTTCTTTAAGGGATTTTCTCACATCATCTTTGAAGGCCTCTATCTATCATTTTAATAAGATATTTTTTAAGTTGTTCTCTTATGCATCATCTGCTTTTGGGTGTTCAGGTCTAGTTGGTGTAGAGTCCCTAGATTTTGGTGGTATCATGCTTATCATTCTATTGTGTGGTGTGTTCTTGTATTGCATACTCCCCATCACCTCTTCCAGTGGCTGCAGATGGTGTTGGTCTCTCTCTCTCTCTCTCTCTCTCTCTCTCTCTCTCTCTCTCTCTCTGTGTGTGTGTGTGTGTGTGTGTGTGTGTGTGTGTGTGTGTGCTACTCCCCTGGTGGGCTAAGTTGGGTCAGAAGTTCAATGTCTATAGATCTTGGTGGTCCAAGATCTCTAGGTCTCTCCTCAGGCAGGGGCCCGGCGATGGTGTCAAAACTCCAGCAGACAGGGACTCAGGATGGTCCAGCAGGTATAGGCAGATCTCTGGTCTGGGCTGGGAGCATTGGCCGAGGACCAGCAGTAGGGGTCAGAGACAAGGTAGGTGGGTCTAATGTGCTCAGAGCAGCTCCAGGGAGTTTCCCAAAGGTGGCAGGATTGTTGGATGTGCCCTCTGTTCCAGTGCTCAACCAGAGCACTGTGACAGTGTTCTAGCTAGGGCATAGGATGTGAGGGGGGGGGTGATGGCAGGCTCTTCACGGGTGTGTGTGGGTTGTGTATCAGAGCACAGGGAGTACCTATGAACACCTAATTTTTGACAAAATATCAAAAAGTATATAATGGGAGGAGGAAAGCATCTTCAACAAATGGTGCTGGCACAACTGGATGATGATGTGTAGAAAACTTCAGTACTCAAGTCCAAATGTATCAAAGACCTCAACATAAATCCAGCCACACTGAACCTCTTAGAAGAGAAAATGGACTGTACCCTTGAAGAAAATGGTACAGGGACCACTTCCTGAACATAACTCCAGTAGTACAGACACTGAGATCAAAAGTTAATAAATGGACCCCCTCAAACTGAGTGGTTTCTGTAAGGCAAAGGACATTGTTGACAAGACCAAACAGCTGCCCACAGACTGGAAAAAGATCTTCACCAATCCTACATCTGACAGAGGGCTGATCTCCAAAATATATAAAGAACTCAAGAAACTAGTAAACAAATCACCAAATAACCCTATTAAAAATGGGGTACAGAATTGAATAGAGAATTCTCAATAGAGGAAAGCAAAAAGAATGAAAGACACTTAAGAAAGTGCCCAACATCCTTAGCTATCAGGGAAATGCAAATCAAAACAACTCTGAGAACCCATCTTACTCCTTCCAGAATGGCTAAAATTAGGAACACCAATGACAACTTATGTTGGAAAGGATATGGAGAAAGGGTAACACTTCTACAGTTCTGTGGGAGTACAAAGTCATACAGCCATTTTGGAGATCAGTATGGCAGTTCCTCAGGAAAATGGAAATCAGTCTACCACAGGACCCAGCAATCCCCCTCTTAGGCATATACCCAAATGATCCACATCCATACAACAAAGACATGTGCTCAACTATGTTCATAGCAGCATTATTTGTAATAGCAAGAACCTGAAAGCAACCTAGATGTCCCTCAATTGAATAATGGATAAAGAAGATGTGGAATACTAGTCTGTGGAAAAAAACAACGGAATCTTGAAATCCGCAGGCAAGTAAATGGAACTAGAAGAAACTATACAGAATGAGATAACCCAGTCACAAAAAGAGGAACATGGCATATACTCGCTCATATATGGATTTTAGACAGAGAGCAAAGGATCACCAGCCTATAATTCACACTGCTAGAGAAACTAGGATACAAGGAAGATTCTTAGAGATTAATATAAGGTCCCTCACAGAAGGAGAAAGGGACAAGATCTCCTCAGCACATTGGGAGTGGAGAGAGGCAGTGTGTGGAGAGGAAGCTAGGAGAAAGTGAAGGGGAGAAGAGGAAAACACATAGGAGTAGGGGAGGAATAAACAAGAGATAGAGATATAGATGGAGAGATAGATAGATAGATAGATAGATAGATAGATAGATAGATAGATAATAGATAGATAGATAGATAGATAGATAGATAGATAGATAGATACCATAAAATGGGGGAGCCATTATGGGTTTGAAGAGAAAACTGAATCTAGCGACTGACTGACTCCAACTAACAATTTGGGCAACAATGAAATGGCTACCGTAAATGTACTTACCTGATAATGAGATTGACGTCTAACTTATCTGCTATCCTATCATAAAGCCCCAATTTAGTAGCTGATGGAAACAGAAGTGGACACCCACAACTAAACACTGAGCCAAACTGGGATCCAGATGCAGAAAGGGAGGACAAGATCAGGCTACAGAAACACATAGAGACAGCTTACCTGAACAAGGAGGAGCTAATGGGCCCCCCACATTTATAGCTGGGAATCCAGCATTGAACTGACTCTGAACCCCTGAACATGGGTCTCAATTAGAAGGCCTGGGTTGTCGAAGGGACCTCAGACAGTGGAACCAGGATGTATCCATGGTGCACAAAAGGACTTGGGAGCACACTCCCCATGGAGGGATATTCCTTTAACCTAGAGACAGGAGAGAAGACCTAGTCCCTACTCCAAATGACTTGACAGATTTAGATGACTCCTTCTGGAAGGCATCACCCTGCATGTGTAGTGGGGGGTAAGGAGTGGGATGGGAGGGTGGGAAAGAGGAAAAGAGGGAGGGAGGCAGGTAGATGGAATTGGGATCAATATGTAAAATAAAAATAATTAAAAAAAGAATATTTCTGCAAAAAAAGAAAAAAAATAAAGGAATAATGCATTTTTATTGAGAAATTCACATCATGTGTATGTGTGTGTGTATATATAATATTACAAAAAGACTCAGTTATAAGAAATAATTAAATAAAAGATGCATAGATGTTTTTATATTATTTGGTCAAAGCATATTTTATTGTAAAACTCAAGCATTTGTTTTGTTCATGACCAATGCTATGTATTTCAACTTATGGGCTTTGTTATTTAATATTCAATATTTTCTTCCAAGAATATCAGAATGTTCAGTGTTATATTAATTACCCAGAAGATAAATTTTAACTTTTTCAAAAAAATATTGAATACCAAATTTTTATGTTATGAAGCCATTTAAATTATATTATATAATGACCCAAGATTTATATTTCAGATAATTGTCATATGTGTTTTTTCCTAGACCCATTAACTCTATTGTTGGCACACCAGTTGTAGGCAGTAGAATGTCAGAAATAAACTTGGAAACAGAACAGAGACTCCTTCATAAAATACAGAAATGTTTCCAAATGCTACATTATGTAGAATTGGCCTAGAAATTTAGGTTGGTAAGCTAATAAAGTTAGTATTCGTAGGCTCTCATTTCTATGACAAAAACTCTGTGTGTATTCAGCGTTTGGATTACAATCATGGCCACTGTTCTGAAATAGTCTTAATAAGAGAAGGAATGGAAAAATCATCATTCCAACCTATGTAGACACAAATGGAGAAAAAATGATAACCTAATCAGAAGGTTGCATGTATAACAATGACTATTATCTGAGGTACAGAAGACAGGGTGACAATATAACAAGAGAAAATAAAATGAAAACAGGAAGAAAAGATGGCATAAGCAGTGAGAAGGTTAAGGCAGGTAGATTTGAATTCTGGATCAGCTTGGTCAACAAACTTGGTTCCAGACTGGTCAGGGTTATGTGAGATCCAACTCAAAAGAAAACAAATAAAACAAAAAGCTGAGAGAAAAAGGTAATGTGTAAAATATAGCTAGGTTATGAAAGAAAGACGCATGATAGTCTTGCCCTTTAGGTGTACCACGAGGCTAAGGAAATCACTTGGATAAAATGAACCTGATATAAGTAAGGCTTTGGGCAAAAGAAAATTATTAAATATATTCATATGTTAATTAGCCAGTTCTTAAAAGCTCCCATATGTATTAGAAGTTTTTGTCTTTGTTTGTTTTTGTCTTGTTTTATTTTTGTTTGTTTTGGTTTGGTTTTGGAGACAAAGTCTCTGTTTATCCAAGGATGATCATTTGCGTATTTGTGAATTTTGCGGCTATTATTAAATAAAGTTGGGTGTTTCTGATTCTCATGGAATAACAGAAATTAAACACTTAAACAAGATACTTTATTTCAGTGAATAAAATTCAGATATGCCAGCTAAGTGCCAGTTGTTTTGGTTTTGATTCCCATGAACTCTGTTTTCCACTTATACAGAAACTATCTGCAAACTCGCTATTTCATCAACTACAAAAGCAAACTATGTACTTAAAGGAAGAAAATTCTGCCAAAAAATTTAGAATACAATTCTAGAAATGTTATTGGTATTTTTATAGTACTGTAGATAAATCATTCATTAGTAACATAAAATACATAAATAACAAAATTTTCTGTACACACACACACACACACACACAAGTTCTTCAAGTGTCATTTGCTCATGAAGCAGAACTACATCATACCCTTAAATAAGGTGTAGTCTCTGGCTTGTTTTAAAAAAGGGACATAATGTCAACTATTAATAGCTATGCATTCTTTTTTAATTTTTTATTTTTTTGTCAGAATTGATCAGCTCTCTAAAGACAGTCACCACTGGCCTGGATTTAAAATGCAGTTAGAGTAGTTCTCTCTTTCCTCCAACACACCAACAGAGTTCAGCAACATTGTCTGTGTTACATGCCTTATTGTTTCTAAAAATAAGGGTTAAATTTTTAAATGTTTATATATTCTATTTCTACCTTGGCTTGGGGATATAGGTGAGGAAGTGAGTAATTAATGAAGGTGAGGAACATGAGGATGGGAGAGCCAATGACATTGTGTTAGGAGTTAAGACAGGGTTCATGCTGAACCACATGATTACTTATCTACTTATACTGTCAGACAATCAATTATCCTTAACTATCATAACAACAGTGGTTGGGAATTTCAAGCCCACCTTCTAGGTATATACAACTTAGCAACATCAATGAAACATAATTGGATTTGCACAGGAAACGATATCATTGTTATAGACTAACTTGATTGAGCTTTCAGAGTGATGAAATAAAATGTCATGCCAGAATGCATATATTTTTTAGAAAAAAGATTGGTTTCTGTAATACAGTACTCATAATGACAAAAAGAGTAATGCCTTCTCTTGAATTTCCTTGGGTACAATTATCAATTAGTAATGTGAAGAAACCTGTAGTGGTTTCAGAATAAATAGGCCTCCCAGCTCATGAGTATTAACACCTAGTCCCCAGATGGTAACACTGTTTTAGGGAGCCTAGCAGGCAGTCCCAGGGTTGTAGAATCAAAATTTTAGACTTACACACTAGATCCACTTCTAGGCCAAGCCTACTACTCCTGGTTCTGTGGAGTTCTAAGGTGTTACAACCACATTCTCCCATTGCCTTGAATTCAACTGTGCCTTCTGAGTCATGAGGCACAGTTAACCTGTCAAATCATAAGCCTTGATCTGCTTCTATCAGGCACTTAGTTACAATGATTAAAAAATAACTTCCATACATTCCTTTTGTTTAAAATTTGTGATTTTCATTTCATGTGTGAGTGTATTGCCTCACAAGGATAATCTGTAAAAGCCTTCTTTTGAAAGAAATGGAATTTGAGCTCAGAACACATGTTAGAATAAAAAAAAAAATTAGCTATGTATGGTGGTACCAGTGTAATTCCAGTGTTAGCAAAGCTGAACAGATCACTAATAACTCACTGACCAGCCAACCTGGGATATTTGGTGAGTGTGAAGCCAATTGAGACTTTGATCCAAAAACAAAAGCAGATACCTAGGGACAACACCTGAGGGGGTCCTCTGACCTCCACATACATTTGTGCATTTGTGACACATTCTTTCCCACCCACAGACATGAACACAAGTATGCTCGCCCAATCCCACCTATTAACAACCCCCCACACACACACAGGGAGAGAGAGAGAGAGAGAGAGAGAGAGAGAGAGAGAGAGAGAGAGAGAGAGAGAGAGAGAGAGAGAGAGAGAGAAATCCATCATAATAGTTCATAAAATATTTCAGGAAACATGGAACTGATGATATGGTCCATTTACTGAGAGCACTTGCTGTCCTTTTCTTTTGTTACATTTTGTTTTTGCTTTCCTTTTTCTTTCTTTCTTTCTTTTCTTTTCTTTCTCTTTTTCCTTTTCTTCCTTTTTTCTTTCTTTCATTCTTTCTTTTTTTTTTTTTTTTTTTTTTTTTTTGAAGACAGGGTTTCTCTGTGGCTTTGGAGGCTATCCTGGAACTAGATCTTGTAGATCAGGTGGTGTCTCAAACTCACAGAGATCTGTCTGCCTCTGCCTCTGCCTCTGCCTCCCAAGTGCTGGAATAAAGGCATGCACCAACAACGCCCAGCAAGCACTGTTCTTACACAGGACCTAGTTCTATTCCCAGCACCCACATCAGATGACTTAGGATTGCCATAGCTCCAGGCTCCAGTTCCAGGAATTCCAACCCCATCTTCTGGCCTTAGCAAACATCTATACACATGTGGTACACACACACTCACACACACACACTCACACACACACACTCACACACTCACACACACACACACACACACACACACACACACACACACACTGGCATATACACATATGCACAAATCAAGGAAACTTTTACAACAGTGATTCCATTGGTTTAATTTCCAGCACCCACCCTGCAGCTCACAACCAACTGTAACTTCTGCTCCAGGAATCTGATGACCTCTTCTGGCTTGTGGTGGCACTACATGCAAGTCTCCCCCTCCCCCTTTTTCTCTGACACACATACACACACACACACACACACACACACACACACACACACACACACACACACACTTTTGGCGTTAAAAAATTATTTTATTTTTTATAATTTGTTAATTTAAATTTGAAACAAGTTTGTTTAACATGTCAATCTCAGTTCCCACACCTTGCTGCCCTCCCCTATTTTCCCCACCAACCCCCATCCCATCCCCTTTCTGATCCCCACAGAGGATGAGGCCTTCCATGAGGGATCTTCAAAGTCCGTCATATCATTTGGAGCAGGGCCCAGGCCCTCCTCATGTGTCTAGGCTGAGAGAGTATCCCTCTATGTGGAATGGGCTCCAAAGTCCATTCCTATACTAGGGATAAATACTGATCCACTACCAGAGGCCCCATAGACTGTCCAGTTTTCCCAACTAAGACCCACATTCAGGGTGTCTGGGTCAGTCCTAGGATGGTTTCCCAGCTATCAGACTGGGGTCCATGAGCTCCCCCTTGTTCAGGTCAGCAGTTTCTATGGGTTACCCCTTTGCTCATCAAACCTCCTTGTCTGCAACTAGATTCCAAGGGTTTGGCTAAGTGTTTAGCTGTGGGAGTCTGCTTCTACTTCCATCAGCTACTAGATGAAGGCTCTAGGATGGCAAATAAGGTAGTCATCAATAATTAAGCAAGGGCATTTAAGGTAGCCTCTCCACTGTTGCTTAGATTGTTAGTTGGGGTCATCCTTGTAGACCTCTAGACATTTCCTTAGTGCCAGATTTCTCTTATGACACAAACTTTTTTTTTCAATTTAAATCCTCCTAACAAATGTTTGCAAACACAAATAATGAGAAAAACAGAAGCCACAGATTTGAAAGAGTGGAAAAAGGGGTATATACCTATATAAGAGGTTTTGCAGGGAGAAAAAAGAAGGAAGAAATATAGTAATTACATTACAATTTCAAAATTTGTAAATAAACATAAATGTAAATAAATGAAGTTCCATTAGCTGTGTATAAGACTATTATAAATGTTAAGTATAGCTATAACTTATGACAATCTGTTCTGGAGAAAGCAAATGATAAGCAACTTGTCAAATCAGTAATTTCCAAAGGAACTATTTTGTGTACTGCTTAGCTCTCACCTATGACTCTCACATTTTGCAGCCCTGCTTTCTTTTCATACAAACAGTAGGCCTTCCAATCTGCCCACTGATAAATTGAGTGTCCTGAACTTACTGAGGGAATATGAACTGATGAATCCAAATTATGCTTTTTTTGAAGGTGCAAATATAGCCCCATTCTATTCCTTGAAAATGAATTAATTATCCCTACATGGTTTCCCTACACTATGTTTTGCAGTAAATATCTCAAATCCCTTTTGGATACTGCAAAGCTGAATATCTTATGAGCTTTGTGATAACTTCACACATCTGAGATTAGATTTTGGCTGATTGTCCTCTCTGATGCTAAACTAAAGAAGAAATCAGTCTGCTTCTATAACACTTTGTCAAAGATATCAAACTGAACCCATGCATCATAAATGGAACTAGGGAAAACATACCAGAACCAATATCTAAATATACAAATTAGTTCCTCTGAAATATCATTCAGTCAACTACTACCAAATTGGCCTCCTTTCTAGTGTTATCATATTCCCTGATAAATCCTTGGCAGAAACTATTTAAAAGGAAATGCCTACTTGGCTTTGTCTAAATGTTTTAAATACATCTGTGTTGTGAAGAGTACTGAACTTTCCTCTTAGATCAATTGCTTATGAAATTATAAATATCAGAATAAAGTATGGAAGGTTTTCATACACATTTTTATAATCTATTAATTTTCTGTACAGTGATATAAATAATAGCAACAAAAAATAAATGTGTGATAAATGCAGTGTGATATATTTTATTTTGAAACACATTTTGAAGAAAGTGTTAACATAAGGGGAAGGGGTTAATTAATGACATTACAGTAACCATTATAACCATCATAATATTATCAGAATGAGACTACTCAAATTAATTTTAAAATAAACAGTTTGGGTAACAGTTTTGATAAGTGGGTGTACACTGTTCATTCATTTCAATGTTTAGTGACTTTACAAATGCTTAGAAAAACATGAAAGGTACATGGATGTAAAAATCAATCTTTTCCTACTCAAGATTTGTTAAATCTATACTATCATTGAATTGCCTTCTAGAAAGTTAAGACCTATGAGACATTAGTTAAATAAAGTTGGAAGTGGTCTTTACCTGATTGGATAATATAAATTTCAGGTTGATGGTAGAAAATGACCAGGAAGGATACATAAATCCTTCAGGAAGCACATAAATCACATCAAAGAGCCTTCAGCCCCTATGCGTCAGGGTAACTTTACACACTTTAGCATGACTTTAATGTATATATGGACAGAGATGAATAGTGTATTTAGGTTTGATTTATTTTCTATTTTTTAAAGTTCCTATAGAGCCAATTTATATTTCCTTTAAAATTAGTTCCAAATACTACTATGCAATAATTTAATGTTATGCATCATTAATATTTGAACTAAGGATATATACAGATATAGACATCTTCAAACACCATTTTTGAGTAAAATTATGCCATTCTGAATTTGATTTCTTGATCCAAAAATAATTCTGGGATTAATGTCAGTATTTCTTACAGCAATAGATTTAGATGTCAAGGACAGTCTGAAATTCATTCACCCATGATGAAAACACAGATATCATTTCCCATTTGCTATCAGTTTAATTAATCAAATTGTGAGATAGTTATGGTGGAAAGTGTTTTCTTGAAAGAAGATGGGTATTCATGTGTCCAAGTGACAAAGGAGATCAGATTCTAGGATCTCAGAAGAAGGACTAAAAGTCACTGAGTGTGAAAATACTATCAACTCCTGAGGAGAAGATCATAAGAGCCAGAGCATGAGGATGCTACCCAACGGTGAGATCTGGAGATATTGTGGTCTAACTGGGTGGATAAAATGCATGTTTTAGGATTGTACAGAATCATCAAATGCTATGACTAGAAAAGGCCTTTTAAGCAACAAAGGACAAACCAGTAGGAATCATAAAACTTGACTTCAAAATACACTACAATGCATAGCAATCAAACAGTCTGGTGTTGGCATAGATATACATATGAATAAATAGAATAAAATCACTCATCTATAGCTATCTGAGTGCTCACACATGTATGAAGAATATATGCTGGAGAAAACACTGTCTTCTGTGAATGATGTTGGGAAGTTTGGGTGTTGGCAGGAAAAAGAAAGAAAGGAATCTTCTTTATCACTAGTTAAAATAATCAGTTCAAGCTCTTCCACCCCAGGTTCCTGCGTCTACGTGCCCATCACATATACCCTACTATCATCCCCCAAAAGATTTGCTTGGAGAAAGGACATGAAGATGCAGGAGAGAAGGAGTTGGGAGAGAGTGTTAACCAAAGCTAATGGTATATAAACAAATCCATAAGGTGCTATAATATTTGATAAACTAATGGAAAAATAAGGGGATTTGGGTAAAATTGAGTTACCCTCCATGGGTAGACAAAACATTTACTAGAAACCATACATTACTAAATTAAAATGCTACTGTGAGAGATGGCCTTTATCTCTAAGAACTTTTTGCCAGAGAGGTTCAGTAGACTTCCAAATGACACAGGAAATTGTTCCTGCTCTTTTTGCTGACTGGAATTAGTTAGTAAGACTATGTTGCTGAAGAATCCATATGTAAAGGGATGTAAATATTTTAGGCTGGAACTTCAAGTGTCCTCCCTGCTGGCTAATCCTTACAGTGCTCAAAAACATAATGCAGTGTGCTAGGAGAGAATGTTAACAGTATCATCTGTGGACCCTGAGTGCCAAATTATAGGTCAGAGAGGGTGAGCACACTGGCACAATAATGACAAGCCAACTTCAACGTCGGGGGGGTAACCATCTGTTTTCATATTGGATTTTATGCCCACCCCACAGGAGGAAATTCACATCTGGCACAATTAACTAGACAAAAGCCTGTGGCTAATAAGAGTATTATTGTTAATTTCCTAAATGGTCACAATGTGCCTATCAAACTGACCTATAAATAATGATATTTATGCCTACAGAATAGTGGTGTTTGGTCAGTAAAGCTTCCTTCTTCAGTGTTTAGTGGTGATGACAGAGACTTGACACTAGTCAAAGTGCAGAGAGTAAATGATCCTTGAATGATATAGAAGTGGGCATTCTATATTGCCCTACCCAAGACTCAGTAATATCATAGAAGAAACTTCACCAATTTATATGCAAATGCCATATTTTTAACAGCTGAATAATATTTATTTTATGAATATAGCACATTTTCATTATCTACCCACTATTTGATGGGCAATCTCTTGTTATTATAAACAGAGCAGCAATGGATGTTAAGAAGCAGATACCTCCATGGCAGCATGGAGTAGTATAGCTAGATCTTAGGGTAGATTTATTTATGGCTTTTAAAGGAACCTCCTCAGTGATGTCAATAGTGACTGTTTCAGTTTGTATTCCTACTAGCAAAGAGTGTTTTCTGTCTCCTGAATTTTTTCCTTCATCTGTTGTCATTTCTTTTGGGGAATGGGGATGGGAAGACAGGGTACAGTGGAAAATATGGGAGGTATAACTAGCACTACAGGCATTTTGCACAGCCATATAGAAATTTAACTATGGTAAAGTTTCCTCAAACATATACACACATGAATTGAATTTAAGTGGGGTCATCATATAGTGTGAGAAGATGCTCATACAGTACCAAAAAGTCCTCAAGTACCAAGAATGGATTACATCTTTTTCAGTTATAGGCCAAATATAGACATCCCCCTACACAAAGCACTATAAGATATTGCCAGTGGTTACTCCTACAATCTGATAAGACCTTATAGCTGAGGACACCAGGTACTTACATCATTGAACACTGAATAGTTGAACTGTTGCTCAATGAGAATCTTCACCTCTTCTGAGTAGTGTTTAGAGTGCCACAGGTACTATAGCCTGGAAGAGAAAAGTAATCAACAATCTCATCCCACTATGAACTCTGCATGCTTCAATAGTGACCAGCCTGCAAGATATACCCACTGGTGCAATAGTGTCGCAGATGTAATAGGAGTACATAATACCATTTTGATTTAATTTGAGGCCCATTCCACAACATGAAACCCATACCTGATGCTATTAAAGCAGTAAAAACAATATAAGACAAGACAGCTCATGGCTCCTATGGGAAAATTTATACAACTATTCTACTAAATGTGCACAGCAATGGAATGAGTCCTAACAACACACTGTTATACACATAGATCAGTGCATTGCTTAACACTCGCCAGAAACGCTTACTCTTGCCATGGCCATAGACTCACACCTGGAAAATGGGCAGAGAGTGGGAGACTTTGAAGTACTCCATCTTAAATGAGATTTTTTTTTCAAACTCAAGGATCAGAGATCTCTGTAAAGAGGTCATAGAAGGGTTATAAGCTCTTGGGGTGGCACAAGAAACAGCATTTTCCAGACACAACAAGGATGATGCACATATGAATTCAAAGAAACTGGGACAGCATGCATAACACTGTAAACCTTAAACCTAGACAACATCACAGACAGAATAACGGAAGTAATCCCAATGCCCCCCACTTCTAGCCAAGAAGCAATTTGCAATTGACCACTTCTGAGAGGGGGGAAATCAATTTTCTTCAATGAAATAGCACACTGAGTATGTCATCTCACACTCCAGTACAGGTCATATGTTCAGGAATAGTTGGCTAAAGTAAAGTAGATTCCATGTTTGCTTGTTTGATTTTTGTGTGTGCTTCTCATGTCTTGGTTTTATTTTCTTTTGTTTTGTTTTGAACGCAAAACATAAGAAGATGAGTGTTGAGTGTGTAGGGAGGGTAGAATCTAGCAGTAGTTGGAGTCATAAATAGTATGTCAAAGATGTAATAGATGAAAACTAAAAGAGAAAGGAAGGAAGAATGATAGAAAGAAAGGAAGAAAGGAAGGAAGGAAGGAAGGAAGGAAGGAAGAAAGGAAGAAAGGAAGAAAGGAAGAAAGGAAGAAAGGAAGAAAGGAAGAAAGACAGACCTGCCAAGGGTGGAGAAATGGGGACTCTTATACCCCAGGAGGAACTCAGCTTTTCTGCCCATCTTTTGGTGTTTTGTCATGTGATGTAGCTCTAGTTACCCAAAATACAGAATGTCCTGATAATGCCCACATCAATGGATTTCCTTTTTCCTCATTGTCCTTTCTCCACTCCCTTCTATTACCCTCAGTGATCTTGTTAGAAGTATTTACTTATCTCTTGGACAGCTGCTAGAAGTTCCAAACTCTGACAGATATCTTAAATGTTGAATCAGCTTATGTACAGTTGTTTAAATGAGTATAATTGGGCCAAAATCAGCTTCCCAGTTTTTAGCAGAAGGCTTTTTATGAGCATAAATGGAATATGCAAATGGTAAATAATTTTGAAGTATTATATAATATTGCATCTCAGCTTAGCACAGTTGACATGCTGAAATAGATAAATTTTTGTTGTTTACTATTCTATACATTACAATATGTTTGAAGCATCCATGACTACCATTCACTAGAAGCTAGTAAGTTCCCTGATTCTTATTAGGACAAGTTAGAATTTTTTAAGTGAACAGAAAGGAAAACAAACTGTATTCCCCACTATAACCCATTTGGAACATCGGAGAGACTGTAGAGATGAGAGATAGCTCCATCATTTAAGTGCTTGCTGAACCAACCTGAGAACCTGAGATTCAAACTATGAGCCCACAGTAAAACTAGGCATGTGATGTTGACTTAAATTGTGAGAATTGGGGACATGGATTGAGAAGGGCCCCTGGACTTGCTGTTCAATCAGTCAAGCAACATCTATGAGGCTCAGGGAGAGAGCCCATCACAGAAGACAGCTGCTGTAAGATTGAAGATGATAACCTAAGTTAGCCTCTGCACTATTCATGTATGCATGTGTACCCACATACATGTACACAAACTGGGTTATAGGAATGGCATAATACACCCATTTAAATCCACTCATTCAGCTGCCATGGACAGAAAGAATGCTATGTACCTGCACTGTATTAGTATGTGAAAGAAATACAGTTTCTCATTCTATAGTTCTTTTTCTAGTCACAAGAAAAGAAAACAATTATCTCATAGCGAGAAACTGTCTCTAATTCCAACCCATTTTCCAAAGGAGGAGGCTGTGGAATGAATAACAGCTTCCACAAGAAAAAAATTACACCAGTTTCAAATGTGTGAGCATGTTTCTGAAAGTTGTATATTATTTTAATTCAAATAAAGCAAATGACTGCTATTTTTTACAGCATAATTTTTGCCTGGTGGGAGTAAATGATGAGGTGTCTGCCCTTGCTTCCTCCCTTATGCCTTCTGTGCTGAAATGTGACATGGGGCCAAGCACATTCTGCCTTCTTTTGCTCTTCCAACTCCATCCCTTTTCCTTCCTTGCATGTACTTTCTCCATACCTTCCACCTACATTCTTCATATAAGTTATTAGAAAGCATGCATGCTACTGTTGAAAAGATTTAAATGGTGATAGTCACAGAAGAAAAATTAAGGGGCATGGAAAGATTGGTGTTCCTGTACTTTTAGAATTGCTTGTTGAGAATTTCTGAGATTCTGACTATCTTCATAGAATTTCTTTCTGAAGAGTCATGCTGAAACTACCACCATCCTGCCCGCTGATCTGAATGCTAGAAGAGGTAGAGTTGGGACTCTTCCCCAACCCTTCCTTGTGTTTCACAGTCCTAGAGGTCTGGATGACATTGGCAGATGTTCTTTGCCTGACTACTTCCTTCTGTCAAGTGGAACTATGTGAGAGTCACACACACACACACACACACACACACACACACACACACACACACACACGAGAGAGAGAGAGAGAGAGAGAGAGAGAGAGAGAGAGAGAGAAGGGTAAAGCATCAAAGCGACACATAGCCAATAATGCTGAGTTTCCAAATAGCAACCTGGAAGCCATCTTCAACACTCTTTTGGAGATTTTCCCAGGGGGTCTAAGCATTTGTGTGACCCCGCTTATGGTTTTCCTCTTTTTCTCCTTTGCATTCATCCATGAAATCATCTAACAGCAAAGTAGCATAGTAATTTGTAAAATATTGACATCCTGTTAGGCACTATATAATATTTAATCAAACACAAGAGGGATATATAGATTTAAATGTTCATTATTTCTCTGTATTTTGGGAGAAGTTGGCAGGCTGAGACTCTGGAGAGAGTGCTGTTAAAAACTGTTAAAGAGATTTCATTAATGTTTTAACTTTTAATACCTTAGCTATTTATTTTTGATTGCCTTTCTGAAACTCTGAGTATATACTTGAAGAGAATATACATAGAGATCATAGTTAAAAACTTAGAATACTTGAAAAGTGACAGCCTTCATGATTATTACCATTTTATATCTCTTTGGATATGTTAGTGAATAGTTTATTTTCCCCTTCACTTTCATTAATTCTTTTAATAATTTACGTAATTTGTATTAATGATTGAATCCCCTAAACCAACTCCTCACAGAAGCAGACACCATTCCCTACCAACCTAACTTTGTGTCCTCTTGATTTTTTAAGACTATGAAGGAAGTGTAGCCTTCTAATGGAACATAACCATCCTACCAAGGTATCCACTCTTCAAGAAAATCAACTGTCTCTTCCCAGCAGCAGTTAATTGGAGATTAACACCTTAGCTAAATGACAGACTTTATGCCTACCTCCTCTCTCCAGACTGAGTTTGTCTGGCTTGAGCTTGCACAGGTCTTGTGCACACAGTCTCAACCTCTGTGAGTTCATTTTTCATCTGTCTTGCTATGTCTTTAAGTCATTGTTTGCTTATAATCATCCACTGCCTCAAGTTCTTAGTATCTTCCCTGCCCCATCCACAATGATGTCTGAGCCATGTGAGAGGAGATAGATATAGGAGGAGGTGTGATATAAATGTTCTATTTAGGACTAAACCTTCCCAGTCTCCTATTCTCTGCATCTAGGTCACTTGTGGATCTCTGTGTTAATCATTATCTACTGCAAATAGAAGGTTCTCAAATGAGGGTTGAAAGATGAATTACTCCATGGGTATAGTGACAAGCCATTAAGAAACAGTTTCATAATATGCTGATTTAGCAGAATGATAGTATGAGGTTCTCTCTAGGGACTATGATCTCTCTAGCCAGAACTTCTTCATCCTTATAATGGTACAAACATGGATTTCATCTTCTGCAGTATGTCTTACATCCAGTGAGAATGTAGTTGGTCACTTCCATGATGTTCATGGGACTATTGCACCAGAGTACATGTCTTACAATCCCAGTCATTATAGCAAGCAAGGTTTATAGGTGATTAAGATTAACAATTTCTTAACATTACCTTACATCACTGTGATAGCTATCCAATAGGGATAAAGCTTACAAGTGAAGACAAGCTTGATTTATCCATGTTCCACAACTCAAGCATGTTGTGTCTTTAGCAATAGGGTCTGGTCCTCAAGTTTTGGAAGGTAACCAGTAGCATTGCCAATGACCCATATTGTTTTAGAGCCTTTGTGAACTCACTGTCCAATAACTACAAAAAACTTAAGCCATTCCTGGCACCAAAGTTTCCATTTGTTAGTCCATGATATCCAGTTAGGGCATTGCTGCCCCATTATAAGGTAACTACATTTTAACTCTTTTTATATATGTTTAAAATATACTTCAGGTAGATTCTACAGTGGTAGAGTTTCTATGATTTTGTTGAATGACCTTTAGTGTTATTTTTTTACTCCCTGAGTTTTCTCCTCTACTCTGACCACTCAAATCCTAATTTGACCCCTTTTGTTTCATTATTTCCCATTAACCCTCCATAGCATTGGATTTTATCTCTTCTTCCTTAAGTTTCCCATCATGGTCCCTAACTACCTGTAAATTTTATAATTTAATTCTTCTTGCAAGCTTAATAATATTTCATTTTGTAACTCTACCACATTTTAACTATTTATTCATCAATTGTTGAACATCAGAGTTATACCCATTTCCTATCTTTTGTGAATAGAGTGGCAATGAACATGGATGAGCAACTGTCTATAGTAAGATATAGTGTTCTTTGTGCATATTCCAAGAGTGGTGTTTTTAGGATTCTCTAGAGCATTGTTTCTCAATCTATGGGTCATGACTCCTTTGTGGGGGGTTGACAATCCTTTCACAGGGGTTGCCTGAGACTGTCAGAAAACACAGGTGTTTGCATTACAATTCATAACAATAGCAAAATTACAGTTATGAAGTAGTAACAGTAGTAATTATACAGTTAGGGGAGGGTAACCAGAACATGAAGAACTGTATTAAAGGATTGCAGCATTAAGAAGGTTGAAAACCACTGGTCTAGAGGAACAGAATCAATGGCTTGAATATTAAGTAAACTATGTTGGAATGGCAATAAACAGCCGAATCATACCTTATATGCTGAGATCTCAGTAGTTGCTCTGTCTTTGGTTCTATGTGTCCCTCTAATGCAGCCAGTCCCACAGTAGCTGTGTGTCTTTTGGGGAGTCCACCAACCTGGTAGCTGCTCAGTTCATATGACTTCATGCCTTAACAATGCCAATCTGATTCCAAAAACCTGGAGTGGGTTTCTAGAGAGTTGCTGGCACTGATTCTACAACGGAAGCCTGGTAATTCTGGTTCTCATATCATTGAAGGAGTCATATTCATCACCACCACCATCAGCAGCAGCAGGGTATATCAAATCATTGGTGGAAGAGAAGGCCAAAATTGCAAAAGGCCAGTCATCATCCTCTGCCATGTCTCTTTTTATCCTTACAGCTACCAAAACCTACCACTCAAACTCAGGGTCAGTATCCCCACATCAATCAAAGAAATCAGGACAGGTTTTTAGGGGACTCTAAAATGAAGTAATTTGACCTTACAACCAAACATATTAAATGGCTGGCTCACATAGTAGCTCTATTTCCAGCTTGCTGAAGAATCTCCACACTGATTTCCCATGGGTGAGTGAAGATGGGTGCAACCCATTCCATTTTTGCACAAAACCATGACTATCATTAAGTTTAAAATGTGGCAGGCATTGATATCTCAGAATGTGGACAGTATATTCAGACTGTTGAGGCAGATGATGGTCTTAAGGGAAGAAATTACTATTTAAAATTTACCATTGAGGGTGTTTTCCAGGGTTACAAACCATGTAATGTATGCAATTTATGTAGTGCTATTATGGGATTGACAAGTTTATTTAAATATAATGGTGGGTTCAAAAGAACACAATTTTAAACTACTTTTTGTTCCTTTTAGCTAGGTGTGTTAAAAGACTAATGTACATATTTTATGTTTGTGAGAAGTATGTTACAAACAAAGAAACACTGACTAAAGGAATAATTTGGCAATTGGGAAATAAGAATTTCCAACACATTTTCTCCCATTAGAAACAAGTGAATATATGATACTATAATGTATATGGAAATGTACATTGTCTTGTAGTGAGAAATACAATCTCTCAGTAAAAGAACACTGCTTTAGAGCAGTAGGTTATTTTTCTTTTTTTCTTTTCCTATGTCAAAATGCTTTTCAGAACCATGTTAAATGCATAAACTAAGACACGTAAGACTTCAAAAGAAACAAAATATTTGGAAATACAGCTTCACAGGTATGAGTGGAATATATGTGAACTATAATAAAATATATGCCTCTTTTACAATGTCTTTAAAATGAAGATACGGTGGTGGATTTCCCAAACATCGCAATTTTAAATAAAGATGAGAAATGTGTTTTTAAATGTATATACTATACAAAGTTTCTATGCTCTCTATGACAGTCATAGGAATATGATTACTTCTTTAATTTTTACACTTATTTATTTATTGTGTAGGGGGCACACAATCCATGTGTCATGTGTGGGGATCAGAGGACAACTTGCTTTCCTCAAAAGACTTGGCTTTCTTTCTTCTACTTTATAGGTTCTATGTCTAGAACTCAAGATATTCCTTGTATTGATCAGGTTATCAAACTTAGTATCAAGGGCCTTTATCCATTGGGCAACCTCAATATCCCTTAAAATGCGATTAAGTTTTATTTCAAATTCCATATATGAGTAATCTCAATTTACAACACTTCCAGTGCAATCTCTTTTCTACTCCTGTTGCTCCCCTCTTCACTCCCTCTGGGATTCCTATCCTCCCTATCTGCTTTTATTATAAACACACACACACACACACACACACACACACACACACACACACACACCCTACAACATACTGATTATACCTAGCATTTCTTAATGCACATATACTCAGGATTGACTATTTAGGACTGGGAAATCCATCAAAGCTCTCATACTTGCATAAAACCTAAAACCTATTCTTTTCACATTATCAGCCATTGATTTCCTATAGGGATGTGGTCCTGTGGACTTTCTCCTATCTCCATGGCATGTTCATTGGGATCGTCATATTTACATGTGGTTTAGGTACCAGCTTTCTTTAGATTTCATGGGTATAATATCTCTGTCATGTTTAGAATGCTCTCTCACATAGCAGCCATCTGTTCTGCTGGCTCTTACAATCTTTTATGTCCCCTTACTTTCTGAGATATCCCCTAATGTTTCAGTGTTGGAGACATGTAATAATTGTAGCAAACTAGGCTACAAATGCATGCATTATCTGCATTTTGGCCAGTTGTGAATCTCCGCAGCCACCTCCAGTGGCTAAAACACTAAAGTAGCTTCTTTCACAGGGTGCATGATCCACACTTACCTGTGGGCACAATGATAGAAATCAAGAATACAGTTAGAAGTCATACTGATTTAAGAAAATCGCAGTAGTAAATTCTCTAGAATTGTTGTCATCAACATCCATGGGTAGTTGACTGGGTGTACAGTGCCAGACATGAGTTTCCCTTGAATTGAGATGAACTACAGTCCAATTAGACAGCTAAAGGTAATTGTCAAGATGTAAGGGCTATTGTTGCACCATTGGTGGACTTGCCATTGTTATGTTTCATAGGCTTTACAGCTGCTAGGACCATTGATTAAGTTTCTTTCATGGAAGCTTGCATAGAACTTTTTGATACAATGTGCACTAGTCCTCAGGGAGGAGGGCAACAGGTTAGCTCCAGTTTAAGTTTCTCCACTATGTCTGAAGTCTACCTGTTTACAGCAAAGGAGCCCCATCATCAAACTTTAGGGGGCAATAAAGTGTACTTGCAACAGACTGTATCATTTCAGGGTCAGGGTCTCCTGGCCTAATCCAACCAGAGAGGTCTCCCCAACCTGGCTTGAGGCATGTGTTTGACAAACCCTGGTTCTCAAAGGGGCACTGCCACCCTTGTAGTATAATCCCATCCAAACATTATATATATACACACATACATACATACATACATACATACATACATACATACATATGTAGAGAGAGTGAGAGACAGAGTTACAAGGTACTAAGCAGTTATTTCTAAGTAAGTCCTACAAAATATACTTCTTCTCTATGGTTTTCTCATACATATCCAGCACCATCCAATTCTATTCCTTCCTTCCCCACCTATGTCATTCTTTCTCTACCTCTACATTTAAGTCTCTTCTCCAGCTATTTATCCCCTTCCCCCTTTCTTTAGCACTCCGGTACTACAGTTTCCACCTCCAAATCCTCCTTTGCTTCTCCCTCTCCATAGTCCTCCTCTACTCTCTGATCCAAGTGGCCACTTCAGGCTCTGAACTGGAATCCAAACTTGGATCTACGGTCCACAAACAAAACTGAAAGTATTTGTAGTTTTCTTTCTCAATTCTCTCTCTTGTTTTTCATAACTGTTTGTGTATGTGTGCGTGTGTGTGTGTGTGTGTGTGTGTGTGTGTGTGTGTGTGTGTGCCTATGTGTGTATGCATTTGTTTATTTTGCACTGCTAAGGATTGAATCCAGAATTTCAGGCATGTCAAACAAATATTCAATTACAGATATATAGTTCTAGCCCAAATTTTAAACACTGTTGTGGTGTGTAGTCAGTACTCATAATTTTTAAAAAGCGTTGAAGATACAGATGTACTTTTCTATATTTTTACAATTCAAATTTATTGAATCTCTGGGTTCCCCAAAGAGCAATTTAATATCTATTTTAGAGTAATGAAATGACATTACTGCTAATAGGACTTCAACTTTCTCCTAATCTAACATGAAATCATTTTGCAGGAGAAAGATCTGTGTCAGTGTTTTTTACAAGATAAATATTAGTTTTTTTTTAAAAGATAGATTATAAAGAACTCTGGTAGTATTTCAAATATCTATGGGAAATGTTACTTTTAAATGTCAATTAAATAACATTCAGACTTGCCAATACAGAAACCTTGTGAACTCAAAATCTTTCTAAAAAGAAGTGTGTGTGTGTGTGTGTGTGTGTGTGTATGTTGAATAAAACATGTAAAAGTAAGATCAGCATGTTTTATATTTTTGAAATCTATCTATAAGCTTGTAATTTTAAGTCTATCATTCTAAACTCTTTAACAGGCTTTACCTCTAGTCATGGGCTCATAAAACAATGGAGAACAAAGTATGCCACCCAACTAACAGACAATCAGGCAAACGCCCATATTCCTCAACTGAAAAAATATATGATTTATAATACATAATGAATTATACCAACTATATAAACATATCCATGTTAAATGATATGTTTATTGAATATTTATTTAAAACCAAATATTTAGTGTAATGTTAACAGATACAAATTTATATCTTTGAAGTAGTTTTTCATTTCTAATTTCTTTTTTCCTGTCACATAGCTTTTCCAAAAATCTACTTTCCAATAGTTAGAATAAATACTATATTTGTTCCTTTTTGTTCGCTTGTTTCTGTGACAAAGCAGTGTGACCAAAAGCACCTTGGTGAGTAATAGATTCATTTTTCTCTTAGACCTCGCAGGTCACAGTCCATCACTTAGTGGACTGTGGGTGACAGAACTCAAGGCAGGAACACAGACACAGAAACTGAAGCAGGGCCATCAAAGAGCACTTTTGAGTAGCTTGCATTTTATGGGTTTTTTAACCTACTTTATTTTACGACATAGGACCACCTATTTAGGAGTGGCCCAACTCACACTGGGCTGAAATCCCCTATGTATCATTAATCAAGAACATGCCTGGAGATTTCCTATAGGAGAATCTGATGAAGTCATTTTCTCCATTGAGTTTCCTACTCCCCAGGTGACTAATTTCTGTCAAGCTGAAATAACTAACCAGTGCAATACACTTACATCAAAACTAATTCTCAGAATTCAATCATATTTGTTTTATTTGTGTGATTAACGCTTAGAATTGAACCTAAAAAATATTATGTATAAAGAAAATCTGGAATGTTAAATTTAAAGCATTAAAAATATTCATGTACATAAGCGATCATTATTATTTACACCTTTGTAACTTTTCACAACACATATTACTCATGTAAGAAAAATAACACATATTTTAATGTGGCTAGAAATTCTCATGTTTTCTTATTCTCTATAAAAAAGAATAGTTTATTTATAAATTGTCAAGGAAAATGCATGATGGGATGTTTATTATTAATTGTCAACATTCTTAGATTTAAGATCACCATGGAAACACATCTCTTGTTGTGACAATAACAATGTTTTCAGAGGTTTAATAAAAAGCAGAATGACCCACCCTGATTAAATAGGCACCATCTCAAAGGACTGTGGTTTCAGGTAGAGGGAAGAGAAAGCCATCTGAACACCAGCATCCATCTCTCTCTGTATCCTAACTTTGATCACGATGTCCCCAGTTTCTTGTACTCCTGTTGCCACACCTTCCCTATCATAATGGACCGTATACCACAAAATGAGCTAGAACAAACCTTACCTTAGCTTGCTTCCTGTCAGGTATTGATCATAGAAAACTACTCTATAGACTAATAGGAGATGAAAATGAATATTTTAGAAAAGTCTTTTAAACAGTGTTCTCATTCACATGGTGGTATCAGAGCAGACACTGAAGGAGCATACCAGACTCACATGAAGAGATGTTTGGAAGGCCTTCAAGACCAGGTACCATAGATGCTACAGAGTTAGCAGCTTCCAAATCAGATTCATGAACACCTACTTTGCATGTGATGCTTTTTTCTACTGGGAAAGTTCCAACAATTAAATACATGATACTTCACCAAGGGATTTGAATCCAAACCAGGGGAAAGTGTGAACTATCCAATTCAAGGTAATTTTTGAAATTAACAAAAAATTTATTTTATGATTTTAAACTTCTTTCATTTAATCTTTATTTCTAAATACAGAATCTACATTATTAAAAAGTACTAAAGTTAGAGAATCATTATCCTTCAATTAAAATTCATTGGCTGCTTGCACATATGTATTCTCAGGTAAGAGCCATTATTTTCTCTACCATTATATTTTAAATTAATTTATATTTCCTACTGTGGTGATTTTCAAAGGTCTTTATACCTAGAACTTAAAACATTCCTTCAACAGACTCTAACACTTTGGATAATGCCAGAACACACTAGTTAACTTGTAGCCTCTTCATATTTTTGCCAATAGCTTCAATGCTGAGCCAAAATTTCTTCTGTTTTAACTGAACAGTGATCTATTACTGACACATCTGTTAGATAGAATATAGAGACTATCAAAACATGGGCTGTCGTGGAGAATGTAATTATGCAATACAAAATGAGCAGTGTAGCCTTGCAATCCTAATATAGATGAGCTTGTTGCTTTACAAATAGGAACATTTGCTTAGCAAAACGAAGTCAGTGGCAACAGGTTTGGTGAATATTTGTACCCAAACAAACAGATGGAATTAACAAATTGAAGGATATGTTTTCCATAAGCTATAGGTAAAGTTCAGACTCTATTAAGTTTTAAGTATGCGTTAAATTCTCAGGTGTGCAGCATAACAAAGCAATAAAAAGTCAGTGGACAATACTGTGGAAACTGCAAATAAAATCTCTCTGCTGATAATCTCAATGTCTTTATTCATTTAACATATGGTTAAGGAATACAAGTTTGTGAGAAAATATTTTATATTGTAAAAATTGAGCATCCACTGCCTTCACAAAGTTTATAACAGAGTGAGACTACAATCATGTAAAGTCATTATTATAAAATGCACATTTGGGGCCCAGGCTTTGGAGAGTCACTTAAAGCAGAATAAAGGCACTAACATGCCTGCGCTTCTGATAGAGAATCAATAGGATGTCCCAGGCTCAGAAAGGCAGAGGACAGACCTAAGCAGGATTCAGCAACAAGGAAGTACAGAGCTGTGGAATCCAGTGTTTTGTTGGCACAAAAGGTCACGAGGGCTTAATATGAAGGAACTTACAAGCCTATTAGTCCATGCCACACATCTGAACAACGCATTAGACAGAAAGGCTCCATGACACCATGCTCAGAGGAAATTCCAGGTCAACGTCTTCTAAATCGTATTAGAGGCTTTCTGTATATGGGGGATGGGGAAGAGGATATTGCACAGGGAAGCATGTGATTGTCTGATTGTCTATATGTACTATCTGGTTATGTTTTCTTTTTCATCTTTTGTATGGATTCAGATACTAAGTTTAACTATTTTCCCATAAGGTATTAGTAGTAGTTTCTCAGCATAATTGGTAGTTCTATCATATTATTTGGAGTCTTACATGTTAATTGTTAAGCCATGGTATTTTAACTCCTATCTCAAAAAATTGGATCGTCCTGGCTGTCTTTTACCATACTATATGCTCATAACAATCTCTGTCTCCACTTCCATTATCAGCCCAATACTAACCACCAATCCCAGTGTTTAAGCTTCATTTTCTTTTTCCTTTAATTCAAACCATACACACAATGGCTAATATATTAGTATCCCAAGTACCATCCAAATCCTTGACTTCTCAAAATTTAATGATTGTTACAAGTGATCATCACATGATGATTCAGTGTGTGTTGGCCCCTGGATAGGAGGATTAGACTGTTTTTGCCAGAAAAAGTTGACTCTCGGGACAGGGTTGAGGAGGGGGCACTAGGGATAGAGGAGCCCACAACCCTGTCTTAGATACTGTTCTATTGCTATGAGGAGACACTGACTAACACAACTTTTAAAAGGTATCATTTAATTGGGGGGCTTGCTCACAGTTTCAGAGGGTGAGTCTATGGCCATCATAGTGGAGAGTATAGTGGGAGGAAGGCAGTCATAGCACTTAAACAGGAGCAGAGAGCTTACATCCAATTTACAAGCAGGAAGCAAAGAATAGCACCTGGAATGGATTTTTAAAATCTCAAAGCCACCTTCAGTGACCCACCTCCTCCAATAATGCAAAAATACTCTATAGCTCCTAATTCTTCCTACAGATTCTACCAAACATTCAAATATCTTGAGTCTGTAAAGTCCATTTTCACTAAAATCATCACAGGCCCTGAACAGGCCTTGAAGAGGAAAATCAAAACAAAACAAAAAATGGCAAGCATATTAAGATTTAGTCTTATTCTGAACATTACCAAGTGACTCTACTATAAGAAGATGACTAAAATTTAAAAAGATGGAGGATTAGGAGAATTAGGAAAGGAAGAAGGATAAAGGGGGGGAGGAGAAACTATAGGAGAGGGAGAGGGGAAGGAGAAGAAAGAAAAACGCAACCAACAAATCAAAAGTACTGATGGAAAAAACAAAACAGGGAAAAAACAAAGTCAACAAGTTTCTTCAAAGAATTACCTTTGTTGTAGTGGCAATCCCTAATGAGAGTAACATATTGGAATTACAAAGTGTTCCCAAAATGATTATACATATGTTCATAGAACTTAGGGAAAGCACAAACCAATTCCAAGAAAGTACAAGGAAAAATGTTGGTATGTCTATGTTAATAATAGCAGTGGCTTTAAAATGAATGTGCCTACAAAGACAAAACAGTATATTATACAATGATAAAAGTGTTAAACTGAAGAATAAACATAATAGTCCTGATTATGTAATCATGGAAGAGAATTGTGAAATATCTGACACAGAAGCAGATGAAACAACACAAAGAAATAGAGAAGGCCTGCCTGCTTTGTGCATGCACTGATATTGGTCAAAAGCAGTGAAGTTCTGATAGATACAGGACAAGAAGTCCCAGGGTCTTGATTCTAAACTCATACTAATACAAAAGCGTCTCACTGGTGGTTAATCTTAGTATTCACTTTGATTGGAACTCAAATAAACTAAGAGATTTACCTTCAGGTGAGAATGTGAGAGTGTTTCCTCAGAGAACTAACTGAAGGGGAAGACTCATCAATGTAGGCAGTAGCAGCCCAGATATCAAGAGGCCTGAGGGGACAGAAGGACTGCTTTTGCTCACTTGCATTCACCCTCCCACCAAAGCTTGTAATTACATCTACCCTATTGCTTCTGCTGCAAATCCTTTCTGGCATTTATAGTCAGCTTCTTTGGCCTGACAAGATGGATTGATGACCTACCTAAAACCTCTTCAGAAATCTTGTGGGCTCATCATCCTGCATTTGGTACTACAGATATATTCAGTTTCACAGACCGAGAAGTTACTGGCATTCAGCTTCTCCAGCTTACAGAGGCCATTGTTGGATTATGTAACACAACCAATAAACACCCTTTGTAACATATTTTAATTCTACAGGTTGACTTTCCTTGAAAACAAAGAAACAAACAAAAATCCAATAACTAATTCCAGAAAATCAATATGTAAGATTATGTAGACTACTTTATATTAATGTAGGGAAATTGAAATAATACTGAATTTAGTTAAAAGTATTCATATCAGCCAAGTCTGAGGAGAATGTATAACAAAATTAGCATAGTAATGAATTACAATACAACATAGAAAATGCAATAAGAATCTAAAAGTCCTTAGTGAAACAAGAAATTTAAGATTAAATTCAATGGGTAGAACAGATAGAAAATTCCCTTTAAAAATAAAAATAAAAGAAAATAATTAATAGAAAATAATTATTATATGAAGTAATGATAGAAGCCAGGTGTTGGTGCCTCATGCCTTTAATCCCAGAACTCAGGAGGCAGAGGTAGGATGATCTCTGTGAGTTCAAGGCCAACCTGGTCTACAGAGCTAGTTCCAGGACTGTCTTAAAAATCAATAATAATAATAATAATAATAATAATAATAATAATAATAGAATTAGTAAACCAGGATTAGCAATCATAAGAGTGATATTTTTTTAGGTAAGGACCACATATTGATGCCACAATGAGTGAGGAATTTTAAAAGGTATTTCCTTAGAAAATCATATAATGGGGAATATCTTACCATGGCGGAATAAGTGGTCAAAATGAATTCCTTGAGTAACATGATAAACTGGAAGTAGGTGTGGCTTGATATGTCAAAGTCAAAGTATCAGGGAACATTAAATAAACAGATACAAGGAACTTTGCAAAATTACTGGCCTAGTTTCTTGAAAAAAATTCATTGGTAAGAAAAAGAACTGCACAGAAAGGAAAAATTAAGAAGACATTCAAACAAAATGCAGTGAGTGACACTCTACTAGGTCACTGGTGAATGAGGAAAATGAATTGATACATAGGAAATCAATGAGGTGATCAAAATTTAATACAGATTATAGATTGAAGTGTTATTTCAATAGTAATTTTAATTTTTGTAATTGTTTCTGAATATATAGAAAATGTCTGCTTTTCATTTATTTTTAAGCATTTCATGTATGAATACTTTACTTACTTCATTCTCCTCCTTCTCCTCCAATTCTTCCCATGACCCTCCTACTCCTTCTCAAATTTGTGAATTCTTACTCTTTAATTGTTACACATGGTGTATATAAGTTTACAAAGACAGCCTGCTGAGATCATGTAGTGCTTCTCACATATGTTCAAGGATGGCCTCTTGTGGTTTTCTAATCACTCAGTGTAATTTCTAATCACTCAATGTCTTGGTTACTGTGTCTCTGCTTTTGTGGCCTACTCGTTGTACTGAGGAGTTATATAAGCATACAAGGTCTGTGGCAGAAATCAGAGCACCTAGCCAAACTACTCAGGCTAGAGATAATTTTCACTAGAACTCACAACTCTTAAAAATTCCACCTACTTCCCAACAATAACATACTGGGAAATAATCTGATTGTTTATAGTATTCCTTTGAAGTTCTCAAATACATACTAAATGTTGGAAACATAATGTTTTTCCTCAATGAATTGTTACCATAGTTGTTTTTACAGGTACAAGTCTGTAGGACCTAACTCCAAACTGGGTCATTTTTTTAAAGATAATTACTGGATTAAGAATTCAGTATGTGAATATTAGGGAAATATAATTCATTATACTATAGGGTCTGTCATATTCTTTACTTATACAATTCAATAATGTTAACCACTAACCATCTCCAAAATTCTATCCATTTAAAAAGAAACTGAAATATCACATCCTCTTGTACAGCTATTCTCTATCCACCTTAAAAGGCACCCATCTATATTCACCTTTCTGAGGCTGAATACTCTAGGCATTTCTTGTAACATTTGATACTTGCTGTTTTTGCAACTGGCCTGTTTTGCTCAGGATAATGTTGTCAAAGTTGACCAATGTTATAGCATACTTCAGACGTTTCTAACATTTTCTGTCTAACAAGATTTTATGATCTGAACTTGTTCATTTGTACCCTTGTTACTGCTGTCTCTCTGTTAATGACAGCCTTGCAAAAACTTGACTTTTGTCCAGGCTGTCTCTCAGCCTTAATTTCATACAATTCCTCCCCCATAGCCCTGGACACCATGACAGATTATTTGGGTGACAGAGACAGCTCTTGAAATGAAGATTTAGTCACCATTATTTGGACAGAATTGGTAAGTATCCCTGTCGGAAAAAAAGTTTGAAAATCCTAGAAAGAAAGTGTTGTATGTTTTTTAAATGGACTTATACCCACAGATAAATGTATTTCATCCTTTATCAAGAAATGTTTTTTTGCAGCAGACATAATCATTTCAGAAAACCAGAACCTATACAAACTCAGAGAACAAGTGACCATGTGATGCCCAGCCACAGCTGATAATACCTACAGCACAACTTCTGTGCCTAAGGCTCAAGGATCATAGCAGACGACTGTGTGGAAAGATTGCAGAAAGTTCACTATGAGATTTCATGATTCAGAAATAGAGGACAAGCTATAGCCACGAAGTCTCATCAACATGACTGTCTAAACGAGACTAAACAAGGACAACACCAATAGACATACTAACACAGAGGAGGGGCAATCTCATGGGGCCTCAACCACAGACAAAGAACTATAGGCAAATAAAAGAATGCTGAGAGGAGAAAAATATAGTCTTCCTCAGGTAAGAGTTTCCAATTGATTACCCAACAAGTGCTAAGTTGTGAAATTTCACACACACACACACACACACACACACACACACACACACACACACACTCACTCACACACACTCACTCACACACACACACACACACACACACACACATACACACACACACATTGAAACAACTGGAGGGAGAAAAGGAGAGAGAAAAAACAGTGACACCATATTTTAATTTCAAGAAATAAAAAAGTAACTTTAAAAGTAGTAGAATCATGATGAAGTGCTAAATCTGAAAATAGTTTTTAGCAGTAATGCTCTGATGTGTCATGGTGCACAGCACAAGAAGTAAACACCTAAAGAAGAAGCAAGGAAATGACAGAGGTCAGAAAATGTCCAAATCCAGTTTTGAGTTTCTACAGAGCACACATCTCTCCAAATGTCATGGGTTGCAAGGCCAAATTTCAGTGTGTCCACTGTGCCCAAACCCAGGAATGGTCATCTGCTTTCTGTGGGATGGATGTGACTGGAATAGATCAGAAAGGATCTAGGAAAACATTATCTTACTTGCTAGCTGCTATTGTCCACATGAATCATCAACTATTCCTGCAGAGGGTAACAGTACTATTTGCTTGGCATTGACACCAAGTCAGGAACTGTCCTGGAAAGTGCAGCAAATCACTGCTGCTTGAGTCCAATTACATTTCTGATGGTGCACCCAAGGACCACAGGAATGCTATTTTGGGAGGGATGTGGAAAACTCCATTGCAACTCCTAGAAAACTGATAGACCTCTCTGTAGCATATGAGCAAACAAATGAGAGGACAGCTTATCTTGTCCATAATGGAACACACAGAATGCTCAGTATGGGCTTTGAATCCCAAACAAGAAAAACCTGGTAGCAAACTATAACATGCAATGTGACTTGGCCAAAAGAAGTAAGAAAGTTTGATAAAGTTTTCCTGAAAGAGTATATTCATGTAGATATTGGCACACTGGACATAAGACTACAAACCCTAAGACGTTTTAGACTTGGAATGTGGCATGATATAGAAAAAGATGAAAAACATGTTTGTATAATGAAAGAGATTGTGACTGATAAGAATAAAACTGCTGTTTTTGTTGAAACCAATCTTTTGAGCTTACTTCCCCCAAACCAAAAATGAGGTGTAGGAGTGATCAACCATGAGCATTAATGGTGACAACAATCAAGAGGAAAGTGACTGTTTTAGATTTGGAGACAAAACTCAGAATGGTGTATAAAGTGTTGAAAATTACAGCAGGAGTTTAGGAAGTAACTTTGTGTAAACTGGCGCACATACCAATTTTAGGACTGGTACTCCAACAGGGACATACATAGCAGGATTTTGATGTTAGCAGTCAGCAATATGGAAGGAATGTTTCAACATGCATAATGGTATAAACTGCCAGTCATATGCATATCTTACTACCATAGCCACTGCACCTATATTTGCCTATCCAATGCCAACAAGATATTTGCAAAATGCTTTTGGAAGTAGATGTGATTTTTTTTCATAAATTTTCTTTGTAATGCAATGTAAGTTATCAGACACACGTGTTATTTATGAAACATGGGAAATGAGGAAAGGTTGTAATTATGGTGTACCCTTTCCCTGTTTAAATCTGGTGTGTTTCTACATTCTTGAAACAACATTTGGGTTATCATGTTTTGCAGGCAATGGTTTTCCAAACACAACTGTATGGTGATTTCAAATATCATAAAGGCAATGTATGATATTCCAAGAAAAGATATTTAAAGACTGAAAAATAATATATGATGATACCACACATTATCTATCTATCACCCATTGGTGGCCATGCAAATTGGATTCACTTTGGGCTCTTGTGAACAAATTTAAAGAGTCCACATACAGCTTCTACAAATGTGCTCTATTAGCTTATTTTATGCTACTCAAAAATACATTAGAGTAATTTTTTAAGGATGTACATTTATATACTCACAGTTCTAAATACATAAAAGTACATGATCTAGATGAGGTTATTCTTGCTTTATCATCATCATAATAAAGGCATAAGTTCAAGTGCAACAAAAGTGAGTCAGACCTATTCTTCAGTGAGACTCTACTTCTTCTTGTGCCCAATTCTCAAAGTTCTTACCTCCTACCATTGCCAGTGGCTACTAACTTTTAACATGATAATTGGCAGTAGCAAACATTAAAGCAATGATATCTGTTGCATAGAGCACGGACAGGATGAACGTTTTGTAGCTTGTTTAATCCCAGACCAGAGTCTACTATGTTACCTTTTAATGTATAAGTAGTTACAAACACACAAAAGTAACTGCCCTCTAGGACTTGGAAATTACCATTCATACAATTGCATCTTTTATTTTTTACTAATACCAAGAGGCTCTTTAAGTTGGATGGTCTTCTCTGTTCAACATTATTTTGAAATTAAGTTAACAATCTTGGGACGTATAATACCAGTATTATACAGTATTAATGACTGGTATCTTAATAATATGACTAGTTAAAAAATGAAGCATTGAATAACATGAATAAATAAAACCAGATGTACAAAACTTAACGTTCTAATCCCCTCTCCTTATTACAAGACATTATCTTCAGAAGGCATTCAAGCTGTCTATTCTATCTCAGATAATGACATTTGACAATAAAACACCTTTATGAAACACATATTTCTATGAGCTGAACTACTTCAAATCCAGTCACCATCCCAAGGAACTTAGAGCAATTTTCAGATTCTATTTAGACATTATTTAAATTACATACAAACATCATCTTAAGCCTGAGACTTTCAGTAGATGCTAGCTGATCATTATGAAGTGGAGACTATGTTTATAGGACCTTAGAACTTACCAGCTCAGCAAATGCATGCCTGTTGCTGCAAAGAGTTGATCCAATTAACTTAAACCCAAGTAGCTTAAATTAAGTCTCTCCTAATTTGAAGATTTCAACTGCTAATAGGATAATTGCATCTGATTTCAAAGTACAGACTGTACAGTTTTCCCTTAAGAACTCATTTTTGGAAATAGAGCAATTCCCTTAGTGGAAGGATAAATAAAAGAACTCAGGAAAGTTCCCTCCATCCTCTGGTTTACTAGCTTCCTCATTCTCACAAAAAAATGAATAATAGGCAGCCCTATACTTTTCCTTGCATGTGCTCACAAATTGCCCAACTACATTATAATGATATTATCAATTAGTAAAGGAGGAGTTAGCACTGAATCATATTACTACCTACGTCTTAATTTACATCTAGAATTCCCACTCTGCTTCACCATTCTCCACTCTTCTAAGTTGAGCCATCAGAGGTTTCAAAGAGAGCTTTCATTGTCAAATTAACTCTGAAAGAAATAAGCTTTTATCCTATCTATTTTTTCAGAAGACCCATGAACAGATGTTCCGTTATGCTGTACATGTGCCTCTGTTATCCACTTTGGGACAGTAAACGATTCATCTGCTTTGGAAGTGTGAACTTAGAAAAAAATATGGATGGCGTGAGATTTCCTTTTATTTATTTTCTTAAATTTGAGATTTTATATTTAATTAAACTATCTTATTTTTCAAAGAAAAACTTCTATTTCTCCATGATTTAAACTTAATATTGCCATTGAAAATTCAAGTTAGTCAGAATTTGTTCAGTATTTTTTTTTCACTCAAAAGATAAAATGTCTGGAATAGTTGAATTTACTGAGTATTTATTAACTGTGTCTCAGAGTAAACCCTTTTGTGAATGTAACTTGTTTTTCAAGGTTAAAGTTTATATATACTTCTATATTTTAACTGACTATAAAGTTTCAATATCATATAAGAAAGATAAATTTCCACAATAATACTTTTTATATTCATTCTTAACATCAATAGTTGGGCAAAATATATAATATAGAACACAAAATTATTTTCCATTGTGGTTGAAATATTATCGCTATTGCTGAGGAATCACAGATACCATTCAGTTTGGATGTATGTAATTATCCAAGCATTCGCAGCATATCCACTTTGGCTCTGAGAACTTTCCATGAACTACAATTTGTCTGTGTTAAAATGTAAACATATGCTAGGTGGTGGTGCACACCTTTAATCCCAGCACTTGGGAGGCAAAGGGAGGCACATCTCTGTGAGTTCAAGGCCAGCCTAGGCTACCGAGTGAGCTTCAGGACAGGATCCAAACCTACAAAGAGAAAACCTGTCTTGAAAAACCAAGGGAAAAAATGGACATACATTTTCCTTTGGTAGACAATTTTGTAATAGCAATTTCCAATGGGAATAAAGCAAGTATTATGAATCTGTGTCTCATAATGTTGTGGTTTCCAGTGCCTGAGTGAGTCACCATCTTGCATTGGTTAGCAGGATCTTAATCTTAAGGCCCTCAGTAAACATTGTGTCTTTTACCTAAATTGATGCTTTGAAACCTGGGTTTTAGAGTAAAGATAGTTAATGTTTTGTTGCCTAGTAATGAACACAAGGGATTCAATAGGTTACTTACAAGTGCAAGTGGTTTACAAAATACATATTGGATTAATATTTCTCTCTCTCTCTCTCTCTCTCTCTCTCTCTCTCTCTCTCTCTCTCTCTCTCTCTCTGATTTTTTCAAGAAAGACAGAGTTTCTCTGTATATCACTGGCTGCCCTGGAACTCACTCTGTAGACTAGGCTAGACAGAAACTCAGAGATCTATCTGCCTCTGCCTCCAAGTCCTGGGATTAAAAGCATATGCCACCACTGCCTGACTTGATATTTCTCTTTTATCATTGTTTGAAGACCAATTTAATGATCTCATTTTTATGACTTCAGAATTGAACTGATGAATCTGTCATTGCAAGTCATCAAGAGACATTAATATAATTAAAACTTTAGAGAATCTAAACCCTACTCTGTTCACTACTGCCCTTGTTACTAAAATCTAGTGGTAAATTCTAAAGACACAGATTCCTCTTTTAATACGGGTCACATTTTAGCATGGGAGTTCTAGAAATAGATGAAAAAAGTGAATGAATTGCTCAGCATATGAGGTGGTAAGTACAGACAGAAAAAGAAAAGTCAGACAGGGTGAGAAGCCCCAGGTTCTGTGCTTGAAATTAGTGCATGGCTTAGTTCTAAATCAGTATCAGTGCAGGTGGTTGGGAAGGCATGAAGAAGGTTCAAGTTTTAGCTCTGTAGATTCTCTAGAGAAGCATTCCAGGTGGGTGGAACAGTCGGCATGAATCCCAAGGGAGGTTAAGAAAGGGCAAAGGAAAAGTCACTTTGTAAAGAAAAAAGGCAGGAGGCCAAGCATCAAGTCCTTGGGAAGAGGATGATGCTGATGATGGACCATAACCACTGTCCATAAGCTCCCTTATTGCATTACCCACAGATTCACATGCACTTCCAAACCTCAGTTCCAGCAACAAAAACAATGTTCATCTATGTGTTACAAATAACATTTATGTTTGAGTGTTTTGGTGACCCTGAATTATTTCCAACTTATTTAACCAAATGAAATTGAGTAGAATTTAATCAGTAAAATAAACAATGAAAGACATAGTCTTTGTTCCTGTTTGGGGGAAAAGGAAGAGAAACAGAAAACATGAGCAGCAATTATCCAATTTCTACCTAACACCTTATCCTAGCCTAAAAGGCTCAGAGTAATTAGTATCTTAAGTCACAGCATTGAAAACATAGCTACCAAAAAAATTTTGATCTGGAAGCCAAGTCCCTATGCTACCATGACAAGTTATCATAGAAAGAAAGCACACAATAATTTACTTTCCTTAAATTTAAATTGTAAAGAAAGAAAGGAGAGGGACTCAGATGGGAAGAAGGGGAAATAGGAGAGGTGGGAAGGCTGCCCAAGGAGTGAGCTTGCCAGATGCAGAGCAAAATGTGGCCTGATTTTGTCACAAGACAGTAGAGTGCTTAGACACAGAAATTGCCTCTGTTTGGAAAATGATAGGAAATAAGCAACATTTGCTTTTCCTAAATGGCCACAGTTTAGTTGAAACTATGAGGACATTAAGATGAAATGCCTCTGGCAGTTTTCAAGCACCAGAGAGCATTTTAATTGGTAATGCTTTGAAAAGCACAGCACATTGGACCTACATGGCTCAAACTAAAATCTTTTTTTTTTCCAATGTGGAAATGACTCTGCCTGATATTGTTTCCTAAAGGAAATGGCAATGTACCCTATGAGCAACTAAGCTTCCCCAACTCTGTATCACTTGCCAGTTTACTGACTGCTGTTTCTCTTTTGTCTGGCATAAGAAGTCTACTGACTATAGCCAAATTGTTCCTGTTTGAGCTAAGGGATACATGGCACAACAAAGTTGGTTGTAATTAAAACCTTGAAGAATCAGAAATTAGAAATCACAGAATTGAAAACTTAATACTAATCAAATTCCTCCATTATTAATTTAGAAATATACATGAAATTAATATTAACTTTTGATAAAATATTAAATAAGCACAACCTATAAAATTGTTCATTGCAGGTTAGTGGCTATATGAACAACTTCATTTTATTTTATGTTGAGAATATGTACATGTACTTATATGCATTAATGTTGTTTGCATGTTTTTTGGATATGAAGGACATATCAAGTGTCCTCCTCAATTCCTGTCTTAGTTTTTGAGGCATTATCTCTCACTGAACAAGGATTTTGCTAGTTCAGCTGTACTGGCTGATTGATCTAGAGATCAGTCAATATCCACCTCCCAAGTGTTGGGGCTACAAGTGTGCACTTTTGCATCAGGATTATATGTGGGTTCTTACCATGTGTCCTCAAGCTTATATAACAATCAATGTACTGACTGAATTATCTCCCCAGCCCATGGTTTAGTATATTTATACAGTTCAATTTTAAGAGAAAAATGCTTATGTTTTAACTAAGCTTGAGCTTTGCCTTGGCCTTCTCCATGGAGTTTAGTTTTCATACAGTTAATTTGAAAACATGACAAGTTCAAAGAGATCTACTACTCTGAGCAGGTCGTATTGCATATTTTTTTAACTTGCAGTAAATACCACCCTTCAAGGACACTGGTAATTGTGGGGTTCAATAAGCTTATTTCTATGGAGATAATTCTCATTTCTAATTACAGCAATGAGAATTGTGGACATTAATTAATAGAGTCATTCAGCAGACTATTCTCTGCTTGATGACTGAAATAATTCCTTCCATTAGCTTCTACAAGTAAAACAGTGACCTGCTTTTATAGTTAAGCCTGTGGCATATAGCTTTCATAAAAAGGGATGTCAAATCTAGAAAAGACACAGCCAATACATTGGCCTGAATGAACTGGCAGTTGTCATCAGTGGGAACTAGGGTCCTTTCATTACACTTAGTCTTAACCAATTGAAATTTGCACTTTTTGTCCCAGGAACCCAGGACAAATCTTTAGTAGAAGTGAGCTGAGATGATGAAGTTGATTTAGGAAGTAATTTTGAGAGTATCCCAGGTTGTAAAACCCTGTTTTAAAAGGTCAAAGACAACAAAACAATTTAAGTAGAGTCTCTTAATAAGAATAATTCGGATAACTGAAAGCTGATGTCTTTCCACAGTAAAAATGAAAATCCTACTAATTTTTCAACGTAGCAAATGGTATTGACATTTTGTTATGGGTAAAACTCATAGTCAACTTGGCAGGCTCTAGAAGTCCCCAAGCTAAGCCTCTGAGTACACTTGTAAGTAGCTATTTAGATTATACTAACCCTCAGTCCTGCTTATGAGGAATGTTCTAGCTTATATTGAATGAAGTGGGAGAGTCCAGCCTGAATGCACACAGCTTCTTCTGTTGGAAGTCTAGAAATACAAAGTCCCAAGGGGAATGGTTTTGCTTTTTGTCTACTTTCTTGGTAAACTGCTAGCAAGTTCTTCTATTTTGTGTGGGTTACTCTATCTTCCTGCTACTTCTGTTGCTGTTTTTTCACTGATTTCAAAGTTCAATTTGTGCAGTGTTCCAATGTGGACCGAAGACTATTTTTGTTCTAAGAATCTAGGATTTCAGCACCAGGTAGAGCCTGCTAAGGCTGTTGAATTAACTGCACAGCTACTGTTCCTTGATCTCCCCAATGTAAAAGCAATTACTATTGAACTGCCCAACTGTGTTGGCATTGTTGATGTATATTCTATCAATGCTGTGGATCTGTGGAGCCCTGACAAATACAACTTGTTTATAACAGAAGCATACCATTTATATTTCACTCCAGTCTGTGATACCATTTTACTTCTGCGTGTTTCACAATGAATCAAATGTGTCTAATAGAAACAATCAAGATACAAGAAGAAAATTTTAGACTTGATATACCCACATGAAAAACAAAGTTTTGGCAGAAGATTATATTTCTTTTACCATTGCATTCTCACAATAAATCTTTGTGTGTAGGAAAATATATCTCTACATTTGTGCTAGGACACAATATGTTTTGTGGAACATATATGTGAGAGTTCAGGGGCATGAAGAGAGTATTAGAGGAAAGAAAAAATGTGATAGGGTTAATGTTAAACCTACCAAACTTCAAAGAAGAGCCAACTTTTGGAAGTGAAGTTGCCACATTTGGAACATTACAGAGCTATATATTTAACAAATGGTTATATCAGTTTCCTCAATATATTGACACAATCATTTCCTTCTATTCAAAAATATTCTGTATTCAGTTAATTAAGTGTGCATCTCACTGATATGGCTGCTTTCTTTTTGCTTAAATGTCCCTTATATAGCTTTCCATTCAAAGTTTTCTTGGATAGACCTCATTGATGGAACACTAATGGGATATTTTGAACAGCTAACAAGTGTAGGCAATATAATTTTTTTTGTTGATAACTTACATTTGAAAATCATGGTTTTATACAACACTATAAACATGAAAAGTGATGTCCAAATCCTTTGGTCAGCCACATTTGTGGTGTATATCAGGAATGATGAACAAATACTAAGTATGTGTGTGTTTTATTTATGATGCATAAAGAAAACAGTGGTGGTTTGCAAATCCTGTGAAGTTCATCTCTAGAGCAACAAGTTATCTATGAACTTCAGATTAAAAATCTACCTGCCAGAAATCTTAAGACTCACCCTGATTCTGTTCTTCCCCATTGATTACCATACAAAGTGAATTGGGCGGTTGTGTGGAGTGTTACCTTTACTTGTATCTACAAAGAGATGAGTTATTGACTCTAGCCTTTCTAACAAAGCCTGAGTTTTGATTGAGGACATTTTGACTTCAGTAACTCCATGAATAATATTTTCTCAGTCACATTTGTATATAAAATTTGCAGCCAGAATTTTTAGGAGACGATGAATAAAACTCAAAATCAGAGATATTTGTTTTCCCATGAATGAGCTCAAAACATTCTTGAGGACCAGAAACCTCTACAGTTCATGTAAGTGAGTAGGAATGCTATAGACTATCAGTGATTCTTGCTTTCTCAAGAATAATAGTAGACATACTGAGGTAGAAAGAGGGGAATCCACATGCCTAAACCCTTCACAAAGAACTACAGGCAATTAAGAAAAGCTGAGAGTGGAGAAATAATCATCCCCAGAGAAGAAAATACCAATTGGTTATCCAAACCCAAATGGTTAGCTCTCATAATATGTATACAAATAGGAATCCCTCCCTCCCTCCCTCTCTCTCTCTCTCTCTCCCTCCCTCTCTCTCTCTCTCTCTCTCTCTCTCTCTTTCTCTCTCTCTTGCACACACACACACACACACACACACACACACACGCACGCACACACACACACACACACACACACCACTTGACAAAGGAAGCTATGGTAGCCAGGAGGGCATATGGGAGAGTTTGGAGGAAGGATTCTACTACAATCTCAAATCTTGGTCCATAGTTTCCCATGGGAACCTCCAAACAACCCAGACTGATGCCAAAACTACAGACTGCTCTCCACAAACTGACTGCAAGACCCCATTGCTGAAAACATCTATACAATTCATTGAACATGTAGAATTCAAGCTGTTATGTACACAGAGCCTTCACACTTATGCACTAGCATCTTTTGTACAGTAAGGTACTTTCCAGGCTACCAAAAGAGAAACATAAACATCAAGGCATAAAAAAACTTTTGGGTCTACAATGGTGTCCTTCCTGAAAGATATGCTAGGGTAATGGTGATACAGTTTGTGGGAGTAACCATTCAGTATCTGATCTGACTTAAGGACCACTCCACCAGAAGGGAGCCATAGCCAGCTCTGTTGGTTGACCAAGAACCTGGGACAAGATAGCTCAGGGAGCTAGAGTAAAACCAAATGCTACTGTTTGGGGAAAATGAAAGAATATGATTCCTAATGGCATTCTGTTATCAGAGACTCTTTCTCCTGAAGTATGTGGGAACAAATACAGAGAACCATGGCCAGACATTATGCAGAGAGTGAGAGACCTAAATGGGATGTCTCCTTCAAATCTATATTCTCAGAGATCAGGGGAACATGTTTAAGAGGGGTTTGAAAGAATTTAAGAGCCAGAGGTAGCAGAGGACACCAAGAAAATAGGACTCTCAAAAGCAACAAGATCAAAACACATATTGACTCATAGAAGTTGAGGCAGCATACACAAGTCCCGCCCACACCAGGTTGGATCCTAGAGCTGAAAGGAGACTTGCACACATGTCCCCACCCCTAAGCCACAACAATCTCCAATTAATAACTAATTGCAAATGAAAATCTAATTTGTTCTAAGGGAGTCTCCTGGAGAAACAAACTATTCTAAAAGGGAGTCTACATATGCCACAGTAGGTGTTCAACAGAAAAGGAATTTGATGCTGTTGTTGGAGGTTCCACGTCTCATAATATCATGTCAGAACTCGTTTTGGTTGATTTTATCTTATTTTTATTTTAATATGTATACATATGTATATGTATACATATTTCTCTTTACCTTACAGGTCCTTTTTGCATATAGTATGGCTTCCAGGTTACTGTTTTTGGGACTCCTGAGTGTGTGAATAAGTAAGTCTCTGTAATTGTTTGTTGTGCCATTTCTTGGGTTCTTTTACTTATGTTTGCTTTTTTCTATTCTGGTGTGTTAATTTTTGTCTTACATTGTTGTATTACAGTTTATTTTATTATCATGTCTTAGACGCCTGTTTGTTTTCTAATGAGATACAGAAAGGAGATGCATCTGAATTGCAGGGACCATAGAGAGGAACTTGTAGGATTAAAGGGAGGGAAAATTGTAACCATAAAGTATTATGTGAGAAAAAAAATCATTTTGTAATAAAAGAAAGTATAATCTCAAAAATAAAATAAGATTTTAAAAGTGAATCTAATCTCGAAAACAGCGTTTTCCTAAGAAAATAGTGGTATGCTTAGAATTGCAAGGAAGGACCAAATGAATATGCTATTTATGATAAATAGGGCTTTGCTTAAATATATCAGTGGAGTGTAGGATTTATGTGTTATTGATATAAATACTATATTTGGTTTATAGTCAGCCTTGTATTCAATTGCCAGTGTAATAAAACATCAATGTTTCTAACATTCTAACAATTTAATTCAATGAGACAGTCCTTTGTTCCTAGTTATATGGATTCCACTGAACAATGACATCAGCCAAATAGTCCTGAAAGCCCTGTGCAGCCTGAAGAGGTAGAAGGAAGTGAGGATATAGGACACATGATGAAGTTAGTCTTCTCACCAACTCTAGGTGACTGCTAACATGACTTTGGACAACTGACTTATCTGGGGCTATTTATTATTTGAAAGCACAGTATAATTATCCCTGCCCTATATACCACACAGTGATATTTTGAAGTTCAAATTAAATGAGAAGCTGGGTCTCCTGCCCCAGATATGAAAAGAAGAAACAGAAAGAAGCGAAAACTATGTGACAATGGATAAAGTAAGCCAAAAAATTTCCCAAATACTTACTTTAATGTTGGCAGGGAGTAGCATAACAGAAGATAAAGGGTAAAGGACATTAAAGAAGCCACCAAGGAGTCATTGTAAAAAGGCTGAGGTCATCTTTTGAAAACTAGTTTGGCTTCCCATGTTTGCATCTTTCTATCTGATTGGCCATAGGAAAACTAATTGTTATTCTTAATATGAGTAGTTATTGAACCTGGATGTGCTTCATTAAAAAAAAAATGAGAATTTAAAAATATGTTTTTTCATATGTGTGAGAAAGGATAACAGCAGATTATATATGAAATGACTTTATATCCCAACACTCTTCTCTGCTATGATATTCAAAGCTCACATGAATATTTTCAGGCAGTGGCCAGAAGAGAATTACTGCGCTGACAGGCCAGCACTCTGATCTGAGTGTTTTCATTGGTCCTGTTACATGCCTAAATTGACTTCTGAACCTGAAATTGTATTATTGTAAGTATATGGGAAAATGGGGATTTTCCCCTCAAGATCAGAACCTGGATTTGAGTCTGTTTTCAGACTCACTTGTTTCTGACCACATGAAACACATTCGTTTCCAAGTGTAATTCAAAAGGTCACAATAGGAGGCTCCATCATCAGGTAGAGTGGCAGGTGTAACCAATTACATGTGGTGTAGTCTTAGTGCTTGAAAAGTTTGTGATTTACATTAAGAAAGTAGGTAAATATAGAAATAAGAAAGCAGAAAGACTGAAGGACAATAGAAGGAGCCTCCTGCTTGGTAATTATTTAGGTGACTTCATTCGGATACTAGATACCAAACATCTGAGGAATCCTATAAGGTAACTATGACTCCGGTACCCATTTCAAAAGGAGAAGAACAAGGTTTTAGAAATGCCATGGCTAGGGGTACAGCAGTGACAAATCCAAAACAATTAGATACCAAAGCCATTTGAACGGCTACATTAAAAGAAACACAAAAGTCTCTGGAGGTCAGAATTTGAGATACATCTATTGTTACTAGGCAGTAAGGTAACAGGGTTTAACTAGTAAAACAGCTTACCATGTGAAATGTTGATTTGGACACAAGGTTGACTACTTGCCATCCAAGCACTGATGAATTTGTTAGGGAGGCTGTTGCTGTGATGGGACACCAGGAATAAAAACAAGAATAATTCTTCCTGCTAGAATCAGGGTCCAGAGGACTGCTGTAGCACCTAACAGAAAATGGATTAGGTCCTGCAATAGGTCTCACACAAACCTGAAACTTGTTTGTGGTTCCCACAACACAAATCAAATCACAGTTCAAAACTGCAGACAATATTGGCCTAAGAAAACAGGCTGGGTTACCCCTCCTCAAGTTGCCCTCTGACTTTACCTATAGGTCATCAATATTCATCATTGAGAATTAGTGGTCAATGGTAAGCCACACAGGAGGAGGGAGCCAGACCCAGTTTGGAAAAATCAAGATGTTAGGAGGTTCACTCATGGCAGACGTACTTGAAAACTGACTGAAGCAGTTTTGAAAAGCACCAGCACCAAGTCCAAGAGTAGGTTATAAATAGTGCTTTTAATAGCAGTAGAAATAATTTCTAGTGCACTCAAGTTCTAATACACATGCTCAACTCAAGAAAACTATACCTCAATAAGGTAACACAAATAGGAGAGATTTCTTTATTTGGCTTTGCTGCCCATTAGTTTCTATCTACCTTTCAATAATTTCCACCCTATACCTGTCACATCCTACTCTAGTCCTTACCAATTCCAAGATTACTCTAACACTTAATACCTACTCCACATCTTATCCTCCCCACCAATCCCTACCTTAACCCCAATCTAATCCTTGGCCTTTGGCATGCACAGCATGAATGTAGTGAAACAATACAAGCTAAAATATGCTTTAAGATCCTGACCCATGCTTTCTAGTACCCTGCTTAGAGCCTCCTGAGGAGTGGGGACAGTGTACAGGGCAGCCCACCATACCCGACTGACCCATACTGAGTCTACCAGCATTTTGGTCCCATCTACATCCTCAGAAGGAGTTCCACCACCACCCACCTGAACAGGAGAGTCATTGGAATATTAGGCCTGCTTGCTCCCACTGGTAGAGAAACTTGGTCCTGTACCCACCAGTAGAGAAGGAGACCCCACCCGCCCATAGATACACACTGGAAGAAGGGACGGGTAGATGACAGTATAAGAATATAGTCAACAACAGAAAGGTCAATATGATGCTTCCAGTGTCTAAGAACTAGACAGCAGCAAAACCTGAACATCCCAGCACAGATAAAGCAAAAAATAAAAAAACCAACCCTACAAACAACTTCATAACAATGATAGAGATTCTCAAAGAGATATTGAGAAAATTCCTTGAGGAAATGTAAGAAAACACAAGCAAAAAATTCAAGAAATGGAGGAAAAGACAAACCAAATATTCCAAGAAACAATTCAAACAGTGCAAAGCTTGAAAGCTGAAATAGAGAAAATTAAAAATAAAAAAGCAAACAAAATAAGAAGAACAACAACAACCACACACAGTCTGAGGAAATGCTGGAAAAGAAAAGCCAGGCAAATGATCACGACCACAAATGCAAGCATAACCAACTGAATACAAGAGATGGAAAAGAGAAACTCAGGCATTGAAGATACACTTGGAGAAATAAATTCATCAACTAAAGAAAATCTTAAGTCTAACAAATATCTGACACAAAATATCCAGGAAATATGGGGTACCATAAAAAGGCCAAACATAAGTATAATTAGGTATAGAAGAAGGTAAAGAAACCCAGTTCAAAGGTACAGAAAATATGTTCAATGATAGCCTAGAATAAAACTTTCCAAACCTGAAGAAAGACATGCCAATGAAAGTATAGCTTACAGAGGACCAAATAGAGTACACCACAAAAAGTCTCCCTGCCACATAATAATCAAAACACCAAGCATACAGAATAAAGAAAAATATTAAGAGCAGCAAAGAAAAAGGCCAAGTAACATAAAGGTAAACCTATGAGAATTACACCTGACTTCCCCATGGAAATTCTTAAGGCCAGAAAGTCTTAGATAGATGTTCTAACAACACTAAAGACCACTGATGCCAGCCCAAACTACTATACCCATCCAAGCTTTCAATCACTTTAGATGGAGAAACCAAGATATTACATGACAAAACCAGATTTAAACAATGCTTATCAATTAATCCAGCCCTACTGGAAGTCTGGAAGGAAAACTCAGACCCAAAGAAGTCAACTACACCCACAAAAACATAGCAATAGATAATTCCACTTTTCCTAAGCCAAAAGAAAAATAGGGAGAAATCCAAACACAATGTCACCACTACCACCAAAGCCAAAACAAATAAGAATTAACAATCAATGGTCATTAATATCCACAATATTAATGATCTTAACTCACCTATAAAAAGACACAGAATAATAGAATGGATCCTTCTGCTGCATACAAGAAACACACTTCAACTTTAAAGACAGATGTCACCTCTCTCTTTTTAAATGTTAAGTGTTGGGAAAAGATTTTCCAATCAAATGGACTCAAGAAACAAGCAGGTGTAGCAATCTTAATATCTAACAAATTAAACTTTAAACAAAAATCAATTGAAAGAGATGAAGGAAGGTCATTTTTAATTCATCACAAGAAAAGTCCATCAAGATGAAGTCTCAATTCTAAACATCTATGACCCAAATACAAAGGCACCCACATTTGTAAAAGAAACATTGCTAAAATCCAAATCGTACATAAAACCACACACTTATAGTGGGAGATTTCAATACCCCACTCTCAACACTAGTCAGGTCCACCAGACAGAAACTTAACAAAGAAACAAAGGAATTAACAGAAGTTGGGTTTAGCAGACATTTATAGAACATTCCATCCAAATACAAAAGAATATACCTTCTTCTCAGCACCACATGGAACTTTCTCTAAAATCAAACACATACTCGGCAATATAGCAAACCCTCAATAGGTACAAAATATTTGAAATAACCCCAAGTATCTTATCAGACCACTATGCTGTGAGTTAGAATTCAACAACAATACAAATTGCAGTAACCCTACAAACTCATGGAAATCGAACAATGTGCAATTATACCATTCCTTGGTCAAGGAAGAAACAAAGAAATTAAAGATTTCTAGAATTCAATGAAAATGAAGACACAACATATGCAAACTTATGGGACACTTTGAAAGCAGTACTAAGAGGAAAGTCTATAGCACTACCTGAAGAAACTGGAGAATAGTCACACTAGAAAATTAACAACACAACTGAAAACTCTAGAACAAAAACAAGCAAACTCACCCTAGGGAGATAGACGCCAGGAAATAATCAAATTGAGGGCTGAAACCAATAAAGTAAAACAACACAAATAATCAATGTAACAAAGAGTTTGTTCTTTGAGAAAATCAACAAGATAGGCAAACATTTACCCAAACTAACCGAAACACATAGAGAGAACGTGAAAATTAGCAAAATCAGAAATGAAAAACTGACACTGAGGAAATCCAGAGAATTTTCAGGTCATACTTTGAAAACCTGTACGCTACAAAATTTGAAAATTTAGCAGAAATGGATAATTTTCTGGATAGGTATGACTTATGAAAATTAAATCAAGAACAGACAAGCAATTTAAATAGACCGCTATAACCTATAACCTATAACCTATAACCGCTAATGAAATAGAAGCAGTCATCAAAAGTCTCCCAATAAAAAAATCCCAGGGCCAGATGGTTTTCTGTGCAGAATTCTAACAAAAATTCAAAGAACAGCTACTACCAATACTCCTTAAAGTGTTCCACAAAATAAAAGAAGAAAGGTCATTGTCAAACTCTTTTCACAAGGATATAGTTATCTTGGTGCCCAAGCCATACAAAGACACAGCTAAGTAAGAGACTATATATAGACTAATATCCATCATGAACATTGATGCAAAAATAGTCAACAAAATACAGACAAATCGACTCCAAGAACACATCAGAGAAGTCATTCACCTTGACCAAGTAGGCTTCATCCCAGGGATGCAGGGAGGGTTCCACACATGAAAATCCATCAATGTGCTCCACCATATAAACAAACTGAAAAAGAAAAACCATATGATCATCTCACTAAGTGCTGAAAAAGCCTTTGACAAAATCCTACACCACTTCACAATAAAGGTCAAAAGAGATCAAGAATAATAGGAAATTACCTAAACATAATATAAGCAATATACAACAAACCAACAGCCAACATCAAGGTAAATGAAGAGAAACCCAATGCAATTCCTCTAAAATCAGGAACAAGACAAGGCTGCCCACTCTCTCCATATCTCTTCAATATTTCAATATTGTACTTGAAGTACTAGCTAGAAGAAAAAAAAAAAGAACATTAAGAGAATACAAATTGAAAAGGAAAAAGGAAAAAATTTCAATATTTGCAGATGATATGATAGCTTACTTAAGTGACAAGAAAAACTCTAACAGGGAACTTCTACATCTGGAAAACACCTTTAGCAAAGTGTCAGGATACAAAATTAACTCAAAAAAAAAAAAAAATCAGTAGCCCTACTGCATTCAGGTGATAAAGGGGCTGAGACGAAATCAAAGAAATATCACTCTTTACAATAGCCACAAACAACATAAAATACCTTGGGGGTAACACTAACCAAACAAGTGAAAGGCCTATATAGCAAGAACTTTGCATCTGTAAAGGAAGGAATTAAAGAAGATACCAAAAAATGTAAAGATTTCCAATGCTCTTGAATAGGTACGATAAACATAGTGAAAATGGCAATCTTGCCAATAGCAATCAAAAGAGTCAATGTAGTGCTCATCAAAATCCCAGCACAATTCTTCAGGGACCTTGGAAGAATACTACTCAACTTTATATGAAGAAAACAAATGACCCAGTATAGCCAAAACAACCATGTACAATAAAAGAACTTCAGGAGGCATCACCATCCCTGACTTCAAGCACTATTATAGAGCTACAGTCCTGAAAACAGCTTGGTACTGACACGAAAATGGACAGGTAGACCAATGGAATTGAGTTGAAAACCCTGACATTAACTCACACACCTATGAACACCAAATATTTGGCAAAGAATCTAAAATTATACAATGAAAAAAAAAGAAAGCATCTTCAACAAATGGTGCTGGCATAACTGGATGCTGACTTGTAGAAGACTGCAGATAGATCCATATCTATCGCCATGCACGAAACTTAAGTCCAAATGGATCAAAGACCTCAACATAAATCCTCACATACTGAACCTTTTATAAGAGAAAAAATGTGAGGTAACCTTGAACAAATTGGTACAGGAGACCTTTTCCTGAACAAAGCACGAGTAGCACAGACACTGTGATCAACAATTAATAAATGGGACCTCCTGAAACTGACAAGCTTTTGTAAGGTTAAGGACAGAGTCAAGAAGACAAAACAGGAGTTTATGCTAGAGAAGATGTGGAGAAAGGGGAACACTCATATGCTAGTGGGAGTGCAAATTCCTACAGCCACTTTGGAAATCATTATGGCGGTTCCTCAGAAAAGTGGGAATCAGTCTACCTCAAGATCCAGTAATTCTACTCTTAGGCATATACCCAAAAGATGCATATTCATACAACAAGGGTATTAGTTCAATTATGTTCATAGCAGCATTATTGTTAATAGCCAGAAGTTGGAAGCAATCTATATGCCCCTCAACTGAAGAATGGATGGAGAAAATGTGGTACATTTACACAATGGAATACTACTTAGCAGAAAAAACAAACAAACAAAAATAAACAATGGAGTCTTGAAATTCGCAGGCAAATGGATGGAGCTAGAAAAAACATTCTGAGTAATGTAACTCAGTCACAAAAAAGACAAACATGGTATTACTCACTTATATATAGCTTTGAGACATAGAACAAAGGATCACCAGCCTACAATCCACACCACCAGAAAAGCTAGGAAACAAGGAGGACCCTAATAGAGACATACATGCTTACTGGTCTTGGGAGATAGAAGAGGAAAGGGACAAGATCTCACAAGCAAAATGGGATCATGGGGGAAGGAGAGAAGGATTTAGGAGGAAGAGGAGAGGAGAGGTGAGTATTAGGTAACAGGAAGATTGTGTCAGGGCAATAATAGAGGAGAGCAAGGAAAGGGATTATCATAATAGAGGGAATCATTATAGGTTTTAAGAAAAATCTGGCTCAAGGGAAACATCCAGTGATCTACAAGGATGACCCCAACTAACAGTCTAAACAATATTGGAGGCTACCTTAAATTTCCTTCCCAAATAATGAGATGATGACTAACTTATATGCTATCCTAGAGCCTTCATCTAGTGGCTGATGGAAACAGAAGCAGATACATACAGCTAAACACTGAGCTGAATTCCTAGTTGCAGAGAGGAAGGAGTGATAAACAACGGGTCAATACCAGGCTGGAGAAACCCACAGAAACTGCTGACTTGGAACAAGGGGGAGTTCATGGACTCCAGTCTCATAGCTGGAAACCCAGCATAGGATCCACCCAGACCCCTTGAATGTGGGTCTTAGTTAGGAGGACTAGGCAGTCAGTCTATGGGGCCTCTGGTAGTGGATCAGTATTCATACCTAGTATAAAAATAAACTTTGGGAGCCTATTCCACACAGAGGAATACTCTCTCTGCCTAGACACATAGGGAAGGACCTAGGCCCCTCTCCAAATAATATAACAGACTTTGAAGACTCCTCATGGAAGGCATCACCCTCCCTAAGCATCAGAAAGGGAATGGGATGGGAGTTGGTGGAGAGGATAGAGGGGAGGAAGGGAGTGTTCAGGACTTGGTCAGATATGTAAAACAAGCTTGTTTTAAATTTAAATAAAATAATTATAAAAAAAACAATCCTGACCCATGCCATTAAAAGCGATTTAGCAACAAACATCAAACCAAATAAACAAGCTATAACTCCACTATATAATTTCATATTATCCATAACTGCAAAACTTCTTTCTTAATATATAAATGCTATATAGAATAATTAAATACATTCACCCTAGAGTGCTCTATGTAGATATAAGGTGAAAGACCTTCATGAGTTACGTAATTTCCATTTAGCTAAATGTATCCAAGCAACAGTAGGGAGGGTGGATGAAAATAATTTATGGTTCCTTCAACGCCTAGTTTTCTGAAATGCTAATAAGGAATATATTTATATAGCAGCATGCACCTAGCAGAGAGGTTATTTGATTCTGCTTACTTATTCATAGGATAACTAATAGAAATGGAATTTATTTTACTGAGACAAATTGCACGTTTAGGACATTTTTATTTTTACAAACTCCATTAGCATAGGGTTTCTTCTGAGTCTTACTCTATGAAGGTAATATTACAGATACAACAATAGTCTTTGCATACATGGAGGCTTTTTACTATTCATTGAGCTGATTAATAGTAGAAATATGAGGAATTCTCATATTCTCTAAAACCAGGACTCATGTTTTCATGGGCCGTGCTATGATATTTACCTATGCTGCTATCATCCACCTTATGTGCTTAATTATTTTTGTGATACATTAATCAGGGACAAAGGAGAAAGCCACTGAAGTAGGAGAGGACCAACATGCTAGAAAACTGGATTAATCAGAAGAGGAATATGCATATGGGTTTCTATGGCTCTGTCCTTAAGATAGAGTGAAATAGTCACACATTGAGCCCCCTGCTGTAGACGACCATGGACAGCCAAGCCTATCACAGTCTGAGAAATGGCTGATGATAATGTGTAGTGTGAGTTTCCTCCCTGTCTTCAGGATTACTGGACTTTGTGTTCCATAACTGTTACTCTTCCTTCACCCTCAGTCACCTCAACAGTTGGGTTATTAGTCAACATGGCATGCTAAGCCTAAATCACATTAGCAAGAAAATCTGCTGACCTGACCTCTCATTTGTATTTCTTAGTGTTTAATGAAATGATTTGAAGTTAGGTCTAGAAAGTGCTTCACAGAGAACAGGAAATTTGTTGTCTATGTTCAGGCTCAGGAATTTGGTCAATTACTGAAGCTGTAAATGATCTTTTACTAGCATGCTTGTTCACACTGGACTTCTTAGTCCACCTATTAAAAGATGGACCACGGGGCTCCATAGATGTCTTCCTTATAAATGCTTGCTGTGTAAGCTCAAGGACCTGAATTTGGATCTTCAACATCCATGTTAAAAAAAAAAAAAAAAAAAAAAAAAACTAAGCATGTGTCAGACATATTTAGTTCCCAAATGGGGAAAGACTGAGACATAAAGGTCACTTGAGCTTGCTAGCCAACTAAGCTAACCAAATCAGTGATACTGGAGCTTGGTGAAAGACCTTGTCTCAAAACTTAAGGTAGAGGACTACAGAGAAATACTGCAACATTGATCTCTTGCCTCTATAAGCAAAAATGCATAGCAATAAATATGTAAAAATGTACTATGCTCATGCATGCACCCACACAAAAACACCCACCCCACCCCACCCCTCGTGCACACACATACATACTCAGGCTGCTTATCTTAGTCAGTCACCTATGTTAAAGAACACTTCCTTTAAAGGTTCAAGAGGTTATATTTGAATTATGGATTTATGTACTGGCAACTCCCCAGCATTTCAGAAGAATTCCATCAATTTGAGAATAAGAGATTCAAAGAACCAAATTGATCAAATGTAAGGAATTACATCACCCTCCTTTCATGCATTTCCCCTTACTTTTGAGAAATAACTTATGCTTTAGGTCTATCTTTCGTTTGTGTGTTTGTTTTAAAGGTTTATTTTATTTGAGTGACTATGTCTACGTGTATGGGTATTCACACAACTACTGATTGTGGAGGCAAAAGGAAGACATCAAATCTCTTGAAAATGATACAATTGTGAGCTGCCAGACATGATTGCTGAGAACAAAACTCAAATCTTCTGGGAGAGCTATGAAAGCTTTGGCCACGGAACCATCCTCCATTTCCTTAAGCTCTGTTTTGATTTATTCTTAAAATTACAAGTAGATGTTAATCAAAGAAACTATAAAAATAGTTTAATAGGTACCTAAAGATTTCTAATGGCTGTTAGCAAAAATCACTTAAACTTAGTTGATAAACAAGATTCATGAAAAAGGAATATAATTTTTAAAACACACTTTTGTGCCAGGGGAGGTGTCTGAGTTGGTAGGATACTTGTTTAGCAAGTGTGAAGCCCTCAGTAAACCACCAGAAGCTAGTGTACCTGGTCTGGGGAAGACAGAAGGATCAGGAACCCAAGGATATCTTTATCCACATAGCTGGTTTGAGGCTAGCCTAGGGTACAGGAAACCCTGTCTCAGAAAAGAAAAAGCAAAACAAAACCGAGACAAGAAATAAAATTTAATCAAAAACAGGTGTGGGAGAGATAATTTAGCACTTAGGAGAGCTTGCACTTGCTGCTCTTACATACCTCCTGGGTTCATTTCTTAGCCCTTGTCATAGCTCAGAACTGTCAGTAACTGCAGCACCACAGATGTCACACACCCCTCTGGCTTCTGAGAGCACTGTATGCACATAGTGGGTAAACATAAACGCAAGCAAACGCTGACATATATAAACAGTAAACAAATCTTTAGAAAAGTAAATTAATAAAAATTAATACATCTATTATCAGCGTCGTGTAATTTTGTAGCACTGTCATTACCACACAGAAGTTTAAAACATAATTTTGTTTTTATGGCACTAAAAGAACTCTTATAAATATTGTAATGATGTCACTTATCTTCATGATAATCAGGCTTTTGAGAATGTTTGCAAGAAAAATAAATGTGTATTCACCTTTCCTGATGGCATTAAGTGTTATTTAAGTTCAGTTTGTTTGTTTTTGTTTTCTTGAGACAGGAGTTTCTCTGTTTGGCTTTGGAGACTGTATGGCTTGGAGTCTGTCCTGGCCTTCACTCTGTTACCCAGGCTGGCCTCTAACTCAGAAAGATCCACCTGCCTCTGCCTCCCGAGTGCTGGGATTAAAGACACATGCCACCAATGCCTTAATGTCTAGTCTTAATAAACACAACAGAATGATCATGTCCACAAATCATGTACTGTTACCTGGAAATAGATTTTCTTATCTTTGCTATAAGCTGGAGACTCCAATTTTTCTGTTTTCTGTGCCTTTTTTTTTCCTTGCCTCCACATGTCAATCTTCTTCCCTTCTGTGCATGCTGCTTCCCTTCTGTGCATGCTGCTTCCCTTCTGTGCATGCTGCCCTTCTGCGCATGCTGCTGCCCTTCTGTGCATGCTGCCTCCCTTCTGTGCACGCTGCCTCCCTTCTGTGCATGCTGCTTCCCTTCTGTGCATGCTGCTGCCCTTCTGTGCATGCTGCTGCCCTTCTGTGCATGCTGCTTTCCTTCTGTGCATGCTGCTTTGCTTCTGTGCATGCTGCTGCCCTTCTGTGCATGCTGCCTCCCTTCTGTGCATGCTGCCTCCCTTCTGTGCATGCTGCTGCCCTTCTGTGCATGCTGCTGCCCTTCTGTGCATGCTGCTGCCCTTCTGTGCATGCTGCTTCCCTTCTGTGCATGCTGCCTCCCTTCTGTGCATGCTGCTTCGCTTCTGTGCATGCTGCCTCCCTTCTGTGCATGCTGCCTCCCTTCTGTGCATGCAGCTTCCCTTCTGTGCATGCTGCCTCCCTTCTGTGCATGCAGCTTCCCTTCTGTGCATGCTGCCTCCCTTCTGTGCATGCTGCCTCCCTTCTGTGCATGCTGCCTCCCTTCTGTGCATGCTGCCTCCCTTCTGTGCATGCTGCTTCCCTCTGTTGAGCTACCTTGTCTGGAAAATCCCATGTCATGAGCTCCCCTGCTTGGGAAGGTGATGGGTTTCATAAGGTTGGCAATGGAAGACTGCCAGATTGTATTTGAGGTCCACAAGGGTAGTAGACATAGCCTAATGCCACTTGTGATATGCCACCGAGTCTTTCACAGATCCTTTTACTTGACTCAACATCCAAACTAAGAATCCTGTGATGTGATGTCAGGGAAACAAGCCACTATTAATAGACAATTTTTTTTCAATTTTTAATTTATATTTTAACTGTGTGTGTGTGTGTGTGTGTGTGTGTGTGTGTGTGTGTGTGTGACTCAAACACCACAGCATGTATGTGGAGATGAGAGGAACACCTGTGAGTGTCAGGTCTTTTCCTTCACCATATAGGCTATAAAGACTGAATTCAGGTCTTCAGGCTCAGCAAAGTGCCATAAGCCCCTGAGTCATCTCTGTGGTCCAGATCACAAATATTTTCAAAGAGAGTATTTATTAATGAGCAAAAGTTCACGAAACAAAGAAAAAAGTGAAGTTATTTCACTAAGTTCTAGGAATTTTGTTTTAAGAAAAGTTCTTAAATAGAAGATTTTAAGAGATCATAAAACAAAGAGCAAAGATTCAAAGAAAAGAAAAAATAAGTTGTTACAAGAGGATTTTTTATGCATATGTAAGGAAAAGGTAATGGTTGGGATATTACAATGGAAATGACTTTTGGGAAATTATGATAATAGACCCTATTTTCTAAGAGTAGTTATTAACTATCCACCAGAAGTAGTGATTAATTATACATATAGGATTATGTTTAAACCCCTTGTCTAATATATTAAACCTTTAGTTCAGAAATGGAAATATTCCATTTTCTTTAAGAATGTCTAATTTACTAAGTATCAGCCTAGGCTTTTATTACTCAATATGTTCAGTAATATTTGCAAACTGTTTAACTAAATCCTCAATATCTCTGGTTGTTATAAACAAAGGGAGCATTTGATGGGGATTAGAAATATGTGAGTGAATTTCCATTTAAATAAAGTTGATTCAACCCAGAAGGGACAATAGAAAAGCATTCAGTCTATCTAAATCCACTTTAATGTCAGTAAACAAATGGCCCAAAGTAGTTTTCTGTGTTTTTGGCTGTGAAGGATAAAATTCAAGAAAAAAGGCTTGGAAAATAGAGCTTTCTTTCTTGTGCACAGGGAGAAGATCTCACATGCCATACAGGCCTCAATCCCCAGCATAAATGTTATGTTAGTGTCACCTCAAAACTCAGGTTGTCCTTCTATTTAGTTCTCACATGTGGTCTTACTTCCTTCCAACTGCAATAATAAAATTGCATAAGTAGTATTATGCACTATGTACTTTTAAATGGTACCACTCACATACCAAAACATACTGCTCTTTGTGACTATTCAGATTCATTAGGTAATGTTGATACTAGTAACTGATTTGTTTATTGCCCAAACCATATAACATTATTCCTTCAGATGTTCCCAGGTATGTACCTCTACAAAAATGACACACTGGTATACATTTATATCTCTACAAAAATGACTGGTATACATTTACATTTAGGTATAAATGGCATAAAACTGAAGATAATTGTGTATCAAAATATATACACATATGTACACAAATACATATGCACACTAAAAATATGTAAAATTCATTCAATAACAATTTGAAATGGTGCTGATTAAACTAAATGGATCCTTAATACAAGGATACAAAAGCATAAAGCACAGTTCATGGATCTATGCTATGGTGAAGGGGGTTAAAACTTTCATTTTAGTCTATGACGATTCAATTACTTTAGTCTTTGGAATAAACTTACAGATTAATAAGAGAAAAGTATACAGACTTGTTATTCCTGTGTGCACAGGAACCACCTCAAATATAAGATTTTAAGGAGTGCAATGGTTAACCTTCATATAGAGTCCTCAACAGTAGGGAGCAATGGGATCTGATATCAAGTGGCTGGGAGGAGAGAAAAACAGATTGTGGAAAGGTGAAGAGGAAAGACATGTTGAATAAAGGCTGTCTCCAATGCAGCTAAAGTACTGGGTAATAATCCTGAAAGAGTAGATGAGAGGATGTGCCTCTGGGTTCAGTGAGGTGAGCATGAATTTGTAGTCTCCTTCCCAGGGATCAAGTTGATATATATTTTATGAAATGCTGGGAGAGGAGTTCAAGAAACCTGTATCCGCTATAGGAGCTGCCTCTGGCCAGGAAATACATGCTCAGAACTCTTTTCTTACTCACTGGAAGGGGAAGAAGACAATCCATACTCTCTGGTTCTTCCTTAATCCATTGTTTAACAATGGGCAACGCCCATTGTTTCTAACAATCTTCACAGCCACCCCTAATGTCAAAAAGTTTGCATTGTCTCTAATTTTCTTCACAACCATTCCCTAATCTCAAACAGTGTGTATTTTCTCTAACAGTCCTCACAACCATTTCCTAACCTCAGTGTCCATTAATCAACAGACCTAACTAACATCCCCTAACCTCAAACAGTGAGCATTGTCACTAACGGTCTTCACAATCATCCCCTAAAGTGAGGCAATGTTCTCATTGTTCTCCTTTCACAGTTAAATGAATCAAGGCACAAAATAGTTTGATTTACTCCAAGTAATCAAATAGTCTAATATGTAGTATTTAGAGTGCATACATAATGTAAGCATATAGCTGTTTATTTCTGTTATTTGATACTTAGATCTGTCTTAGTTTATTAAATGACTTTACAAGATTTAAAAGAACAGTTTTACAACTTAATCTATGGGGCATCTAGATTAAAAGAAAATTATATTTAGGATTAAGCCATCATGATGGGCTCCTGCTTCAGTCACTCACTCATAGTGAGATACCAAAATATATGTATTGAGAAAAGTTTTCTCTCTAACTCTATACATAATAAATATTTCTACTTAATAATAATCTACATTTTTTGAAGTTGCAAAGATAACACAAATATCTCTCACTAAATGTTGATATAGTTATTCTAATATCATCTTACACAAGTACAGCATATGTGTCAAAATAAACATCTTAACACTGTTAATCCCATGTTTTGTTTGAATGTCAAGGCTTCTTCTTATGACAGTTTCTTCTTACTTCTCTGGACAAACACTGCATTCAGGATCCAAATATCCCTTTAGTCTTTTCTGGTCTGTGACAGTTTGTCAATCATACATGTTTTCAGTGGCATTGACAATATAAACACTAATGATCAATTAATTTAACAAATGCCTCTTAGTTCTATTTGATGATTTCTAGAGATTAAACTGGGGTTACTGGTTTAGAGAGGCATTCCAGGAGTATGAAGTTCCCTTGTCATGCCATCAGAGCAGGGGACGTTTGATGCCATTATGAGTTCTGAGTTATCACTGCATGTCAGTCACTGTCTAGAAAAATGTTGCCAGATTTCTCCAAGTTACTCATTTTCTTTTCTTTACACTACTTTTAAGAAGTGAAAACTAAACCCAGTCTATCCTCTAATAGCAAATAACTGATTTCTATTCCTTGGAAGAGACTATATTTTATCCATATTTTATTCAAAACATCTACATACAAGAGGAGAAACTGAGAACACCATTGCTCCTCTCCAATTATAGGAACCAGCTCAATCAGCTGACCAGTTTTAAAGCTCAGTCTTGCTATTGAAGTAAGCTTTTCACATATATGACCATTGAGCACTTTTCCCATACAGCTTGAAACTTTTTACTATCAAGGACCTATGGAGAAAATCCACCATTTAATTTTAGACAATAGATAGATATTTATTTGTTCTACCAACTATTCTGGAGGTAAAACCTTAACTCCTTGCTTCTCTGATATGGATGCGTTGTCTACAAGAGTTCAGGTATCAGTGATAGGCTAAGAAAAAGAAAAGAGCATAAATGTGGTCTGGATGAAGTCTTGATAGTGTTGGCATAACACATGACTGACTTAGGACATAGCTCTTTTTCTGCCAAGCCAAGTCTTCTGATGATGAATTGCTTCAGTTAGCTGCAAAGTAGCCAGTGAGTATGTTCAATGGGCTTGAAAATGGGCACTTCCAGAAAACTGGAAGTATCTAGTATGCCAACAGAACAAATATTCACAGAGACTCCATTATGATTCACATAGATAGGTCTATCACATTGTAATTCATATAAATACTTGTTTTCATATAATGAGTATATGGTCCGAAAGTTTAACTGAGATAGTTATGCATAACAAACACGAATATCACCATTCTTTTTTCTGTTCCATGCATGCATGTGTAATTTTTTTAGCTTAGTTACTTGGGCTCTTTGGTAGCTATCTGCACAAAGTAGCCTGAAATCTATTTTGAAATGACATGAATCAAAATAATAAGAGTAAGGCTGAATTATTTCCAGGAGAAACTCTTCTGAGACACATTTTTACAATCTATAGAGTCCTAAGAACAAAACAAAACTCATTTTATGAAAAGCAAATGTCACCCACTTCCTGTGTAAACTGCATGAAATTGCCCTAATAGATATGGTATCTGATAGCCAAGGGGAGTCGAGTTGTCTTAAACCAAGCATACAAGAAAGATGGCTCAGCATTCAAAATCATCAGAGACCTGGGTCTCCAAAGAGTAAGTTGATGAGCATCCATCAGTGCGTATCTTGTGACTGAGGAAATGTGTGTATAGATGTGCTATGCAGCAATATATCAGTGAGTGAGAATGCAAAAGGTGACAGAAATGGTCAGCAGGTGACATACAGAATGTAAATTCTATCACTTCTGTGTGACCAGTACTAATGAAAAAGAAAACAAAAACAAACAAGCAAATAAAATCCAACAAACCCTAGAACACCGTGATAAGCTAGGGACCCAGAAGACATTCTGAATGTGAAGAGTTTCATAGGCTAACAAACCCAAAGGGACACAATCCATATACAAAAAATCATGTGTTCTTTTCAGAGCACAGAGAATGTTAAAGCTGATTTCCCAAATAGAAAGACATTAACAACAACTAGTATTTATATTTAAGTTTTAAAGCCTTGGAAGACAGAAATAAGTCATAATTTTAAATAAGTGTTTGCTGCTCAGAATGTAGCGAGCATGGAGCATGTCTGATTAGAGTATTGTCCTTGTGACCCAGGTAAAGGCTGCGAATGTAGAATATGCCCCGTATCTCCTGAGTGAATTAATGGGGGTGTAAATGAGTGAAAATCTGTCAGGTAGCTATAGGACCATCATCCTATCCTAGGCTCCACTAAGTGTGACCTGCCACAGTACTCAGCAGTCCTCGGTCCCATGCTACATGGGAGAGCAGCCACCTCTGCGACCTTAATCAGCAGGCTTCACCTCAAAGAGCCCTCTTCTTTCATTCGTAAGACGAGTTATTCAAAAAGAGATTAAAGGTCTTTGGCAAATCTGAGTTTCTAAAATTTTCTCTTTAGCTGCAACTACTGTCTTCGTGCCAAGAAGGTGAAAACGGAAGGATTCCAGGACTGAGGAATCGCAAACACATGAAGTCGGGAATCTGGAGAGAGAGACATGGATTTATTTAGACCCATTTCTACCACCTTTGAGCACTTTGATTCAAAGTTGACTATTTAATGTTTTTTATTGTAAAGTGAAAAGATAATTGAGGTTAAATAGCCATGTGATCGATCTAAGATAACCACGGCTATTAATGAGTTTGTTCAGCTACTGTTACTGAGCCTGCTATTGGAGAGCCCACTACATGACCGTTCTTCATTCTGTCAAAAAACCAGACCCAGTTTAGATTTTCAAATTAATATTGTCATAGAGAATCAATGTTATGGGAATAGACACATAGCACTTTGATATTGTTCTCAAGTACAGTTAAACAAAACAACAAACTGCACTGTATTTTTTGTCATGTGCTTTATGGGGTGGAGAGTGAGGCAAGAAGCTTCTTTGATGGGATGATTATTGCAAGTAAAGAACAAAGGATGTTTGACCCTCTTCCCCCATCCCAGAGCTAGATGATAGGAATAAACACTGCAAATTGCAATCCCTGGGCATGAGACAGCCTTTGAACAATGGGCTCATAGCTACTGCAGCTATCTGTACTAGGCCTGCAGAGGTCTAGACTCAGTAACAGTCAGTCATGGGTGAGGGGGGGGGGGACCAATGCTGCCCTACCTCTCCTTTGGGAAACTATTGACTATTAACGGTTGTTGAAAGCAGAGGTGTTGTTTTCTTAAGTAGTATACCTACTGATGAGCCACCAGGCTGCATTGGATAGCTCCATATCAAAGATCATGAGAAGGCCTCAGTTATGCTCAGTGGATGACAAAATAAATAAATAAATACAAAAGAATGGGGGAAAGGTACTTGGTTGTACATAGAAGAGGGATTAAGGTGGGAAGAAAATAAAAGAGATAGAATATGAGAGTCTTCATATCCTATGAATGCGTATTACACAAGTGTATGAAATTGACAAAGAATAATTGACAATATAATTTGTATGAAAACTTGCAAAATAAATACATTTTCAAAAAGGAAAAATTAAGATTTTTTTTCCCTTGAAACATTGCACAATAAAGGAAGTAAATACAGAATAGGCAATCTTGAAAAGCAAAACAAAGAAGCATGTCATTACTGTTAGTTTTGTACTTGAACTAATGGCATGCTGGTGCAGATTATGGCTCATTAGAATGAGCTCACTGGTAATTCTTCATTTTTTTATTCCTGGTGATGTTGTAATTTTTTAAAGGAGATTCTAGGTCTCAGATAACCCAGGCTGCCCTAAAATTTGATGAGTTGCCAAGGATGAATTTGAACTCCTGATCCTTTGAGCCTTTTAAGCACTAGGATTACAAGCATGTACTATCACACAAGGTTTCAGTTCCTGCTTCTACATACTTAGTAGGTAAAATGCTATGGTTCTGTAGAACCAATAGAAAACGTGTATATACACATCACAATTCTTACTCTGTTTTATTTTCTTTATGCTTCAGAGCCCTCAAGAGTGAACTCTCAGAAAGCATGCTGTAGAGGGTGACAGTACTTATGCAAGTTGATTAGTCCAAGAGTGGATAGATCATCTGACCTGGGCCAATTAGATTCCTGAAAGTTTAAAAACAGAAATGCAGGTTATCAGTGACCAGTTTATTATGGTGAAAATGTAAATTTATTCTCATGCCTTCATTGTTAGAGTCAGTGAGATAAACTTTATGTCTTTCAAATGTATTTTTCTTTCCACAGCAGAATAACAATCTTGGAATACAGACTTATAAGCATGCAGTGAGCTAAAACACTCGGAAGCATGCTATGAAAATGTTGTCTGTCAAACTTTTTAGAGGTTGAGGAACAGAGAGTGGAATCTTCTCAAAGGTATTACATTTTGTTGCCCTCTCTGATAAATGCCTTCAAAAAATATATATTTACACCTAATATATTCTGAGCTCTGTGCTTGATCCTGGAAATTCTGTGGACAACAGAACAGATTCAGTGTTAGTTTTCATGGCACATTATAGAATACAAATAGGTTTGGATACTCCACAAAGTCAAATGTGTTTAATTTTCAACTCAGAACACAGAGCAAGTGATGGTGGTAGCTGCACACTCATAACTCAGATGACCAAGATAATAACACTTCTTATTCCTTGCAAGTCTGACAAAATAACAGACACACAAGGCTAAAGATGAAATGAAGAATTTGAGTATAAAAGAGTGAAAATAGCCTTTAAGATTTTATATTTACCAAATTTCTAAAGGAAGTCAAAATTAACAAATACTGTTTAGTCATATATGAAAAGAATATCATTACTTGTTTATTAAGCCATCTAACCATGGGATGGGGCATAATAATAACTGGACCCCAGTGACAGAATACCATTATTTCCCACCATTATCCAGGGAGTTCGCTGTGTATTTATGACTTGACCCTTAGATTTCTATTTTACAGGCTATTATCTTCTGCCTCTAAAAGTTGTAATTATTTATTTGTTTGTTTTAAATCATTTGTCATGATCCCATGTAGAGTCATGTAACAGACCATGAGGGTTATGGATGCATTTAGCAACACATCCACTTTACTGAACATCCACCAACCAAACTTAATTCAAAGGCAAAATGAATCCATGGCAGCAATCATCATGTTGGATAAGGGACTTCTCTGTAGGCTCGGTTCTTAGCAGGTGGTGTACATACTCTGGATGTGACAATCCATTTTACTTTGCCAAGTCAATAAATGATACCTGAGACACATTGACACAGACTGGAGACTATTCAGTTAGGGACTTCAGTGTTTTTACTGCACATGAAAAATTTTCTCCTTTTTAATAAATGTAGTGATTTTCTTTTAGAAACATAATGATTGAATCACAAAAAAAACAAAGAACTTTTAATACTTTTTTACCATTATTTTTGAGAATGCCAGCATCAAATCTATGTGTTTAGACTGTTTTGTGTTTAATTGGAAAACTTAACTGTTTGAGTTTTTGACTTGAGTTTCATTATAAACAATCCTCAAGTCTATTTTAGATTGAAATTCAGATATAATTTCCAACAATTTCTGAAATGTCCCTAGAGACATTTTTGCCACTTTATAATTTGTATTTATGAGAAGCAGTGTTCTCAGAATTAATAATTTTAAAGTCAAATTATTGATAACACTGAAAAATGCTGAAGACACGCAATTTTCTGCAGTATCAAATACTTAGCTGAGACTTAATTCTTTAGGTAAACAAAAGCCAGTAAATTCATCTCCTTACATGAAAATTTGCTCTTTATCTTTAATAAATGGCAAAACATGTGTAGCAAACATTTGCTTTATAATGTTTTGAATGATTTATTAAGAGTAAATGTACACCTATCTCAGTCCCACATTCTTGGGTCATATAAAGACTTCTCTGGCAAAAGAGGGAAGTGAATAGACAATGTTAAAGAAGCCTATTATGATTCAAGAAACTGATGAAAGAAAGGCTAGTGGCCCAGAATGATGGACTCAAACTTTATATCTGACTTCAAAGACTTTTGTTAAAACCACCATAAAGGGAGGGAGAGAAGAGAAGAAAAAGCACAATAATCAAAGTGTTTGGACCCCCACAGAGACCTTGAACTTGCAGTATGTGGGATGTTTTAAATTCAGGGTTATAAATTTTTTTCATTTTTCAATGTTGATTTTGTGATGTACTTCAATATATTGGTGTGTTTTAAAAGATAAACATGAAACTTTATAATATAATCATCAGTTCTCTTTCCTGGTATTTGCACTGGAATCTGTGATTGATCTAGAATCAATATTTAAAAGCCAAGTTCCTTTATTTGCTGTGTTTACCATGAGAAGTTTTTAATAGAATGATAAATAAGTAGAGTTCCTAAAATAAATGTTTTAAAAATGTATTATTATAGTATGTGTATGCATATATGCATGCACTTCTTGCATGTGCCCACACATATGTATGTGGTGAGTGTTCATGGTACACATGTGTGGAGTCAGAAGAAATTTTGTGGAATCAATTTTCTCTTTCAACCTTGTTTGGTCTCCAATGTAGAGACGGGGCTTTCAGAGAATGATTAGATCATAAGGGTACTTGTCTAAAGAACTGATAAACTCTCTGGTGGATGGATATTTGAATGGTGTGTGAGAAGATGGTGGGAATTATGAAAGGTAAAGACAAATTAGAAATGTTGGGTTATCTATCTTTCCAAGGGTGTATTTCATCTGTCTGCACATCTCAGTCCCTCTCTGCATCTCTCTCTTAAGAGATGAGCACTCTCCTCTGTCCTATGTTCCTGATCTTTTAATTTCACGACAGGCTCATTGCATAGCACATTGGTAACATAACAGCAACCTTTCTGGAAAAAATTTTTCTTAAAGTGTTAGAGAGATAGCTCCATAGTAAAGAGCACATAGGACTCTTGTGAAGACTCACATTCTATTCCCAGTGCAACTCAGAACAACCTGTAACTCCAACTGCATAAAATTCTCATACTTTTGTCCTCCATGGACATCTGCAATCAAGTGCAAGCATGCATGAACACAATTGCCCACACAATGCACACATGCACGCACACACACACACACACACACACACACACACACACACACACACAATGATTAAAAGTAAAATGTAATACAATATTAATAAAATTCCTTTAGAATATAACAGACTGATTATAATATGGGGCAAATTATAGAATAGTAGAGATTAATTTGTCTACATTACTATTAAACACACACTATATATGCATATATACACACATATATACATATATTGTCTTCCAAGACATTAATTCTACTTGTGATCATTTCCTTAAAAGTGTAATAATTGTCACATTGACTTGATGAAAATTGCTCATTCTAATAGTAAGTAGGAGAAGAAATCATGTCTTTCTGTAGGTATGTGTAGAGACATGATTAAGTTTGAAGAGTATATCAGGAAATATTATTAATTGGAAAAAAGTTAAAGACAATTGGTTCTTTTAAAAATGGAAAGGATATTGCTATGACTTTGAGTCTTACAACAACATGTCTCAGTGTTTGTTGGGAGCCGACCTTGAGTTACATTCTCTTGCAGAATTGCTTACACCTTAGAACTCTAATTGAGCCTTATCTTGGTATACAGGAACCTGCTTAACAGGTGGTCTCCTCCACTCATTCCAGGTACTGAGTGCCCGGAACTGAGATGGGCCTGGCCCAGGAACTAAGATAAGCAGACGTTTACTGTCTGATGTTTACTGTCTGGGATAATTACCAGGACCCAGGAGTTAGCAGAAGCTACCCCTCCCCATTTCCTCCCTGCCTGCTACCCCTCCCCATTTCCTCCTTGCCTGCTACCCCTCCCCATTTCCTCCCAGCTTTGCTTTACAAACTCCTTTTACATCAATAAAGTTAGACCTTGACAAATGCACTGCTTGGTCTCCTTCCTTCTTTCTCTCCCATTATTTTCAGGTTCTAGCCCACCTCGACCCACGAATAACAAGGCCCTGCAGGTCGGGGCAAGTTTTGATCATGCGTTATGGCTCAGATAAAATAAATCATTCTATCAAATCCACTTACTTAAAAGTATGTTTCTGTTTCTAATTAATTAAAAGCTTCACTATGTTGTTTTCAAATACCAATGATGAGATTTTATTTGCTTTACTAAAACTCAGTTTGACCTTAAACTTTTTGTTTAATCTTATTTAAGCACCCTGTGTTTTACTGCAAAATTCATAGTGACAAGAAAAACTAATCCTTTTTTTTTTTTTTTTTTTGGAGCAAGTATCCTCCAACATACCAACAGAATGTTCTCCACTTTAATCCACCATCCTTTGTGGTTTAATGGAATCCCAACCAAAGTATTCAAAGCAGCCCCATTCCTGAAAGTAAGGGAATAGCATATCAAAGTATACACTGAGAAGAAAATCTTTCATCTAGAATACTATACCACCAACTACAATGTGCGGTGAGGAGACAAGGGTTCACACTTTTCTTTATGGCCACCCTTTGAATCTTAACATAAAATATTGCTTAGCTATGAAAGCAGAAATGATTGCTCTTGTCATATATCCCCAATCATAAGAGGTTTACTACCAAGACCATGACAGGCTAGCCTTAGCTATGCAAGGGAGATAGATGAGTGTGACAAAGCACTCATGGTAGGAAAAGGCACGCCCATCACCCCTTTAATGACTTTTGCCTGCACACTTACCTCTAATTGTGCTTTGGTCTTTTTCTTTATTTTTTTTTTTTTTTGTATCCACTCATTCTTTTGCTGAGTTTTTACAATCTAATTTTTAGAAAGCACAAACAGTCCAACCACAAATAGTAAAGAAATACTAACTTTGCTAGGGGAAAATATGACCCATCATTCCAAAAAATTCATCAGTCTTGGTTCTGATACAATGAACTTTTCTTTCTGATGCTTTACCTGCAGACAGAGGGAGGAGAGAGGGAGACAGCGAGGGAAAGAGAGGGCAGGGAGAATGATTATGTCAAATAAAGGGATCATAAGCAACAACTTAACAAAGTTTAAATATATTTCCAACCAGTTTGTTCAAATTATTTCTTTGCTTTATAATTTAGTTCCATCACATTTTGCTGAAAACTTGAAAACTCTATATACTCTTTTCTAATTTTAAAACTCAAAAGACAAGCACCATCCCAAATTTACCTGAGCCCTTGGCGATAGAGCAGAAAACAGCTCTATCAGTTGAAACCACTCATTTCCCTATTTGGAGGATGCTTGTTTTATTCAATCATTTACAACTGTTTCCTCCAATCAAGACTGATTTGCCACATACTTGCTGAAATTAATTCTTCACCGAAATGCATTTCCACTATAAGGCATATTGCTCCATCCTGGTGGGATTAGAAATACTTCACAATCTTTTGGATTTGTCTGTCAATCATTCTTTTTCTGGGGAAGCCATCAACACACTCCCCATTTTGTAACAACTGTTCTATGGTGACATTAGGATGGAACCACCCAGTCTTCCCCCTAATAACATGAACAAAAAAGAAGTTTAACTTAGCCTCTAGAACAAGACAGCCTTGATTAGATTCCAGGATCTATCATTTTTTAAGTGTAAGACATTGTGTAAATTGGTTAATTTATTTGTGTCTTAGTGTTCCCATACAGAGACCAAGCAGGGCCTCTGTCATAGTTGCTCTGGAGATTAAGAAGCTCATGTACAATATTAATGCATAGTAGATATTTAACAAAATCTTTATAATATTTTTACTTTGATATTTGTTCATCTATGTTTTACTTACTTTTCTTGGATTATGAATATATCCTGTACATAATCCTCTTTGGATCCAGAATTCTATATTCTAGAATTGTTCTTTCAATATTAGAGTAAATAATATCTCATTTGTCATTCCCCATCTACTGAACAAATAGAGAACTGAAGCCAGTATTTAATATGTGGTGTTAAAATAGTATTAAAAATAGACTATTGGGAACATAGTGTTTAAAACCTACAAGTCCTTGGACTTCATTGATATAGATCATTAAGTTATTCTCTCCAATTCTCCTAGTTACCTATGGACCCTGTGAATTTTGTTGTTGGAAAGATGGACATTCATGAATGTATACATGTAGAGGGACTCATAAAACAACCTCACATGATCCTATGATCCTCAGTCCTTTCTTTCTTTTTTTTTTTTTTTTTTTTTTTTTTGGTAACAGGCTCTCTGACTACTTTGGAATTCAATAAAAGAAAAAAAAATAGCTACAGTTGCTGGCCAGTGTGCCTCCGGGATCTGCTTAACTAGTCTATTCCAGAGTACCTTATATATATAATATAAGATATGGAAGTTAAATGCAGAACATATTCTCTGTCACTGTCTCTCTGTGTGTGTGTCTCTCTCTCTGCTTTTATGTTTTTATGTGTTTTTTTAATCTCTTACAACAATTCAACATAATTTAAACAGTCTTGATAATTATAAAAATAAAAGTACTCACTTTGGGTAAGATTTTTAACATGTGTGTTTATGTTCTCATCATATTTTCCCTAGCAAAAATGAGTAAATTAATCCATGACAAATAGTATTGTAGAATTCTCTGTGAAAATGATAAACAATACAAAATTATTTCAAGTTTTCATTTAGGACAGCATAGAAGAGAAACCTTCACTATTAGATCAAATTGTGGTTCTCTTGAATTATTACTCTTCAGTTGGCTATAATAAATAGTTGTCAATTAGTGAAGCATGATTTGCCTTTCTCTGTTTAGCTAGGAAGTTATGGTTACTGCTTTCAGCTTGTACTTTATCATGGGAACTCCCCACAGTGACTGCCTGTGAGTTCTAGATGTACGTAATTAATTTGTTCCCTCATCAGTATTTATTTTTTCATAAGTATTTGTTTCAACTTCTCATATTGTTGGTCATTTATTAGTTTGATGCATGTCTTGTTTCCTAAATACTTTCCAAGGCATTTCTGTGATGTAACTGAATTTGTCATGTACAATCCAACAAGAACATTGTAGTAATATATTATTTATGATGTATTAAAGCTTTCCTGAGGATTCAGAGAGCAAAGTCAGCCACAGGCACAAACCTTTAATCCCAGCAACCAGAAGCTAGGAGGTGGTAGCACATACCTTTAATCCTAGGATTCAGAATTAAGAGGCAGACAGATCTCTGTGAGTGTAAGGCCACCCAGATCTACACAAGATTGATCCAGTCCTAAAGAGAAATAGCTCACACAAAGATGATCTCAGCATCTGAGATTGCACACCTTTAAAGCATTAGGGAGGTATATAAGACAGGAGCAAGGTCTCATTATCAAACATTCATTCTCCAGCCACAGTGAAGATAGGAGTATTTGTTTTCCAGTCACACTAAGGAGAGGTAGCAGTCTGAAGCTTGGTGAAGTATTCGAGGATCAGCCCTTTGAGCCTGAGGTAGTGGTAAGATCTAGTGGCATGTGCTACTTTGCACTTTTTAACTTTAGCTTGAAGTTTGAACCCCAATATCAGTCTCTGAGTCTTTAATTTATCATGTTACTGACAACACATTACTTTGTTAGCATTGAAGTTGAGAGTTGTGAAATGGAGTCTGCCCCTTTTATGTCTTCTAGTGATAAATATTTTATATCTGGGAAGAAACTTCAAAAATGAAAATCACCGCACTGCATTAGTGTTTGCTGAGTCTTGTAACACATCAGCAACATCTCAGTGTTTCCAGCACCTAGAACTTTCTCCTTCAAGATCTAGAACATAAGGAGCCACGGATCTGGTTTTCAGATCTCTCTGTTAATTCTGATGAACTATATTGTTAACTAAGAGTTTCAACTAAGTTCCAGGGCATAACCAAAAGAACTCTTGATCCTACAACAAGGACACTTGTTTAACTACATTCATAGATGCTTTCTCCATAATAGCCAGACATTGGAAACAACCTAGATATCCTTAACTGAAGAATGGATAAAGAAAATGTGATACATTTTTACACAATGGAATATTACTCAACTGTTAAAAAAAATAGCATCATTAAATACAAAGGCAAACTGATGGAACTAGAAAAAAATCATCCTGAGGGAGGTAACCCACACCTCAAGACAAAACAAAAAACAAACAAAAAAAGAACAACCACGGCATGTACTCACTTATAAGTGGCTGTCAGCTGTAAAGTAAAGAATATTCATTCACAATACACCGACCCAGAGAAGATAACATAAAAAGAAGCCTCACTGTTTGTGGATGGGGGAATACATTAATGTCCCTGGGCTGGGAAGGGGAAGAAGAAAAGTCATGGGAGTGGTTGGAGAGATTGGGGAATGGAACAGGAGGGATCAGAAGGGGGAGGATGGAGGAAGAGAGAACTGGATTTGGGTAGGGGGTATCTTGGGGACAAGCTAGAAATCTAGGACAATGGAAACTCCCAGGAATATATAAGGGTAGCTCTAGCTAATACTCCTAACAATAGGAGGTAAAGAGCCATCTACTGTAATCAGTCAAGTCTTCCAGTGGAAGAATTGGGACACACAGCCAACAATAAAACCTTTGACCTACAATTTGTCTTGCCTACAAGATGTCCTGGTGTAAAACACAAAAAATAAATGACTCAGAGGTTGATATTGGGGTGTAAACTTCTATTTGAAGATTAGAAAAACAAAGTAGCATGTCACTAGTTCTTACTTCTAGCTCAGGTGAATGGGCTAATCCTGCTGTTTCTCCTCAGCATACCTGGAGAATCCTGAGACTGAATGTCTTCCTATTCTCAATGTGGCTGTAGAATGAATGCTCCTATCTTCAGTGTGGCTAGAGAATGAATCCTTGATACTGAACTTGCTCCTGTCTTATATACCTCCATAATGATGGGATTAAAGGTATGTAATCCCAGGTGCTGAGATCATCTTTGTGTGAGCTGTTTCTCTTCATATTGGATCAATCTTGTATAGATCTGGGTGGCCTTAGACTTACAGAGATCTGTCTTCTTAATCCTGAGTCCTAGGATTAAAGGTGTATACCACCACCTCCTAGCTTCTGGCTGCTGGAATTAAGGGTGTGTTCCTGATGTTGCTTTCTAAATCCTCAGGCAAGCTTTAATAAATCATAAATAATATATCACTACATGCTGGAGTAAAGGCAGCATAGAAATTGTCAGAGTGACCAACCAATGACTGGTCCAGGTTGAGACTCATGCCACAAGAAAGAAACCATCCTGACATTGCCTGGAAGGCCAGGGCCCCAGATAGCCCAGGGACTTAGGGTAGAATCTTATACAACTGGGGGGAAAAGTCAATGAAATGATTCCTAAGTGTGTCTATCCCAATCATCATCAGACAGGATCTGTCCAGTAACTGAAGGAAACAGAGGTAAAGATCCCCAGCCAAGCATTAGCAAGAGCTGGGAGAATCATTCAGAAGAGGGTTGTGAAATTTAGGAGCCAGAGGGGTCAAAGACATCTCAAGAAACCACACCGTCAACTAACCTGGGCTCACAGGAGCCCAAAAACTGAACTGACAATCAGAGAGCCCGCTTGTGACTGACAGTTGTATAGCTTGAACATCTTGCAGGACTCCAAACAGTGGGCACAGAGGTTGTCTCTGACTGTTTTGCCAGATCTTGGGACCTCACTCCTCATATTCGGTTACGTTGTCAAGCTTAATACAACGGGAGGTGTCTAGTCTTATTACAACTTGGGTATGCCATGTTTGTTTAATATTCATAAGAGGATTACCCTCTTCTGGAAAGAAAGAGAGTATGAGTGCATGGAGGAGGGGCAGGGAGAGGTGGAAGGGACTGTGAAGAGAAATGGGAACAAAAACTGTGATTTTGATGTAAATAATAATAAAATTTTTAAAATAATTATGTCTTAATATGTAAAACTATTCTTAGTCATAACTAGAATTAGAATCAGTCCTTTCTCTATGATAGAGCACTGCCTTCATCTTTATAGAAGCCATTTGTAGCCAACACTTCAACATACATTATTCCCTCTATGAAAAGAGGAAGGATGGGAAGAAGAGGATGATGGGGAAAGAAAAGAGGGAGTGGGAGAGGGAAGAAGAGAAAAGTACAGAGAGAAAGAGCAGAGAGTGAGTAGGGGATGGGGGAAGGGAGCACAAGAGAGAAGGGAGACAGACAGACAGACAAGGGGGGGGCGTCACTTCCACTGTTGGGTTTCCTGGCAATAGATTCTGAATTTTCTTTTTCTAAAGGTAATTTGAGTTGAATTTTTTGTCACTGAAGAAAGTGGCCTAAACCTCATATAAACATCCCTAACATTGATTAGGAGTAACTCAGGATGCAAGTCCAAGAAATTCAACAGGTTTGGGCTGAGTATTTAGTCCAAAAAATATAGACTGATTGGTACTGACGGGCACCCTGCAGATAGGGCAACCAAGTATCAGTCCACAGGGTGAGCAGTTATGACAGCGACAGCAGGGTTCCAGATGTACCTGTGATTCCTGAATGAAGAACTGGTCATCTTTTACTCTTAGGTATGAGCATTTCAGCATCAGATATGGTAATCATAGTCCACAGGTGACAAGAGGACAAAAAGAACACCAGAATGCAGAATAAGGCCTGGGAGTAGAAGCCATGTATGGAGCAGTTTTTCTGAAAAATCAGGATCAGTTTCCCTCATTAGAATAAACCTCCATTCCTACTATTGTGTCTTCAACACAGCAAGAATGTAGAATTTGTTCTTTTAAGTATATGTTAGTATTACACTCTGGGAGAACATTTTCAATATCTAGGCACATCCCCAAGGGGTACATTTCCTTATGAACAGGAACTCCCCTGGGTACTGGAAGGAAGTTTTAAGATAGAAAAAAATGTACTCAAGAAAAATACATTTGACATGAATGAAGGGAGTTAGGAGGAGCAGAGGAGATAGGAGTGCACAAATAGAAAGAAATTAATTGAGGGTTGAGATCTGCTATCAATTTCTGGCCTTAAATACAATGAGGTCAATGGGAGCTATATGAAATGTTAGCTAGGTGACACTTAAAAATGAAACTGGCTCATGTAATTCCCCTTGCTATTAATTATTTATAAATGCCAGTCACTGTGCAGAATTGGGGTGTGAACTCTCCTCAGCACGCCCATCATGCATGAATGGTGTTAACAGACTGGTCACAGGTACATCAACAGTGAATCAATGGCAGAACAATTCTGCAGGTACATGGAGAAAGAAAGGCACTGTTCAAATGCAACAATAACTAACAAGGTGACCATGAAGGTGTATATTCTTAGAGATTCACACCCCTTAGGGGGAACATTGTTCTTCCTGAAGAAGGAGACAGAGGTTGGAATTAATTTAATTGGAATCTCAAAGGATAGAAGCACTGACTGCTATCTGGGTTACACCTACAGCATGGCTGGGATACAGTAGTTCCTTCCACATGACCTACTTCTAAGCACATATGAAAGGTCGAACGTGTACTCTCTTTTGAAAGTAAATGCTATGCATTCTGTCAAGTATTTCCAAGATCACCAGTTGGTTCCCTGTGCAGGACATGAGAATGCCATGTTAAACCCTTACCATTGACATCATTTAAATGGTGGAAATATGTATTACTTATTAAACAACGTTTGTGCAAATTGAGAGAAAGTAGCTTAAATACTAGCTGTTCATGGTAAAACCTTTCTGATTAGTATTTGTGAAAGATCTAAACAAAGGTTTAAAAGTATAAACTTTATCAAAAAATAAAACCAAGAACCAATCCTATCAAGGGCCTATTCTGATAATAATATGAGACACTTGCTATAAAAATCTCTGATAATGAATTGTTTGACAAAGTGTTGTCACACTCATGAGACAAAGTAGTGCAGACATTTAAGTAGCTTTCACAAGAGTGTTTAATGGAGTGGGAACTTGTTATGTAAAGTATGAGTCATAATCTATAATGTATGTTAGTTAATACTTCCATTATACAAAATCATTTGTGTATGAACTTCCATAATTTTTTCTGTAATAGCTGTATGAATTCCCACAGCCATTGCAGGAAGAGTCCTTCTATGGACCCTGTGGGTGGGGCTTGAGTCGACATTCCTATGTGTGATCTTGAAGCTCCAGAGTAGAGATGGCCCCAAGTCTTGCAAGGCAAACTCTGGTTGAAACAAAGCTTATGTCATAGACAACCTTGTTTATAGAGCTGCTGGTCATGGATGAGAATTTCTATTCCCTAGGAATAAGCTAGGGTGACTCATAAAAATTTTGTATCAGCATTTATAAGTCAGACAGCTGTAAGCTGGAAAGACCTGTATTAGTTTTAGTCGGCCTAGTTCAGGTGGTATTGAAGATTGGAACAACTGATGCCAGTGTTTCTTGAGTTCCAGATTCCTATGGAAAGACAAGGATAAAGTCAGAGCTTTGCTATATTTTTAAAGAGGTGGACATGGCAGGAAACTTGGCCCAGTTCCCATAGTACACCTGAGAGTAGAACTTAGGCTTATGTCTATGGTGGCCACTGGTACTGAAGCTGTAAATACAGAAGGCTGTCATCAGCCCTTGCAGGCATAGGCAATCCCTTAGCTTTAGAGAATGTCAAGGGGCCTTCTAGGCAGGTGGCAGCTGGCAGAGGGGTTGCTGTAGTAGCTCGGATTTTAGGAGCTGGGAGGCTCACTCAATGTCAGGACCAGCCAGATGCCAAACTGGATTGAAAGCTGGTGAGGAAAGCAGAACACTCCTGGAGTTGGGCTGTCTGTGGTTGGAACTCTGTTATTTTTGTTTTTTGATCCCTAACAGTATGGGGGTTTCCCCACAGGGGAGCTAGGTGGAAGCAGTGCTCTCCATTTTCTTTCTTCTAGATGTCTTTTTGATTCTTCATACAGCTCAGGGTTCCTGCCACTTCCTTGCTGATTTCTAAAATTCTCCCTCAATAAGTCCCATAGAAAGAGATTTTCTTTTGTTGCCTTAGCAGTTCTTGGTGACAGTCACTGCCTAGGGCACCTCTACTCTGCTCTTGGCTTTCATCCACCTGAGGTAATTGCTATTAAAATGCATAGATTTATACATATTTATAGACACATTTAAATATGTGAATATAGTGAATTTAAAATATAAATTGGAAATGCAGTTTCTCTGTGACTTTTTTATCTCAACATTGTTTTTCCTGCTTGTTACACAGGTTCATAAAGGTGTACCTTTTGAAAGGAATGCAGATTGTTTTTGTAATGGTCTGGAATTTGTTCAGTCACCTATAGTTGACTATAGGTGACTGAATCTATAATTTATTTGGGTGGCTTGAGATAATATCTATTCTGTCATTAATATCTGTCCCTTGAACAAATTATAGTACTTAATTTATTTGAGCCTGTGCATGGTTTAGGGACAAATCTCTGAAAGATTTTTTCCTGCACTTATTCTTGTATGCAGGATGGATACTTCTCGAGTCAATTAAGAGTATTTATTTTGATGAGGCCTTTCCATTCCATAATTAAGAGAACTTCATGTTCACTTAAAAATTCATAGAACAGAACAGAACTCGGTGATTCACTCTTTTGACAAACATCAGGACTCATTTACACATATATGATGTGAATTCCCTCTGACTTGTAAGTAAATACAGTATTTTGTCGATTTTAAATGAACTATACTTCCCTGTTTTAGTATATATTGTCAGTGTTTCATCTTTGAAAACCACTTAAAATATGATTATTTTAGGAGTGTAAGATCATTTTTCTAGAGTGTTGAGAAGATGTTTCAGCTGCTTGTTTGCAGTGCAAGAATGAGGTACTGCCTTTAGATACCCAGAACCCGCATAGAAAGCAGGGCAAGGGGTTGCATATCTGCAGTCTCATACCTGAGCAAGCAAAGAAAAGCCAGTTACTAGACCATAATAGCTATCTAGCCTAGCTTTATTGATGAGTTCCAGATGCAACAAAGAACACTGCCTTGAGAATAATAATAATAAATTGGAGAACAATTGAGTAAGACAATTGATGTAAACTTCAGGCCTCCTTGGGAACAAATGTACAGGCCCAAACAAACAGGTCCATATGCCACACACACACAAACACACACACACACACACACACACACACACACACACACACACACACACACACATTCTTCCTCTCTTTAATATTGGCACAAAATTTATTTGAAAATCTGTCTGCAGCAGCTTCCTGCAGGAAGAAATTGATTGTCCTTAATTGTGATCATACATGAAAAATAAAATTATGGCTAGGTTAAGAATTCTTCCCTGGTCAGACAGTGGTGGTACATGCTTGTAATCTCAGCACTCAGCAGGCAGAGGCAGGCTGAATTCTATGACTTTGAAGCCAGCAAGTTTGAAGCCAATCTTGTCTACAAAACTCCACAGAAAAATTCTGTCTCAAAAAGCAATAAAACAAAACTCTTCCCTGCTTTCTCCCTGAGTACATAGCGGCTCTCTCAATTAAGATCCCTCAGTCCTCCATGCCTAGGCCATCTACTTCCACCCTGCTTTCATTTCCCTTCCCCTCCCCCAGTTTGCCCTGTAGACATATTTAATTTTTCTTCCCAGAGTGATCCACATGTCTCTCTTAGGGTCCTCCTTGTTTCCTAGCTTCTCTGGAGCTGTGGATTTTAGTTTTGTTATCCTTTGCTTTATATCTAATAACCCCTTATGATTGGATACATGCTGTGTTTGTCTTTCTGAGTCTAGGTTACTGAAAATGTTTTGGAACCCACTGAAAATGTTTTGGAACCCATACTCTATGGTGGGATACCATAATCAGTCTTAATGCATGGGAGAGGGGCCTGACCTTGCTGCAACCTATTGTGCTAGATTATGTTAACTCCTCATGGGAGTCCTCATAGCTTGTCTGTCTCTCTCCCTTTCTCCTCTCTTTTTCACATTTTTTCATTCATTAATTTATTTTTTATATTCCAATCACATTTCCCCCTCCCTCTTTTCCTTCTACTCCCCCCACTTCCCCTCAACCCCACCTCCCATCTTTTCCTCAGAGAGGGTAATGCCTCCTCTAGGAAGACTATGAAGTCTGTCCCATCATCTCTTTGAGGCAGGACCAATGCACCTCTCCACCCCATATGGGTCCCCCACCATGCCTAGGCTGAGCAAGGTATCTCTCCATATAGAATGGGCTCCACAAAGTCTGTTTGTGAATCAGCTGATCCAAGGTAGTCAGAGTCACTAACTTTGGTCTAACAACACAGGAAGCTGCATAAGACTGAACCAGACTCCCTGAATACAGGTGTCAATGGTGTGTTTGGGGCATCCCTGGTGTCCCTGGTTTCTTCAGAAGTCAGAAGAGGGTGTTCACTATCTTGCCATGCTGGTCATTTTGGATGTTACAGCTCTGTAGAACTATTGATTGTTATCCTCCTTTGACAATTTGCATAGTACTTTCTGATACTATGGAAGGCAGACTGTACAGGAAGGAAGCTTTCAGGTTAGATCTAAGAGCTATCACAAATCTTCTGAGTCCTGTGTCTTCTAGTTTTCTTTTGTCTTCAGCAGCAGGGATTTCCAGTCAGCAACTGAAGGATAAACCAAGGGCAAAGAAATAGTCTATATTGCTTTGGGAGTTACTTGAACTCTCTTGACCAACAACCCAAAAGAAGTTTTTCGTGTTTGGTACTGGATTTTCTGTTAAAACCTCTGTCTCTTCATGGGATTATTTTAATCCTGAGTAACATAGCTTCATTCATACTCATACTGTTAAATGCATTGTGTATAATTTGTATAAATATACAACAAAATGATTTCTTGAGATTTTAATTAAACCCTTAATGTCATTTGTCCCTCCTCTTTCCTCCTTCTGCAGTGACCTTCCTTCTCCCCACTTCAAGCGCCCCCATATTTTTCCACTTCCCCTTTATGTTTCCCAGTTTCTCATGCCTACATCTTTACATCCTTTCTCTTATACTTTTATTTGTTTGTTAATTTTTGGGCACCTGTTACAAATACTACACTCTGATTTACCAGCCTCCTGCCTTAGCCTTCCAAGTAGGAGGAATATGTATGATTCTACTTGTTTTTTTAATTAATTATTTATTAATCACATACTTCTGGTTTCAGTGGTGTGATTAAGTTATCTTTGGTTCCCCATGCACTTGACTTTACTCTATCAAATGAAATAGTCTGGAACTAAGATAGTTTGCTTCTGATGTCTCTCTTAAATTCATCATTATTAGGGACCACCCTGACATCATTTCTCATTTGTGCTTTCACTTTCTCATAGGTACTTTGCATTGTCTTTACTGTTGATTTTTTTTCCTCTTCAAAAATTTCTAAATTCTTGTAATTATAAACCATAGAAAGAATGGTGGGAAATGGATTCTTATATTTTTTTTATTTAGCAGCTTGTGGTCTATTTAGAAATCTTTACCTCTTAAGTCTAGTGTCCTTTATGTATTTTATTAGTGTTTTGAATGTTTCATATAGTATATTTCAATCATATTCATCCCTCCCCCCCCAAAAAAAAACTCTTCTAAGATCCTTCTGCCTTTCCATTTTAAAAATTCTCAATGACCCATTTGTGCTGTGCACATATTACTAGATATGTGGTATTCAACTGGAGAGTCATTGGACCTACTAGGGGCTACATTCTTAAAGGAAACTGTCTATAATTGTGTCAACTGCTAGTAATTGCCACTAACTTCACAGCTTAAGGTAAGATTCTGTGTCCAATTCCCCACTCCTTTCCAGCATTTGGACTGGCCTGAACTTGAACAAATTTTGTAGATGCTGTCACAAGTACTGTGAATTTATATTTGTAGCTGCCATGCTATATGTCAATCTACTGCCTCAGGATTTATACTTTTTTAACCCCAAACTTCCACAGTGATCCTAGAGCCTTGGTGTAGGAGTGAGACGCTACATATATATTCTCTGTAAGGCTTACATCCTTATTCTCTTCAGACAGTCAGATGTATAGCTGGTATATATTTTTCCTGTTCTATAGACTGCATCTTCATTAGAATGATGCTATTCTAGGCTGTACAGAAACATGTTTTATGAGGTCTCATATTAATTTTAATCTTAATGCCTGTGTTATTAGGGTTCTCTGCAGAAAGTTTTTTTCTGGGCCAGTGAGTTCAAGAATATTCCCTACTTTCTCCTTCTTCAGAGACAGGGTATCAGGTCTTATGTTGTAATCCTTGATCCATTTGGAGCTGTTTTTACCAAGGTGAGATGTGACTGTCAGTTTAATTCTTCTATATGTGCTTATATGGTTTGATCAGCACCAATTGTGGAATATGCTTGCTTGCTTTTCTTCTGTCATATTAATGGCTTCTTTGTAAAAAAAAAAAAAAAAAAAAAAAGATCATTTGGCTTCACAAGTGTGGACTAATATGTGAATCCTCGATTCTCTTCCAGTGATTAATTAGTCAGGTTTTCTGTACTAATATGTTGTTTTCATTACAAACACTCTGTTATATAACTTAAAGTCTAGAGTGGTAATATTCCAGCAGTGTTTGTTGTTGTTGTTTTGGATGGCTTGGGTTATCCTAATATTTTGTGTGTGTTTCCTTATGAAATTTAAGACTTTTTCCGGTTTCTGTGAAGAATTACATTGAAATTTTGATGAGGATTGCACTGAAATTACAGATTTTTGGTAGGATTGCAATTTTTCAATATTAGTCCTGTCTGTCCATAAATATGAAAGGTCTTTCCATCTTCTGCCATTTTCTTCTATTACTTTTTTCTTTGTTAAAGTTTTTAACTCTCTTCCATTTAATAATTCTTGGTTTTCAAAAATAATCTTTTAATCTTAAATAAATTACTTTTCAAGACTGTTTTTCTGATTATAATACTAATTATTTCTGTTCCTTTAGGATCGCTTGATTTACAAGAACTGATTATTCTCTTTGGTTCTTGTGTTTTAGAAGAATAGCAATATAAATTAGATTAGATGTAGGAAATATTTCATCTGTATCATATTTCATTTTTCAAATATGAGCTATAAAATAACATTGCATTATATATGCAACCTAAACGAGTCTATAATGAAAGTAAGGAATAAATTAATACTTTACTCCAATTCTATACTTAAGAAGAAGTATTTTGGTTGGGGCTGTATAATCACAATTTCTCTGATGAAGACATAATTTCCTGGACCTGAGTCAGCTTTTTCCAAATTGCTAAAAATGACTTTGTTGCCTATTGTCACTGAAATTTGAGGAGCTGGTTATAGCTAAGAGAGCTTGATCTTGTCAATTAGGGAAAAGGTCGTAAAACAGCTTAAGAACAGGAGTGTTTATCACTTGTCTGTTCCAGTGTGAGACTAACAATCCCCAGGTCCATGGATGTGAAGACTTCAGCAAGCACTCTGTGTATGGTTTTGCTTTTGAAATGATTTTCTCCAAAATGCTTAACTTATATTTTAAAATGATACCAAGGGTCCTTTCTTATAGTCACCACCAAATGTTTTCACAATGAAATACAACTGAAATCAACATGTAACTTTAACTCACAGACTGTCAGCTTTCTTACAAAGTTGCTGAGGAATTTAAATCATCAGTGCAAAAGAACTCTATGTAATATGCATTGGGCTTCCATATTGCTATTATGAATAAACAATGGCATTCATTTTGGAGTTCTAAAGATAATAAGTAATATCTTAATTCTGTATTTTTCAAATTAGGGGCAGTCTTATCTTCGACTGAGAAATGATGAGTAAATCTGATGAATGATCTTACTCATTTCAAAACATGGAAATTGTATCAAAGCTAAAATATTGTCTAAAAATAAATACATGACTTACATTTATTCTATAACTGTGATACATTGTGTCACTAGACTTCATATGGCACATGGCAAATCTTTAATGTCCAGGATCTCAGGCTATAGACAAATGTGAAAACAGGGATTTTAAAAGTACAATTAATATGGAATATTTTCTGGTAAATTTTATGTATTTTGTACAAGGTTTATGACCACTTGGACCATCCTTTGTAGTACTTGGCATTCTCAAACTTGTGACAATTCTCCTGCCTCAGCATTTTGTGTGCTATGATGACAAGTGTCCCACCACAACCTGTTAATATTGGGTATTTAATGCTGCTTCTAACCCTAAACAACTGGTGTCCTCATTACAAGAAGAAACAGCATAATTGTGTGTGTGTGTGTGTGTGTGTGTGTGTGTGTGTGTGTGTGTGTGTGTGTGTACAGAGAAGAGACAAATCAAACCAGGAGTCAGGTGCTAGACTCCAAAGAGAGACATCAGAAGAAATCAGATCTCCTTACACGTGGCTCATCCAGCTGTCAGAGAGTGAGGAAATAGACATACATGTCAGAGGAAAACTTTCAAGAGTTGGTTTTTTCCTTGTATCATATGGACTCTGGGGGTTGAACTCAGAACATCAGACTTGATGGCAGATGCCTTTACCTGCTAAGACATCTCAGTATCTCCACTTTTTAATTCTTCAGAACTGCCACACTGTTTACCATAAAAAGTGCCAAATAAATTCAGTAACATTTTTTAAAATATATAAAATATACAAATAAAAAGCAAAAAGTCTAAAAAGGGAGAAACATAGTTAACAATTATATATACATAAAAGATTCACAGCAAAAAAAATGATTCCAAAATAATGTTACTAATTTACTGAGAATTGAGTATAAATTCTTATAAATTACTCAGGTTTGAGCAAATTTTACAGAAGCAGCATAAAAAGAATGTTGTATAACTTATAGTACTGTTTCTTTATTTCCCATGAATTTCACTCTAAGCATGTGTCTATGTCCATGTGTACATTACCACCCTCAGTCAAAGCTTCAGGAAACAGATTCCTTGAAAGTTAATCTCTCATTCAGGATTTTCAATTTGAAGACAAAAAGGATTATTTTATCAGTTACTATCCAATTTTACATACCCAAGAATTGATAAGTTGTAATTTAAGTCACTAAACATGATGAACCATAAACTGACAAAGTAAGCTCTGCATGTTGTAGCAGTCAATCACTGAGAGAGGACTAGACTGTGAACTAAACCCAAAAGGTAAACTAGAAAAGGGAACAACTTTTTTGTCAAATTGATAATTACCCCATTTGATGTTTGAAAGGCAGAAATTCAATAGATACCTTTACTTCCTGAGTAAGTTTTTGTCACTTTTCATTGTCTTAACATCTGAAAGCTAATAGTGGATTCATGAATAACCTAGTAGACCAAGGTTATATGAATATATTTAAAATGATTCCTTCAATGAATTCTGGAACATTTTTTTATACCCACCACTTTTCAATTTACTGTCCATCTCATGAGGAAAATATTTAAAAAGAGAAAAGATAAATAAGGTTCTCCTAAAGAAAAATTAACATGGCAAAGTAACTGAACAATTAGGGGAGAGTTATTTTATGCTAATGAATTCATGGTCCTTTCCTGTCGTCTCTGTGAACATGCTCAGGCCAACTCTGCAAACGTAAAGAAGTTAGAGGTTTGGAATAGAGGGTTTATATTCCCATGAAAGGAAACGAGGAAACATAAGACAGAACAAGAAATGCAGGCAGATGGGAAGTAAATTAATGTTCAGATTCATTGTAGCATGATAAAAGGAGTTAGGATGAAAAGTTGTATTCAGTGCCTGATTCCAGATTGTGAGGAAATCTTCTAGCTGTAACTGCTCTTCAGGTGATTTGTTGCCAGTAATGAGATGATTATATTTAGGCTAGAAGTTCAAGGTAGAATAAATCATTGCTCCACAGTTAATCAGTGAGATAATCATTCATGGAAGATTTCACCAGGGGAGGTTGAAAATGTATCTCACAGAATATTAAAGAACTACATACATCTAGAAGTTTGATTTACTTTTAAAATAAGTCTGTTGGCAATATGGCCATAACATCTGTAACCATAAAGGATATATTTAAGAAAAATTATGTTAGTCCTTCAGCCAAACTTCAAAACCATATTCCACTGAAGAATACATTTTAGGGAGAAATAATTCTTTTATAATAACTCTATAACAATGGACAAACCTCTTCATTCCCATCTATTTTGTAAGGGAAAGTTCCCCAAACATGATGGGTTAATATGATAGGTTAATATGAGTCAAAATAAATGCATTCTTCCTTCCTTCCTTTCTTCCTTTCTTCCTCCTTCCTTCCTTCCTTTCTTCCTTCCTTCCTCCTTCCTTCCTTCCTCCTTCCTTCCTTTCTTCTTTCTTTCTTTCTTTCCTTCTCTATTTTTTGAAATCATTTAAGCAATTACATTACCCAAGTATACCAAATTTATAGGAAACATGACTGGTTTCCGCATTGTTACTGTTCTTATTTCCTAGTTCCAAAGAGTTTTCCATTCTGTTTCCTTTGGATATGTCTCAGCTTGGTGCTGTAGCTGGCATGGTTGTAAGCTTCAAAAACTACAGCTTTCTAAATGGCAAGGAAATGAAAGAGGCTGAGAGCAGGGATTCATAACTCCCACCAAGGAAATGCCCCAGTACTAAAAAAGGTGACGAGTTTAGCTCTGACACATTCTTCTGCTCCAATCTGCCTTGAGAGGTTAAGGGACCTGGGCAATTAGTCATAGGCTGAAATCTAAAAGGCCAGGAGTGGAAATATACATCTTCTCTTTCTCAGTTGACTATCTCAGGTGTTAAAATGGCATGAAGCTGGCTAGCAACAATATATAAATAAGCTGCTTGTTCCCTCGCAGTTTGCATTTTATTTGTTTATTTGAACAAAAATTGGGATTTCCATAGGTTATTAAGATGATGTTTACTTCATGTCATTCATTTCATTTTTGTTGTTGTTGTTTTTGGTAGTAGTGGTGGTGGTGGTGGTGTGTGTGTGTGTGTGTGTGTGTGTGTGTGTGTGTGTGTGTGGTGTGTGTGTGTGTGTGTGATGTACTAGGTGTATAGGTGTATGAAGATTCCCAAAAAATGAGAAGAAGGAATGAAATCCCCTGATGTGGAGAAACAGAAATTACTGAGCTGCTCAACTTTAGGTCTAGGAACCAGACTAAGATTTTCTCAAAGAGCAAAAAGCACTCTTAACTGCTTAGCCACCTCTTCAGTTCCCCAAAATGACTGTTTGTAAGAAATACGAGGCAGAGGCAGGCAGAGCTCTGTGAGTTCAAGCCCAGCCTGGTTTACCAGAACTAGTTCCAGGATAGGATAGCTTCCAAAGTCACAGAGAAACCCAGTCTTGGAAAAACAAAAACAAAAACAAAAACAAAAAAGAAAGGAAGAAATATAATATCATAACCTAGATTGTTATATCTTAGTGAAATGAAATCTTTTGTTTATGCATTATATATCTCATTACAAGAATAATTAAACACAATTTGTATAAACCAGAAAGTCTAAGAGAAGTGCATTTATTGTGTAGATCTTTACAAAAAAAAGGATTCTTTCAGGAATGTATCATAAAATTTAAAGGTTTGTTTGTAAATTCAAGATAAAATTTAGTGTACTAGTGGAAAAGTATTTTTCAAAAAATGGCACATTATCCCTATGGAAGTAATCAGATTATAAATTTATACTTGTTTATTAGTGAAAAGCAAATACTAACAATATTCTTCTCTGTCATTAAAAGTAAAAAAAAAAACAACCCCCCCCAAAAATGTCTAAATCTTAATACAACTACATTCAGTCAAAACCCTAGATGAAACACCAAAAATCAATGTCTTCCTTTTTATTGTTTTATCTCATGGGATTTGTTTCTTAGACTTTGTTTGTTGTGCTTTATTTGATTTTCAGCTGTAATTTCTGTGAATAAATTCTACTGCTGAACTCAAATTTCTTCAGTTCCTACCATTGCCTCTCATTTATTGAGGTTACAGGTGCATGACATTGTACCTAGCACAGGTAGATTTGATTTCTAAACTGATTTCATGGTAATACTACATACGATATTCATAGATGCTTAATATGGCCCAAATCTTATAGATGAGGAATAAATGATGTCATTACTTAAGGTGCAGTAATCAAGAGTAGTACTGCATTTTTGTCTATTATCCCTGATCACAATGGGCTGTGTGTAACCACATAGTGGCATGAATTGGAACTGAGAACCCCAAGCTTGTGGAATCCTTATCTTTTATAAAAATCAATCCTTATCTTTTACAAAAACCAATGCCTAGTCTCCTAGGAGATTGGGGCAACATTACTTCAACAATATCTCTCATAGGGGATCCACCATCATTATATAGTCAATTCCTCAATGTATGGACTTGGTGTAAAAAAAACTTATTCATGGCTTATAAAGGAAGCATGCCTGCTGTTGTGTAGGCAATAAGTAACCTCATTGTAACCTATAAAAGATCTTTAAATAATTTTGATGAAACCATCTTGATCTTGGTGGATGATCTTTTTGATCTGTTCTTGAATTCAGTTTGCAACTATTTTATTGAAAACTTCTGAATCATATGTTAACAAAGAATATTGATCTATACTTGTCATTTTGTTGGGTCTTAGTACTTTTGTGGTTTTAGTACTAGGATAATAACGACTTCATAAATAGAATTAAGCAATGTTCCTGTAGTTCCTGGAGTTGCAGAATGTTGGTGTTATTTCTTTGAGTCTGGTAGAATTCTGCATCAAATCTATCTGCCCATAGGTTTTTGTTGTTCGGGAGAGTTTTATTACTGTTTCTATTTAACTAGAGGTTATGGGCTTGCTTTCATTATTTCATCTTGATTTAGTTTTGGTAAGTAATTTATATAAAAAATCATCTGTTTCTTTTGTGTTTTAAGTTTGGTAGAGTAGTGATTTTTTAAAGTATGTTCTTATGATTTGCTTCATTTTCTTGGTACCTGTTCCTTTCAATCTACAATTTTAATTAATTTGGATCTTTTCAATCTATGTTGAGATTAATTTAGCAAAAGGTTTGTCAATAATTTTGATTTTGTCAAAAAACCAATCTTCACTTCCTTTATTCTTTGTTTATGCTGATGTTATTTTTTTTTACTTCATTCCTGCATTTGATTATTTCATCCCATATATTGTCATTTTAGATTGCTCCTGATATATTAACCACTCCAGGTCAGGCTCCATGCCAAGGAGTAATTGTTTACTCCATGGTTTTATTCCATTGTTGTTTTTTGTTTGTTTTGTTGGTGTGTGTACATGTATGTGAATGGGTGTTTTTTTTTTCATTTACTTTTGTCTTACTGATTTTCTTATCTTTAGTATGCTTGTCTGTTTCAAATTTCACTTTTTGTTTGGAGTTTTTATATTTTTTTCCTGCTGAGAGAGAGGGGGTGGGCATGAAGTTGTGTAGGTAGGGAAATAGGGAGGATCTGGAAGGAGTTTGGGGAGGGGAACAAATACCATCAACTATATCACATACAAGATTTTTAATTAAATCTATTTTAAAGGGAACTTCAATTCTCACAATAACGACACAAAAGAGCAAGAAGTCCAATGTAAGGTATATCTACTATCTGTCTCTTCAAACAAAGCCATATAATAAAGAATGAAAATGATAGAGGGAGAAGTCATGGTAACAACAAATTGAAGTCCTGCCCTTGACAATCTAACCTTGTTGATCTAAATTTTTCAATTCTTTGCCTCCATGCCACCCATGATTTTCAACATAGTATCTTTCTCATTTCTACTCACCAGTGATTTATATCTCTGTCTGGAGTCTTCTTGTTTGTTGTTTTTTGGGGGTGTTTTTTTTTGGGGGGGTGTTTTCTCATCCTTGGCTCTTAGTCCATATGGGATCTTCTCATAGACAACCTTATTTTCTCTCTAGTAACTTTGTTATTACATACTCTCCAAGCCTCCCATTCTTTACCATACTTACCACTTAATTTCTATAAGAGAACTTTCCAAAATAGGAGATGCACATGTTTATGATTTTTTTTTTTTTTTTGTCTGACTCTTTCACAGGGCTCTTAGCTTCAAGCTGGAAAGAATGATGTCTTGTTTTCTTTGTGTCTCCAGCACTTGTATTGAACAACACAGCCTCAGTCAATGCTTAGTGGATAATGAGAGAATTAACATGGAGTAGTAATCCATTTATGCATCTAGAAACGAAGATGAACAAACTTATAAAATTAATCATAGTAAAATCACTCTTCTGCATTATTTGAAACTGAGAGATAATGAGAAGTTGGAGGCACTTCCTAAAACAAATCTTTTGGAATGTGGCCTGGGCATTTCAATGACAATACTGTTCCAGCATTCAGTTTGGCTTGGTGCATTGCATTTAATCAGTGCAATCTATTTGAAGGATTACTAATTTTAAAATAGGAGAAAGTACAAAATAAATTGGGACTGGAGTGGGATCTTGATGAGTCCTGGGTTATATTTTTCTTCATTACAGACTAACACTGATAGACATAAACAAGTTGCTGCTACAGCTGCATCTCCTTCTCTACTCCTTCCTCTTCCTCCTCCCCCTCCCTTTTACTTCTCTTCCTCTTTTTTTAGGGGGGAGGGCAACATTCTGCTAACTCTCCCAGGCTAGCCTGAAATTAATTTGCTATATACCTCAACCAGGCCTTGACTTCAAAACTAGTCCTTTTGATTCAGTCTCCAGAGTTCCAAGATTACAGACACCAACAAATATCACCCATAGGTAAGGTTTACTTGTTTTAATTTTCATGCTCTTCATCTTTACAGTAAGAGAGAAACACTCAGGCCTTTACTGAAGTTTTGATTTTTTTTGAATATTTAAAATTTAACTTCTGGTATATTGTTCAATAATCAATTCATTAAACACATCAGGGAGTAAAAGGGGAAAGTATGTAATTGGCATAATTCCTATATATTTGGTTGTTTTTATTCATCAAGAGAATTAATGTTTGTATATTAAAATATTTAAATACATTTTACTGTCATCATTTCATAGTTATGAACAACCTATTTTACTCCAGGTTCTGTGATTGGTGATAGAGAGTAATAATGAACAGAACTGAAAAAGTCTTAGGAGCTTCATGATATCCTATCCATATTTATGCTTAACTAAAAATTCAGAGATTATTTGTAGTTAAACTTGTCAGAGAGTCTGTTGTTCTTTAGAAAAAGCATTGTCCTGCTGGAAAACAACTGTTGTTACATTGAAAACAGAGCCATTGCTGTGACTACCTTACCATCTCCTGCTTCAACCTTTTATAGGAGGATTTTGTGTAAATTCAGACTCCTAAAGAATTTGGAGAGTGTTACAAAAGAAAATTATAAGATCATTCTGGTGAGTGTGTGGAAGGCCAAAATGTCAAAGAAATGCAGATAGTAAAGTTCTGGGTCATGAATAATACAGAAAGAATGCCAGGCTGCATTGGAATAGGACTAGAGGCCATTGATGCTATATTCTACTGACTGCATTCTGCTTGTGTGCTGAATGAAAATGAATTTGAAAGTAATAGAATAATGTGATTGGTGGAGGAAATTTTGAGTTTATGGTGTGAAATTGCTCACTGTTCTTAGCTATGGTACATTAAGGACAAGGAGCAAGTAGTGCTGGAAGAAAGAAAAATGTACATGTTGAAGAGAAAAAAATGAAAAAGCTTAGAATCGTGGAAGAGGAGGTTTTAGACAAACCATCTACAATTGAAGGAGAAATCAACACAATTAAAGAGAAACTTGACTTTGCATTGGCATAATCGACAAGTATTTTCAGGACAAGGCCTTCCTCAGTGATGTATCAGCTTGCAAAAATAAAAGTTGATTTGAATAGGGGATTGAACTGAGAATGACCCACCAGAAGTTCCCTGCTTGAATATGAACATGGGAAATTTGTTCCCAGATTTAGCTGCTAAGAAACTCAGAAGCCATTACAAGTGTTGTAGAAAGGGGTCAGACTGCATCTTGAGCTGGCAGCATGGACTTTGTGGCATCCTATTTCTAGTGCTCGATTTGCAATGCAAAATTCAAAGGTGGTGGTTGAAGAGAGAGATTTTCAGGAAGGTTCCAGAAAGCAGCTGAAGCCAAATAATGTATGGTAATGTTGCATTTTCTGCAGTGAGCTTCTAAGAGCTCAAGCAAGAAATGGTAAAGGTGTAAAAACATGTCAGTAATGAGGCATTTGAAAAACAAAGCTTTAGGTAGGCATTGAGTGGAGCTAGCCGAAAGAAAAGACTGGAGGTGTCCAGGCAACAGAATTGGAAAGATAGGTTACCTAAGCCTATGGGATCCCAAATGATGCCATCATGATATATCACACATGTAGGTTTGCAGATTAATGTTTACATTACTGAGTTTTTACTCTGGCCTGATCGTTCCTTGCAGTGTTTATTGTGGTACACTGTGGTACAGTGGAAGTAGGTGACTTGTGCTTTGCTTGCATCTCACAGTTGTAAAATTGCCTTTAGTCCAAGAGTCTGAACTTTCTAATCACTTTAGAGCCACAAGAATATGGAGATGTTTAAAGTAGGAATGAACCATTTGATGTCATGAAATGTTCAAATGCCTAAGGTTGTTAGGGAAAAGAAGTTGAATTTGGGTATGATGTGGCACCTTGATGCTAACATATGTGAACACTTGATCTGAAGTGAGTGCTGTGGTTTTGGACTTTGAAAGATGAGGTCTACTTGGAGGAGGTAGGAAAATGGGGAAAGATAGAGCTTTAAAAATCCAGCTACAACTTAGTCTTTTTGCTTCCTTATTGTTGAGTAATATAACCACCCTGCTCTTGCTTCTGCAGCTACAACAAGAGCTTGCCTTGCTGCTATCTCTTTCTCACCATGATACACTCTAGCACCTCAAGCTATAACAGGTCTTCCTTGGATCAGTAGCTTCCACATAATGACCCAAAGATTTTTTATTAAGTATGAAAGCTTAGCCTTAGCTTAGATGTGTTCCCAATCTAGCTCTCAAATTAACCTGTTTATATTATTCTATGTTCTGCCAAGTGGCTCATTACCTCTCCTCGGTACTGTATACCCTTCTATGTCCTTCTCATCTGGCTGGCAAATTTCCCCTGCCAGATCCATTCCCAAAGTTCCTATCTGTTCCAACTTTCCTTTCCCGCATAGCTATTGGCTGTTCATCTTTTTCTTAGGCAGGTGAGTAAAACAGAGACATATCTTCTTTTTTTCTTGTCTTTTCTTTTCTTTCTTTCTTTCTTTTTTTCTTTCTTTTTTTTTTTTTTTTTTTTTTTTGAGACAAGGTTTCTCTGTATTGTTTTTGAACCTGTCCTGGAACTAGTTCTGTACCTCGAACTCAAATAGATCAATCTGCCTCTGCCTCTGCCTCCCTGCCTCCCAAGTGTTGGGATTAAAGGCACATGCCACCAACGCCTGACTCAGAGACATATATTTACACAGTATACACAATGATTATCACAACATGAAGCTGTGAAGCACAGTCAACTTCTTCTTTCTTAAAGTGTTTGTTGGCAGGTGTGTGGTCACAGTGATGATGAAGTTCTCTAATGCAGTTACTCTGAATAGCATTCAAAAGATAGTTTTAGTATAATCTTTGTGAGTATGTCCCAATGACATAACTACCTTCCAAGAAACCTCACCTCCTTCAGGGTCCACTATCTCCCAAAAGTGCTACACAAAGGTGACTAAGACTTTTGTAAACGTCTTCAACAGATGTTCAGATTCACACTTTAGCATTTTCACTTTAACCTCGACATTACTAGAATACACAATTTTTACAACATGTAGATCAAGTATTACACCGAATTCACTCCCTGATAATGCCAGTTTACAAGATTTGACATTTATTTCTTATGACTTAATAGTTTCAACAAACCTAAATAATCACTTAGAGAAGTTAAATATGAGATCGGCAGTTTCATCTGATTCAATCATTAAATAATTTATTTAAGTAAAATAATGCTGTATTTATCTGTGTTTCTTGTTAAACTCACAATGACTAGAGGAACAACTTTAGGGTCCTCTGATTGTAAATGACAATTAAACTACTTTTGCTGTGGAATCAATGACTGCAGACCCACAGTTGAGAAACAGTGACAGCAAAGCTTCTGTAACAAACCCTATCTTAAACCCCTCCCCCAAAAGAAACAGCAAGTTGGGGGTGGGAGAAAAAGAATAAAGAAAAGGAAAACTATCTGAATTGATTTTTCATCTTATAGGTTCCTTCTGGGAGGAAGCATCTTCTGGATTTGATTCAGCATTTAAGGATTCATGCAATACTTATCAAAGGATGTCAAACTGGCTTGGTAAATGTGAGTGGGTGTAATTCACAGAGCAGCAGACATGTTCTGGGAAAGCTTGGATCTGAACTTATTACAAGTTGAATTGAGAACTGAAGGCGTAAGTTTAATGATCAATAGATGTGCTACTGTTCTCATTAAGAACACAAGGACCTGTCAGGTGCATGGAAGCAGAATTGCTGGGCTGAAACATGATCTGGGGATAGAAAATAACAGGCTTGGGTTGTGCTGTGAGCTCCTAGGACAGCTGTGTTTTCTGAAATACTCTTCCCAGGGTAGATTGTAAAGAGCAGTGTGGGAAATGGATAAATCAAACTTCTGTCAACAATGTATCACAGCTTTTCATATACCCTATGATAGTCATACACACACAAAGATTTGGAAGTAACTCCTCTCAGAACTTGATAGGTTTCTGCGTAATACCTGATTATTCTAAGTGATCATTTTGACCTTGATACCATTGTTTACTTATTGTTAAATGTGGCAGAAAAATTACCGACAGCCATATTGTTCCATTATATGAGAAAGATCATAGAACCTAGATTAATGTTCTGTTTTGAAGCTGCTTGAAGTGTTTTCAGGTTGTCTTTGGCATCACATGGAAATCTTTATGTGAAAGTGGATGCCAGTGTACTGCCTTTAGCATTCTCTATGATGCAAAGGGTATAGAATTTTAAGTTTATGTATTTTTGTTTGTTTATATTTGTTTATTCTCTCTTTCTCCTCTCTCTCTCTCTCTCTCTCTCTCTCTCTCTCTCTCTCTCTCTCTCTCTCTCTCTCTCTCTCTCTCTCTTGTGTGTGTGTGTGTTTTGACCACATGCTTGTCATTGCATGCCTGGAGAGGTCAGAAGACAACTTGAAGTTTTCAGATAAGATGCCTTTTTGAGGGTTGAATTCAAGTCATCAGGCTTGGTCAAAGGTAACTTGACTCATGAGTACAAACACCTCAAGTTCATTTATTCATTATTTAATTTTTTCTTACAATTTATTTTAAAGATAGCCTTCCCCAACTCCTCCAAGATAACCAACTCCCGTCCCCCACCCTCTCTCTAAAGAGAAAAGTTATAAACAAACATCAACATTCAAACTGATCGGTACAGCAGAAGACAAAAACATCCTTGTGGAAGGCAGAACAAAAAATTGCAAGTTTGTGACTATCTTGATTCAGATACTTGAGACTTCTTTTTCTTGATGTTTTTGGTACATAGCAATAGTTTTTACATTAAATATATCCTAAAATTCACTCATGAAGCAGGCTTGAAACTGATTTTTTAGGACTCTATTATTCATAAACAGTAACTCTATTTTAAGTTAAAGTTTCATTTAAATATCACAATACATTGATTATGAAAGGAAGTTTCAGAAACATATTCCAAAATAACTGCAAATTGAATAATTTTATGAGCCCATGTTCTTCTAATCTACAGCTTTTATTTCATTTACCAATCATATTTCTTCTCCACAGTTGCTGGAAATTTCTTTGTTTTTTTCCCCAGCAGATGGTGCAAAATCTTAAATCTTGGAAACACCACAGAAATGGTTAAACTTGAAAACCCTGAGAAATGGAGGCCAAAATAATTCTAAACTGCTCATGGCATTGGACTTGATCATGAAGAAGTGAAATGATAAGCACTGGTGCTCTGAAAATATGGTTATGATTTTCAGAAATCATTAGAAGCTAACTTCCTAAGAAAATGTGCAAAACCAGGCAATCTACTCTTGAAAGAAGTACTAATTAGTAATGATTCATTAAAAATTATTAATGATGAACAATGAAATAAAAACTATTAAATAAATATAATTATTTTATACTATAATAAATAATGAATAGTTAAATAAGTATAAATAAATATCTTACATTCAGTGGACAGAGCACAACAACAGTTTGGTACACAAATATTTTATGTTTTCATTGCAGGAAAGAGACAACTCAACTGGCCTCAATTCAGGAAACTTTCAAGTATGATCCAGTATAAGACCACCTTTATCACTTTTTAGCCGCTATCATCTGGAGGCATGGGGGCCATCCTGCTGCTACTGGATCTAGTTTCTTGGATAAATATGCAATGGGCTGCCTCCATGGCCCTAATTTTTGGGTAAGGACTCCTTTGGCAAAGCCTTGTTTTTCATCAGCAAAAAGTTCAAATGGCTTGGTGATATCTGGCAACCCTAGAGCTGGTGAGGCCAGCAGGGCTCGTTTGATGGCATTGAAGACCTGCTGCTGTTTCCCAACCTATTCAAAGGGAATATCATGTTTGGTTAATGGATAGAGAGGGGCTGCCATTTCTGCAAATCCCTGATCCAGAGCCTCCAAATGCCCACAGTCCCCCAAAATTCCCTTAGCTGACGTTGGTTTTTGGGGACGGAGATGCGGAATATAGTCTCTTTGTGGGAAGGAGTTAACCATCTTTGTCCATCCTTCTTGCACATTTGGGCCTTCTTAGCAGAGGCCTTGTAGCCTAGGTCCCCTAGTTTCTGCAATAGGACCCCGGTACCTGCTTTACAGTCCTGCTTGGTGGTGGCTGCAAGGAGGGTGTCCTCCACATATTGCAGCATTATCAAGGATGAATGCGGGGTTCAAAAATTCTCCAAATTCTGATGAAGGGCCTTATCAAAAAGGGTAGAGCTATTCTTGAATCCCTAGGGTAGGCGTGTCCAGGTCAGTTGTCCCGAAATGCCCTGTTTCTTCAGGGTCCTTCCATTTGAAAGTGAACAGGGGTTGACTCTGCAGGCTCAGTCTTAAGCAGAAAAAGACACCTTTCAAGTCCAAAACTGTATACCATGGGTGAGTGGGCAGCAGAGTGCTTAGCAAATTATAGGGATTTGGCACCCTGGGGTGGATATCTTCCACCCGTTTGTTAACCTCTCTGAGATCTTGGACTGGCCTATAATCCCATGTTCCTGATTTCTTCACGGGAGAGAGGGGAGTGTTCCATGGGGAGTTGCAAGGGATTAGGATCCCTTGATCCAACAGTCTCTTGATACGGGGTTTTATCCCCTGGTATGCTTCATTGGGCATAGGATATTGTTTAATAGAGACAGGTGTTGTAGACAAATAATGACTAAATTATAAAGTATCCTGATATTGTAACTTGAAATTTTAGCCACAGTTCACTCCTGCTTATATCCATGCTTTTTTTGCCTGAAGACTTTTCTGTTTTCTTCATAGAACCAACACCCTTGAGTTTAGCCTCTGCACCTTGCTTTCCTTTCTGTCTTTTGTCTTCGTCTCCTCTCCCCATACCTTGATGTTATCATCATGACAGATGCAAAAGCTTCAGATGTGTTTATGTAGGAAGATTTGCTCCTTGGGACCCTGCTATCACCGTCAGAAAAACCTATCCTTAGTAATTGCAGTATAATTAGCCAGATTCTGTGTCAACACAAATGGTACAGACTGAGCCAAATTCAACAAGGAGCCAAGACCAGACAGAACCACACTTGAAATATCGCTCTCTAACTAAATACTGCTAGATCAACTTGAAAGACCCGCAGAGCATGGACCCTCATACCCCGACTCAGGAAAGGTGCCCCCCCAAATTACTCATGAGAAGTAGTCTTGATAATAAAAGCATGAGGTCTTTTATATTCCAAGTGCATTGGAGTCCACAGCCATACACCGAACAGGGGTAGAGGACTGAGGACCCTGAGTACAGAATTCAGATAGCTTTTATAGGGTTACAACAAAACCCGCACATCTTAAACCAATCATCTCATAGCATCCAGAGCCTGCGCAGTGAGGGCCAATGAATTTAAAACATCAAAGCCTGCGCTTAGCCCGGAGGTCTGCATTTGAGCAGGCCCCTGGGTAGGGTGACAAAGCTCATTTTCTATATTCACAGGTCTTGTCTTAAACAACCCTGTGGTAAATGGCAAAGAATGTGACCTTTTGCCTACTTACTGCCAGGGAACAGGGTCTGGAATTTAAACTTTTAGCTTCCTGGGGTTAGTGGAGAATTAGGCTAAATTTTTCCATTCTTACAAACTCAACCATAGGTATGTGAGTATGAACAAATGGTTGGTTTAAGGCACAATGTGTAGGGACAACTTTTTATAAATTAATATCAAGGTAATACTTTAAAAAATGCAACTGAACCCACCCATCCCTTTGTGATAGTCACTGATTCATCAGACTGATGTGTAGTAAAATATGATTAGTTTATATTCAATACACTATATCTTCCATTGATTTAACACAAAAACTGATAGTCTCAAATCAATGATCAAAGAAGTGAAGATAAAATGAAAAAACATAATAGTTCTTTCCTTTGGAAGAATTCCTGATATAAGAGACATAAATTAGTAAATGACAAAGTTGTGGACAGTTCCATCTGACTAAGAGTTACTGAGTGTTGATGAGAACTATTTCTCAGAAGTTAATCTCTGTGTAAGTTCACGGGAGTCAAAGTGAAGTGTGAATGTCATCACTCACTACAGTTTAAGATATCAAGATACACAGATGAGAATTCTGATCTCTTTGTAAATTTAAATTAAATTAAATTTTTGACATAGACATTTCCAATACAGCTTTAGAGGGAAAAGTTCATGTCAGTTCAGTAAGAACGAATATTGCAGCTCCTTATAGCTCAGATGCCTGGGAGGTGGATTTAACTGTTGGGAAATTTAAGTACTTGTCCTTCACGGCTCTCTTCCTCCCCACCCAGCTGTAGAACTTCCATGCTTTTAAGGCTGAGCAAACAAGGTTGCTCTCAGAATTTCCCGGTGCACAGTGCTCCTACCTTGACCCAAGATGTGGGTGGTGCATGACTTCCTTAGCCCGCCCCCTGGCTTGGGTATATAAGCCCATTACTCTCTGTAATAAACAACAGCTTCTTCTTCACTTCTCATGGTGATCTGTTAAATGCTTCAATCCCGACACCCTCAGCCAGCTAGGTACTCTGGTCATGTGGCGCCTCATTTCACTAAATCTGAAGATCAGTAAAAGGCAGATCTGTCCTCTGAGTGACTCTGACTGCACTGGATGGGTTAAACAAGTACAAAATAAAAATATTCTGCCTATATGATTGTACAAATCATGTATGAACTCAAGAGGACTGCCAACAATGACAAGGCATACACAGCAACTCAAAATCAAGACCAATTGGAGAGAGTTCTCCTCAAAGCTCAGGACCCACTATTTGAGGCATTAGTGGAGGAAGGAGGCACTCTGACAGGTGTTTTAAAATGACAGAGGTGGAGCGGGAGAGGTGGCTTAGTATTGATAGTACTTCCTGCCCTTTCTGAGGACTGGAGTTCTGTTCCTAGAACCATTATAGGGTCCCTTACTACCATCTAACCCCCAGATTTGTCTGACCTTTGCAACCACTCACATATGTGTTAAATACAGTTACACAAACATGTATACACAGAAATGTAAGTAAATATAAAACTATTCTCAGAAAAGGAGAAAAGGAAAAGAATGAGGTCTTAGGAGAAGAACAAGTTATTGCCCTTTTTGGGAGGAGTGGATTCAAGGATGTTAAAAAAAAATGTTCAACTTCCTGTTGAAGTATAGGATATATTTTAAGCGTTATTCCTTACCAAAATAATGGAATGCCATAACTCAGAAAAGCACTGTCTCTTTATAAAAGTTTATAATTGAGGCAATTGTATTAAAATGCTAACTTGATATGTTTCATTAATGTTAGACAGTAGTTAAATGGTTCTCTAATCCATCTGTCTTAGGTATCTTTCTGGATGATAGTTTGGAATATGACAGAAACATTAAAGAAATTGGGAGAGGAATTCATTTGCACTGGAAATGCAACATGAAATGTTTTTTAGAAGCCTGCAACCTGAGGTCACTCTCAACACTGATGGTACTGTATGAAGTGCTGACAAGGGTTCTTCATGGAGATAATAACACTAAAAACACTAAAGATAACCCCAGCCTGCATTAGAATCTATTTTGAATAATCTGCTACTGTTCATCTGCGATGCTGGTTGTCAGTTGCATAGGACAGGCATCAGTGGCTGTCTTCATACTTCATCACTAACTATAGGGACATGGTAGAGGCCTAAGGTCTCCTGCCAGGTCAATTCATGGGAGGTGGGAAGGAAATCCACAAAAACACTGCAGAAAAACATGATATTCCTTGCTGATTGTTCTAAATGAACCCAAGAAAATACATTCCCAAGATGTCCATGATAAATAAAATCCCAATACATCTTCATTTATGTTTACAACACAGGGTACTACCATCTACTTATAACAATGGTTCTCAGCCTTTCTAATACTTCAGTCTTTAATATAGTTTCTCAAGTTATCAGAACCCCCAAACAAAAATATATTTTCATTGCTACTTCATAACTGTAATTTTGCTACTGTTATGAATCTTTATGTAAATATCTGCATTTTCTGATATAAAATATTTTCTAATGTAAAGATATGTTCTTATTGTAAATATCTCTATTTTAATATCATATGTGTTCTACTCCATCCTCATTTACATTTTAATATGATCTTCAAGAGTATAAATTACATTGCAATTTCTTAATGTACCATTTGTTTTGCTCAGTCTTTCCCCCCTCATTTCCTCATTACCATAACTCCAATATCTGCTTGAACCTTTCTGCCTCCAGTAGGCCCCTTTTCTACTTCCTGCTTACCAATATTATGCTATCTCCTTTATCTTAATTACTCTTATTACAGTGTTGGGAATAGTCACCATTCTTATCACCAGTGCAATAGTAAGGAAAACTTCCTGAAGCATATAATGATCAAGATCCTGCGGCTAGACACTGGCTCCCAATGGCTATGACCCTATGCCACAGACACAAAATATAGGATGCTAGAGACTCTCCCAGGATAGGGGCTTTCTGAGGTTCTGTACTTCCTAGCATGTGTCCTGGTGGTACTGATTCTATCTGTCCTCATACCAGCATCTGAGGAGCCAAGATCTAAAAGAAATAAAAACCTGCCACATCACATGGGACACAGAAATAGAATTGAGTTCAGGGATCCTTTGGAGTCAAGCATGTTTTATTTCATCCTATTTTCTTTTGAGGGGAATCTATGGATTAACAGATCTATATGCTTTTAAAAATGGTCTTTTCATAAACCAGTGAGAGAGGTAAGCAAACATACATCATGCTGAGGTTCCTATTTGACCACTCTATCCCTGTGAATCTCCGAAGAGATTAATTAAAACAGGAGGCTCCAGGGGTTGAAAGCAGTAGATTACCATGTGTACTTTGGGATGTTCAATATGTCATTGAACCTATATTGAACATATGATGAAGCACTTCAGAGTGACCGGAGCCAATGAAACCCTGGGGCAAATTCAAGCCTCTCCATATCAGAGGCCAAGTTTCTGTTAAGTCAACCACTTTACCAAATGAATGAGACTTCATTTCAAGATTGAGTTTTTGACTAAGAAGAGAGAGAAAGATTTACTCAAAATCCAAAATGAGCAGCTGCCATCTTAGGAAGGGGATTGTCTTACTTAGGGTTACTATTGTGATGAAACACTGTGACTGAAAGCAACTTGAGGAGAAAAGGGTTTATTTTATTCACAGTTCCATACAACAGTTCATCATCAAATGCAGTGAGGGCAGGAACTCAAATGGAGCAGCAACCTGGAAGCAGGAGCAGATGCAGAGGCCTTGGAGAGGTGCTGCTACTGGCTTCCTCCCAGTGGCTTACTCAGCCTGATTTCTTATGAGATCCAGGACCACCAGCCCTGGGATGGCACCAACCACAATGCTCTGCCTGCCACCCTCACTCCATTGTTCACTAATTAAGAAAATGCCTTACAGATAGAGCTTATGGAGGCATTTTCTCGATTGAGGCTCTTTCCTTACTGATAACTCTAGGTTGTGACAAATTGACTAAAACTAGACAGTACAAGGAACGTTCATTCCTATATAGGAATCCAAAGCTATGGCTTCCACAAAGGCCCAGGATCTTCCCTAAGTCAGGAATGATTTGTAAACAGAACTGATTGATTTTGTTTGTTTATTCTCCACCATCCTCATCCCACTAGTGTATAGAATAAGAAAATAACACACCCTTGGTTTCTGGTGGGAGCAGGTTTGGGGTTTTCTACCTTTTCCTGTGGATATCAGGTGCAGTTGACTCCATGACATGAATACTGACACAAGACTGTTAGTCACAGCTTCTGCTTTAGGAACCAGAGAATGGTTCAAGTATAAAAAGAACTAAGGGTAGACTGTTGAGTCTTTGGACATCTTTTGTTCAGATAGAATAGAAGCTGAGAGCATGTAAACCAGGAAGAGCGAGGCATCACCAATAGAATGGAGGGAGCTCATACTGAATTTGGTGCAAATAAAGAAGAGAAGTTTCAAGTATCAATGAGAAGATTTGAGGCTCTGGATGTAGAGTGTTTGAAACTAATGTCAACTCTGCGTTTCACATGCCTGTGACAAATAGGCTTCCCTTTGTGTTTGGGTATCTATTATTTGATATCAAAGGCTTGGTAACCTTGAGTACTAATGAGGGGAACCAGAGTGCAGTGTTGGGTTTGTATTTAATTTAGAATGTTGCTGCAAGTTTTCTGAACTGAAGATGTGGAGTGGAGTATGGAAGAGGTGACAGGCTGTGAAATGAATTTGCTGTAAGTCAATTGCAATTTACTTTAAAAAAAATAAAAGAGGAACCCAGAGTGACATATGAGGGGATAATAAGAAAGAAAGTTAAATGGCTAAATAAAAGAATTTTCTCTGGTCATAAATGGTGTATTGATTAAAGTATATAGATATCTTTTGAGTCATTTTTATACAGCATTTTATGCAGATAGGTGAAGAATGTGCAGGTGGGAACTATCCCACATAACTAGAGGTGTACTATTTGTAATACATATCCCTGAAATAATTCTTAAATATATCTGATCCCATTTAACACTGACTCAGGAAGACAGCAGTGCTTTCCAAGTATCTAATCCACCAAACATTGCAACAGATGCAGGATGTTGGAGGCTTTCACAGTTCTCTTTAGCAAGCAGTAAAGAGAGAAATAAGGAAAGAGAGACACATTTTTCCTCTTCTCCTGATTTTAATGTCCAGAATAATTCTTGACTCATTGAAGCCCATATGCCTCTACACACTTATGGTTCAAGCTCAAAAATTTTTGCTTTGACATCTAAGGTAGTCTAAGCAGATTTTCTAGTTCTGGGATGAAACACACTCTCACAAGCCACCAACCATTTACAAAAGCCATCCACTACTTCCCCATGGGTCTCATCAGTAAACAGATGTGCACTGAGGAAATGCCTGTATTTTCCAGCCAACTGTAACATTGAAACACAATTTTCCAGTAGAAAGGGGAAAAAGCTCATAATCTAGGAAAAACAGGTCTTTAAAAGGTATTTATATTTAAATATGCACTTAATTAGGGACAAGGGATAGATGATACATGAAATATAATAGAAGTATCTCTACATAGAAAGCACACTCTCTTTCTACCCCTCATAAACACATACATTTGCTTTCAGAAGTGGGCTTTGTTTTTACATTACTGGGTCTCACTCACCGATGAGAGTCCCCATGACTATTCATTACTTGTTACAGCTAAACTTCTGGTGAGGTGTGAATATTTATGAAGCCTTTCCCTTTTTTTTGATTGGCTCTGATCCTGGTAGCCTTATTAAGGATGAAGTTTACAGGAGATTTGCACATTTGGTAGGAAGGGCAGCATACCAAATATGGGGTAGAGTTGAGGTGTTGGAAACGCCTGTATAACCCCTAAACTGCATTCTTGTAATGTATGCCAGGTTTGAGATTCTGCCATTCTTTGCTCAAAGTTAACGATCTAAATTTTAATGCAAGAACCTAGTTTTTTTTTTTTTTTAAAAAAAAGGGTCAAGAGAAAAGTAGACAAATATTGAGAAAGAGGCAGATTTGTGCTCTTAAGGGCTCTATCACCAAGTATCAAAGTATATTTAAGAAATTGATCACTTACAAAAACTTACAAAAGTCATTTTTCCAGAAATATGTACCAAAATATATGATGACACTAATAAAAATAAGTAATAAAAATAAATGTTGGATATTTGTATAGTTATACTGTTACCAATAATTAGCAATTGCCTGCAACCTGTTATATAAACAATGCATATGCATGAATTGTTAGACATTATCTGTTACATCCATGAATAGCTACCAACAGAAAATTTACAGTATATGTCAAAGGAAAACAGAAATGTAACTATATACATACATGTACCTACTTCATATAAATAAAAGGTTAATCTTTATTTAATACAAACAGAATAAGTATAAGGCAATGAAAACATTTTTGAACAAAATCAAAGTACCTATTATCTTGAATGTCTTTAACCATCACCTAAATTTTAAATATAACTTCTGAACACTAGTGGAAAGACAGAATAAAATTTGAAACTGCAATTTTATTCTGACATTCCCAAAATGCAGAACGTTCCCAGTTCCACAAAGCAGTGAGTTCAAAAAGACACTAAGTGTGAGTTCCGCTGCCACTGCCATGAGATTCTTTCTATAAGTGTCTTTGAACTTAGTTGTGCTTGAGTGGCAACACATGCACACGCTTCACTGTGTCTTGTGCTCCTTGCAAGTAATTATCTCAAAGGTACCTGGCCAGAGTTTTTTGGACATTAGTGCCACATGTGAAATTTCAAGCCAAATGATTGTTGGGTAAATTTGACAAATATCCACAGAAGCCATGCTTCACACTGGACATGGGCTTTCGCTTCACCTGCAGGAAGGGAATGGTATTCCAAGAAGTAAATGGTTAGGAAACCTCATCTTATCTTCTCTTATTTGCATTGCTTCACCACTGATTTGAAAATGAAGACACAGCTGGCAGATCCAGCTGCAAATAGTTCTCTTCCTGCCAAACATTGCTTGTTCTTCAGTAACACACACACAAAAAGAAAGAGATTGTGGGTGGAATATGTGCACCCAACAATATATAACAATATCTGAGTTCGCTCAGCCCTCCGTTCTCATTGTTTATCATCAAAACCAAACCACACGCATAGGAAGTTAAAAATTCAATTGTTCAATTTACACTGGCTTTCAATGTCATAAAGATGAATGCAAAAATTCATGTTAATAGCAATTATTTTAATTATTCTTTGAATAATTAACTACCCAAACCCAAGAGACAATCGAAGAAAGAGAAAAAGCTTTTATATATTTTCTTCTGTTTAAGAACCATGCCTTGGTTGATAGTTTCATATATGTATAAAATGAATGTTAGTCATGTTCATCTAAGCCATTTCTATCCTTCATTCCCCTCTGTCTTTCATGAAAAGTTATTTTTTTCTTAACAAGTTTCTGTTCCATTTTTTTGTGTGTGTGTGTTTTCTCTCTGTGTGTATGACCCACTGAGTTTACTAAAAGTGACTTGCCCAAATGTGTGTGGGATGTTGTTTAATGAACAAGACCAACTTTTCTGTGGCTACGCCATTGAATAAATGGCACAATCTGTTCCCACTAGTCTTACTGGGAAGGATGATGTCTCATGGACTCCTCCTGTATTCATGTTGCAATGTTAATGTAAACAATCTTGTGTAGGCCTTGTGCAGGTAAATGTAGCTGCAGTTAGTTCCTGAGTGCAGAACTAGGCCATGACCACAGAGATGTACTACAAAAAGAGATGCCTTGCTTTCAGATTGAGGATTCCTCATTCTCATTTTGCACTGGACACTTTAAATTCTAAAGTTGTATGTATGTTGGCTTTCAAAGGGGAGGTGGACTTCCATTTCAGTTAGTTAAGGGGTATTACCATAATCCTCATTTTCTTATATTGTATATTTTTTCCTTCTTCAGGATCCTAATAATTTTAAAACTAGAAATAGCCCCCAAAGAAATTTGCCTAGACATCATAATAGGAATATACTACTAATAAATAATGGTTATTTTGGGGAGCTGTTAGTCTTTCAGAAAATGTATGTGTTTATACGTATATGGACCTGCATTTAGGTTTTCCTCACATTAACCATATACTTCATTAATTGGAGTCATTCCCATGGTTCTTCCTGTAGGCATTAATTTTGTTGGCTGGAAGCAGGATCACTTTATTACTATGTTGTTTGTCCATCATTGTAAACAGTGACTTCAACAAAAGAGAACAACTTCTGGGCTGGGAAGGTAGCTCAGTGACTAAGAACATGTCTTTCTCAAGTGTGAGGACCTGAGTTAGAACTCTCAGCATTCACATAAAAAAATCTGGGTATGAACCCACATGCCTATAACAATGGTGGTGGTAGTGGTGTGTGTGTGTGTGTGTGTGTGTGTGTGTGTGTGTGTGTGTGTGTGTGTAGACAGGCAGATAGATGAGACTCGCTGTCTTCCTGTGTAGCTTCAGATTAAAGAGAGACGCAATCTCAAAGAAATAAGTTGGAAAATAATAAGGCATGACAGTACACCTACAACCATGTATGAGTATATACATATGGCAGATAAAGAGGTAGGGGATCAGTCAAATTCTTAGTTCTCTGGTTTAAAAAATGATTCCATTGTACCTATTTTATTATAAAATACTGACATTGTAGTAAAGTGATCCATGCATGCTTTATTTTATAGGTCAAGAAGGGAAGTGCATAAGCAAACAAAAGCCTGGAATAGTATATGGCAAGAAGCTAATAGCTGAAATGATCACGACCCAGATAAATGTTGCATCAAAGTAGGTGTTTTGAATTTTCCCATCTTAATGAGAGTATTAAGGCATGAAAAAAAGAATAAGAGGAGGATAAATATTTATTTTGACATCATTAGTGAAAGTGGCTATTAATTTAGAGCCACTCACAAGTTAAACTCAATGGGTAAATGAGTCTGAAGTTAGGGAAGGCAGTTTTACTTAGTAAAATTGAGCCTTTTCCTTGGATTAACTAGGAAGTGCTGTGTTCCTTTCCAGTGGCTGCCATAAGCATTTAGCATAAACCAAGCTGCTTAAAACAACAGCCATTTATCTTCACAGTTAAGAAGTCCAAGTGTCCAAAATCAATGTCTCAGCTTAGGGCAAGAAACCATACCACACTTCTCTCTTACATTCTAGCAGATTCTAGAAAGCCTTTCAGGACCTATCTTGAAGCTACCAAGTGCTAACCTCTGCCTCTGTTCACTCTCTATGGCCACATGTCTTCTGTGGTCTGCTTATCTCAGTGTTGCATATTGTTTCTCTCTTTATATCTCTTCTCAAATGTCACTTATTGTATGAAGTAATTAGACTTAGATCTATTGTAATCTTTTATGATAATAGCTTAACTAGATAAGACATATGGGGACCTTGTTTGCATATAAAGTCACATTCAAGGGAATGTGGGGCTAAGATTTTAACATATCCTTTGTGGATGAAACAATTCAGTCATACCACAAGTGCTTTACTTATGCAAGTCCACGTGTATCTGATGGACTAGGTGGAGTAAAATCAAACAAACAAACAAAAGTTCTTCATGCCCAAGAGTGATCCTGAGATTCTGAAGTCAGCAGTGTTAGTTGAAGCCAGACAATCTATAGAAGAGTTGCCTTGTTTCCCAAGTGATTGGAATGTATAGTAAAATCTCAGTGCCACTGAAAACTCTAGTTAGCTGTTTACCAAAAAGATATTTTAACATGTAAAAGTTTTGCTCCAATAAGAAAATGTTTCTTCTTTAATAATTTTGTCCAAAATGAAAAGAATAATTTCAAAAATCCAGTCATCTAAAGGTATTGCCTATATTCAAAAGAAAGTTTTGAAACCCATCTAAGCCTTGTGTTTTGTGGTGAATGAAGTGCTGAGTAACCATTGATATCATGGCTCTAGTCAACTTCAAGAGGAAGCAGATGCTCATTTTACTTTGGCCAGTTGAAGTTAGGTGTATAGAGTATCCATCCTGAGAAGTTATTTGCAAGTAGTGAATATAGATCTTATTTGTTTCTAAAAGGTGTCTAAAATGAGATATGCCAACAGGTGTGTGTATCCTTCAGTTGTTAACATGAGCATAGCAATGTCAAGAATCCCAATGCCCAACACCCATGAAAGGGACAAAGCCTTAACTTGGTGAGGGTCAGAGAAATGTCAAAGCCTTCTTCTGGTCCTGGTGCCAATAAGACTTTAACCTGATACTGCTTCTATACAGACAGAGCCTAGATAAGCCAAGCCTGTCTTTCTGTTCAGCTGTATATCATAAATCCTCTTCATCAATTCAGATGTATAAAATAAATGCTGAGCTCCCCTGGTGCAGTTGATTCCGTCTGTCAGACCAAGGACAGACCATCTAATCCAAAATTTTCTGCATCTGCGGTACTTTCTCCATTCTCTTATAACCCCAGTTAAGTCAAACTCTGAAGCCTTGAAGAAGCATCACACAGCAATGACAGAATTGATTCCTTCCTATGTTTTATACCCCCCAGCTACTCACAGTAAGGCTACCTTAAGTTGTTATAGTAAAACCATTTAAGTAACAGTAAACTTGCCAAATTAAAAAACATCCTTTTACTACTACTAATGTCAAAGACACTCTATGTCATGACCCTGGGACTGTGTGGAGATAAACTAACTCAACATGAACTCATGCTCTTTATTCTTTGCTACTCTCCACTTTGTTTTTCTGTTGCTTAGCATTTTACTTTGAGTTTGATTGTATCACTGCTGAGGACTGAATGTCTATGTCCTTAACAGATATACTGAGCTGCTGCCCTTTAATGTAATATGGTTAGGAAGGTGTACTTAAGGAAAGAGGTCATGAAACTTCCTATAATGCCCACCAAATAATGCCAATTAAAAAAAAAATTAGGCACTAACTTGATGCCATTGGAAAGTGGTGGTACCTTTACCATCTGAGGCATGCTGAAGGTTTTAGGTCACTGTGGACATGATCTTGACAGGGTTTATGGGTCCTGGCTCTCTCTTTAACTCTCTCCTGTGTCCTGCCAATAAACTGAGCTACTTGCTTCAGACATGTTCTTAGACATGCTTCACCATACTGAAAAGCAGTGAAACCACGTAGTTTTTCTTAGACCAAAACCACACAGACTGTGAAAGGAAATATACCTTTCTCTGTATAAGTTGATTATCACAGATATTTGTTACTGCCCTGGGATGCTTACTTGCACAGTGGGGTATCATCATGAATTAGTGCCCTTTAACAAAGGAATCATGGGGGTTGCTCTGTTAATTTCTGTTCCCTGACCCACAAGGATACAATTAGAAAACAATAATCTATAGAACTAAAATAATAATCTATCTAAAAGAGGATATTCACAAAGTTTCATCTTCCTTCCTCCACAATGTTTTATCCACCTCTGAGCTGTATCCCAAGCTACATGAGTTTTATTTTACATACATTTTAAAGGTACTTTTAAAACTAAGATTAGTTATTCTTACCTAAAGACCTAATGGCTCATTTTTCTTTCTTTCTCAAAATATCCTGTGAAGAACTTTCTTTGCACTTTAATTTTAGGAAAAGAAAAAAAAAACTTTGTTTCAACATATTAAGTTATATTTAGCTGCATAATAATTTAAAGCTATACAAAGAAGCAAATCCTAGTCTAGAAAGCCACACATTTGGTCTCATCAAAGAATTATCATCATAATAACAATGTGACCAGTCTTGGAGGGAACATTCTACATAAATGTATAAAATGAGTACTTATTGAATCCCACAACTGCAACCACATCATTTTCTTTATATTTTATTCTTTATGTTTATATTGTATATATTTATACAATGTATTTTGATTACATATACCCTTCCCATATTCTTTTTCTCTGAACCTACTTTTCTTTCCAAGTTTATTTCTTCCTGCCGTCTTTTGTGGGTGGTAGTCTTCAGGAATTTATAGGTTCTTGGGATGAGAACAGATGACGGTTATCTATTACTTCAGTAGTGAAGTAAAGCACACTACTGAAGAAAATAGCCATCCTTCCTTGGCAGTCATTAACTGTCAATATGTTCTGAGGATGGGTTGAGCTTCATGAGCCCCTCCCCTACCCATAATAGACTGTTGAAGGGCCTATTCTCATGTGAGGAGTTCTATTGAAAACAAACACAGTTGGTGTAAGGAAAGGCCATGTTATGTCCAAGATACCCAGTTTTACAATGCTCTTCCCAAACTTCTAGCTCTTACATTCTTTCTTACCTCTCTTCTGTGATGTTCTTTAAGCCCTTGAGGTGTAAATGTAAATAGTAGCACATGTAGGACTAAATATTCAATTGTTATTTACCCTCAGCCCTTTGACCAGGGTTTCTCTGAATTGGGTATGAGATGCATTAGGGCAGAAAGCCTTTATATGTTGCATTCATCAGTGTATTATATGAAAGACTTTTAGAGTGAAGAGCTAATAACTTCCTAAGACCTTCTGTCTGCTTAGTGTTCTACAAATGCATCTTAACCAGTTTATAAGCAATAATTCATTATGCATATTTTTCTTACTAACTCTCTTAACCTTTTCAGTCTGTTGTCAATTCAAATTTCCTTGAAATATACCTTTAAAAAGCCAATAAAAATAAGACACTGTGTTCTGGCCTAATACAGAAGAAAGCAGGATTAAAAACTTGCCAATTCCTACCTCAGATCTTATAAGTTACAGAAGATTCCATTACCATCCTACATTCTTCATCTGTATAGAAAGTCAAAATCTCTTGAGAATTCACTCTGGACTAGCTATTGTGAATATAAAAGAAGTAATTTTAAATAGAATAATGTAATTTTATGATGATTTAGGTAATCACAGTATATTTTTACTTTCATTAACTCAAATCCCTGAGGCTTAGTGTGTTACAGGTGCCTTGTATGTTAACTCTGAGTATTTGGATTGTAGCCTGTCTCCACAATGTTCAGTCAACTAGCAATCTAACAAAAGACATTGGTAATAAAATAGTAGACACATGAACAATAACACAAGAAAGACCTGTTACATAGTGATTTATAGGACAGCACCAAGAGAACAGCATAGAAGCAAAAATTCAACAAACATATTCAGAGCAAACAAAATTAGTCAGTGTCTGAGTTTCCAGTTATTACCTTAGTATCCAAAGCAAATTTCAGAAATAGGGTTTGGTAGAATATTTTATCTCAACTTTTATATAACTTATTTTTAGAATCTTCTCTTTTTACCGGAAGTACAAAGGACTTGCTCCAGTAAACATAATCAGTGGCCCTTTAGATATCTAAGGCAAAACTTCATAATGAGGTTTTGATTGCTATTGTTTTAACAACCTGATTTCTTTACTTCAATTACGATGCTGAAAACTTATTATAACTTATTGTCTGATTCACACAAAAAGACAAACAAACGAACCAAACAACAAAAACACCCCTCAGCCATTCAACCCAGCAGTGTAGACAATATGAATGTCCCCAATTGGCACCCAAACAGAAGCTACAACACTGAGAAAGTAGCGTAGCAAGGCTTCTAAGTCTTGTGTTTGCAACTTGGGAAAATCTCCACCCCACCTTCAAAAGAACAGATGTGTTTGTCAGTAGCTGGCTGTGTTCCAGGTTGTCCTCTTGCCTAAGAGTTCCTGTCTGTGGGTTTTGTAGATATTTTTCTTCATTTCCTTTTGTTACACAGCAAAGAAGGAAACAAACAAGTAATATGTGCTATCAGTAGCATGAAATAGTTTCTATCTTTCCACACAGATGGCACATCTTAACAATAGGAAGATGATCTCACAGCTAAAGAGCTTTGATATAAAAGGTACTGTAGGAAAAGGAAGTTATTATTCTTAGTTACAATGCCCTAAAAAGAGGATTTGCCATCTAAATGCTTGCTGAAACTTAACTGCAGAATTGCTTATAATGCTACAATCAGTTGAGGCCAAATTCAATAAAAACTCCATCCGGCATTCACACTGAGAAGATCCACATGTGCCTTTAATTCTTTTTTTTTTTTTTTTTTTTTTTTTTTTTAATTTCCTGGGCTTCTGGCCCAGAAATTGAATGGAAATTTTATTTAAACCTGCTCTTGTGTATCAACTTTTGGTAAATATCAGGTTTTCAGTTTATTCACATTATGCTTTACATTCTAAGCAAAGGAAGGATTTGAAATAATGAATGTATCCCTATATGCATATATTTATATATGTCTTACCGATGCTGACCTGAAACTGGGATTCATGCTTAATGTCTGTTATGGCTCCTGTAAATGTAGGGATGCCCCTGCCTGCTTTTGCTGTAACCATAAGATTCAAGATTTCATCAACTCCCTTGCCAGTACTAATCAGCTTTCACTAGTACAGGCAAAGCAATCTTGAGTTGGGAAATTACAAATTATGTGGAGAGGGCCACACAGGGTTAGGGCTTAGATTTCTTGGTCTAATTTAAAGGGCTTCTCTGCTGTCTTTTTCATTCTTGTTTTGGTGCCTAGGGCCAGCCCCTTCTCCATTCCTATGTGTCCTTTTTTTCCCCATTGGATAGGACATCTAGGTGTGTTAGAAGCAAAATGCATTATGAAACTGTATTAAAAGAAGAGGCACTTCTGTGATAGATGTGGTATGACAGTAATTGCACCTGCTAGGTGCAAGGCATGAGCATAATTTGCATGTAAAGTTTTTCTCTGATCCTTCCAGATCATACCAGTTCTGCCCAATAAAACATTTTCTCACACTCCAGGGGTTTGCCAGCATGTTCTCAGATTGCAAGTGAAGAGATTATTTACAGTAACCTATAACAACTGCTGTGACCATAAACCTCCCTTTCTTACCTGTGCCATTTTTTTTTTCTTTTGCTAAGTAGAGAGACCCCAAGGAGTTCAAATTTACTGCAATTTAATTCTGATGGGAGAAAGCACATTACTTTTATTTATAGTACTGTCTCTATCTACCCTTGCCTCCCCCACTCCTTTAAAACATAAATAACTTCACATTTTATTACTATTATATTTAAAATCCAGCCATTACTCTTATTAGGATGAGCAGTTTCCTGATAGTAAGAGGAGTGGCAAAATTTAGTTAGGAAATATGCGCCAGAGGCTGCTCTCCGCTGATGGATAAGAGAGCTTTATTATTGGAGCACTTCAGCCAAGGGGAGTGGGGGACAGGCACGGGACAGGGGTGGGTGGATGGGGGAGGGGCAGGACTCATTTGAATCTAAGTAAGAGGGAAGCCATTTGTTTTTGATTAGGGAAGGGCTGAGGCCAGTAAGCTAGTGTGAAGCAGTGCCTTGCACCACAGGTGACAGAGAGGGTTCCATTGTCTTTTAAAGCCCCTCAAAGCTTCCCTGAAGTTCAAGTTTCTTTCTGAAATGCAGGTAGCCAATAACTGTCTCCTGGGAGAAAGTGGAGAAGAATGAAAACCTCTCCCCAGGAAGCCCTCTTTCACATCTGATTTGCTAAGGGAGTTGTCTTGGATGCACTCCTGCTTTTTGCTCTGTCTGCAGGAGCAGAACAGAAGGGGGTGGGGGATAGGAATCAGGGCCGCACATGCTCCAGACCAATTTAACCAAGAGCACTACTTTATTTATTTATTTATTTATTTATTTATTTATTTATTTATTTATTTATTTATTTATTATTGTATAACCTGATAATAAAAGTTAAAAACAATGTACAGAATTATAAAATGTTAAGTCTCACTGGGATCATTGCTACACAGTATATACTTGAACCTTGACTTCTCATCATTGCGAATACATGCAACGTGTGTGTGTGTGTGTGTGTGTGTGTGTGTGTGTGTGGTGTAGAAGCCAAAGAGTATTCCTCCACCCCCATTTTCTTTAGTCCAGGTTGGGGTTGAACTGTTGAACTCACTAGTCCTGATCTTCCTGGCCCTATCTCACGCCATGTGGATCATGACATTATCTCTTGAATTTATAGATGCCAGTGCTGTGACTCTGCTGTGTAGCTGCTACATTATAAATAGTTGTATGTCTCCACTCTCTTTTTTATAAGTTATTCACCGAATGACTGGCAGGCGTTTTCCCTGTCAAAAGTGTACTCTTTGTACTGTATTTTGATAGAATTAGGGATTGAATTCAAAGGCTTGGGGTTTCAGTGAATTCATGTTTTCACCCAGATTATTCAATCCAATTTTCTCTGTGTACTTATACAAGCAAAAATGAAGAGGTCGATTTCATGGGTGCCTTATAAAAAATAAAATTGGGGTTAGTTTCATAACTGTATTCACTGAAATCTTAGCAAATGAAAGTAAGTCCTTATAGCACAACCACGGAGGAATAATGAAGTTGGGGGATTTAGTCTGGGGAGGTGAATTCTCGTAAATACCCCAGTCCACTACCGGGACTGTCTATCCGTGATTCCCTTCTTCCCTGTCATCAGTTCATCCATCCATTTTCAGTCTTAGTTAGCCCTTAATAATGATATGTTTTAACAATAAGACTGGCAATTTTGCGCACGTGTGTGAGCTGCGCTGCAGGAGGATTCCTTAGAAATGGCAATCCCAATCCCGGCCCTTAAACCATTGATACCCAGACACCAGCTGCGAAGCAGGAGGCCACCCAGTGGTGACTCGCTGATGGCCGCCCATCCCGCTCCACCTGGGCCCTGCTGAGGCAGGACACACGTGGGCGAAGGCTGCTGGGGCTCAGGGAGCCTTCGGTGGCGGCGGGGCACGGAGGCGCGGAAGGTGGGTGGTGGTGCGAGCAGCGTGAGGCGCGGGACCCTGTTGGCTGCGCCACTGCGCTCCCCGCCCCTTTCTCCTCTCCTGTGTCCCCTCCCTTCAGGGCTCGCGCCAGAGCAGGAGCCCAAGCCTGAGCGGCAGAGGCGCAGGCAGCGCTCCTTCGGCGCCTGCAGCAGCCACAGCAGCCTGGCGCGTGGTGGCGCCGGCGGCGGGCGGGCGGGCGCCGCGGTCCGACCGGGAACTGCGCGGAACCTTGCAGAACAGTGCGGACGGGGGCGCTGCGGCGAAGGCGGCGGCTCGCACCAACGCGCACGGCAGCCCCCTGGGCGCGCACCGCAGCCCTCCGGGCCAGGCAGCGGAGGTGGCGGCGCCGGCGGGCGGGCCGGTGGGGCGGGAGCCTTGCAAGCTGGTGCATCTAGGTAGGTCGGGGTTGTCCGCTTGTTCACTGCAGCTGTGTCACTGGGATGAACCACCTGCCTGGGAAACTTTACCCACTGGTTTAAGGCTCCTCGACCGCGAAAGTTTGTTTGCCTGGGCGATGCATGTGATGGGTGGACAGTAAAAATATGCTTCCAGGGGCCGGTTTGCCAGGAGACGTTATTTCCCCACTTTGGGACTAGTATCGATTTTGGGATGGGACTCCATGTCTGACTGAAGCGCTGGGAAAATGTGCCGATATCCCTCTTGTAAGTCTTCAGAGCAGACAGTTTTGCCAGTAAAAGTTGCGGGTGGTGGCAGTTGGGAACCCTAGGGATGCTGAGGGAAAATCCCAGGGCATAGTGCAGGGGTTAAGAAAGAGATGCATTTTCTGCTTGATGCTGTGGTTCTGCCTCCCAGATCTGAACAAATAGAGGATGTCTGTTAGTCCTCAAGTTTTGCATGCTGCGTTTTCATTCCACTGAGAAATCAACAGCCTTGAGTGGAATCCCTTGTCACAATTGTTTCGTAGGTTTGTTTTGATGGACTGTAGGTAGTTCTGGTGCCTTGACTTAAGAGCTGGTTGGAATCTGGCTGATTTTATGTTCTCTGGAGCCCTGAAATGCTCTCATGGGACTACCAGAAGCAGAAAACCAGGAAGTGCCAGCCTCATGCCCCGTCAGAGTCTCACCACCTTTGAGGAGAAGTGTTCCCCACTTCCCACTTCCGATTTCATGAAATGCGAGGCTTAAGGGCTCTCCTTGTGTAGAGATCCACTCTCTCCTCAAGGGTTCACCAATCCCCAAATCCTTCCCAGGATTGTGTTCTCTTATTGATTTACAAGGAGGTGTGTGCAGAGGAATGACTCAAAAACCGTCGGTGCCTGCTCTGGCTCTGGAGAGGACAGCAAACCTGCTTTCAGAAAGGGATGGGAGCAGACGGCCTTGAGAAAGCAAAGGAGTAGACATTTTCCTAACCCAAACCCAATAAATGCAGAAATGGGGCCACAAAAACAAAAAACCTGTGATGTGTGTGGTGGATAGAAACCTCAGGTATTTAGAGAGTCGCTCAACCCCAAAATAATTTTAAAACGATTAAGCAAGGATAACTAAACGCACACGCACAATACAGGAGGTTATGTTCTGTGGTTTGTCTACCTCCATAAAGATGAATATTACACTCACCGAGGGGAAAACAATCCTGGTCTGTAAATAGATTGAAAACGGGAATTAAAAAGAACACTGAGTCAGAGCCCCTCAGAGATTGAAAGGGGGAGTAATTGCCTTTCAAAGAGCTATTATATCTCAATAACAAGTCAGTCCTGTCACTTAGTTTTGTAGCACTAGCTATGTTTACCAACACTAATGTGACTTTGGCTGCATCCTGCTGGGTGGTTTTAACCCTTTGTGTTGTGAATCCGGTCACTAGGGAAGAAGTGTGCAGGTTAAGATCCACATGACTTGGTGTAACATTTGTAGAATGCCTCATATTTGCCTGTCACCATGGGGCAGGTTCTTGTAAATGCTAATAAAAGACATTTGATGGGATTGAGCCCATGGGAAATGTAGAGATCTTTGTATGTACATAATCAGTGGAGTATGGATCTCTGAATGCCTGCTTGACCTCATTTGAGAGTCAACAACATGTGGTCTGAAGGGGGTCACTATAGTCTAGCAAACTGCTGAACGCTCTCATCAGATAAATGGTGCAGTTGCATGCAAGCCAGCGCGCCTCCTGTGTGAAGGCGGCCAGCAAGAGACATAGAGCATGTAACTGATTTTCAGGCTAATAGATTCAGGCAGTAGCCATCTCAGCTCCTTATCCTCCTTATTGTCCACGTATCACATCCGTGTGCCTGAAGATGTGAAGGCATTCTGTGCATTTCTTCAGAAGAATTCTAACTCTTAAATATACTTGAGGGCACAAGTGGACAGGCCAAGCATTTCTTAAAATAGCAACAAAATATTTAGTAGAACCAACGTGCCAAGCAATTTTAAGCAGAGCAAAGATTAGCTGCAGCCTCTCAGCTGCTGATTTATCTTCAATTTTTCTCTGTCACATTTCATGTACGCCTAGTTATTACAAACTAATAGCCTCGTCAGTCTGCAAGCAAGATATGCACCTTTCTCATTTGTAAGTGCTCAGCTTCTTCTTGTTCATTCAGAGTACATCTTGTAGCTTTGTTTTTACTGCATAGTTTAAGTGTCCAATGTGAAGTTCTCATTAACTCCCAATACATTTTGTGTTGAAATAGTATATAGATATAATTGGTTCATTCAGACTGCCAGGTCCATATATCACCATACTGTGGAGTGCCCCAGAATGGAAATGGTCTGACTGGCTCCACATTTTCTCATTTTCCCAGTCACCATTTCGTGGTCACAGCAATGAAAGGTTACTGTATATAGTAGGAAATAGGGAGATGAAAGGAGGACTTTCTGTGCTTATTTGTTTGTGGTTTTTGTTTTGGTCAACTCCAGTAGTCTATGCCAAAGAGGTTTTATCTTTGCCATTTATTTTTGTAATTGAAAATGAACAACTCTAAGGTGTTTTAATATACACCATGTGTATAAACATGGGCTTAAGATGCTTATTTAGTAGAGTTGCGAGCCTTGATGGATGGTTGCTTATGTTTGGTAATCATGTCTTGGATAACATCAATTTTGAAAAATAATGAGAATATGGATTATCAGATAGTTTACGAATGTCTTTGAAACTGAGGATTTCTTAGATTCTCAGGTTCCGATCTAGAAGGACCAAAGATACTAAGTGGCTTCTGGTTTATAATGTTCCCCACAACCAGCTCCCTTGTTTCTGCACTCAGTGGGAACATATCTTGGGAAATTTGTTCCTGTAGAAATGCATTCCCTGGCTGAGGCTCAGTATGCCAAGTTTCAATCTATAGTACATTTTTATTTTCCTCCTTTTATGTACATGTTATAAACAAGAAATAAGAGTTTGTAATAGAAGTCCTGGCAGAACTTTATAGCATTTCAAACAGCCCTGCTACTTGGAATGTAAATGTTTGTAGAATCTTTACTGTGCAAGAAGCTTCCTTGTAAGGAGTGAGAAAAATATTCAACTGATTTTATTAAATAGCATAAAATAATTCAGAAGATATGTATATCCTTCATTGCAGACATATTGGCATTTGGAAAAATAGATTATGTCTGTCACAGCTATTTCGCTGCATTCTCTTAGGTGCTGTTAGAACTAAGATGGTAAATTTTCTGTGTTCTAAAACAGCAGAACAATTTCCTCCAGTTTAATTTCTAAGTCACTTGACTTTCTTTCATCTGTTAAGACATGAGATCTGTGCAATAAGCCTGGTTTGATTGCATGACTGATAAATGAGCTTGGAGATGTATTATTTTAATAGGGTAAAGAATTCATAGGATTGTTAACTTTACTTCAGATATTCCTACGTTAAGGAACTGGAGCAGCATTGTGCTTCAAGTCCTTTCACTTGGACCCTGAACCATTTCTCAAATCTGTCTGCCTTCATTCATCTCCATGTGTATCATTTCTCTCCTGATCTTCAACTTATCACCCAGGACCACTGAACCACTGAATCTGCTTCTCTGACTCTTTTCAAACTTGGTTCTTCACATCATTTTACCCAGTTGAAACACACACACTCACACACACACACACACACACACACACACACACACACACACACACACTAAATTAGTGCTTTTCTATGCATAATGTTTAAATGTTTAATGTTTGCATTCCAAATACAATTAAAAACAAAAACAAACAAACAACAACAACAAAACCTACTAAGCATCATCTGCCAAGCCGTTGGGAGCTTTGGGAACAAAACCATCTCAAGTGACTTTCAGTTATTTACTTTTCTTTACCACTTTTCCAGCTCTAGAATTATTATGAACTTTTTTCTTGGGCTGGGAGGCGGAGTTTCCTAATTTGTAAACACTTGTGTATACACACAGATAGACCTATGGAATTTTGATTGCTGATCAAAAGTCACCGAGGACCCTCTGGTTATGTTTCGAAGGTATGTTAGGAATCCTCTCTAGATAATATGTTCATTTCCCCCATAGTATTTTCCATCACTTGGGACTGTCCATTTCTTGCCTGATTTCCAGTGAGCACCTTGTGCACCTTGTAAATAGGTTCTTTTTTTGTCCTGTGTACCTCTTTTTATAGTATCTAACTTGTGTTTGACAAACCCATGAACATTAAGACTTTGGGATGGTGGGTCTGTGGCAATACCTGTAGCAGCTCTGTGACCAAATATCTTAACCAAGTGTTTCACATTCCGCAGAAGTCAGCTATTGAACTTTGTGGTGTTCTTCCTGTCCCATTGATACAGTACCTTAGGTCTCTTAGATATCTGCTATGCCAAACTCTTCATGTCCAAGTAGAGTTGACTATTTTTGGCTTAGCTTCAATGATCTCCTTGTTTGTCCTAATCTTCTACCCAGACATCCTTAGCATCCTGTGGTACTGACTGCTTCCTTTGTTCTTGGAACCATGAGTAGACTGCAAATATGGCACTCCGTATTTCTGTGTTACCTTGCATTAGGCCAAGATCTATGTTGTACTGGCGTACCTGTGCGACCAGAGTACCAAGCTGGTTGAGGGTGTCGGCATTGAAGCACTTAACAGACTACCACGAGAAGTGCAGGAGAAGCTGTTGTTTATTACAGAGAGTAATGGGTTTATATACCCAAGCCAGGGGACGGGCTAAGCATAGGAGGAAGTCATGCACCGCCCACACATGTGGTGAAGGTAGGGGCACTGAGCACCGGGAATTTCTGAGAACAACCTTGTTTGCTCAACCTTGAGAGCATGGACATTCTACAGCTGGATGAGGAGGAAGAGAGCTGTAAGGGACAAGTACTGACATTTCTCAACAGTACCTAGCAGCAAAATGCACCTGATTAAGAAGTAACTTCCTGCACACCTTTTCCTGTTCCTGGTCTTTCTGATCCATGCAGCTGTGTTATGTCATGAACAAAAGCACTTGGGTGACTGAATGCCTCACAGTTGAGGAGTAAGAGGAAAGTGCTGTTGACAAATCTGATGGACTAATGACTTCTTTGTGCTAATTCCACAAATGCTAATTCCTCTCCTTAACCTTATGGCTGGGGAAGGGGCTTCTTAAACCTTCCTCAAAATTTCAGCCCATTTTGCTGCTAGCTCCTTTTGTATGTCTAGAATATTTATGAGTTCCTGTCTGCTGCACTTACCTCTCATCTCAACTCAGGTCCAGTGTGCCTTATGCAGGAAAGGTTTTGCTTCTGCCTTGCCAGTTACCAGGTGATGCAAACCATCCAGTGCCCTAGTTAACCTTCTCCCCTGAAAACTACTGAGAATTCTGCTTTCAGGCATGTATGCATACATACATACATACATACATACATACATACATACATACATATATATATATATATATATATGACTTAGTTTCAAGAAGGATGGGTTAGAATCTTACATTGTAAATTGTTTAATATTTGCCTTTTCTAATATTCCAGAGTCATATATCCATATTAGGAAGTTGTTAAATATCTATGTAACCAAATTCCAGTCTCTTTGATTGGCATGAAGTTATGTTGTTATATGGGAGCTGCTTGAAATCATTCAAGTATGCATTTGTCAGATTTTACTTATGCAGTTTTTGAGTGACAGATCATGAGTTGACGGTATGATTAGATTTTAGAAAATTTTAGCAAATACCATTTTCTTTAAAGGAAGAGTAAGCTATAGGTTCTATGTCCTGGGTGTTGGTCTTAATATAATAATGATCTGATTTTAGTGGATTGAAGTAAATCACGAGTCCCAAAATCCATCATTTTATTTTAGCAAAACATGAACATCTGCAATAAACAAGCTAATGGGTGCCTCACAACAAATCAAAAGCATGTCTTGCTAAACTGTAAACAATTATTTTGGAATGCATGGAGGCTTTGGGGTTGTCAGTTGCTTTATCAGTCACCCATTCAAGGGTAGCCCTGCATCCTGCAGAAATTTTGCATGCCTCTTCCCATCCACTCATGCTCGTTTGTGTGCAGGTACATGTATGTACATATGCATGTAGAGGCCAAAGATCAGTGTCAGATCAACTGCTCCCCATACATGCAACTCTAACATGAAAGACATTTTTTGACATGTGGTGTCTCACTGAACATGAACCTCACAGATGTAGATAAACTGGCTGGCAGGCAACTTCTGGGATCTTCATGTGTTTGCCTAACTCAGCACTAGGCTTAGATACACATGCCTTCTGGTTGGCTTTTATGTGGTTGTTGAGATCTAGACCTTTGCTTGCAGAGTTGTCTTTCCAGTTCTTGTTTTCTCCCAGCAGAAGCATGTTTCTGTTCTGCTGAGCTAACAACTTCCTCAGTCCTTAGGAGACCAACTGAATCATCTCTGGGTCAATGCTCCTTAATCTGTACTTAAAATCTTTATATAATTCCAAGAGAAAAGCACCCTATATCAAAACATGAGCTCTGTCTATTTTTCAGTCATGTTTACCAGACTACAGACACTATTCAGTTTTCACCATTTTAAAAGCCTGAGACACATGAGTATATGACAGCATTCTGTGTTGTGAACAGATCCTTATATATCTACAGTTCTGATTTAAAGAACACATATCTGAAGAGATAGCATTTCCATGTTAGCAGTTGCTGTTATTTGCTTTTGCAAATGTCTTCCAGGTTTGGAATAATCTATTTCCATATATCATTTTCATGGAAATAACTCTGGTTTTTAAATTTCATGAATTCTTTCACCTTGAAGCTGCTGGATGTAAGAGTCACTGTGGAAATGAAAATTGCTAGGATTTTTATCAACTAGGACATGGCATTTAGGTGCTTCTCTGGGGTCTTCGGAGTGTGAATCTGAGATGATTTCCCAAACTACATTTGCGAAGTTCTACAGGTAACAGATATTTGATCATATGATCAGACTAGGTTTTCCATGCCACTGAAGCTGAAATCAAACAAAATCTTCCTCTGCATGTTCTTACAGGATTGCGGTCCATTTTTATTTCTTACATGGAAATAGGCACTCTCAAAAATAACTTAGCACATTTCAGAAGATGGTAATGACACTTTTCAGGCAATTAAAATCAACCCGAACAATATAGCTAGTGATCTAATCTGGTATATGTTACTCACTTGGCCTGTCCCTGTCCCTGAATGTAAAGCAGCAGAGTGGCTGATTAGCAGGCATTGGCCCTAATTCTGGTGAATGTTAGAGAGCTGTGGAATACAGATAAGGCGTTTTTGTTCCAGAGTTGGGTGTGCATGGCAACACCTCCTCCCCTCTTCCCTTCTTATCCTCTCTGCCTATAGGAATGCTTACATTTGTATGTATTAGATAGTTTAAGTCATTTTTTTCTCTCCTACAGTAAGTGAATACTTACTTGCTAAGCTTCCTTTTTATTCTAAGTACAGCTAACTGAAAATTTTGTGCATCACTGCATGGTTTTGAAACATAAATACCAAAGATTCTCCTCCCTGTTTCATTAAATAAAAATGTTCTCTTGTGCCAGATAAAGATAAGCATGTTCATATTCAGTATTAACCGGTTTGATTGTTGTACCAGTATTTAACAGTGTTTTCTTCTGTTCAGTGATTTGGATAAAATTTAATGACTTTATTGGTTTTGTTGTGAGTTTTGTTGTGTCATGAAACCAGTCACATATGGTGTGAAGATGCTTATGAGTAAAGTGCATATTTCCATATTTATATGGAAATTTTTAGAATACGAGGCTTGTCTCCTTTTAACTGAACAGCATCATGATTGTTGCTGCCAGTAGTTTTATGGTCATTAGAAAATATTTTTTATTTTTGTAGAAATTACTCTTGAGGTTTTTCTGTCTCCCGAGTCTTGAGTTTTTATTCTTCAATTCTTATAGCATAGTTGTTTTCTTTTACTTTTCTTTCCACCCAATGCTGATCTTTGGATGCTTGCCCATCCATTTCATCCACACATACTTATCCATGCACATGTGTACACACACATAACGGAAAGCCTAGAGATAAGAAAGAGCTGGTGTTAACTCCAAACCATACCATTTCTAAGGTAAGATACAGACATTCTAAAGTTTCAGGAAGAAGAGATTCAAATCAAATGTGGATTGACATTTTGGATCATCGTGTTTAAAGTGAGTTGGTTTCTGATTTTTCTGATTCCTTTGCCCCTGCCCCTCCTGTTCTCTTTCCTCCCATTTCTATAAGGGCTTTGAGAGCAGCTGCAGCCCCTACCCAGGGTTCCAAAGGTGAAATGCTTCTCAAAGGTAAAGGGGAGGGTAAAATATTTCTGTAATAACTTCACAAACCATTGAAGGGTCATGCTTTTTATTGTTCTGTTTCTACTCTAGTAATCCTGTCCTACTCCTAACTTGCCCATGCTTCTTCTCTAGCTTCTTCCTCTTCTATTCCAAAAACTCTTCTCCTGCAGTCCTTGAAATAATAAAGAAATCACAAGGGCTGTATCTCATCGGTCAAGAGCTCATTCCTAAAGCAAGTGATAAGGAGCTAGGCCACTTACCATGGCAATAGAAAGGTCCAAGGCCATAGAAGAAAAACCTCAACCAGACAGGGCAGGGTGGTGGGGCATTGTGCCCAATGACAACTTTAAGGCACAGATCCATTATTAGCAGACTTGCAAGTGAAGAAATGGCATGCTTTTCTCAGTAACCTTGGTTGGACATCTGTGGCTATGACCTGGTACAGCTGTAAAATTTTAAACTTATTATTTATTATAAAAAGTCTTTAGTTTGAACTTTCTCTGTGGTGAAAGTGAGCTACTTGCATGCAGTAGTCAGAACAAGAGAACAAGGCAGGCTGTTAAGTGTCCAAAATCCTTGTGGGACAAATAGATCTGGTTAGGAAGCATGTCCCAGTACATATTCCATATATTAAAACTATATAGCTAAAAGGAAAGTCATCGTCTAGATCACCCACAGATATATATGCCCAGAAGATGAAACACACATAAACACTTTATTTAAGAGTATTTTATACCTTTAAGTTTTATAAAAAGAAAATTGTGTTTCTTTATCAGCAGCATGTGATTCTTAAAATACACACACAATACTGGATACTTTGTTATATGTTACATATAATTTTTTGTGGGAAGAATACTTAAAACCTATTCTTAGTAATTTTAAAATATACTATGGATCATTTTTAAAAGTTGCTATATATGGTAGAGTTCTTCTAGTCTGACTAAGATTCTTTGTCTCTTGACCAAAATCTCTTCCCATCCCTCATCAAGGACTGGCGACTACACTCTACTTCATTGCGTTTAACATTATGTTGTACTACATAGCAGTGAGATCATGTAGTATTTTACTTTCTGTTTGAGGCCCTTCTCATCCAACATAAATATTCTCCAATTTCATACATACTTTTACCTTCTTTGTTTTAAGGCTGAGTCAAATTCGTGTGTGTGTGTGTGTGTGTGTGTGTGTGTGTGTGTGTGTGTGTGTGTGTGTGTTTACTTGTGACATTTTCTTTGTCCATTCATCCACTAATGGGAATTGACATTGATTCCATGCTTTGTCTATTGTAAACAACACTACAGTGAATGTGAGACTATAGGCATCTCATTGTTATACTGATTTCCTTCCACATAGTCACACATTTCACATATATGTATACACACAACACATACACAGTAATGGTAGTAATTGCATTTTTTGAGAACCATTCATTGTTTTCACCAATAGTAGCAAAGCATCTCCCTTCTTCATCTCCTCCTTAGCTCTAGTTTTCTTTCAGTATCTCACACAGCTGTTATGACAGGTAACAGAATAGGATTAGCTTGTAGGGATTCCACTTGTTTGTGCCAGGCATTTTCTCTTGTGCATCTTGATCATTGCCTCATGTTTTCCTTGAAATGTTTATTCAGATTTTTTGTTAATTTTAAGTCATAAAATTTGTTTTCTTGTTATTTAGTTAACATTCCTATGTTTTATGTATTAACCCTAACAGTTTTAAAGTTTACAGATTTATGTTCATTTTGTGTATTACCATTTCACTGTCTCTTGAAGTTGATTTTTGGCTGTATGCAATTTTTTTTTTTTATTTCATGTGGTCTTTTGGAGTCATATAGGAAATATATCATTGTACAGCCCCAAATAACTAAGGTTTTCTCCCATGTTTTCTGTAGTAGTTTTGGGTTTTACGATTAAGTACTTGATTCATTTTTAGTTGATTGCCATGTGATACTATTGGTACTTAATTTCATTATCAGGGTAGATATCTAAGTTTCTCAAAAAAAAAAAAAAACACCTATGGTTGAGAGTGAGACTATTATTTTATGGCTGTATATTCATTGATTCTTTGTGGAAATTGAGTGTTCAGAAGTGCTTGACTATTCTGTGCTTTCTTATCTATGTAGTGTTTCCGTGTGCTGGATTTTAATGCCAGTACCATGGTGTTTTTATTTCTGTAGCTTTGTGGTTTGTCTTTAAAGTCAGGTAGTTTGACACTTTTCAGATTTCTTCTTTTTACTTAGGAATGCTTCGACTATTTGGGGGTCTTTTGTGGTTTTCCATACATTTTATGTTGTATATTTTTATGAAAAATGTCATTATTCCATGTCGGTAAATATTGTGTTGAGTCTTGAACTCTTTTGCATGGTTTACTTTTTAGTATTATTATTCTTAATATTAATAATACTTTTCAATCCATGACATTGAATATTTTTCTTTCTTATTCTTTTCCTTCCTTCCTTCCTTCCTTCCTTCCTTCCTTCCTTCCTTTCTCCATTTCTTTATGTTTTTGATATAAATGATGCTTTTGATGAATGTTAGCATTGATTTACTTGATGTCATATATCTTCTTGTTTTGTGAATGCATAGTCAACTTTGCTTTTGGTAGCATACAATTCAGTCTCAGTGCCTTTTAACAGCCAGTATCACTCACCAGTATTGTGTCGGAACTATGGGTCTTTTGAAAATGGGCACAACTTTCTTCCATGCTGTGGATAAATTTTATGCTTCTCTATATGGCTTCATATCCTGGAATCCAGTTTAAAATTACATTGCTGTCGCAGATGCTCTCATCCTTATTCTAGAATCACTAATGTAATGGATTCTTGGGCACAATAAATAGTGTTGACTCAATCTGGACACATCTAAATGGTCATCCCAGCCTTTGGATGCTCTGCTTGAATTGCTTTAAATTTCAGCGTCTTCCTGTGCCTTTCATGTATTTAGTTCCTTATGCTTCTTGTAATTGCTTCTTAAAAATAAATGCTTATCAGTCTCAACTTTTCCTCTCCTCACCTTTCTTGATTTTAGAGTTGGTCTCTCCAGAAGCCCCTCATTTGGGATGTGTTATTATCATTACAAAAGGCAGAAACCCAAGAGGCTTAGGTAAATAATGCAATTGCATTAGAAGCTTGGATTAGGAATAGTTGTTTATCAGGCGCATTTTCCCATAGAGACCATAAAAGCAGGGGAGGGTAAATGAATATTTCTAAACATTAGTGTAGTCTTGTAAATTCTACCCCTGAGTGTCAGACATTCAAATACCTTCTTATGTGTACAAACAATGCACTTGCTCACTCTGTCTCATTCTCTTTTATGTTCTTACAGGCAGAATGCATGATACTGGGTAATTAGTAAAACAAATGTTTTCTTGGGCTTATGATTGCAGAGAATGAAAAGGTAAAGTCTCTACATTTTATAAAAAGGTTCATGCTGTTCATGCTGTTTCAATTCATAACATGAAATAGTCAGTGTGAAGAAGACACAATTGTAGGGCTTCCTGGCTGTATAAACACCTGCTCAAGTGACTGAGGCACAGGAATTAACTCAGGGTTAAAGACACTTTTCAATCTGCAATACTCTGTCCCCATAATATACTAGGGTTCATCACCCAGGATTAATATATTGAAATTTAATGGGGGACAAAACTTATTTTGAGGCACTAGATTCTGCCTGTTATTTCTAGACCCCTCATCTTATCAATAGGCTACACATATTATGGTTCTATTATAGATTCTATATCTAATTGCAGATTATTTTCCAGACAAACTTAATATAAACTATTACTAATGCATCAGGGTTTCAATCTTTAATTAAAAGAGTGGAGGTGGACATTAGAGGGAATCAAGGAAGATTACCTGGGAAGGAACTGGAGGGAAGAAAAGGAGGAAAGAAAATGATGCAACTCCATTTCAATTAAAATATACTGAAAAAGCATCAAGTCTCACTGTGTCGCTTGGGCTAACCTTAGATTCAGTAGCCTCCAGACTCCTATACAGCTGACAATATAGACATATGTCATCATACCTACCTTGTAAGAATGAAAGATTATGCCTCATTCTTCAATATGTTTCACACACTATAAAATTGAGTGGATTATAAAATAAGCAGAGCACAATCTACCTATATGAATTCATTATTGCTACCATAATTCTACACAGAAAATAAACGCATAAATGTTGGTAGCTTGACATGAGAATGTTTGCCCCTCTCTTTCTGTGGACTGGGGTGGCTGTTGGGTTTGATCATATTTTCATGTGTCAACTGAGGTTTAGACTGGACAAGTTTACATTGTTTAAGCTTCAGATGTATCCTTTTCACCAGGTTTGGGTCTGCGCATGCGGAAGTTCTCTGATGTAAATTGTTTTCATACCATTTACAGAGACAAACGTGCAAATGGTCCAGATCATCTTGTCTTTGCCGCTGGAATTTAATCACGTCTGAATCATTCTGTTGACTATGAAAAGTAAAACAACCAAACCCTAAATCAGGAGTGGAAAACAGTACACTTTCTAGTGGGAAGAACTATAGAGATATGTGGCTAAGGACATAAATATAAGAAGGAATAAACAATTTAGATCAATAATGAAATCTGCCATCCCAGTAAACCTCATGTCCATTAAGAATTATAAATGACCCCTAGATTTTAGTTGTCTTTCAAATTAGAGACAGGAAATGCAAAATGTCACTCTGTTGCCCATGAATGTATTATTACTTTTTAATTGCTTTCTAAATAAAGGAGATGTATACAAGAAGGAAAATACACACTGAAAGTTCCCAGAAAGCATTGGGTCCAATTAGAATTGACTTCTTTCTTTTTATGTGTATAATAACAGTTTGCTGAGCAGTAATGTGTATACTACTTAATATAGGCAAACTGTGTCTACTACTTAATAGTATACATGTCTAGCTTTTAATGTGGATGCTGGATACCTGAACTCAAGTCCTCTTGTTCATATAGCAAGCACTATGTGATACTCTCGGTCCCTGGTTTCATTTTCTTTGTCCCACTTTTATTTGTATGTAGAATTTTTTTTTTAAATAGTTACCTCTCACATTTGTACCTATATTTTAAAACACCCAGTTTTCTTTCTTGGTTCTCTTTAGCCATTAATTTACTTGCCTGGTGGTCTGGATCTCTTTATTTACTTGGTGACATCATTGCTGTTATGGAATGCGGGGAGAATATGACTCTCTATTGTCCTGTTCATAGAGCAGTTTGGCCATGAAATTTGCTTTAGCTAATGCATTGTGAGCTTTCCATGTGGAGTCTCTTCCTTTTGTGGGTTCTTGGTTTCTTTTCTCATACAGTATTGTAGCTGATGAAGCCAAGCTTGACACAAGGTGTCTGTGAGCCTTGGTCTTGAATGGCTGCAAGAAGCAGAATCTTTCATTAATTTCCTATGGACATTGAAAATGAGAAAATCGTGAATGTCATTTTCTCTCATCAAAAGATTCTTTAGACAGCTAGTCACCTCAACACTAAGTGATTTATGCTGTTCACGAGCCCACATATTCAACCCATGGATCACTTACATCCCAGGATAGCTATGTATGCACACCAGGCTTGTATATGACATAAAATGTTAAAACAATAGGCAGCCCTGCTACAGTGTGCTACTGTTCCCTATGTGTTTAATACTCCTTCAGCTTTAATACATAATATATCATATACATGTAATATATAATATATATCATATGCATATAATATATATAATATATCATATACATATTATATGTATATGTATATAAAGAGACCTCATCAACATCCTTGCCAAAGTTACATTCTTTAAATCATTGTGTCCTCTATCCCCCCTCCCCAAAGTGTCAGCATGGAACAAAATCACACAGGGCTTGTGACTTTTTTAAAGTCTTTATTTAAAAATTTAAAAGGCATGTAGAATTAGCATGCAGATATATATTTCTTCCTGCAGAAGAAATAACTTCCCCCAAACCACGTTATCAACAGCTTTTGTTTGAGCATCTCATTTCTGCCATTTTCATCATATGTCTCAGCTATTACAGAAGCTTCCATTCTGGTTTCTCCTGCTTTGTGCTACATTTTTTCCTCATCATTATGAGGGATTGAACCGTGGGCATTGTGCACAGGGGACAAGTACTCCACCTCTGAGCCACAGCCGCTCCTCAGTTTTCATTATCTTGATTGTATTTCTATAAAACAGGTTTGTTTGTCTTTTAAGTATTAAATCCTTATAAAACATTGGAACATTTAAGTTGATCTTGGGGTAAAGTCTAGATGAGTTGCTGTGGCTGGTAATACTCTGTGATTTAAACCCCATCACCTTCTCTGGACTTAGCCTGGGGAGTTTTTACCCATGCTCTCAGAAATTCACTAACCTTTCCTGAACACACTCCTGTGTACAACTATTCACCAGAGCACCATTCTTCATATCTTGCTTTTTTTTTTTTTTTTCCAGTTCTTACTTTCATAGTGACCCATCAGCCACTGCTAGGATCTTCTGACTGATCTTACAAATTCAAATTAGATAACACATCATTAAGCAAATGTTCTTCCTCCCCTTATTACTCATTACTCTCATTGCATGTCTGATTCTCATGTTGAACAGAATGGGAGGAGAAAACTTAGCCCTCCCTGGTGTCTCAGCTCAGGGAAAGCTCCAAGAAATATTGAACAAAAGCTAGCATGGTGGCTGAACTGTTAAAAGCACTTGCCACACAAACCTAATGACATGAGTTTGATTCCTGAGTCTAGGATGGTAATCTGACCTCCACATGTTTGCACTCAGAATTGCACAACTGGCTGTGTACTTACACACATAATGATAATAATAAAACAAAGAAACAAACAAAAAAACAATTCACAGTCTTTTCTGGGAAGGAGTCTAAGCCCAGTGAAGAGTGAGAAGCATTTCATTAGGGCCAATTTTATATTAAGTCCCATGCCACCTCATAGCAAATGAGTGACATGACCATCTTTCTTTTTTATTTTTCCTTTACTTAAAATTAATTAGAATCAAGCTTGTTTTACATGTCAATTCCAGTTCCCTCTTCCTCCCACCCTCCCCTACTGCTCCCCACCAACCTTCTATCTAGCCTCTATGAAGGCTCTAGGATGGCATATGAAGTAACCATCAATCTCATTATCAGGGGAATGGCATTTAAGGTAGCCCCTTACCTATTTCTTTGATTGTTAGTTGGGGTCATTCTTGTAGATCTCTGGACATTTCCCTAGTGCCAGATTTCTCTTTAAACCTATAATGGCTCCCTCTATTATGGTTTTTCTTTCCTTGTTCTCCTCTATTCTTCCCCTGACTCAACCTTGCTGTCCCATCATGTCCTCCTTTCTCCTTCTCCCCTTCTCTTTTTTACTAACTCCCACTCCCCTCCCCAGGCTGCCAATTTGTTCATTAGATTTTGTTCTTTTTCCCTTCTCTGGGGGACCATGTATGTACTCTCTTAGGGTCCTCCTTGTTTCCTAGCTACTCTATCAGTGTGGATTGTAGGCTGACAATCCTTTTTTCTATGTTTAAAATCCATATATGAGTGAGTACATACCATGTTTGTATGAGCAGCTTTCTTCTAATTCTTGCTGTATTACTTCAATATATTTATTTCTAGATTTTAGGAGTAATTTTATGTTTTTAAAATTGTTAATGATAAGTTACATTATTGTTTCCTTTTACTTACTTACATGCCAATTCTAAATCATAAAATTTCCCTGAATATCGGTTACCTTTGTTTGGCACACTGTCAATAATCATATGTTAAGTATTTGATATTATTATAATTGTTTTATCTTATTGGCTAGTGTATTATACTTCCACTAAGAGTTTTTCTTTTATAGATAAACATCCATTGATGTGGTGTTTGTTACATTGGTACATTATCAAGTGCTTTTTATTGCACACTAACCCTGAAAGGGAGATGAGACACTTAGGTCTCAGATTCAAATACGTTTATCTCAAGTGTCCTCCCAGAAGCCTTCTCTCAACACACTGGCTGCTCCCACTCCTTGCCTCTGTGACAGGGAGAAAGGAAAATAGAAAACAATTAATCATATTAAAACATTGTGTCTTGGGAAAGTCTAAAATAGATAGGAGGTATGCCATTTCCCACAGGTTGATCTTGTTTAGCCCACAGCATATAGATATGATTGTGGTGGGAGCAAGAAGCTGGAAATTTGTTTATGGAGAGAAGGCTTTGCTTCTTCCAGGGTTTCTCCTTCAGGAACTCTGGTGTAATTCAGCAGGGTGTTCCCAGTCAGTATGTACTGCATGGTATAAGTACTCCATTTGATGAGTACTTATCTGCTGCTTGCTCTTTGTTCTTCAACTTTGTCTTGCTACATGCTTAATAAACCTATTCATTCAAAACTCTCCTGGATCATTCTCCATATGGAACAGTTGCTTATTATATTGAAAAATGCAGTATAATATGCAAATCACACTATATAAAATTAATTTATAAATGCATCCATTATCTTTTGATGATACACAGTATCTGTATTAAACTGTGCCCCAGCTTAATGGTTTACAACATCCATTTATCATTTGTGTTTGTGTGTGAGTTGGGAGTTTGAGCAGTCCCTTCAGTATCAGTCCATGGAAAATTCCAAGACGGGACAGTCAGTGAGAAAGGAGAGACCAAATCCACACCTGAAGCCTCTAGAGTGGGGATAACTTTGATGGTCAGTTTGGCGATCACAATGGCTGTGACCTATCTGGATTTCCGCCTCTCCTATCATCCAATAATTTATGTTTGCTTTCCATTCTCTTGAATTCCCAGCAGTGGAAGCTCTCTAAAGCCTTTTTACAACAGAAGCCTGGGCTTTCCATGGTTTCTCTTCTAATGCATTCTGCTAGTTTCACCAGGGCAGGCCAGATTGTAGAGAAGGGGTTACAGATCCTGCTAGTGGATAACGGGATTAAAGGAATGGGTGGCTTTTTTACCTCTACATTCTTCCTGCTCTCTGGAAACAGCTTGAACGTGCGAGTGTTTTCTGGAGGTCTTCATGATACCTGAATGAATACCAGAATTAATCTCCTGCTAACACCCCTGTCTTGTGATTTACTGCAAATGAACATGGCTTGCAAACCTGAAAGAATTTCTAATTTTCTGAATGCTTGCCCGTCAGATTTTCTGTAGCATCAATGCATTTATTTTTAGTGTTGCAGAAGTTATTATTTTTATGATCAAGAACAATAAACAGAAATTAATCTAAATGAAGGAATTAGGATTAAAAAGTGTCACCTGCAAAGACTGCTTTTAATATTGCAAGCTTGTTTCTAACATGTCCTGATGATGTTTGATTGGCTTTGAAATTTACATATGCTAAGTATGAATCCTTGAGAAACTCCCCTGACTGCAGTGAAGCAAACCAGCAGGAAGTCTTCTGTATGAACATGTTCTAACTTCATCTGTCTTTAAAAATAAATGCTCTGATCGATATCATGAATAATTAAGTGAAAGGAGTTGTGGGAGTTGGGGCTGTTTTCTTTTTAGTAATTGTAAATTCTATTTGACAAAGCCACAGCTCACTATTAGGAGGAGCAAAGTCTGAGTTACTCCTTATTCATTAAAAAAATGTATATGAAGCTCTAGAAATTTTTACTTAGAGTGTGATATTGTTCATCTGAATTAAATCAGGTAAAGATATATATATATATATATATATATATATATGTTCACATATATAATGCATTCATTATTGTAAGAATAGTGATTAAATGTTTTGAAATATTCATAAAATAAGGTTTTCTAGTTTGGAGCCAAAGCTAATATTTAGACCGATTAGCTGGTGTTGATCCCAATTAGAAATTTATATACATATGATCAGTATCAATTTTTATTAATAGATTCCTGAAGTCAGACCCATGAATGAAGTTTTGATATGTCATTAGCTAGTCTCAGATGAGCTAAATAGCCAAAGATGTGCCATCTCTTTCAAGCGTCTTACTTCCCCACTGCTCAAATGCTGGGATTACAGGTGTGTCCCACATGCCCAGTGTGCGTGAAGTGTAGAGGGTGGAACATAGGGCTTTGGGTATGCTCAGCAAATGTTTGATTGAGCTACTGAACTTCACTTTCAACCATCACTGGTTTCAGTCTTCACTAAGCTGTACTCTTAGAAATCCTTTATCAATAGGATAGATGGACTGCTTCCTTTTATCTGCTAGGGTAGTTAGGAATATGGGCAGAATAATATTACATTTAAGAGCACTGTTGTTTTTATTTCCTGAATTTATAGGGATCCCTGCAGGTCCTTACATATGCATGGATGCCATGTTGAAGGAGTTACACATCTGCCTCTCAGAGTAAAATACTCTCGAATGGCAGAAGTTTACCATTGCCAGCTGGGAGGCCCTTTGGTGATCAGGTATATTGCATCCTTTGCTTTTATATTCATTACTGAAATTGTGGTCTTTGGTGAGAGTTTCATTAATAAAGTTAAATCATCCATTGTGGAAATTTTTGGTAAAATTTGTTTAATACTATTTTCTGAAATAGAGTTTTGACTACTAAACCAAAGTGCTATGTATTTAACAACTCAAGACATGGGTAGAATTGTAACAAATAACCTTACCATTTTGCCATCTCATATGCCTTCCACTGGGGCATGGCCAGAAGATCTCATTGTATGTGCCTGTGCATTCCTTTTCTCCCTGGGCATGACTGGGGAACAAAATGCTCCCTTTGTTACATTGTCTCTCTCTTCTTTCTATGTTTTCTCACTCTTTCACATTGTCACCATCTTTCCTTCCATATACTGTTCCCAGTTGCTCCATATTGTGTGACTGAGTGAGGTATATTTGGGTAAGTTATGTATGTATATATGTTTGTATGTGTATGTGCATATATGCATGTAACATTTCTTTTATTATAATATTGAACTTAGTGAAATGTGTCTCATTGGCAAGGTAGGCATATTATCAACAGCATTTGTAGTAGTAGAAGCAATAGGCAATATTATACAATTCTTTGGACAGACTCAACTTTCAACGAAGTCTGAGGTGAGTTTTTTTTTTTAACACAGCTTTACACCCTTAACACTATAATCTTAGAACATTAAATTTAATGGGCTATGTTTATTCAGTTATAGAGTTTATTTGTCATTTCTCTGGTGAAATGAAAGCTTAACACTGTTTCTGGCACACACAAGGGTAGTTGTGCATTGGCAGCTATAATTAGTTTATGCAGATAAAATAGTAGCATTTCTGAATTAATGAAAACAGTGTCCATTTCTGTGTAAACTCAGAAGTTCTACTGTCATTTGGAATTGAAGGATGGTGTGATTTTGGAGATATAAATTTGCATGTGACAGGTTTCACCATTGTTCTGTGCTGTTTATAAGCAAATCACTTTTGTACCAGAGACTATTCTAGATAGAATGTGGGGTTCCTTTTCTTTCTGCTACTGACAGGACTTGAGATTCTGGAGAGATGATTCAGCAGAATCTGAGATAGAGCCATCATAAGCTTATGTATTATGTATGTCAAACCACAAAAAAGTCATTAATTAGCCCCAGTGCATTATAGACTCCTGTTCATAAATTGTTCTAAAGTCAAAATAAATTTGCTAAGCCATAAAATTCTCAGTTAATTTGCTAGTCAGAATTTGTGTGACACCTTCCAGAAACAATACAAAAAGTTGACATCTAATAATGCATAAATTATATTATTGACTCTATTTGCATATTCATTTACATTTTAAGTTTATTTTACAAGCTAAGTTTATTTTAAGGGTGCATTTATGCTTGGAGCATACTAGGAATGCATTAACTGCTGGTTTTATGAAGTTATTCAAGGTAGCAGTTGTTGACTTAGTAAATTCTACATATCTGTATTGTGTAAGTTTACTCAAACAAAATGAAATTTTTAGGGAAAATTTATTACCAAGGAGACACAAAACTCTAGTAGTGTTTAACATTTGAAAGAAATAAGCTCCCCTCCCCCAAACTTGGTGTTTGAGGGAGTATTGAGAGTGCTTGTAATGTTTTGTTTGGTTTCTTAAAGCGATAATGATTGTCTGCACAGTGAGTTTTGATTTCCTTTTTTGCAAAATGATATTTAGAAGAGATGCATTTTTCCCCGAGACTCATTTAAATGCCTTGTTTCAGCAAATTAGCGTTTCTTGTCAACTCTATGAGATGAGTAACCAGTGACCTCCAGTCTCTTTAGCTGTCCTCATTCCACTGAGCTAGACAGGTGGCCTGTGCCTGACCTCTTACTCCATTCCTGTGCTCACTGCTTTCTCATCTACCCACCAGTGAAGTGGCATTCCTGAAGGGCACAATTAGCTTTTTGCTGTCAAGTTCTGCATCTGTTCTTTCCCTGGGTTCTTTCTTAACTCCAATGGCATTCACCGTTGCTCTTTGCCCCTATCTTCCACCTTTGACTTTCATTTTGTTGGACTTTGGGATTTTTGCCTTTGTTGGCAACTGCCCTTCTATCTGGTTGTGATTTATCCTCTTCATTATGGGCCTTCTTAGCCTGAGTTTTGGCTGCCTTTTTTTCTCTCTCTCTTTTCCTTTATTAAGGATGGCCTCTGTAGTTCTGGTACTTTTGCCTCCTCTCACATATCCCCATCATCCTTGGGAAGAGTTCCATCCACATTGACAACCACTCTCCCTATTGTTGATGAATGTGTCTCCATGAAGCTAAACTTGAGTCTATCTGTATCTAATTTCTCCTTTCTTTCCAAACATGCCTTATCTCTGCTTTATATTTTTTTCCTGTCAGTACCATATACCTTATCCATCATAAAAAATCAGAACCTTTGGAGTTACCCTCCAATTTCAGTCACTTATCACAATGAAATCCTCACATTAATCCTGAGACATGCTTGTCATCTGTCATCACTTTTCCCCCACACATTCTAATGACCATAGCAGGTGCCAACCATGCTTCTTTCCTCATTCACTCTAGGTGGTCCTGTATGAATTATCATAGAACATAGCTATCTTTACAGTATTTCCTCATTGCTAAACCATAATAGCTTCCTGCTGTTTAGAGCATAAGTGAAGAAGGGGGAGAAAAAAGCTGTTAACCTGGCATTCAAGATTTTCCACATCTTAATAAAAGCATTTTACTTTACCTTGCTCTTAGATTCAGAGGTCTTCAAGCTCCATGTATTTATTACATTATTGCAACACACATATACATATATGCATATATGTATACCCATACACACATATGAACAGAGTATTACTTGAAATAAATAAAAGAATTAGTGTTTTGTTGTTTCAAAATATTCAAAATGAAGCAATAGAAATTATACAGGTAAAATATAAAAAAAAATAATTAGCAGTATAGTCTACTCATCTTTGAGTGGTTGGCTACTACTTTCCCAGAAGCAATTTATTGGATTATGAGGCCTTTGCATTTCATTGTAATTAAGCTCAGATTTGAGAGTAAGATGACTGTCAACAGAAATGAATCTTTTCCATCACATTTGACATAATAGGATAAAAGGATAGCTAAGTGTGTGTATCTCTGTATATATTCTATGAATGGGATAGTTGAAGATACCAACTGCAAACATAGACCCAAGCTGCCAGCTGTGATCAGATTCTTATTGCAGGTAAATTCACCATGGGTTAAACAGTTTTCTGAAATACTGGGAAACACCTAATGTCATCAGAGCTTGCCGATTTGATTGATTGGGGGTTGCATCCTCTTATATTAATTCTGTGTAAATATCTGTGAGTCGAAAATGATAGATTTATCCATGTATATAACATCTCACTTGAAAGCTACAAGGAAATTGTGTTTCAAGACATCTAGTCTTCACAATCTGCACCCTGTAAAGAGACTGATTCAGGCTAATGAATTGTTCAATAAAATTGGCTGTTGTATGTGGCAATATCACTCTGAATATGCCTGCCCTTATCTAGAATGTTCTTGTATGTTTCTAAAGGCAGAGATCTTCAAGAACCTTGCCTCTGACCACCACTCAGGCATCTCTGCCCTGCATTTTCTTCTCCCTGCTTACCCTCTGCTGGGTCAGGTCCTCAATTATCTGTCTTTTTTTCAATTGCTACTCTATACCTAAAGCTTGCCCTTTGAGCTCTTATCTGCTTACGTGCCCTGTAGTGATTTAGCATCTGTATTATAGTTATGTGTGTTGATACTTCTACATATGTGCAGTCTACTCCTGTCTTAGAATATATGTGTCTGGTAGCAACTACCAGACAAACTCTGCTCTGGCCCTCTTCATTGTGGAATGTAGGATGAGTGTCACTGGATATGGTGAGATCATGAAATTTAACAGTGGTCATTGGATAGCTTCAGATCTTAGTCATTTCTGTTCACTTTGTTCAACTGTCAGTCAGGCAGTAGCTGAATATGATGACAGCTCATTTGTGGTCATGCTATATATCTGATGGAGCTGGTGAAAACTGCCCACCCTAGTTATTCAGAGACACATGTTGAAAGGAAAGTCCCCAATATTGAGAGGGTGTGAAAAGTGAACACAGCTGCAAAGGATGCAGTATTTTTCAGATTTCTGCTTCCAGGAGACACAAGTCACTTCTGATTCCAATTTATTAACAAAATAGACTGAAGTGTCCATGATGATGATCAAAATCTGAACGAGAAAGAAAACCAGGAGACCATGTTATGTACAGAGAGGTGGGCCCTGATATGATACAAAGTTGGGTTTTCTTTGTATCAACCTTATCTTTTTGCAGTCTGTCCTGAGATCTTAGGGATAGGAGGGGACATTGGAATTTCTCCATTTGAGTCCCAACACTACAAAGCAGCTAGCTGGGGGCAGTCAACCTATATAGTGGTAAGGCAGGCTGTGTGCTAGACTAGTAAACACCAACCACAGGCCCTTCCTAATTACACTTAAAATTACTTAAGGAAAGAAAGCTAACACCCCAACCCCACCTTTTATTTTTAATTTTCCCAGGATAATATTCAATCAAGTGTTTTGCTTTCTACATTAATATATAAGATAATATTTGGTAACATATTTGGTAAATGCAATGTGTAACAGGCACCTTTTCAACTGAATTCATTGAATTCCATACCCACCCCAAGAGATAAGGATCCTGACTTACTCTTGTCAGAAGAGAATCCAGGCTTAGAGAAGTGAAGATTGAACTAATATCTCAAAAGTAGCCAATACTGTAGCAGGGATGTAACCTGCTAGGTCTAATAACTTGCTGTCACAGGAATTCTGCATTAATCAGTTACTTGATGCATTTTCTTAACAAGTTTGGCTTCATACTTCTTAATAAGTTGCCCAGGACTACAAGTGTAATGACAGAAGGCAAATTAGTTCTGCAAGCCTAAGGAGCTATTTTGAGTAGTCTATTCAGTTAAGACATTATCTGAATGCACACATGTGGACATATATTTAATATTAGTAATGTACATGCATATGAGTATAAATTAACACTCCCCATCTACTATCATTATATTACTCCTTTTTGGTTTTGCATATTCTTCACTAAATTGCCCTTTCATGTTCAGTTGGAAACTTCCTCTGTCACTGCAGAACAGAAGTTTGATAAATACTTGTCTCATATCTGGCTTCTGTAGAGTAAAAAAAAAAAAACATTGCCCAAGGCTACACACCCGACTTTACTTGTTGTCTCCTCCTGGTCTGGCAAGATAAGGATATTTTGTTTCCTTTTCTAGTTAGAAGACATCTTGCAACTTGTCATAACTTGGGAAATCTTTGAGGAAATGGAGTCTGTATGCCAAGACAATCATCTCACCATTATCCCACTGGCTTGTATTCTACTTGATATATTGTAATTTTAACAAGGAAGTTACAAGAAAAGAATTTCATACTGTGCCTCTGTGGAAAGGTGAAACAGAATAGAATATACTTCTCATTTGTTCTGCCATAGCTCATTTTGACAACTAAGAAAGCTGTCTTAGATGGGCAGGAAAAAATCCACTTTTATCTGTATTTACCTGACATTTAAATACATAGTTTGCTTATTTGAAATGCTAAAATATTAAGTCAAATCAGACATCATCAGTTGGTTACTCCCAGGACTTCTGTTCCACCATTGCCCTGGCAAAATTTGCATGAAGGGCTTATTGTAAGTTAAAGGTTTTATGACTGGGATCGTGTCCACACTTCTTTTTTGGTTGCCTGCAGAGTATCTTCCCTCACCAACTTAGGAGTGAAGCCACATAGGCACCTGCTCAACTTCTCCATGTTCAGTGAATTGTGTGGGCGTTGTCCTCAGCAGTGGGGCCCCAAGTTAGGAGGCAGGAACATCCTGGGTTGTTTGGGCATTTGCATGGGAAACAATGTCATCAACAACTCAGCTGATTGCAATCTGGTCCTGGTGCTAGAAGCCTGGCTACAAGAAATGACCAGCTGAGACTCCATTTCCCCCATTACTAGGAGTCCTCATTAGGATCACCTTCATAGATTCTAGACATTTCCACTGCATTAGGTTTCCACAGTAATCCCTAAAGCGAACCCCAGCCACCCAATTCCAGTGTATTTTTCTGTACTCTCCCTCGCTGACACTTGATCCCCCAGACCCTTACTCCTGTCCCATCTGTTTCTAGTCTGGCCAAAAATATCTATTCTATCCCAGCCCCCACAGGGAAATAAATGGGTCCCCCATAGAACCCTTTACCTAACCTCTCTGGGCTTACAGATTGGCGCTTGATTACTAGTCACCTAAAAGTTACTATCTATTTATAAGTGACTATTACTTTATTTATCTTTTGGGTCTGTGGTTACCTCATTTAGGATGTTTTTTTTTTTTTTATTGTTTCATCCACTTGCCTGCAAATTTCATGAAATCATTTTTAAATTACTTTTTAATTGCATTTTACATTCCAACCACAGTTCTCTATTCCACCCCTCTATAGCACAAATAAAAAAGACCCCAGAGTCAGATATTGGAGTTCAAGCTGACGATCAGGTAACCCAAGTGGTCAGCCCTAGAGATTTATTTACCAATGCTCAGACTGAAGGAGTGATCCATGGAAACTCAAACTGCTCTCCACTACACTGCTGTTCAGACTCACTGAGACTGTTACTGTTACATGTTCCCTTCATCTCCTGCCTTACATTCCTTTCTCCACTCAGCTATATCACTTCTGCCTCCACCTCCCTAGTGCTGGGATTAAACATGTGAGCTCTGATTTACTGTCATGTATACCATGGTGGCCCTTAATCACAGAGATCCCTCTGTCTCTGTTTTCTGAGTGCTGGGATTAAAGGGGTGGTCACCACTGCCTGATCTCTATGGCTGTGGCTAGCATTGCACTCTGAACTTCAGGCAAACTTTGTTAGATCATAAACAAAATATCACCACATCCCCTCATCCTACTCCAAATTCCAGCCCTCCCAGCCCATCCCTCATCTACTCCTCTCAATGGGACCCATCAAAGTCTGGCACATTAACTTGGGGCAGGACCAAGCCCCTTCCCTGTGCATTGAGGCTAAACATGGCTTCCCATCATGGGGAATGGGCTCCAACAAGCTAGCTCATGCACCAGGAAAGATACTAATACCACTGCCAGGGACCCCTTAGATAGTTCAAGCTTCACAACTGTCTCCACATACTGAGGGACTACTTTAATCCCATGGAAGCCCCACAGATGTTAGTCTAGAGTTCATGAGTTTCTCTGAGCATGGTTCAGCTGTCTCTGTAGATTCCTATCATGATTTGACTTCCCTTGCTCATATATTCCCTTTTCCCTCTGTTTGACTGGATTCTCAGAGCTCAGCCTGGTGCTTGGCAGTGCATTTCAGTTGCACTGAAACTTGGCAGTTTCATCAGCTACTGGATGAAGGCTCTATGATGATAGATGGGATATTCACCAATTATTACAAGTGAAGGTCAGTTTATGTACCCTCTCCACTTCTGCTAGGAGTCTTAGCTGGGATCATCTTTGTGGATTCTTGGCAATTTTCCCAGCACCAGGTTTCTCCCTAACACCATAGTGGTTCTCTCTATCAATATATTGCTTTTATTGGTCTCCCGCTCTGCCCACCCCACCTCACTTCACCATCTTGTTTTCTTAGTATGTTTTGGTATGTCCCTTGTATCGCTGAACACTCAAACACTTTTATTACAAAGAAGTGTAGATTTTCCCAAAGGCTTCTGTGTATCTAATAAGATGATTATTTTGCTGTCCTTGTTTATATGGTGGATTACATTTATTGATTTTTGAATATTGAACCATCCCTGCATGTTTGGGATGAAGTATATTTGATCATGGTAGATGCACTTTTTGACATATTCTTGGATTTGGTTGGCAAGTACTTTTTTTTTTTGCAAAATACTGATAATTCCCCTATATTCATAAGGTAATTTTGTCTGTCTCTTTGTTGAATTTTTATGTGGTTTGGTTAGCAAGGTAACTGTGACCTCACAAAATGAACAGAGCAACTTTCCTTCTGTTAATATTTCATTGAGTAATTTGAGGGGTATTGTTGTTAACTTTAATTTGAAAGTCTAATTATAGACTTAAACAAACTATCTGGTCCCCCCCTTTTTTTTTTGGTTTGGTTTGTTTTTTGTTTTTGTTTTTGTTTTTTTTTTTTTTTGGTTGGACGACTTTTAATGAATGACTCTATTTCAATAGAGGTTATAGGTTTATTTAAATTATTTATCCCACTTTGATTTAACTTTGGTAAGTTCTACTTAATAGAAAATTATCCATTTCTTTTAGATTTCCCAATTTTGTGAAACACAGACTTTAAAAGTATGTGTTCATAATTTCTCAATTTCCTAGATGTCTGTTATTATGTCCCTCTTTTCTTTTCTAATTTTGCAATTTTGGGTATTCCATCTCTGCTTTTCAGTTAGTGTGGATAAAGGTTATCTACCTTGCTGATTTTCCCAAAAAAACTCTTTGTTTCCATGATTTTTTTATATTGTTCTCTTTGATTATATTTTATTAATTTCGGCCTTCATTTTGATTATTTATTGCCATCTACTCCTTTTGAGTATGCTTTCTTCTTTGTGTTTTATTGATTTCATTTTATCTAGCATGAGTTCTCTCCAATTATTTTTTGTAGGCACTTATTGCCATGAACTTTCCTCTTAGAACTGCTTCCATTTTTTCCCATAAGTTTATGTATGCTGTTTATTAATTTAATTGAATCCTGGAAAGTCTTTAATATTTTGTTTTATCCTGTATTGACCCATTTTTCATTCAGTAGAGAGTTGTTCAGTTTCTCTGAATTTGTAAGCTTTCTGTTCTTTCAGTTGTTGTTGATGGTGGTCTGATAGGATGCAGGGAGTTATTTCAGTTTTCCTGTTTCTGTTGAGACTTGCTTTTTGTCTGAGTTTATGGTCAGTTTTGTAAAAAGACCCATGCGGTACAGAAAGGAAGGTACACTCTTTTGTGTTTGGGTGAGATATTCTGTAAATATCTGTTATGTCCATTAGTTTTACAGTGTCCGTTGTGCCAGTATTTCTGTTTAGTTGTTGCCTTGGATGACCTGTCTGTTGGTGAGAGTTGGGTATTGAATTTTTCCACTATCAATGTGTGAGGGTCAATATGTGATTTAAGCGATAATAGTGTTTCTTTTACACACTTGAGTGCTCTTGTCTTCTGGTCTTAGCTGTTAAGAATTAAAGTATAGTCTTGGTGGATATTTATTTTAATATGTATGTAGTATCCTTCACTATCTCTTTTGATTAGTTTTGGTTTAAAGTTTATTTTGTTAGTTATTAAAAGGCTACAGCAGATTGCTTCTGAGGTCTCTTTACGTACAATATCTTTTACCAATGCTTGACCTTGACGTTGATGTGCTGAATGCAGCAAAAGAATAGATCCTGTTTTCACATCTATTTTATTAGTCTGTATCTATTGGGGGAATTGACACATTCTTTAACTAGAAGGAACCAATACCTGATGCTGCTTGGGTAAACAAGAACCAGACACTAAATAGCCCAGAAACCTAGGGCAAAAACCAACACTATGTTATAATAATAATAATATAGAAGAGTATCAATAAAATTACTACTAATGATATTCTGCAATACTCATATATTACTGCATTATAAGTCATCATTAAAGAAGCTTCCTCCTGCAGCAGACAGATGTAGAGACCTACAGCTAGAAATTAAATGCAGTGTCTAAACTGGACGTCTTCATCAAATTCCCCCTACTCAGAACTCAGGGAATCCCCAGAAAGAGGAATCAGAAATACTGTAAGAGCCAGAGATAAAGGAGGATACCAGGGAAACAAGGACCTTTAAATCCAATAAGCAAGGTAGGTACGAGCTCACAGGGAAAAGAAAAAGTAATAACAGGGTCTATATGGGTTTGCACCAAGGTGTACTACTTAGTACTAGCTTAGTATTTTTATGGGACTCTTGACTGTGAGAATGAGTGGGTCTCTGACAATGGTTCCTGCTCTTAGGACTTTTTTCCTCCTGTTGGGTTGCTATTTCTAACTTATACGTGACAGATTTTACTTCGTTTTATTGTATTTTATTTTGTCATTTAGTTATCTTTTAGAATACTATCATTTTCTAATCGGAGAAAGAAATGGAGTGGATGCAGAGGTGAATAGAACAGTCTGTTTCAAAATGATAAGATTATTGAATATGATGGCTAAACATATACAAAATTCTTTAAAATTAAGAATTTGAAGTGGCTTCCTTGGGGATGGCAGTAGGAGACATAGGTAACTAGAAAGGATGAGTTGAGACATTTCTGAGTGGAGAGGATTCTTCTGCAACCCTTGTCAGTATCTTTTTGTGACTATTTGGAAGACACAAAGGTGACTGATTACACCTTCTCTTCTGATTCCCATTTGGTTTGTTTCATACTTGGATTTCTATTGTTCTAAGCTTTGTTGGATTCTATAATTGTCTTTTGGGCAACATTTTAAACATTTGGGCTTTAGTTGTGTAAACTAACCTGTGAGTTAGAAGCAGTACTTCTAACCACTGCTTTATCTAACTCTCAGACACACAGCCAGTCTTTCATTGGAGTGGATCCTTGAAAGGCATTACCAGTCAATCAGGGTAAGTTTCTGAGCTCTAGAGCCCAAGACTTAGTCCAGAAGTGTTGAGGTGTCATTCTTAAGGTGCTTCCTAGGGTCTACCTTGCCCTTTTCTGGGGATATTCAGATGGAGCCTATATCTTCTGCCTTCAGACCAGCTCTGATACTGTCCATGTTGTTGTTGGTGTCATCTAGGGTTGTTGGAAAACAGTAAATCTTTTAAGTACATCAGCCTTCTCCTGTCTTCAGTTACCTATGTGATCTTAGAAGTCACTAGACCAAATGAACTTTTATAAATGAATATTCTTTAAATATCTGTGCATCAAATATTTAATTCACTTATTTTTATTTATGTGGACTAAATGCCTATGTATAAGATTTATGTGTTCTGGGTCTCTTCTTGCCCTCTCCCTCCTACATGTTTGTGCATATACATACATCCTCACATTTCTATATCTACACACACCATTGGTAGGTATCCACAGTGGTTGTACAGTTTAGTGGTCCCATGCTCAATGTTTGGGGATTCAGGACTGTCACAAGCATTTATCAGTCTTTCTCTTCAAGCCATTCCAAGTGAGAAAGTGCTGTTTTTCTTCTTAATTTGCATGGCTAATGGTGTCAAGCATCTTTTCCTCTGCTAATCTATCATGTATCTGTCTCCTTTGGGGAAGAGTTTGTTCAAGTCTGCTGCCCATTTTGCTGGTTATGTTTTCATCATTTAGCTTTATGTCCAGCACTAAAAGGACAGTGAGACTACTTTTTCCAGTGCTCTGACTTGTCTGACAATTTTGCACAATATTGTTAGGGACACAACTTTTAAATTTGGACAAATATTAATTTATCATTATTTTAAGTTTTGAAACAATAGTTTTGCTTTGCTTTGCTTGAAAATATTCTCTAGTGATTCTTCTCAAGGTTTTATAGTTTAATATTTTATGCTTAAGTCTGTGATCTATGCCATGGAAATGCTTGTGTGTAGAGTATCACATGGGTTGAGGATAATTGTTTTAGGATAGTCTTATTTTTCAGTATCAGTTACAAAGAAGACTTTTTATCTTTACACTACTTAATTTAGTACTTGATTAAAAATAAGAGACTTGTATGAAGGGGTTTATTCCTGAAATCTGTATTTCATTTCTTTTATAGTTGTTATAGATTGAGATCTGTTATTTTAAAGGTTTCTAAGTTTGTTCTTTAAAATTTTGTTTTGACTCATGGATGGACCCCAGTCTGACAGCTGAGGAACCAGTATAAGACCAAGCCAGGGCCCCTGAACATGGGTGTCAGTTGTGGTACTTGGGTGGTCTATGGGGCCTCTAGCAGTGGAACCAGTATTTATCCCTAGTACACAAATGGGCTATGGGAGCCAATTCCCTATGGAGGGATACTCTCTCCACCTAGATACATGGGAGAGAGCCTTGGCTCTGCCCCCAAAGATGTGACAGACTTTGATGATTTCCCCATGGAAAGCCTCATCCTCCCTGAGGAGTGGATGGTGGGTGGGATGGGGAGGTGGGTGGGGTGTATGGGAAGATGTGAGGGAGAGAGAACTTGGGTTGGTAAGTAAAATAAAATTGGTTTAAATTTAAATAAAATTTAATTAAGAAAATAAAAGTTGGTTTTGTGTCTTTTATACCATTCCTAATTGTGAAGTCTAGAAGCATTTCATCAAAGTACCATCCCATCCCCTTTCTTCTTCCTAGGGAGGGTGAGGCCTTATAACATTCACTTATCATTAAAGGAGATTTTATGAGATTTTCAAATTCCCAATCATTTTGTCTGTGAAAATTTATAGGTTGTTTTTCTTTTCTCTCTCTCCTCTGAATGCCTTGTGATAGCTTAGCTTGCTTTAGTACACTGTCTAGACTTTTGTTACAGTAGTAATGAGAACAGAGGAGAGTGAACAGTCTCATCTTCATGATGGTGGTCTAAGGGATTTGATTTTCAACACTAAAAATGATGCTAGCTTTGGGGTTCTCTTGAATTATTTACTGTCCTAGGCAATTTAATTCTCTAGTACTTTGCTGACAGTTTTATTTTATCATGAAGGTGATGATTTTGTTATTTTTCTATGTGTTGAAGATAGCTAGGTGTTTCTTCTTGATTTTTGCTATTATGCTATACAATACCCTTCATCAGTACTTTAAATGTTTAATCAGTCTTGTATTCTGAACCACGCTTCACATTAAAACATCAATGATTGATTTGCTAATTTCATTTTTACTTTTCTGCTACTTTTGGGGACCTAAAGGAACATGAAAATTACTTTGTCAGAAAATATTGATTTATGATTTATTTTCTTATATTGTTTGTTAGAATTTTTTGCTTTGCACTAACACTAGTATCTTAAAGTGAGCCGGGGAGCTTTTTCTTCCCTCTATGTTCTCAATAGTTTTTCTGTTACTTCCTAATGCTCAATCACCCATAAAGTCATCTAGCCTGAAGCTTTCTTCAGTAAGACAGTTTTGATTTGTAATTCAATTTCTGTAATTGGTCTGGGTTTATTTTGATTTTCTCCTTTGCTCACCAGCAAGTGTGGTGAACTGTTTTTGAAGTGGTTTGTGATTTACATCAAATTTACTGAAGCTATTGGTATAATTTTTTTCTCACTATTTTCATATTAATGCTTGTCTTGTTATGTTGGCCTACTTGTTCCTGCTATTGAGTGAGAAGTATTGCCTGTGGCCTATTAGCCTTACAACCATGTTAAAAGAAAAACAATTAATTCACTCTGGATTTCCCTGTTCTTTACTATAAAAAAAATCAAGGGAGTTAATGAAGTCTGATGACTTCTTCTGTCCTCTACAGATACTATAACCTGTACTCTCTCTCTCTCTCTCTCTCTCTCTCTCTCTCTCTCTCTCTCTCTCTCTCTCTCTCTCTCTCACACACACACACACACACACACACACACACAATCTCGATGACCCCACACAGACACATAATTTAAAAAAATTAATGCATATGCTCTTTTAAAAATATACTTTTCCAGAACATACCAGAAATTGGAAAGATGTCCCATGCTCTTGAATAGGTAGGATAAACAATAAAAATGGCAATCTTGTCAAAAGCAATCTACAGATTCAATGCAATCCACCTTAAAATCTCATCACAATTCTTCTCTGACCTTGAAAGGATAATAATCAACTTTATATGGAAAACAAAAGACCCAGGATAGCCAAAACAACCCTGTACAATAAAAGAACTTCAGGAGGCATCACCATCCCTGACTTTAAGCTCTACAATAGAGCTATAGTCCCCAAAACAGCCTGGTATGGGAACAAAAATAGACAAGTAGACAAATAGAATAGAATCAAAAATCCTGATATTAACCCACACACCTACAAACACCTGATTTTTGACATAACAGCTAAAAGTATACAATGTGGAGAGGAAAACATCTTCAACAAATGGTGCTGGCACAACTGGATGGTGGTGTGTAGAAGACTGCAGATAGACCATCTCTATTGCCACACACAAAACTCAAGTCCAAATGAATCAAAGACCTGAACATAAATCTAGCCACACTGAACCTCTTTGAAGAGAAAGTGGGAGGTACCCTTGAACAAATTGGTATAGGAGACCACTTCCTGAACATAACTCCAGTAGCATAGATACTGAGATGAACAATTAATAAATGGGACCTCCTCAAACTGAGAAGCTTCTGTAAGGCAAAGGACACAGTTAACAAGACCAAATGGCAGCCCAAAGACAGGGAAAAGATCTTCACCAATCCTACCTCTGACAGAGGGCTGATCTCCAAGTTATACAAAGAACTCAAGAAACTAGTCAACGAAACACCAAATAACCCATTTTAAAAAATAAGTACAGAAGTGAATAGAGAACTCTCAATAGAGGAAATCAAAATGGCTGAAAGACACTTAAGAAAGTGCTCAACATCCTTAGCTATCAGGGAAATGCAAATCAAAACAAGTTTGAGATACTATCTTACTCCTGCCAGAATGGCTAAAATTAGAAACACCAATGACAACATGCTGGAAAGGATGTGGAGAAAGGGGAACACTCCTCCACTGCTGGTGGGAGTGCAAACTTGTACAGCCATTTTGGAGATCATTGTGACTGCTCCTCAGTAAAATGGGAGTCAGTCTACCACAGGACCCAGAAATTCCACTCTTAGGCATATACCCAAATGATCCACATCCATGCAACAAAGACGTCTGTTCAACTATGTTTAGATAGCATTATTTGTAATAACAAGAACCAGGAAGAAACCTAGATGCCCTTCAACTGAAGAATGGATAAAGAAGATGTGGCACATCTACACAATGGAATACTACTCTGCAGAAAAATCAAGGGAATCTTGAAAACAGCAGGCAAATGGATGGAACATGAAGAAACCATCCTGAATGAGGTAACCTAGTCACAAAAATAGGAACATGTTATGTACTTGTTCATATGTGGATTTTAGACTTAGAGCAAAGGATCACACACCTATAATTCACACTGCCAGAGAAAGTATCATACAAAGAGGATTCTAAGAGATTCATATAAGGTCCCTCACAGAAAGGGAAAGGGACAAGATCTCCAGAGCCCATGTGGATTGGGGCAGGTGCAATGAGTGGAGAGGGAACTAGGAGAAAGAGAAGAGGAGGAGAGGAAAGCACATGGGACAAGGAAGATTGAGTCAGGGGAGGAATAGACAAGAGGAGAGAGAGAGAGAGAGAGAGAGAGAGAGAGAGAGAGAGAGAGAGAGAGAGAGAGAGAGAGAGACAGACAGACAGAGAGACAGAGAGAGAGACACAGAGAGAGACACAGAGAGAGAGAACATAAAAGAGGGAGCCATTATAATATTGAAGAGAAAACTGAACCTCAAGAAATGCTCAGAGACCTACAAGACTTACTCCAACTAACAATTTGAGCAACAGTGGAAAGGCTACCATAAATGCCCTTCCCTGACAATGAGATTAATGACTAACTTATCCACTATCAGTTAGCCCTCATCTAGTACCTGTTGGAAACAGAAGCAAACACCCACAACTAAACACTGAGTCGAACTAGAATCCATATGCTGAGAGAGAGGACAAGACCACGCTGCAGAAACATATAGAGACAGTGGACATGAAAAAGGAGGAGCTAATGGGTGCCCAGAATGATAGCTGGGAATGCAGCATGGGACTGACTGAGACCCCCTGAACATGGGTCTCAGATAGAAGGCCTGAACAGTCTAAGGGACCTCAGACAGTAGAACCAGGATGTATTCCTGGTGCACAAAGGACCTTGTGGGCACATCCCCCATGGAGGGATACTCCCTTAACCTAGAGACACAAGAGAATTCCTATTCCCTACTTCAAATGACTTGACAGAATTAGATGACCCTTCCTGGATGGCATCACCCTCCATGTGGAATGGGGGTGGGAGGGAGGGGTTGGTGGTCTGGGTGCATGTGGGGGGGGAGTGGGAAAGAGGGAGGAAGGGAGGAAGGGAGGAAGGGGGAGGGAGAGGGAACTGGGATCAATATTTAAAATAAAAAAATGTTGAAACAAGAGAAAATAAAACCTATTTTGACAGGATAAATTGTAGATCAGAGAGTTTATAGATTAGAGAGTACACTGGAGAGAACTGGGAAAGAACTCTGGTAAGCAAAAATCTCAAACAACAACTTCAGAAACCATTCCTTCAAAGGAGTTCTAATATGATAGTATCAGCCTGTTAAGTAATTTATGCCCCAAGGAAGTTTTGAAAATAAGAGTGTTGTGGAATGTTAGTCAGAGATGTGTTACATTCTTTTTTGCTGTGGAATATTTAGTGATGCAAAGATGTGTTGTATTCTTTTATGTTGAATTTGTTTAGCTCTCTAAAGCTGTGTTACTTTGTCTGTCTAAAATACCTTATTGGTCTAATAAAGAGCTGAATGACCAATAGCTAGTCAGGAGAGAGAAATAGTCAGAGCTGCCAGGCAGAGAGAAATAGGAGGAAGACCAAGCAAAGGAGGAAAAAAGAGAGAGAGAAGGAGAAAGGATGCTAGGGGCCAGCCACCCAGCCACACAACCAGTCATGGAATAGGAAGGAAAGAAAGGTATATAGGATAGAGAAAAGGTAGACAGAATAATTTAAGAAAAGGTAGCTAAAAACAATGGCCAGGCATTCATAACTAATATATATATATATATTAATAATATTAACTAATAATATATATATATTCCATATTTGAGTTTAATTTCTATAAATTTTGGTGCCTAAATTTCTGGTTTTAAACATTTCTGCCTTATATTGAATTAAAGCCTTGGAGTTTAAAAATTGTTTCCTGTTGTATGGAGACATTGCTCATTAGTTAGAGGATCTGGGTTCAGTTCCTGGCACTCACTGATGGCTTACCATCATCCATCCAACTCTAGGGTATTATGCTTCTTCTACTAGTATCCAATGTATGTAGTACATAAGCATACATTAAGGCAAAACAATCATGCATGTGCAGTTAAAACATGCATCTACATCCAATCTAAAAATGAGTTTTGTGCAACACGCAACCTACATGTCAGATTTTCAATTTTTTCAAAATATATTAATCTTTTATTTCTTTCACATTCTTTGAGATATTTAGTAGCAGTACATTGTTTTGTTTCCTAATGCAAATAATGAACTTGCAAATATTAGGAAAGGCATGTATTATTTGCCAAAATATTTTAAATATTTTTGTTTTTAGCATAGGGCCTCATGTACCCATGTTGAATCTTTGATTCTCCTGCCTCAGTTATTAATTTCTAATTCATTACATTTAATGTCAGAAGACATAGTTTTGATTGTTTTCTTCTTTACAACTTGTTCTGTTTTCCAGTAGCATGTGTTAGTGGTGTGAAGTAATGTGTTTTACTATGATATTTGCACATATGTATATGATGACTTAGATTGCATTCACTCCCACTGTTATCCTTGTTCCTTCTCCCTCTCCGGTTCCCTCTTTTGCATACCTATTAGGCCTCCTTTTCCTTTTGTGTTCTCTACCCCTTTAACTCACTGCTTGACAGCGTGTAACTGTCTCTTTATAAACAAACAGTATCATTTCTTCTTTTTGGTTAAACAAATTGTCATTGTGTATGCATAGCGTATGTTCTTTTTCGGTTCCCATATTGATGGGAATTTTGTTTTATTTCATCATTAGACAGTTGTGAATTGTTTGGGGACATTTCTGCTATGGGCTGACCTTGATATTTATGGATATATACCCAGTAGTGTATGCCTTAAAGTAGTATTCTTAACATGTGGGTCACATCCCCTTGGGAGTCGAATGACTCTTTCATAGGAGTCACTTGAGACCATCAGAAAACACAGATATTTATGTTATGATGCATAACAGTAGTGAGATTACAGATATGAAGTAGCAGTGAAGGTAATTTTATGGTTGGGGGTCACCACAGCATGAGGAAGGGTCACATATTAAAGGGTCACAGCATTAGGAAGTTTGGGAATGACTGCCTTAGAGTAAAACATAGAACTTCAAAACAAGAGGAAAGTACTTGAGAATCTGCTCATTGGCAATAATTTTACAAATGGAACTAGAATATCTCAGGATGATAGCAAAAAATAATAAATAGGATTTCATAAAATTAAAAATATGCACAGCAATTTCATCCTTCATAAGAATTTACACCTGGCACATATGTATACTATGTATGTATATATGTATATATATATGTATATATATATATATATGTAATATTTTATAACAACATGTATACATATGCTGGTTTATGGTACCTCACTGGGCAACAACTGTAAAACTTCAGATCTATCAGTTTGTTCTTCCTGTATTTTGAAGTTCTGTTTTCAGGTGCCTATAAGTTTAGGAACTTTTTTTGCCCTCTAGAGACAGAGTTTTTTATAACTATGGAATACCCTTTTAATGTTTTTAGTTCTTATCTCAAAGCCTACTTTGTCTGATAGTAGTTCATATTGGAGTTTTGTGTGGGTAATTGTTTCACCTGTATTTTGTCAACTTATCCTCACCCATGTTTGAAGTATATTTATTGTTAGAGGCACATACTTGCTTCCTTTAATGTCTGTATCTTTACTGTAGCAGGTATCTTATTCTTTGTATTTTTTTTTATTTTTCCTGGGTAGTTATTAATATGCTTGTATATATGTTATACATCAAGTTTCCATACTATACATAGTCCAAATGTCTTTTTAAAACTAGTTGATTAGTTTTATGCCTGATTTCAAACAAAATTACTAATAAAGGTTATGTATTACATCATTTAATTCCCGCTTAACATGGGGGATATTTTATGTGTTTACTGGTAGTGTTTTAAATCCCAAGAATTTGACTTGTTTTCCAAGTAATTTCCAGAATACAAAGCATCTGTAATGAGTCATGTGATTCTAGATTCTACATAGACTTTCTAGAAATATAACTTCATCCAAGTATATGTTCATGGTTCCTACCTGTGTGATGGGGCTTTCTCTCTCTCTCTCTTCCCCCCACCTCTCTCTCTCTCTCTCTCTCTCTCTCTCTCTCTCTCTCTCTCTCTCTCTCTCTCTCTGTGTGTGTGTGTGTGTGTGTGTGTGTGTGTGTATATATGTATGCAGAGGAGTAATGAATGAACTTATACCTGATCTTACAAAGTGGACTTACAGAGATCAGGAGTCCATAGCTGAGTGGACAAAAGCCTTCTTTCTCACCTAATAGGAGCTGAACTGTCAGAATCTCCCCGAACTTGATATACACAAAGATGATTATCCCTTTCAGTGCTTGAAATTTGAGAATTACACAAGGAAAAATCTTGAAATAGTGCATTTGGTAATATGTTGATAAATTTATGATAGTCTATGGTGTTTTCATGACTTCAAAATTTTCTTTTACATTTTATAACTAGACCCTGGTTAAGAAGTTGATAAGTTGCTGAAATGATAACTATGTGTGTTAATAGCGTGCTGGATAAAGATGTGATATGTAAGTGTGCAGATATTTAGGTTTTTCTTTAGTAAAATTTAAGAATATTTAATTTCACATGGAAATAAAATTAATGTCTTCTGTGTTTCATTTGAAATTGGCAAAGGTTGACTAAAATCTAATCAGGTTAAAATACAGAATATTTTAAAACTAAGTATATCTCTTTTTAAAATTTAAAATGAAATTGCCATCTGTTAGATATTTATTTGTTCATTTAATAAATATATATGACATTTCTGGCTTATATCAGGCATGCTTCATGATGCTGCTCACTGCTCATGTAGTGTAATTAATATTGAAATACCTGTGCATGGGTTTCTGCCAGTAACACACATCATTAGTTCAGGATGGAATGTTTAGCTAAAATTAATGTGAGCCACACTTTAGCTGTTGCCCATATTGTGATGATTAGTTTTTGTGCCATTCAATATTCTTTTCTTCAAAAGAGAAGAAAGAAAACCTAAGTGCTCCCAATCAAGAATGAAAATGCCCCCTTTCCTTTTCCTTTGGGATGGGTGAGAACATATGGGTATTACAGGGAAGGAGTGATCATGAATAATTTAGAATAACTGGAGACCTCGTATGGTAGTAAAGATGAAATATGCATTGGCTAAATGACAGAGACCTATGCTATTTGGGTTTGAGGTCATTTCTGTAACACACATGTACTATAATTCTTTTCTCCCCTCACTATTCTTACAATATATAATAGAATAAGTAATGCTGTGTAGCCAATTGAAGAATGAAGCCAGATATATTTTAATATAATCATTTGAGAAGATTGAGCAGTCAGAAATCAACAGAGACTGCTGATTTCATTTGGGCTAATGATGTGTTTTAGGGTACCATCTCTTCATTTTTATAGTGCATGAAAGCATTTGATTCTGTGTAGGAATAGTTATCTATTCATCTAAATCATCGTTGGCATCACTTCCTGTATGGCATTTTCCCTAAATGTAGGTCCTCATGGGTTTGCGGTGGTGTTCTCACTCCTGGGGAGGGAGTGATGCCCTTTTCCTTCTTGAAGGAAGCTCAGACTCTGTAAACTCTGGAGAGACTTTATTGGCATAACCCTTAGATCAGTTTTCTCTAAGACTAGAGCCCCCATAAGTCGGCAATGCTCCAGTGCAGAGCCACAATCCAAGAATATTTGGGCAGCACAAATTGGACTTGATGGGCAGAAAAATAAAAAGGAACAAAGATGGGTTGGAAGGGAAGTGGGCATGGATCTGGGAAGGTTAAAATGAGCAAAATGCATATAAAATTCTCAAAGAATTATTCAAATAAAAAAAAGAGTGCTTGGGAATTCATGACAACCCTTCTTTGGATGGCTAGAATTGATCTCTTGGCTGCTACTGGTTTTGGTGGATAATATCAGAAGAAAATAAGCTAATATTTTATATGTGGATCTAAATAAAAAAATAAGCCCTGTTTATCTTCAGTGTAGTTGAGAAGAAGGGTTAAAGCATTATTTTGATTTATTCTGTAAAAGCAGGCACAATTACCGATAAAGATATGAAGGAATACTTTAAACAAATTCTGTATAGTAGAAGAGGCCACAGTAATACCTTAGAGAATGTTCTCTTCTTTTTTTTAAACTTAGTGTAAGCTTATAATTAAAATTTGAGAAACACAGAAACCTTTCTGAAGAATGGATATAATTTAAGGGAATTCTTGAGAGAATAGTGTTTAATCTTTCTGACTTTTATCTGAGCCATATGAAAAGTGTTCTTCTCTTTGGGTATGCATGTAAATGATTAATATAATTTCACTTCTTACTGATTTATCAAAGTGTTTCTTCCTTGCTTGTGGCTGTATTTAGAGTAATTTTCCCTGCTTAAGAAATTGTGTGGGGAACATGTTTTTGTTGCTCAGTTTTAACTGGACATTGCGGTTATAGCCCTAGGAAGCACAAGAAGGGCTGTTGACATTATAAAAAGGAAAGCATGGTGTGGGAGAAGCTCACAGAGCATCACAGAGTGGGAGGCATAGAGCATCACAGAATAGGAGGCATATGACGTGGTGGGAAGGTCATGTGGTAGATGTAGGTAAGTTGCATACTGGAGACTTGAGTGACAAACCTCTCAAGATTCTACTTGCCCAGGCCTACACCTGGAAAAAGAAAAGAGACTAATTTCCAAGAAATCTTTTGAGCTGGGATGGTGGTTAGTTGTATAGTGGTGATGGGCAAAGAGGTCACTTAGAAAGTCTTGATATAATACATGACTGTGAAAAATGGAGGAGCTTGAGTGTTGAGTGATGGTAGGCAAAGTGGGAAGGGAATCTTTCCTTCCCCTAAATGAAAAGAAACATTATGTAATTTGAAGGTGTGTGTGTGTGTGTGTGTGTGTGTGTGTGTGTGTGTGTTCAGGATAAAATAAATTGTGGGCTAATAAGTCATAATTAAATATCTCAAAGAATTAATAGCTTGCAGGAAAGTATGTTTTCCACTCCCTTGCAATAAGCAGTTTCTTCTCTATAGGCTCACGTTCATTTGCTTACTAGTAGTATGTGACCAAGTTCATGGGAGGTAATGCTGATTCTTCATCAGAGGCTTGGTTGGAGCCATAACCCTAGATGTTTGCCTAAGAATTTCCAATTTGGAGCTTGAGGTTAGGCCAGCTTTGTTATATCTGGTTCTGATGATGGCTGCTGTCAAACATAATTATACTTCTCTCTCTCTCTCTCTCTCTCTCTCTCTCTCTCTCTCTCTCTCTCTCTCTCTCTCCCTCCCTCCCTCCCTCCCTCCCTCCCTCCCTCCCTCCCTCCCTCCCTCCCTCCCTCCCTCCCTCCCTCCCTCTCTCTCTCTCTCTCTCTCTCTCTCTCTCTCTCTCTCTCTCTCTCTCTCTCTCTGTCCCCTAAGTGTGTGCTCGTGCATGAGTGTGTGTAGTATATTTGGGGGAAAAGCATGATTTTTTCTAGAAAATCCAAATGTTTGGAGATGAATTTAAGTACTGTTGATTTTCTCACAATAGCTTATGAAGCAGGTTTAGAAGTTACGTTTTGGTTTTTGAAAATGTGATAATTGTCTGGGCAGTTGTTGTGCATGCCTTTGATCCCAGCACTCAGGAAGCAGAAGCCTGTGAATTCAAGGGCAGTCTGGTCTATAGAGCAAGTGCCAGGACAGCCCTAGCTGTTACACAGAGAAATCCTATCTTGAAAAGCCAAAACCAAAAATGTGACAAGCAGGTTTTCTTTTGAAATACAATTGATACAATTTAGCATGTTAAAAGTTTACCTCAGTACATTCAAATGGTTGTTCAACCCTGCTCACTCTTTGACTCCAACACATTTTTATCATCCTAAAAGAAATGGATTTGCAGCCACTTCCCATTTTCTCCTCTAGCTTACTAATGCCCAATGTACTTTGTATTGATGTCCTAGTAAGTTAATTTCACATACACAAAATCATCTAATATGAATGCCAGAATGTCTGTCTCTTAACTTAATGCTATCAAGTTTTAGCCTAGTTACAGCATGTGTTAACATATACCACTTTTTGTGAATTGATGTACCTCATTTTGTTTAATGCTTATTAGATGATAGAAACTGGTTTCTTCCTTTCATATCTTTTATAAACATCATTGCTTTCAACTTCCAACATTTCATACAATTCTCTATTTTCCATTTTCTAGAATGGGAATAAGGATGAAATGCTAGGTCACGTGTATAATATCAAATTTTAATTTTGGAGTAACAGACCTTTTCCCTCCAAAGTCTACTTTGTTCATAGCCTTGTCAGAAATATAGGAGAATTATAATTTGTTCCAGCTTCTTTACTGTTATCACAGGAATGAAGCAATTTCTTCTATGGATCTTGTGTGAATTTCCCTAATGCTCAGTGTTCTGGTTTGGACGTTGAAAACCCTTGGGAGGCCACATTTCTTCAAGATTGTCCTCTAGTCTGTGATGATTATGATATAGAAGATTTCTCATGAAGTGGAAACTAGAGATAGATCTTTAGGTGACTGGGGACATGTTCTTAAAGATTGTAGGACCAAAATAAGGGTACAACTGATGATATGTCTCTAATATTGTGAGTCAGGAGAAATGTATTAATGTCAGATATTTTGTTATTGTTATGGAATACTAAATAAAAGAAGTCATGGTATTGAACTTAAATGAGTTTCTTAGCTAATTGCATATATTCTTTGGAGTATTGTTCAGATTTAAATTACATCATTTGCTTTTCTTGCTTCAAATAGTTTATGTAGCCTATATATTAAACTCTTTAACAGATACATGAATTGTGAATATTTTAGCTCTTTTCTAGTTGTTTCTTTTTAATTATAATATCCACAAAAGTTATTATTTTTGGTAAAGTCTGATATTTTATCTTTTTCTTTTGTTGTCACTAATTTAATGAAGAGTGTCTAAGAAATTGTTTAACTAAGGGACATAATTTACCCAAATGCTTTCTACTGAAGGATTTATAGATTGAACTCTTACATTTTGGTTTTGTTCCATTTGAATTGATTTTTATAGATTATTTGAGATAGAAATTTAAAGGTGTTGAGATGAATGTGGATGTGTAATACTGTTTGATTAAAAGGGGCATGCCCCCAGCACCTAGGATATTATCTTGGTGCCTGAACTAGTTAATATTGATTGATAGCTTGAAAAAACTCTTGAATTCTATAAGATATAAATCCCTGGATCTGTCTTTGAGAAAGTTTCTAGGCTGAGTTCACTGAACTGAGGGGGAAGAAACCATTCCATTCACTTGGCTCCATGATCAGATAAACAGAAGAAAGCATGCTAGACATTGGCATTCACTAGTCAGCTCCTTGGCAGCAGATACAGTGTGTATCTACCTCATGCTCCTGCTACAATGAGATTTCTTTACCATAATGGACTATGTTCTCCGCCTGTAGACCCTTCCTTAGTCAGCCTTCCTGTCACAGCAATGAGGAGACTTAGTAATATAACACTCTTGTCCAAGGCAATCAGCTTGGGCTCAGGTATTTACATTTGAGATCTAATACATTTGGGATTTGTTTCCTTTATAGCAATACTACCCCTATTACCATGGTTTCATTAATTATTGTGCTTTTACAGGCATGTCATGTCAGATGTGGATGTACAATGATTACCATGGAATATGCCTTCATATTTCATTGTGGGAAGAGTCATTTTACCATTCTGATGAATGAAAATGGTTAACTTTTCCTAGTTTGGAAGCTGGATTCCTGAAATGGATTATGTATGGGGGTTGGTAAATGTTTGTCTCACTCTTATGTTCAGCATGCTTAGGGAAGAAGAGTGAATGGCAGAGTGGACCCAGTGTTTATTGACAGAGCTCAGAATCACTAAAAAAAGTTGATGAGAATTATTTCAGAACCTTGATCAGTGTCTGTAGAGAGCCACTAAGTGCCACGCCTTAAAGTGGCGCTGGCTTCCACCTCCCCTGGGTGAGCCAGAGAGGGTGAGCACTCTCTGGAGTAAATAAGCCCTTATTTGGTTAAGTCTGTTCAGCCTGTCTGCTTCTGCTTTAGAGTAGCCTCTCTGCAGGGTCCATGTAGCTCACTGGGGTTGGTTAGCACAAGGGTATTTAAGCCTGTGCAGGGGTCCCCCTGCTCTCTCGCGCGTCAGAGGAAACATGTTTCAAGGATCCCGATTAAAACTGCATGAAAAAGATTTACCCGGAGTAGCATCCCTCCTTGCTGGTCCAGGTTGGGCGCGAACAAGTGTCAGATTGAGAGCACATCAGGGGACATTTAAGATAGAGAACAATATATGACCCAAAGGCAGTGGCAAGATATTCAATATTACAGAATGACTGGCAGGTAAAATGAGTTACAAATGGACATGACTGCTAAAGAGTGAAGAAAACCCAGGAAACTAGAAGTCAAGCAAGAAAAGAGTGAAAAATACTATTTATAGGGTTTCCTTAATTGATGTTATGAGCCCCATGCTCTGTAAGTTTTGTTTCAGAGTTTCTAACTACACAATAGAGCCTTCTGATGTATGTTATCTAAGTAAATTATGGGTTGTTTTGACAAAAAGCACCAGTAAATATATGACTTCCACATTTGTCATTGTTGTGATTTTTAGTATGCTTGAGTAACAGCTGCCACTGAGTGAGCCAGCCTGTTCCTGCAGACATACTGCTAACTGCATTGCTTAATTTGCTTAATTTGATCTTTAAAATAAACCTACAGAAACAAGCAATGGAACAGTAGCCATGTTCTTGAAGATGGAACCCAAGTTCTAAGAGCAGCATACCCAGTGTTGTATAATGAGTGAATGGAAGAATTAGAATCCAAGTCTTGGGTCTTTAGACCTGTAAGCTTTCCTCTTTCATGAAAGCCCAACATGTAGACCACACCTCAAGTCAACCATGTGAAAATCTTGTATGTAAAAAAGGAATAAACCAGGTGTGATGTGAGCCTTAGTACTTTGTGTATGTAGTGGTTATCTTGCTTATTTAGTAGGTAAGGTACTTGAGGCAAAATCTGGAGAACCAAGTCTGGGTCCCCTGGACACATGTAATACTAAGATGGGGAACTGAGCACACTTCTAAATCCAGCACTGGTGGGGAGAGACAAGAAGATCTCTAGGCCTTGCTAGCTGGCAAATATAGCTGAATTGATTGGATCTTGGGTCAATGAGAAACCATGTCTCAAAAATTAAAAATAAATAATGTAGGGGTGATCAAGGAAGATACCAACTTTGAATTGTGACCTTTACATGTACCTGCACACACTTGTGTAATCATCTTCCCACAATGCACACACACGAGATAGTTAAACACATTATACATACTGAATCCCTTTCCAGCTATTCTTTATACAGCTTGAAGCAAGAACTTGAATTTATGTCTTTGCCAGGCACAAGTACAATAGACCAGTGTAATTCAAAAAATTGGGATAAATGACAGCATTTTGATTATAGTGTTTCGTATTTTCATTATCTCAAACAATGCTTTCAATTCAAATATGAGTTTTCTTTTCATTATTATTGTGTTCTCATAAAAAAGGTGAACCCTACTGGTATTCTCCCCATAGAACCTAATTAAAGATTAAATGAATTGATTTCTGTGATCACAATTATTTTTTGTCTTCAGCTACAATTTGAATTTTCTAAGTAAAACTAGGAAACTAAATCCAACTGGTGCAATGTTTTCTAAGCATTGCTTCATAGAACTCATGATTCTTCATCAGTCCTGGAGAACAAGAATTCAGAAATTGATACCAAGGATTTGGTGTTCTTTGCTTTTATGAGCCAAAGAGGTAATATACTAACTACATGGGATTATCACATAGCATTTGTCCCTTCATGACCTAAGCTGAGTGGAAAAATTAGGCAGGATTTAGTGTCGAGAGCTGTACAACACTTAATTTTTGAGTGTTCAAAGCATGGAGGGGTGGCGATTTCTGTTTTTATGGCAAAATTTTCTATGTCAATAAAACTCTCTGATATTGAAAGTTTTGTATTTACTGCATTTACCTATAAAGTTAAAAGTACACCTCTGTATAGTGAACTTCTTTGATCAGAAAAGAACATATATTGGTATTGCACAGGATGCTGAAGTATGAGCATCTGTGCTTTCCAGGATAGGGGCTGGGGTCAGAACTAAGTTCTTCAGCAAGAGCAGAAGGTGCTCTTAAGGACTGAGTCATCAACCTCTTCAGTCCCTCCTGTCTAGTCTTCAGGAATCACATCTTCCCTCTGTCTCCCTTCTAGGTGTTTTCCTTGTCTTTCTGTCCCCTGCTTACTATTAATGCCACAGAACCTCTATTTGGGAACCAGCAGATATCAGTACTTTTATTCTAGAGTTGTGAGCTGTGTGACTCTGTGACATGTTCCCCAAGGGCTCAAACATCACTGAATCACTTATTGATAAATGCTGCAATGAGACATCTGGTCACCATTTGGGGTCTTTCTTATTTTTCCCAACAATAGGCCTGCTGTAGTTCTCTGCAGCAATGAAGAAATGCTTTTAAAAAGAGCCAAAATTTTTCATCAAGCCTAGATAGGCTAGAAAAATAGTTTTTCCTATAATAAACTTCCAGCAAGAATTTTCCTCACAGAGTTAGCAGATTCTCCTTAGTTAACATCTTCAACCTGCTCTAATTATTGGAGTTGCCTACCTTCCCTTTCTGGAGAGCATCTAGCACTTCCTTCCACCACCTTCTAGATCAGGGTACCCATGTTTTTTTTTTACTGACATCTGAGCCATTTTATCATCTTGGATGCTTTGACATATATGTCACATTACATATATGCCAAAAGTTAAGGTGCAATAGTGGCACCCTATTACCATGGTAGTAACCAATAGTTCTCTAAAGGACTTATGCCTCACTTAACAGGGAAATCATGCTTGATACTGGGAACCTAGCCAACCATCCAGAAATTATGAAATTATGGACCTTGGAGAAGAATTTAGAACTACCACTCTACTAAACTTGCATGATACCTAACTCCATTCTAAGTATTTGTCATTATACTCACAGACAAGTATAATCCTAATGCCTCATTGAGGAAATTTCCATTTTCAAAAGACAGAGATCATTACAGAAAGCTACAACCAAAAAATAAAATAATAAAATAAACAAAAGCAGAATTGTGGCATGCAGACACAGTGAATAAATCTGTGCACCAAAGGCTGAGGGAATGTTATGGAACAGGGATTTGAAAGATTCTAAAAGCTAGAGGATCAGAGTTTCTGATCTGTGCATTCTAGTAATTGTTGTGGGTGATTTGTGTAATAAAAAGCTGAATGGCTAATGGCTAGGCAGGTGGTGTAGGTGGAATTTCCTGGCATTGAGAGAGAGAGAGAGTAGTAGGGGATGAATCTAGGCTCCAGAGAGGTGCCAGGAGACACAAAGGAAGCAGATTGGACAGTGCCTGCCAGAATGTAGATTAATAGAAATGGATTAATATCAGTTATAAGAGCTAGTTAAAAACAAAGATAAAACAAAGCCAAACTTTCATAATTCCTAACAAGTCTCTGTATCATTATTTGTGAGTTGGCAGCCCGAAGAAAATTCTGACTATAAGTAATGTCCAAAGGTACACTCATAGAGTCTCACTAACATGACTGCATAAACACAGGCTGAACTCTATAACAACAGAAGACATGCCAAAGTGAGTGGGGGAAAAGACCATCAACCCTACACAAAGAACTAAAGGCAACTAAGGAATGCTGAAAGTGGGAAAACTAGTGTTTCCCAGGCAAAAATGAAGCAATTGGTTATTATAAACCTACTTGTCGGTACAACGTACAAATAAGCAACATTACACAGACTGAGTATATATATATGTGTGTGTGTGTGTGTGTGTGTGTGTGTGTGTGTGTGTGTGTGTGTATGTGTGTGCATGTGTGTGATAATAATTAATGAAAAAGAGGTCATTAATTTGGAAAAAAGCAAAGAAGGACAAATGGGAGATTTTGGAGGAATGAAAGGGGAGTGGCATATGATGTAATTACATTATAATTTCAAATTAAAAAAAATTTAGAGAGAAGAATAAAAAAGTGTTGTGGACTTTGAATCAGTCCCCAGCAAACAATCATGTTTTGCCTACTCATACTTTGACAATGTAAAAAGATGCATAGAGGGAGCTACTGGGCCATCACCCTTCTACTGGAACAACGGGTTCTTGTCACTAGTAGGCATGCTAAGGCCAAATAAAGGGCACAGTCTGACCTCATTCTCATTTGATTTTACTGTGATTAGAAATTTATAATAAAATGCCACATATGTTTGAAAAACTTAGAAATGGAATAAAACTTTCTATGTTGGATTGCATTAATCTGCCTATTAGAAAATTGAGAATGGGGGCTAGGAAGTCAGTAGAGTACTTGCCTATCTTCTGTGAAATCCTGGATTTGATTCTGAGAACCACATAAAACTTGTTATGCTGATACATGTTCATAATCTGAGCACAAGGCAGGGATATCAAGAGTTCAAGGCAATCTTCAGCACCTTGGGGCATTTGAGGATGGCTTAAGATATCACATGTGATTGTGACTATTTAAATACTTATATATTCTTTTATTCTTTAAGTTATGTTTAAGTTTGTGGAGTTAACTTAAAATTTGGGAGCATAGTTAGTAAATCCCCATTTGCAGAGAATTGCTGAGGGATGTTAGAATGATTACACACTGTTAAAATCTTGCTAACACAGGTTTTTCTATATTTAGTTTCTATAGATTTCTAAGTTTTCTTTACAGAGAGGGAATGCTATAAATTATAACCATCAGAGTATTGAACTCAGCTGTTGTTCCCTCTTTTGTATCCCCTAACTCTTTCAATCACTTAAAATTCCCATGATGCTGTTTTTGTTAAACTGTCTGTGTTTCTCTAAACATATTGAAAATATGTACCAAACATCATTAGCCAGTCACCCAACAAATGACCAAATAGAAAAGACTATCTACGTTATCTTACCAAGATTTGATACAGACCATTTTATTGGATGATACGTAGGTCCCCTCTGCACCCCAAGAACTAAGCAGTCTTAGGTATCCTGTTTCAGATTTGGCCACCTTAAGTATTTCATTCATAAGGGTTCCATATCTTTGAACTTAAGTTTCACATGCAGTTGTGAGTGACATTATGTACTTGTGCCAGCATGGTTCATAATCTTCACCCCAGCTATAATGTAGCCTAGGAAGATAGGTTTCTCACAACTGGGGATAGCTACCTCATGATGTGGAAGACATTCTTCTACGGGGAAAAAAAACCCAAAGAGGATGCTGGCTGTTCAAATAAAATGGCAAAAGTCCACTCTATCTGTAATAGCGTTAGGGTAGCTGCAAATTGGATTCCATTATTACTCCATAATAACACGGTGAAAATTGGCACTTGTGGATGTCACCTTTCCAGTAGGCATGTGTCTGTTTTAGTTCTCTCAGTCTGAACAGCGAATATGAAATTCCTTTTTTTTTTTTTTTCTCTAACGGGTTTCAAGTGAAAAAGGCAGCCTGAAGAGGAGAAATGAGAAAGCAGAAACATCTGTGGTTTGGCAAGCAAAAGAAACACGAGAGTATTTGGGGTGACTTGTGGATTTTATAGAAACAAATAGAGTGAACCCAGCAGCTGCAATGGATATGCTGTTTAAAGCCATTCCCCCAGAACAGGAACAGTGGGACAATCCGTTACCGAGTTGCATGATGCATTGGAATGTTGAGCTAATCAGGCAATCTAATTGAGTGAACATCTGCTGCTGCTTTATCATTATTCTCAAATGGGCATTATCTCTTTGCATGCCAGGGATGGCTAAGTATCTCTCAGCCTTTCTAATAGAAGCTGACTCTGGGGTTTATGTTTCAACTGCTTTCAATTGCCCTGGAATTCAGGTGACCCAATTTAAGGTCAAATACAGCATGAGGTTTTTTGGTTTTTTTTTTTGTTTGTTTGGGTTTTTTTTTGTTTTTTTTTTTTGTTTTTTTTTTTTTTGATAGAACTATTTTGAAGGAAAGGATTAGAAAAAGATGATGCCTAGGTAGAGTGGTGAGGAATGAAGGTATTCTGTTGATTTCGGAAAGGGTACTTTTAGGTTTTGTTCCTGTCAAGAAGGTAGAGGTAGAGAGAGTTACTTGTTGAGTGGTGGTAACAGACAGCAAATGGTGAAGGAAGACTTGAAAGCCCAATTTCCACGAATATAAAGGTCCACAAATAAGTATGGGGGACTGCAGCAGAAGCATTTGCTTTGCTCATTAGTCTCTCCTTTTCCTGCTGGAGTGTGTTACCTGGATATAATCTGTTCCTATGCCTAAGCCCTCTAATTATTTTCAACCATCATTTTCTGGATGCTGTTGCCATAGCATCCAGCAGATAGAGAAGAAACAATGTTAATGTTTGTGCTGTTTTAACTGTAATTAAAACTCAGTGGGCCACACACAAAGATGTAAAAATAAGAGGGGGAACTTGTTGAGAAAGGATCCTGTGGGAGAGAGAGAGGGGAATACAGGAAGGAAATGAAAGTGAACACAACTAAAGCTCATTATATAAATGTATGAAAATGTCATTAAAGAATTAAAAAGGAATACAACAATAATAATGAAAAATGTTGGAATAAAGTATTTTGAGTCATAATTAAAACAACACCACTGCAACAAATATAGATTCTTAGAGTGACTGCACCAAAATTTACATGCATTTATCTTTGCAGTTAATGCTGGAATCTACACCTGCAAATATATGAATGCTTTGTTTGTTGTCAATCACTTCTACTAGCAATAAGAATAAAAAATATATGGAGATACTAGAACTATAGGGTGAGTCCCATGCAGGTGTTGTGGCTTAGAAGAATTACTAGTATCTCAGATGAGCAGCTCTTGGAGGAAAAGCTCGCTTCCTTTAATAGCTTTTGTAACTTTTCTTTTTCTGAAGATTGTGTTGTTCTGGATTTTGAGTGCTCACTCTGGATCATTCTTTTCCCACCAAATATGATATCATCAAAACTGAAAATAAATTCTGACAAAAACATAACTCTAGGTTGCTTTGAGTGTATAAGCTCATGAAAAGGAGCTGGAATCATTGATTTATTTGCCAATACCTTATAAACTCTAAACATTTTATAGAAAGTGCTGAGTGTGGACTAATGGAACCCCATCTCATGAAGTTTCCATTTGACATGGTGGGAGAAAAATATCTAAATCCCAAGTAAGTTACTATTAAAATCCAGGGATTGGTAACTGATCAAAGGCCAATATAGCAAGATTTTTATAAGAAGTTGAGGAAAATCTGGGTGCTTCTATAAGGGAAGGGATTTGTTTGTTTAATTTCCTTTTATATTGCAATCAAATTCCCCCTCCTGATCCCTTTTGCCTTTTCCCACAACTCACTCCCCATACACTCCTCCTAACAGTTAAGGACTCCCATGGGAAATCAACAAAGTCTGACATCTTAAGGTGGGACAGGACCAAGCCCTCTGCCCCTGCTTTAAGACAGAGCATGGTATCCTCTCATAGGGAATGGGCTCCAACAAGCTAGCTCATGCACCAGGGAAAGATACTGGTCCTACAACCAGGGTCCATTCAGGTAGCCCAAGCTTCACAACCATCTCATATACACAGGACCTAGTTCAGTCCCATGGAGGCTCCACAGCTGTATGTCCAGAGTTCATGAGTTCATATGAGCTTGGTTCAGGTGTCTGTCTAGATTTCTTCTTTATGATTTTGACCTCCCTTTCTCATTTATTTCATCCTCCCTCTCTTCAACTTGAGAACAAGGAAAGTGATACCTTGATAGAGAGAGCCACTATGGGTTTAGGAAGAATCATGCTGCTAGGGAATTCTCAAGAATCTACAAGGATGACCTCAGCTAAGACTCCTAGCAATAGTAGAGAGGGTGTCTCAACTGGCCTACCCCTGTAATAATTGTTGAATATACCAAATATCATCACAGTGTCTTCATCCAGTAACTGATGGAAACAGGCACAGAGATCAATAACCAAGCATCAGGTTGAACCAGGGGGTTGAGTTGACAATCAAGCTCCCAAAGAATATGGTATAAGAAGGCTTGGCAACCAGTTTTATCTACTGCAGATGTGCTAAGGAGAAATCCACTTGCTTCCTAAAAGAGGCAACTTCTGCTAGAACAGAGTAAAGGCATTGGAAGAAGGATATGCCAGGGAACCATAAAGTAGCTTTTGAAACACACAGTGATGAGTCTGTGTTTTAGTTTCTGAAAAATGGGAGGCCATTGGCAGGGTTTTCAATAGGGAAATAAAAGTTCTGATGAGAGTTTTAAACACTGTCACTGCATCAACAGAAAAGGAAGTGTATACCTAAGTTACATGGCAATTTCAGTAATCTAGTTTAGCCTGGGACAATAGCTTGGAGATGTATTTGAGTATTTATATAAAATTTGAGTATGTATATAAAATTTTAAAAATAATGGAAAGTGTTTAGAGATAATTAGGGCATCTAAAGCATATAAAATTACTTTCAACTTTATGTGAGGTTACCAACCATTTTAATAACTGCCATATGGAGTGACCCTAACAGGCTGTCAGTGTGTTTCTGGCCCAGCTTTCAGAGCTCTGTAGGTGTCAGCTCTCTTGAACCTCAGATACGAGGCCATTTGTTTAGACTAAGGCACTTAGTCTAAGCAAGAAGAGCTGGTATGTTCTCTCTGGTTATATGACTTCTTACACATGCCTGAGGACCATACAAAGGCAATAATGTAGTGATATATTTAATGGTACATAGCCAAGGGGCTTTATCACTGTGATTGTCCCCAGGGCTCTCTATTCTCATTGCCAGAGCAACACTGCCCTCATACATCACTATTGGTCATTTATTCCGTTGGCCAATTGGACACTTAGTGTGAGTCTCGAGTTGCTACTTTGAGTATACAGTAGGAGATCTTAGCTTCTTTGGATCAGTATATTCTAAACTTGGAGAAGTATTTTGGGTTTAAGGATGTCACCAGTGTCCTGTTGTTCAGATATTAATGACTTTTAGTGGTTACTTCTTAGTGGTTTATGTATGAGTTCCTGATGTGTGCTTTGATAAACTGACAAGACAATCTACTTCACTATGCTAAGCAGTTGCTTATTATAGCCAAAGGAGATATAGGGGGAAATGAAACACCAAAAGAAGCTTCCATCCTCTTTTCTCCTCAGAGGGTTGTGCTTTGTCCTTCTTTTCTCATTTTCTCTTTGAGCAACCCACAGCCCATGAACTTATGCTCAGTTGTCTGATTAGGGTGGCTGCCTTTGTGGGGAGTGGTTGTGTTTATATATGTCTTCTTTTCTTTCATTTTTTCTTATTCTCTTCAGTTCTGTCAAGACTGCCTTTCAGGCACAAAACTCCCTGCTGGTCGAGGTAGGCTGAGCATGCACAAGGTTACACAATGACTGCCACATGCAAAAGCTCCCTGGAAAGAAGGCATCTTCTGAGCTGCCTGCAAGCGGGCCTTTAATGAGGCCCCAAAAGAGCTGGTATGGCCATAGTTTCCCCTTCACTGAAGAGGAATTATCAACCTCTCAGGGGTCATTAGTACCCAAAAACCCACCAATGGAAATCATTCAAGTTCCTGCATCTAAAGAAACACAGCTTTAAGCAGCAGAAAGATAACAACTTTCTGTGGGCTTTGTTCATTTTGCTAGTAAAGGAATAGTAGAAAATTTTGCAAAGCTGAGCCACTCAGACATGGGGCATCACTCCTGGTGTGTCTGCATCTTCCCAATGATAGCATTGATGTGATACTAATAATATAGGTAACTTCATTGAACTTTATATGGGTGTTTAATATTTCTTATGCCTTGTGTTACTTAAATCTGAAATGACCTTCAAGGATAGATATCATTGTTCATGTGTTATACCTGAAAAAATAGGACTTAAGATGCTAATTTTTTCTAGAGATGGTATGCAAATTGGAAATTTAAGGCTGCAATAGGAATTCTTACACCAATACTATATGAATCACATCTGTGTTTTTCTTTTACACATTTAATTCTTAAAATAATACTGTGATTTAAAATTATTAAGAAGATAAGCTCAGTATACTTTATATCATTTTAAATGCATACATATATGTTAGATAGGTATGCATCTGTCACTTAACATTATGAACAGTGTTTATAATATTTACCCCTGAACACTGGTAGCTTCTTTGACATGAATTCATTTGTAAACAACATGGAGGAAGTTTTGTCAGAAGTATCTTGTAAGAGAAGGGAGGCCATACCAATTGGTAATACTATTATATGGAGGATTTAGGTCCCTCTGTGAGGAGTTTGGAGATGTAGGGACCCTCCTCAGTTCTCTAACTTTGAGGCAATGGAGTAGACCTTAGTATGCCATGAAACTTTTAAAAATCATATGTGATTTATATGAGAAGAAAAAGGAATAATTTGAGTGAACCTTTTTGACAGAAGACATTTCCTAGAGTGAACCCAACTGAGAGTCATCAGCCACTTATATTTGTAGCAGTTGTAACAAGGAATATTTCATTTAGGAGAAGAATTGCTATAGTGTTGAATGCACCCACTTGTATACCACAATAGAGCTCAGAAGCTCCTTGCCCTGCATTTTTGTTGGTCTATCTAGAGAAATTTAAGGGTCAGAAAAATGATACAGTGTATTACACTGTAAACCACTGGACTGATCTGGATGGAAATGCATAATTACCAATTCTCCCTTGGTATGATAGGGTCGTTTATCTACTTGACACATCCAGAATTACCTGGGAAGGGAGTCTCAATGAGGAATTATCTACATTATGTTGGCTTGTGGGTTTTCCCATAGGGTTCTTCCTCTTTCTTTCTTTCTTTCTTTCTTTCTTTCTTTCTTTCTTTCCTTCTTTCTTTCTTCCTTCCTTTCTATCTTTTTTTTGATTATCTCATTATTTTATTCTACTAATGAAAAACTAACACAGAAGTGTTTACTGCAGCATGAAGGAGCTGTTCTGTCACCTACACCAATAATTTATAGGTGATCAACTTTTAAGTATTTGTGTTTCATGACAAATATGAATCATTTAAGAAGATTGTATGATTGATAAAACAAAATGTACTCTGTAAAATTTCAAAGCAATATCTGCTTAATGGCCAAAAGAAAACAGTTTGAATAATTAACAAAATAAATTTCAGCAAATAAAATAATGCAGTGTCAATTTTAAAATCATGTTATATGCTTTAAATGTGAGCAATTGTGCCAATAAAACAAAAACTAAATGTAAAAATTTGAGACATTAATAAAATAGTGTGAGTGTGAATGATTAAAACAGAAATTCCACCTATGTCCCAACTGTCTTTTTAAAGATGGGACATAATGTAAAAGCTACTGCATGGCTTTGAATTTCTTATTTGTAAGTGTGTGGTTTGTGTTTGTAGTAAGCCACACAACAACAAAGTCTATTTTCCTTATTTTAGTGAATATCTGGGTACTACGAAAATTAGTTTCATACTTAAAAGATGGAACCTTCTATACATTTCTTAGAAAAAAGAAATCAGAAATTTCTGTTGAAGTGCCATTTAAATAAATGGCCTCTCCCTTGACGTTGGTGAGTTTATAATTTAAGTCTATTGGTCTACTTGAGCTGTGAATGTGTAAGATAACTTCCGGAGCACCTGTGAAATACAGGTATTTGTTATGTGTATGAGACAATCCATTGGGACATGGTTGAGCTCCCAAGGGCTACATCCTTAAAGAAAAGTGACTCTCCCTTCCCAGGAGCTACCAGCTATCAAGCACTTCTTAGTTAGGAGTGGGGGCTCATGATCCCCTCTCTACTCCATGTGGGAATGTTGACTGGGATGTTCTGATCTTATTTGATCTTGTGAAGGCATCAGAATCTTCTGTAAGTTCTTGAGTACAGTGATCTTGTCATGGTCATATGACACTGTTTCTTCTTGGTCCTCCATGACCTCTGACTTTTGTTATCATTTAGCTTTGTACTTACTCTATGATAGTCTCTGACCTTTTATGGGATAATAAATTGTTCCTATTTATCACTGAGCATCCTATAGACATTAATTCTCTGTGCATTATAAAGTTATGGATTTGTATTAATTGTTATTCACAAATGACTTTATTTGATGAGATCTGAGTGTTTCACTAATATATGGGCATAGAATTTAGAAGGTATTTTATATCCTATCATCATTTAGCAAATTAATTGTTATAAGTTCACCCCCAAGAACTATGAATTCTAGGCCACTGGTAGTTAATCAAATGTATTATTCCTGATATGGTTTCCCTTCTAAGGATTTGAACTTAAATGAAATTAAACAAAACTGGAAAACTCTTCGTTACTCTAACACTTTCCATGTCACTATTGTACAGCTTGACCTATTTTACCATTGTGGTCATTATTATAGCTCACAGTGTTCATAACTGGATTCTACTCCAGAATACTACATAACACCCTTTGGTACTATGAAAGCTAGCCATCAGAGAGGAAGCTTCCTAGTCAGTGGCAGCCTGATTTATGCATGTCTTATGACTGAAATGTATGGTATCTTTAGCTCTAGGGTCTTGTCAAGTTCTAAACAAGTTTCTTGAGCAATATTAATCAATGGCAATAGCTTTTATTGATTATAGGTCCTCCAGGATACCTCTGACCAACAATTGAAGAGGAGATGTTCCACACTTGCCCTGAGCTTTTTATTTGGCATTGTATGTCTTCTGGGAATAAGATTATCTATCCTTGGGTAGGTTAACTCTAATGTATATATTTGTATGAATACACACATAAGCATAAATTTAGGAAGCTTATACAAGGTTTCCATATAGCCCTTTTAGATATTCTTAATGTAGGTTACCCTTTATTCACCTGTTGTCTGTCATCCCTGCTCCCCATCACTTAAACTTCTGTCACTGTTATTACCTGCTTTTCTTTCATATCAGTTCTTTATTTAAAACTTTTAATGTTCATAATAGATAATAAAGCTCATAATAGATACTCTAATTTTAGTTTAGAGCTATAGTTATTTAATTACTGTTATTTAACTAGTGGGGTTTTGAGGCAGTACACCTGCCAGGCAAAATCCTGCTAGCCATCTATTGGAATATCGTGTATATGTATGCTGTATTTGTGTCCATGTATATTAGCTTCACTTACACAGTGTATGAGGAGGCCAGACAGTAACATTAAGATGTCTTCCTGATCTGCTTCTCCATCTCTTTACTATTTTGAGACAATCTCTTTTGAACCTGGAGCTCACTGTTTTGGCTAGTAAGTTCGTGTGACTCATTTGACCCTCAGTACTGGGGTCACAGGTTTGTACTACCATACTCAGCATTTATGTGAGAACTATGAATCCAACTCAAGTCCTCATTCTTGTATAGCTAGAACGGTACTGCGTGATCTCACAACTTCTAGAACTTGTGTTTTTCAAAAGTTTCTTGTTCTGTGCCTCACAATTGTATGTGAATGTTTTTCTGGTAGTTTTTAAACTTGCTTCACCACCATTTACCTGGGGTGCCTACAAAAAGCTGTAGATTTCTAACACCATTGTAATGAGCTCATTCCGACAATGGTAGAACTAGTACTTCTGTAATTGCCTTTTGAAATGAACACCCCAAGGGACACTTCCACTGGTTTGATCCTTGTCTTCTTAGAAGTAATCATTCTGTGTATAAATATTTTTATATTTTCTTGTAAATCATCTTATTTTACATATCAATCCCAGTTCCCTCCCCTTCCATCCTCCAGTAATGCCACAGACTCCCTCATTCCATCCCCCATCCATTCCCCAGGGAGTGTGAGGCCTCCCTTGAGGGATCATCAAAATCTGTTTTTTAGAGATTTTATTCAGTATTTGAGGCTTGTTAAATACTTGTAAATGAAAGTTATTGGCGAGAATAACCTAAGGAGGTGTAGATATATATTCATCATGAATGTTTCTAGCTTCCATTAAGAACACAACATGCTGTGCTCAGATAGACTTTACAAGGTGACCTGAAAAAACAGAAAGTTCTTTCTGACTACTTTTCTCAAAGCCAAGCATTTTCTCTTCTTGTATATTTGACTGTACAATGATATATCATTTGCTTGTGAGTTCACATCATAATTTATTGAGAGGACATGCTAATAATATCTTTTCTTTTTCAATGCCTGCCTGACCTCTCATGTCACTTTCCCAATGATTCCCTCTGCCTTGTGGTCTGTGATCAATATTGAAAAGTCAGTTTGTGTTCTTTCTGAGTCTCCTGTACTAGTTTCTGATTAATTCAGGTCCATTGACTCCATGGACTCCCTTGTGACAAATCAAAAGTTTAGCTGGAGCCTGTCTGTCAAATATGATTAATAACCATTTGAGAAAAAAAATGCGATTTCTTTATGTTCTTTTATTTCTTTTTACCTGGCCAGCTCTAAGAGTGGAAAAACTCTCACAGAGTTTGTTAAATGGTCATTTAGTTGCTTCCTTACAGGGGTTTCTTCTGCTTTGTATTCCTGTTTCCATTTGACTTTGACATCTCTATGATCTGAAACAATGGAAATTTGTTTGTCACTTAACATGAATGTTTGATTATATAGTGTTTATATTTGTATACTTTTGTTATAAAAGTACTCTTAGGTGGCCTTATAATGGGCATTACTGGAAGAATATAAGTTATTATCTACACATAAAATATGAACACATGTAGGTAAAGTTTAGAAAATAGTATTGAAGATCTTATATATAACAATGTGAGGTCCTACCAGTATAATTTAAATTACTTTTTGCTTATTCATATCCATCCAGTGGTGAGATACTCACTCTGCCCACAACACTTGCACTGACCATGCTCATTGGGGGTGGGGATAGGTGCAGACATGAACTGGAGAAAATTGAGTCTGGGGTCAGGGACTCCAGCAATTCCTTCTTGCTTCCTGGTCGGAGACAGATAGCATCCTCAGCCATCACTGGGACGGGAAACTGCTGGTGGTCATCTATTTCTGTTGTAAGTGATTTTCCCCTAAATAATCATCCATCAGCCTATCTGTTTTCCCAGATCTTTATTTATCCATGATATCATTCATTTTTATTTCCTGAGTCTGTATTTTTCTTCTCCTCTAATTTAAATTTCACACCATTCTAACACATTCTTTGTAAGAAAACAGGGAGAGAATGTAAAATGAGAGCTTTGCCTGGAGTATTAAAATCCCAGTCTCTAATGTGGCTAGGATAATCTCTGACCACCTATTTATATAATACACACACACACACACACACACACACACACACACACACACACACACACACATTAATAACCAGAGGGTTATCAATTCCCACCATAAACTTTGTGCTAGGGTTTAACTGTGTTACAGTATCCTATCACATTGTACTTTTTTTTTTTTTTAAGGTTTGTTTTTAGTTTTTCAAGACAGGGTTTCCCTGTATTGTTTTGGAGCCTGTCCTGCAACTAGCTCTGTAGACTAGGCTGGCCTTGAACTCACAGAGATCTGCCTACCTCTGCCTCCCGAGTGCTATAATTAAAGGTGTGTTCACCAACACCTGGCTCACACTGTACCTTTAAATGCTGTGAGTTCTTACATGTATTGTCTCCTTTTTCTACCCGTGCCATGTATGCTCTGTATTTGAATCTCTGGAGCTTTACATTGTATTTTTGACTGTCAGATAAATGTGAACAACAGGCTTTAAGTTCTTTAAATGAGATAGGCTAAATTCACTTATTTATCAGTAACTATTATGTTATAACCAAAATATAAACTCAAAAAGTAACTTTTAGAATTATTGTAATTGTCAAACAGAATAAATAGGGGAAGAAATTGTAACACATTTTGAGTGCTGTTTGGATAATAGATATCATTAACTAATTTCTATTAGCTACATATTTTACCTACTCATGGGAGATTAAAGGCGTCATTGTTTCTGATTCATTGTGTTATAAACTAGATCTCAATCCATTGTAGCTGAGTAGTTAACCATACCTTACTTCATGATTCTAAAAGTGCCATGCATCTCAGAATTGCCTTAAGAAGGTTTTATTTTTTTAATGTAGATCCATTTTAAAACTTCAAGTATTAGAAAAAGTCTTCCTGATAGTGTTCAAGATAGGGAGAGAAAAAGTATTCCTTCTTCCCATGTGTCCCAACTATATCAATATCCAACCTTATCATCAGTCAGGTTTTTTGTTACTCCTGAAGGATAAGATTTACTTTAGGGTACAAGTAGAGAAAAATAAGTGTAAAAAAAAAAAAAAAAACAGAAAGAAAAATCATGTTTATCTCAGTGGATGAAGGAGTGAAATCATGTGGCTGGAGTGAACCAAGTGACAATGTAGCCAAACAGCTACCTCTAGTATCTGAATTTAGAAGATTTTCTACCATTTCCTTCCCCTGGCTCTCATTTGGGGTAGTTTAGGGATAGTATATCTTCTGAAACTGCCAGAGGCTCTTCCAGACCCACCTTCTATTCTATTCTGTTACAATTAGAAGCATTAGCTGCAGGGATATGTATAAAGTTAAAACTACCCATAAAGTTCTACTTTTAGGAGGGGAAGATCACTATGGTTTGTGCTGGAGCCCCCACCCCCTGTTAAGTAACGCCCCCATGCAAGCCTGTTTAGTCACATATTACAGTGATCCCAACCTCATCATTTCAACTTTAACATTTTCACCCCACTTTTTTTTTCTTGAAAGAATAGCAATCCATTACTTCAATCCTTTGATTTGTTTTTGTATGATTTCTTGAGTTGCTACTTTGCATTTTTCCAAAATTATTCTCAAATACTTTTTAAGAAGTTAAGCCACTATGGATCCTCATATTTATGGTAAGAAATTAGTAGCTCTTAATGTTTCCTAAAGCTCTTCTTCATCCTCAACAGAACTTATCATAGGACATCTTAAGTCAGATATGATTGACTTTGAAGATGAAACCAACTTGTCTCCTGTATTCTTCTTGAACTCTGTTGTAGTTTACAACTTTATAGAGTTTAGGAACAAATGATATGTTAATCTATAAACATGACATGCATGCATATAGAGCATTAATACAATATAATTTTAAGATATTAGCATATACTTTATGAAATGGAACACTGTTGATGACTTTGAACCATTCTTATATTTTTCTTCCTCAGGCCTCTGAGGTTCAGCATTACAAGTCTTTTAATCTTACTCAAATTATTTTCCTTTTACTTCAGTTACATTATGTATTCAAGGAATTCTACGCACCTATTAAATTTCACATTTAAAATGAATCCTGAAAATAGTATTATGATTATGCTCTATTTTCTGCAGTGTGCTTTTCAATTTAAAGCATTTTAAATATTGTATTGTGTGATAAATAAAGTGCCCTTTGTTCATTCTCTCTGCTCAGTCATTTTTCATCAAGCAATATACCTTACATCACTTATCCACTCCCTCGTTGACTAGTTGGGTAGCTTTTCTGTTACCACTAATGCTTTGGAATCATGCTTGTACATGCTGGAGCTCATGAGGAAGAGTGTTTCTAGTATTTCTATCTAGAAGACATGCTGCTGCTGCGTCTTGATCTGGAAATGATTGGCACATTGTTGTTCCACCAATTGAAGCTAGATCTTACCCATAGGATATATAAACCTTCTCTTTAACTGAATTACCATTAAGTATCATTCTGAAACATTTTACTTTCTGTCAATAACTTTATTTGGATTGTTAGATTTCTCAATAACTTGATATTCTTCATTTTGACTTTCCACATTTTATATAGTAGATTGTAAGTTAAATTTATATGTTAAAATATAACTCATATATTAATATATTTTGGTGGAAAATGGACTGTATAAGTCTTACATTTTCACTGTGTTGCCACTGCATGGATTCATAGAAGACAGAGTGAAGAGCTACTTTGTTTGTATTGCAGCTTAACTAGGTATCTTGGTATCCTCACTTATTTTCTGCATAGTTAGACATTAGACTGGTTTCTCTACTTTGGAGTTTATAAAGTAGGGAAGTAGAAAAGTAGGAATTTGTGGATCCACTATTGGTTTGTTATGAATTCTCTGTAAATTGCTCCAGCTCCCAAATTTTTATTTCTCTCCTGACACTTTGTCTGTGACTAATGTCCACTCTGTGTGAATGTATTCAATATAATCCAAATGCCCAGCACATGTTAGTGGTTTTAGGTGACTATTTAACAACTTGGAGAACTAAGGCATAAATATTAAAAATAGAAATGCAGAGAATCTGTGCTAAGTGTCAAAGTTATATGAAAACAATGTATATTAAGCTCAGTATTCATTTTAAGTGTTAATGATTAAAAATACTAGCTGGTACATGTGATGCAAATAATATCCTTCAAATCAAAATTTTAAACTGTTCACTATCATCTTTTTTCACTTTAAACACTTTTCTTTAAAGACAGATGAAAGATAATCTATTACAAAAATTTTGAGAAAATGTGTACATGTGAAAAATGTCAATAGAGAACTGTGGGGTCACAGAATACTTGCTTGTTTCAGGCACATACTTCCTCACACAGGGACAGCTGCCAGCCCTGAAGAGGGTTGGTTTTGCTAGGTATGCACTTTCCTAGATCCTAGAAGCAGTGCTCCCTGGAGTGGTAACCTCTCAGAAGCCAAGCTTCTGTAATAGAATGTGCTGCATGATAGGTCATGCAGGTCCAAATTTTACTTTTGTGGTTCTGGAAGGCTCTTTGCCAGGTCAGTCTGTCAGCTCCTCCCAGCATTTTGAGCCCACTTTCTGAAAGCAAATACAAAGTAGAAATGAGATGCATTGCCTTTATGTGCACATAGTGTCAAGGGGTATTTCATGGCACCTACACATTCCTTTTAGCCTACTCACGTCCAATCTTATCTATGCATCCTTTCTAGAATCTTAACAGACCAAATTACCCGTCAATTATCTCCAGTGCAAAAACAAGGATAAATTATGTTCTGCTCAAAATAGAGCTATACCAGGCTTCCTGGATGCAACTCTAAGGGCAAGTGCATAGATATTGTAATAAATGTTTTCTATCTCACGACTTAATGGGCTTATTCTTTTGTGTTGTTTTTTTTAAGAAAAATTAATTTATATGGTTCATGTTACAGAGAGATAATAGCCCATCACAGCAGGCTTCCCCAGGCAAAGTGGCAAGCACCAGGTATGGTGGCTGGAACAAGATGAGATCTCACATCTTCTTTTCTAATTTTGTCTAATTTAAAAAGAAAGGTTTTAATTTTGACATAGTATAGTTATATACAACAAAACAGTTATTATTAAGTAAGAATTATAGTTACAATGTCCAGTCTATTTGTATTTTGCAATATTAGAGAAAATATTCTATTATCTATCTTATCTTGGTGAGTGTTAAAGTTTCATATCTAATTTGCCTTTTGTCATACTAAGGGAGTTTATAACTATATAATCTTCAGCTCCATCAAAGTCCTCAGAAGGATGAAATGTTACCTAATGACAGGGACATCAGCCTGCTTACAAGTCACCCTAAGTATTTCTATGACATCAGGATATTCAAGTATGACCTACAGGCCAGACAGACACTCTGTGAACCAGGAAATTCTGAAGTACTGTCCTAACTTGTCTTGGCAAAGTTTAGCAGTCACCTTTTGTTTTAAGTCCTGCTTGTCCAGTTTGGATACCATACTGTCAGCAACTGAGGCAAGGTCAGTTTCTTGCCCAGTGACTAACTTTTGCCACAAGAAAAGTAAAGCCCATACAAAGTTTCTTTGATGGCCATCATTCTCCCTGAAATAGACTGGTATTGTCAGGAGCAGATATGTCTCACTGGTCATGAAAGCCTTAGGTTATTAAACATAATAAATGCCATATTATGTAGGTGTTTGAAGTGTTTGAAAACCATTTATCTAACAAAATATATCTGTGCATGATCTTGGTAACATCTAACATAACTTTAAGTTTGACTATTACAGATGACTATTAATCTGTCTTAATGGGTTTTTTAAAGAGATTTATTTTCATTTTTCTTCTTTCTCTTTTTTATTTATTTTTTTCATTTTACGTACTAACTCCAGTTCCCTCTCCTTCCCCTTTTGCCCCATCATATCCCTCCACCCTATCCCTATCCACTCCTCAGAGGAGTAAGGCATCCCTTGGGGAGTCTGGTATACCATTTTGAGGCCTAACCTAGCTCCCCCCTCCTGTATCCAGGCTGAACAAGGCATCCCACAATAAAGAATAGGCTCCAAAAAGCCAGTTCATGTATCCAGGATAAGTCCTGGTCCTACTACCAGGGGTCCTCCAACAGATCAAACACATAACTGTCACCCACATTTAGAGGGATTAGTTTGGTTCAGCTGTCTGTCCACAGTCTGTAAGTTCCCACTAGCTAGGTTCAGCTGCTTCAGTGAATTCATTATCTTGACCTATTTGCTCATATGTTCATTCCTTCCTTTCACGAGCCAAGCTCCAGGAGCTCAGCCCATGGCTTGGCAGTGGATCACTGCATCTGTTTCCATCAGTTACTGGATTTAGGTTCTATAATGACAATTAGGGTAGTCACTAATCTGATCACTGGGAAAGGCCAATTAAGGCACCCTTTCCACTATTGCTGGGACTCTTAGCTGAGGTCAGCATTTTGGATTCCTGAGAATTTTTCTAGCATCTGGTTTCTCCCTAACCCCCTAAGGACTTCCTTTATCAACAGATCTCTTTCATTGTTCTCTTCCTCTCAGTCCCTCCCTGAACTTGGCCATCTCGAGCCCTCATATTCCCATTTCTCATCCCCTTCCTTTTAAATCCCCTTCACAGTTTACCCAGGATACTTTAGTTATTTCCCTTCCCTGGGGCACTCTATGTGTGTCTTTCATAGGGTCCTCCTTTTTACCTAACTTTTCTGAGATTATAGATATACAGGAGAATGCAAAGAGATCCATATCTATCCCCATGTACAAAACTCAAGTCCAAATAGATCAAAGACCTCAACATAAATCCAGTTACACTGACCCTGAAAGAAGAGAAAGTGGGAATTTAACCTTATTTTTATTTTTAATTATAGTGTGTGTGTGTGTGTGTGTGTGTGTGTGTGTGTACGGATTAGTACACATGGATACAGTTGCCCATGGAAACCAGAAGAGGGTACAAAATCCCTTGGAGTGGAGTTATTGCTAGTGTAAGCTGACTTTGGTACTTGGAATTGAACTGTCATCTTTTGCAAAAATAGTATGTTTTCTGACTCTCAGAGATGTCACTCAAGCCTGCATAATCTACTTTTCCAACTGATAAATAAGCATATGTGTATTCTAGGAAGTAGATATACATAAGCAGCTGAAGTCCAAGTTTGGGACGCACAGCAGAATTCTGTTGGTTAGCTGGATGATGATAAACACATAACATGGTTGGCCTAAACTTTAATTCCTTCTTTAAAAATGAGACATAATACCATTTCCTATGTATGTTAGGAAGGTTAGGTGAGTCAGTGCAAGGACATATGATAGTCAGTAAAAGGCAAAGGTGATTGTGATAACCTGACTTTTAATGCTTTCAAAGAAATATTTCTTAGCAACTGTATTCAATACTGAACACTTTAAATCACATCTTGAAATTTCAAGCTAACAGTTCTTCCCCAAGTAGCACATTAAATGTTTGGATGTCATTTTCAGCATCCATAGAGGGCTATATACACCAAAATTTATATTCAAGTCCATCCATAGGAGAGGATGGGAGAGATCAAACATCGTTGAACCTACTGAAATGAGTGAGGAACTTTAAAAAGAATATTAACAAAAGTCACTTTTTCTGATATAAAGTAAATTATTTGTCAATGTGCCAGCAATAATATATAGACTATTTATGAAGGAGCCTCCTGACTGCACAGTCAGGAGAGGCAATGGCTGAGCATAGATTGTGAGCTCTTGGTACACCCGTGTCCTGTATACCTGGACTAAAAACCAGGCTAGAATGTCATAAAGATCAACTTGGGTTGTGCTGAAAAGCTCTAGCAATTGCCCTAATTTTAGTTATGAGTCTCAGGAAAAACATCAGCTTTGTTTTCGTTTTTTTTTTCCCCTCTACTCCTTCCCAAGAGAAGAAAAATAATGCAAGGTATCCAAGTGTTAAAGCTTTCATTATTTCTATCCTTTATATATAAAATCTATATGTTTTTAAAATGTTTCTCAAATGGTCAATATTATTTATTCAAATATGCACACTCCATATTTACTCCAAAATAAAGAAAAGCATGTCTAAAATGAATGTTGAAAATGATAAATAGGAATCTTTTTTTTTTTGTTGTGATTTCTTGGAAGTAAGTCTCAAAGCAACCCTTTGCTAAATAAAATAATAGTTCTCCAACCCTGCAAATAATTGGACTCAGGAGAAATACATGTGGAGAGAATCTTAGTTCAAGTTCAGTATTCCTGGATTTCTTAGCTTATGATAAAACCTTGATCTTTCTCCTTATAAAGTACAAAATGAGAAGGTTATGTAACCAAAGGAGGGAGAATTCTTGCTGTGCTCATCTAAGCATCTCCCAGACAGTTACTAATTAATCTACATAAAACCCTTTCAAGTAGCTACCACCTCTCCTACTTCATATGAGAAGCCTTGCTGTAGATGGCATTAAGAAAGTTCTCAGCTATGGTTTGTAACTTTATCATAAGAAATCAGATTTTCTAAGTTTCTGATCGGTCAGCTTAGTGTTTTCTATTTCGGGACAAACTTCTATGTTGTTTGCCAAGCCATCCTATTTGTTCCAGAGGTAGAGTCTGGAGGAGTGAATCACAGATCATTCATCTGCCTATTGCTGCCTTTGAACTATCCTCTGTTTCTGGTCTCTTAGAATTTCTTCTCCATCTGTTTCCTTTGGAGATCCTGATAACCACTTTTGTTTTTCAGTTTTAACACTCCCATGTGAACTTTTATTCCTAGAGTGTACCTTTTTCTTTGTCATTTCCAAGGAAATTTGTTTCTCTTACCATGTTTGTTGGTAGATGCAGAAACCATGCATGCTTTTAGAATTGACTAATTTGGGAAGCAACTTAAATTTGCTTTTTCTGTAGCCTCAGTTGTCTCCAGGACAAAGAGTCATAAAGCAAAAAAGGGATAAGAAACTCATGTTAAACACAATAAGATGTCACCACCGAGTCTTATCACTGACAGCAAGGACTAGAGTTTGGAAGCTCCTTATGTTATAGTCCACAGTTCTTGGAAATGTGGATGATTTTTCAGCAGAAATACTTGGGGATGTTTTTTTAATAATACAAATTCTGGGCTTGGTGCCTAGGAATTATGATTCAGTGGACTGAAGGGTCTGTGTCTTGCATAGCACCCCAGATGGTCTAATGTGGATCCAAATATGGTAAGTGCTCCCTAAAACCTAATGCTGATTAATTCAACACATTGTTTTGAGTGTCTACTGTAGGCTGGGGTCATCAGAGGCTTTTGAGCATACAGGGGGATACCTGAGTAAGTGATCAGGCAGTATTGGAAAGAACAGAGCTTATCTTTGAGGAGAAAGCTCTTTTACTTTGTAATTTTCAGTTTCTTTATGATTGTACTCAGTTTGTGGTATCGGGTGGAATGGACATGCATGTGTAGGAGTGGACTAGCCATACATGTGTGAAAGTGATCAGAAAGCACATTTGTGCATTTAGGTCTCTCCTTCCACCTTTCTGGGGATTCCAGGGAATGGACGTAGATTATGTTCACTAAGTGCTTTTAATCTGATGAACTATCTTGCTGGACCCAGAGGAGACTCTTAATACACAGTGTGTTCATGTTTTACTATTTCCCCTTTGAGGGACAGTTATAAAGAATCCTCAGATTCCCAGGCTGTAGGCAATGCCTTGTTCATGGAATGGTTGTCTTAAGCTAATCCTTTGATTTGTAAAAATTAAATGTGTTCTATTTAGAGGGAAGATCTGACAAGTTAACAATTGTCTAAAACCAATAACATTTTCATTTTACATTTTTGTGCCATATAGGCAATCTGACACCTCCTGTTGTCCCTGACTGGCTCGAATCACTAGTGTACATACAGAATAATGTCTGCCTACTTCTTTAGCCTCCTATTCTAGGACATTGGGCAATTTAGATCATGTATTTATGAATATTTGCATTTTTTGCATTGTGAATTGAAAGGAACTTATTCTTTTCCTTTGAATTGTGACATGGGTTCAAATGTTGAAATAGTGACATGTTATAGGAGAGTCTGAGAAGCAGAAAGGACTAATGATGCCATAGGTCATCTGTAATAAATGTATGTCTGGGAGGACTCTAGAAGTGAAGGGACAGCGTGGTATTCTGGGGCATGTGCCACCTTCATAAATCTCTCTCTACCATGTAAGTTAGGCATACGGCATGTGGCAATGTGCCTACATGAAGGAAGTATGTCGACTCCTAGTTCTTACTTTAGTTTTCTCTAAGATCTTGAAACTTTTCCTGCTAGTAGTTACCCATCTACTGAGTATTTTGCAAAGTATCTATATCAAACAAGGAAATATTTTGGCAAGGTGACGTTATGAGAAAAGGCTCCTGTGGTCTGAGGCTAGGACAGGGTTGGGCAAGTCACTAAGTGGTGCATAGCCTCTGGCCCCATCTGATTTTTTGTTATAGTTTTGCTTCTTACAGGTACATAATTGTGAGTGGATTAGAACTATCTCTTTGAATAGAACACGAGTGAATTTTGTTGCATTTGGTGTAATAGACTTTTAGTCCTTTGAAAAGTTGAGAAGCCATATCTCTCTTCCCCTCCTCACTGTCCTGCTTCTCTCAGTGGAAAAGTGGAGAAATTGTGCATTGTCATTGTGCAGTTTTTGCCAGCACTATGGCGGTTACTTACTCTTTTCATTGCCTTAGATGGAAAAGACTTTGTGGCTGGAAGTTTCAAGATAGCCTTCCTATAAGTAATAGATATACTTTGGTTGACAGAAATATTTCAAACTGGTATTTTAAATAGTTACTTGCTAGGAATTAAAAATTAATAACCGTCATAGAAAACTATAAAAATACAGGGTCTTCTAACTGGACCAGACTTTTGAGCAGGACTGAACTTTTATGAGTGTGTGTGTGTGTGTGTGTGTGTATGTGTGTATTATTGACATCCTCAGACTCCATGCCCATTCTGGCCCGGTATACTCAACTGAATAATCTTTTATTTATATGAAGGGAGGTGGAGGCTGAGGCTTTGCTGTGCTCCTTGTTCTGCTGAAATTGAGACTTTTAGGTATAAATTCAAGCTGAGTTCACAGTTTGCCCCAATTTAGATTTACACTTCTATGTTGATAGAGTGAATGTTTTACACACCTAGATACAGCCCCTAATAGGTGTGAATTCTAAGCAGATAACTATTCATAGTCATGATTAGCATTTCCAAAGGTGTCAAAATCACTCTGTTCACTGTGATAAAGCAACTTGAAAATAAAATAAAAAAAAAAAAAACAGCTAAGCTGAGCAAGTACAAGTGTTGTTTTTGTTTTCTTCTTTCTCCTTTTTATGATGTAAGTACTGCAGAACTGTTAGTTATTCTCTTTAAAGTGAGTTAGACAACCATGCTTGAGTACATTCATTATTAAAGGCTTTATCTTGAGCCAAGGTACCAATTACATTGAGTTTTTTGGAAACTGGAGCAGTAACAATCATAATTGAATATCAAGGAGTTAGCTTCACATATAATCACAATCTTAATTCTTACAATAAACTACTTGCATAATACTTACCATTAATATTTTATAGATGTAATATTTGAGAAAATGGAGATTAAATCTATGTAAACATTGTATATACATGTATAATTGTATATTCTTATGTGTGAATATGTATGCATATGCACAAGATGTTTAAAATTATGCCATTTTGTCTCAGACATTTTGAAAACTATTTGTGATGAATATTTATGAATATTTACAGTAAGTAATACTAAATGTTCTCGGACTCCACTATTTATACATGTAGACAAAGCACTACTAACCAGTATTAAATTCAGTATATCTTGATAGCTTATATCCTATCAAAAATTAACTTAAAAAAATCCAATTCTACCAAAAATTGCAGTTTAAACAACAGTAACATGGAAGCTCCTTGTCAGGAAAGCCATTGTTTCCAGGGAATATGGGATCAAAGTAGAGGGATTTCTATTTAAATGAGGGCCTACTTCTAGGGGTTTGTCTCAAAATAATTCATTAAGCCATGTATTTGTTTACATTCTCGTTTTGTTTTATCAGAAAGGTAAAAAGTACTTGGTTTTTAAAAATACAATTCTACAATATTGTATACCACTTATTTTATACAAAATTCTTTCAATATAAACCAATGAGCAGTTAAGATTTGTCCATATTCATGGATATAAATTAATATCTCAAACTAAATAATAACATAAAGCTGACTGTATTTTATTCATGGGATGCTGTGTTAATGTCCACAGAGCTCTTAAGAGTCCTGCCCTGAATTTCTTTAATACTTTGCATTTACTCTTATCGTCTGTATCTATTCTGAACCTGCTGTCCCTCTTCTGTGCTTTGGATATCCAAAGGCTGAGAGATACTCTTAAGTGCTGTATCAGAGTCCTATAGAATTACTAGTGTTGCTAAATGTGTGTGAGTGGTTGGAGAGTATTTAGTGTGAGACGGCCAACTGAGCTGTACTGGCCTTAGAGGGAGATAAGCTGAAGTGGAGCCACGGGTGTTTAAAACTCTTCCAAGTGGAGTGTCTGCATAAAATCACACCACAGCTTCTAAATTTAACCATGAACATAAAACACAACCACAGGATGTAGGAGTGCATGCTGAGTGCTGGCCCAGCCAGGTATTGACATTTCTATAACCCCACCTTAGAGACACTTAAGGAGCCAGAGACCAGCCAGGTAGTCTGCCAGAGAGATGGTAACCAGGACATCTGGAAAGGTCTCTAACCCACAGTGTGTTTCTTCTCTTGACTACTGAATAGTAATATATCAATTTTTCCTCTTCTGCACACCATTGTATGGTGTGTGTGTGTGTGTGTGTGTGTGTGTGTGTGTGTGTGTGTGTATTTGTGTTACTGTGTCTGTGTCTGTGTCTGTGTGTTTGTTGCTAGGGCTGGAACACATGATATTATTCATGCTAGATAAGTATTCTCCCATGAGGAAATTCCCTGCCCATTGACCATCTATCCTCAATTCCAACTTGAGCCTTGTGATTCTAATTCTTTGGATAGTTTTCATCATTTCTGTGTAGAAAAGGAGCCTGCCTGCTTTGCTCCTATGACATAATCTGAAAGTTGTAGGCATTGGTCAATTCACCATGTTCCTTAGCTGTGTTACTTACTTGCCCATACCTTATATAGACATCATCAGGCTTCATATTCATTCAACTCTGGTCTGCTACATACTTTTCAGTTCTTTTTATGACATCCCTCTTGTTTTTCTCTTGTTTCTAGTTGAAACAATTGTAGGCTCACCCAATAAACTTCTGGTAATGCTTATCTAATAGCACAGTTTCAGTAAAAATATTAAAATGATTCTTTTCCTAAGCACACTGTTTTCCCCTGGGAAAATTCTTTCCATGAATATCTCTGTACATATTTAAATGTATAGAGACACACTTATTTTTCCTGTAGAAATGACAATATATTTAATAGAGGCATAAAGAGTCTAACTCTCTGAGTGTCTGAGCAGAAAAGTTAAAATCTGCAGAAATGGTACCAAGATTACTAGTTCCAATGATCAGTTGCATTATTTCACATATTAAACCAGTATATAAAAATAATCAGATTATACTTTAATATTGTCTAATAAATTTGTTTGAGTTCTCCAGTTGACACCTATTATCTGACAAATTGTTTTTCTAACTCCAGAGATTTTTTTGATCCTTGTTTTTTTTAAAACAATTTTATTGATCTATCTCCCTTTTTTTTTCTGAAAAATGAAGATGACAAGTAAATAAGCACCAGGGGTTTTCATGAGGATGAAGTGGATTAGTCCAATGAATAATATTAGAATCATGCCTGGCAGCAAGCACTCCAATAAAGCCAGTGTTGGCATTAATCCTCAGATCCTTCCTGACACTGTGAAAACTGCCTTTGTAAAAATTCCTTTCTATCATATTATTTATCAAGATATTTTTCTTACATTCTAAGTAAGCACAAGACATCAAGGAATATTCCACAGATGTAGAAAAGGTACATTATTCTTCATTCTATGGAATGAGGTCGGGGGTACCTCTTCATTGGATAAGGGAGAAAGAAGCAAAGATCGTGACCTGAACTGCTCTTAAATTAACCAGAATCAGGCAAGTGGGAATAAACAGCAGAATATCTGGGATTGGGTAAACTGTGCAATCTAATAATGGTATTCCAGTACCCTGGAAACTCAAACATATTTGTTGTATCCAGCTGATGGAGGAAGCACATTGGCTGATCTAGATAGGGAATCTCACAGGGGAGAGGTCTCAGGATGTAGTGATCTGGGTGAAGGAAGCTGTGGTTGGTATGTTCTGTACACACTGTCAACATCTCTGCTTGACCTAGAAGTCCTTGTCATTCCCGTGGGTCTGAAGCTTTGGAGTCATTGACATGATCACTCTCATATCAATAAAACATATTCACTCAGGACTTCCTCAAGCTTCCACAGACAATGTTTATAATTTTGGAAATTGACAGACATGTCATGCTGCTGCTTAATGTGGAAAATGAATAAACTGAATACATTAAAATTTATCTTTCATCTTCCTTCTTTCTTTAAATTTAGAAGTTACTCCTCAAAATTCTATTAGTGCCAACTTTGTTTTTGTTTTGTTTTCAGTTTTTAAAGAAAAGTGGATTCTTTTCTAAAAATTTTCGAGTCCCTTAAGTTTGGCTCTCTTGAAGACACATTATTGTTGTTGCTTTTGGAGGATGAAGTTTAACTTTGAAATTCTTAAAACTTATTGAAGCTTGAATTTGCTTAAAAAACAAAACTTTGAAACCTGTAGTTAGGGTCACAGTCACATTTCAATGTAAGTTGTCCCTGTGGCCTGGGCAGTATGCCTTGGAAATGGCCAAGTGAGTTAAAGCAAAGCAGCAAAAATGAAGTAAAACTGGCAAGTGGATACAGGAGGCATTGCCATTCCAGCTCATATTTTGAAACAGGTCACGGATTGGCATAATTTAATAGCTGTGTCTTCTCTTTCAACTCGCACTTGAATGAAACTAGTAGAACCCATTGTAAAAATTGTCTTTGCAATTTTACCCCTGACATTTTATCATTGACATTGGTTTTTGCAAGAGCAGAGTATTCTAAAGCAAGGACAAAGTGAAAAAGACTCTGAAATGAATGCAAGACAACTTAGTATTCAGACAATATATTTTGTTTTTATAACTGACACATCAACAAGTATACACAGAGTGACATGTGCTTCTCTTTGCTACTTTATATGTGTAGATATTGCTAGAAAGACTGAAAATATAATATAATAGTCTGCTAGTAATGCCATGCCTCACAGGATGATAAACCAATTAATAAATGTGTTATAAAGCTTTTGGTTCTAGACTTCTTAGGAATGTCCTTTTTTTGTTTTTATAAGATTTGCTTTGAATAAATTACAAAATTCAGATTTATTATGATTTGTTAAAATTTCTATTTTATATTTCCTTTCTAATTTATATTAATTTCTATAAAAAGAAAATGAATTTCTGAATATGCAGAAATGTACATAGATAGATACATAAATATGTATATAACACATTATTTTCAGTTTAAAAAATTCTGAGAACAAAGTTGGCTAAGGTTTATTTTGTCTAGTGTAGTAGTTCTCAACCTTAGAATCATTACATCTTTGGGGGGACTGTTGAATGTCCCTTTCACAGGGATCATATATCAGATGTCCTGCATATCAGATACTTGCATTATAATAATAACAGAGGCAAAACTACAATAATGAAGTAACAACAAAAATAATTTTGTGGTTGGAGTCACCACAACATGAGGAACTGTATTTAAGGGTCATAGCATTAAAAAGGATGAAAATTATTGGTCTAATAGTGGGAATGTATCTCTAATTGGCTAGTGCTGAAATGGGAATACTAGTGTACAAAAAATGTAAATCACAGTTTTTGCAGATTGCAATCTAGTTCATAATAAATCCCAAAGATTTGAAAATAACTACCATCAACAGTGCTGACACTGACAAAGGATCAAAGGAGGGAAGCTTTTGACACATCTGTCCTCCAGAGCAGGAGATGACTTTCATTGTCATTTGCTTTAGTTATGATCGTTGTTACTCTAAATACAGAACTGCTGGTGTCAAGGTTCATATCAAAAAGGGAACATTCTGTTTCCAAATTGCACAATCATCAGGGAAGCTGTGAGTCACCTTGGACTTGTAGCCCAGTGCTATTTACATGTCCTTTTCCAAAGCAGGCTGGTTCCAGCATGAAGAAGTCAAAGTTAGTATGCAGAGGGGTCAAACTATTTCTGGATGACGTGCAGTTTGCAAATGAAGGAATGGATAATGATGGTGGTGGTGATAATGATGGTAATGTTGATGATAATGGTGATAATGAATGAAGGCAAAGTGGATTCAGGATGCTTGATTTTAACCTGGCATGACTTGTCATTATTATTATTATTATTATTGATTATGTCAATAAAGTGAAATGTTAAGTAGTGGATTTCATGATTCTGTGGTTAAGTTCTAAGAGAAGGAACAGATGTACACTCCAAAGCCTTCACCATGAAACTAATTCTCATAGGAACCAGTTTTTAAAAATAATGGCTACATAACTTACTGTAATAAATGTCTCAAGCTTTCTCAAAGGTGTGTGTGTGTGTGTGTGTGTGTGTGTGTGTGTGTGTGTGTGTGTTAAAGTGAGGGAAAAAGGGAGGGAGATAGAGGAGTTTGAAGCAGCAAATTGATGGAATTTGAGTCTGGGAGCTTGAAGTTGACTATTTTTGAATGTACAAGGTGATGAGGTTATGTAGTTCTTTTTCTAAAAATTGCTGCTGATTATCTTTGCACCTGAAGATATGAGGTATTTATTACTGTAGTAGGAAAGAAGTTTCACTGCTTCCTTCCTGAAGAGGATGAACTCTGAGGATTTTTCAAGACAACAGTCAAAATTGTCTGTTTACATTTGAAATAATATATATCAATATTTCATGATTCACAGTCTTGGTAGCAATTTTGTAAAGTGGATAACAAAAGCCACAAATGTCTCTCCTTTTAGCTCAACCAGGAACAACTATTTAGAGGAGTTTTGTTTCAAGTACAAGGTCTAGCATTTTTTTAGTTCAGCTGACATTAACAATTACATTTGTCAATGTCTATTAAATTTGGGGACTATTTAAAGACTGTCATGGCATATGTTTTGTAAATATATTAAGCTTTATCCTCCCAATGCAAATATGACTGTTAGCATGGAAAATTCTGAAGGATATCTGTTTTTCCCTTTGGTTTTAAAAGATTCCTGTAAAAAGTAGTCTATTCTCATTATGGCAGGTGACTTTTTTTTTTTTTTATTTGTACTTGTCTCAGTAACTTCTTTTGTACTCATTTTAGCTTTATGATTTTAGAACTTGGATGAGTGGTACTGAGTCTCTCTTCTTTCCATGGCAATAATTGGCAATTTGCAAAATCTAGTCATGATTTTATTAATTGTCTTCATTATTTATAAACTCAATAGCCAACTTTAACAAAACGATGATGACTAGAGATAAGCAACTTATGTAAAGAGTCTTCCAAAATGAGATGAAAAAATTATCAATAATTTTATAATATTATACATATAACATACGTGTGTATGATTAGGTGACATACATCCTTGAAACCAATTGTTGAGAGCCACTGTAGAAAGGAAACTTGGCTTTGTTTCTCTGACCCAGTGATAGCTAAAACAACCCAGCCAGGAGGAGCGAAATTCAAGTTGTTCACTTCTTTGTTAAAATGGCAGACTCTAAAGATACCCATTCTGCAGCTTGAGACAAGTTGAGTTTCTGAGTTTCTTGGCAGAAGGTTGTCAGAATTTAGTTGTGGGTATCTTACCTACTGATCATTAACCAGGGATCTTAGTTTCACAGGGCCACTCAAAATAACACAGGACTCTCAGATAATTACTTTCCCACAGGACTCTCAGATAATTACTTTCCCACAAGTACATCCTAGTTTCAGAAGGCCTGGCCAGAGTGTGGTACAATTACAAGATTCTCAGGAGGAGCAATCTGCTGCATTAGTATTTTCCATATGTGTTCTCTCTCTCTCTCTCTCTCTCTCTCTCTCTCTCTCTCTCTCTCTCTCTCTCTCTCTCTCTCTCTCTCTCTCACACACACACACACACACACACACACACACACACACCGGGAACCATTTTGTCTTCTTGCTGAAAACAAAAATATGCTTAAAAATGAACTTTGGCAATACTTTTTACTTATTTGTATGTCTGGTTATAGATTCAGAAATTTGGACAATCCTTATTTTAAGATTGATTCTTTATCTCCTTTAGTATTACTAAAATGTTACCATTAGATAAAATAAAAGAAATTTGAATTCAGGTTAATATTTTATTTGTTGCAATTATCTAGCAAAAGTTTTAAAATTTAATGTGTTAATAGTTAATATTTTATCAGTGATGAGTTATATAAACTGCCTGCATCCTTCTGTCAGTTGCATACAGTGTTTAAGTGTCTGCATTTAGAACATTCTGCATTTTGAATAACAGAAAAATATTTTTTTTTAATTTAAGGATGTGAGTTTTTGTGAATTATGAAAAGTTAAAAAAACACAAGAAAATCTCTCTATAAAAGGAACTGGTTTTAAAAAGTCTAAATTCTTTTACATATATTTTGCAGATTGAAAGATTTATCTGAAGACAAAGCATTCTATTCATCAGAGACTAGACAAGAGTTACTCTTGCTTTTGGCAATTAAAGATGATGTTGTCATGGAAACAGTTGATCCTACTTTCATTCATTGGCTGCCTGGCAGGTAACAATAAGCTATATTTTGTATGAATTATTATTGAAGCCATGTACTTAAATACTTTGCTTTTGTTTTTGAGACAGGGTCTCATGTATCCTAGATTGACTGTAAACTCACTATTTGATCCTGATCGTCCATCCTCCATCTACCAAGCACGGGGATTACAGGCATGCATGTCTGCACCTGCTTATTCTCAAATTCTGTTTAAATGTTGAGGTGAAATTACACCAGTGTCAAAAGACAAACAGATCTTTTTTTTCCTAAGAAAGAAGATTCATATTCTTAATTCTGATAATTGGATTTTCATGACTCTTCTATCTAATTTGTATGAGTCAATATATTCCCATAGATACTGTAAGAACAGATGATATTAAAATTATATCACTGAATTTCGAAAGAGTTTCCAGTATAACAGCTTATTTGAGACTGTCCATTCATATCTATTTGTTTTTATAAAGAATCAGAAAATGAGGAGCTCTCTCATAAAGGGAAATTCACTATTTTTATTCTATTTTATATTATATATTTTCATTTATACTTGAAATCTATTAGTACATATGTATGTGTAAAAATAGAGTAAAAGGGGGATCTGGGCTGTCCAGGAGAAGGATGAAAAGGGGGAGAAATAAGAGGAGAAATTATATAATTATATATATATTTTTTCAATATATTTTACTTTTATAATTAAAATATAATTGTCATTCTGTCCCTTCTCATCCTTCATTCCAAGTCCTCTATCTGCCATCCCACTCACTTTCAAATCTATGACATTCCTGTCTTTGAATATTTTATATATATTCATACATACACGCATTTATATATGCATATAATATATGCACAAATACTGTCTTCTAAGACCATTTAGCGTTTTTTTCATATGTATCTGATTTGGTGGCTGACAACCAGGTATCCAATAACCATTTTTGGAGCCTGTTTTTGGGGAAAAGTAATTCTCTTGCTCTTGGTATTCTAGAGTTTCCTATAGTTCTATGTCAAGGGATAGAGTCATGTGAGAGGAAGTATACTTTTTAAAATAGTGAGATACTTTCCTTTCAACCTTTCAAATGTTTCTTGTTACACATACTTGGGACATTTTGTTACAGTTTTAACATTTTTTTTACAAAAAGTTAGACAAATGAAAAATGTTTTATAGAAAAATGTTTTATATTTATACCTTATGAAAGTATTTTATTTGATACTCTTTCATTTTAATGTCATTTTTAAAAGTATTTGTAAGAAAATAATTTTTTAAATGAAGCATAATATATAACAAAATATAGAACTATGTCTTTTTATTATGAAATACATAAAGGATAACAAATATATTAATGTTGTGAATGGGAGCATGTATCCATTTGGCCATGTTTGTTTTGTCTGATTGCATGTTTATAGGCATTTTTCCCCTTTAATAATTGTTCATTTACTTTCTTTGACCCATTTGAAATTATATTATTATTAAAAAAGAAAATCACTTCTCACCATGGAATCAAAGCAGCAACGTGCTTGTAGGACCTAAAAGCACCTTTTCTTTATGAAGCCAGAAGCTTCACAAAAGTGTAGCATATCTTTTCTTGTAGAGAATGAGGCAGATTTATTGTAGTGTTCAGTAAAATACAGAGAATTTACATGCACAGATATGTTAGAGTAGGTGTCTGGACTTTTGTATCAATTCAAACACTATATATATATATATATATATATATATATATATATATATATATATATGATGAAGTATAAAAATTCACTAGAAATCTTGGAGTAGCAAATTGAACTTTGTGAATGAATGACATTGTCCCCGTTTCATAGGTCTTTACTAAAATACTTACTTTCAGTTCTAAAACAGTTTCTAGCTCTGAAGGAAAGGTTGTCATTATTTTCATATTTCGGAGTTGGGATATGGACTTTGTAGAAAGATCAATATGGACATACAAAACAAAATATTTTTTCTGTCTTTAACTATTTCACAAAGTTTTGGAATTTTTGTTTTGTTTTGTAGAATGAGCAAACTGACAGTCCATGTCAACAGGCTTATCCTTCAGGTTAGTAACTTCTGTGGAAGCTGCCTTGAAATGTCACAAGTGCTTAAAAAACAAAACACACTGATGAAATAAAAGTGTTCTATAGTTAAGGAAAATAGGACCATTTCTCAAAAATTTTAAATCTTATTCTATTCCATATAAAACTTTTTCTATTGCACATAAAAAATGGTGATGTGCATGTGTCCAAATTTTGGTTTCTTCATGTTTTACACAGGACAGTTTACAGAACAAAAGCAGTGTACATTATAAAAGCTATATAATATTCAAGGGAGAACTGAATTATTATTATTTTTTGTCCAATATATTGTAGGTAACATACTGCTTTGGAGAATCAGTAACTTCAAAACTATACTACAGGGGATGATTTAGCTGTGTTTCTTGTTCTAAAATGTATTAAACACAAGATAGTGTTTATATATTGAATGTCCGTATACTTTTAGTATTAGTAAAATTTATAAGGTTTTTTTCCTGAGTATTACAATCTACTAAAATATTTGGGTGTTTTGAACATTTTGAAATAAATTTATGATTGAGGGATTTTTTATATTAATTTTTTAATATTAATAAAAGCAACTGAATTTCTTTATCTTTGTTTAGCAAAAGATACAAGGTATGTGCAACTGTTGCTGTGTAGTTCGTGTTTTTGTATCTTTTGTTATCCATTATTTTTTGTGTTTTTCTTTTCTCTTTTTCTCATTTGTTTTGACAAGTTGACACTCACTAACCACCACAAAAGCTGAGACAGATTTATTTAGGTAGAACAAGACAATAAAACAGAACATTTTTATTCTGAGAATTCTGACAGGGAGCCAGGAAAGGAATGGGCACACTTTTGGCGTAGAATAAGAGCAATGCCACAGAAACTAATACAATTGATTTTAAGGAGTGGGGGCATGATAACTGAGTCCAGTTGAGGGAACCAAAATTGTTGTAGTCTTTAGTGTAAATGACTTTTCCAGTCAGTGTAGTTACCACAAGACTTCTCCTCATTTCTGGAATCAAAGGCTGTGCTTACTTCATGAATCATTTCCTTGTGGAATAAAGGCCATTGGGTAAGAATCAATAAGAACTCAAAGAAAGCATTTTGTACTCCTTACATACCTAAACATTAATCATTGAATGGTAATGGCTGGAGAGGTGGCCTGGCTGTTAAGTGCATTTGCTACTCCTGCAAAAGGCTGTGTGTTCAGGTCCCATCATCTACTGGTGGCTCATAATCATCTGTAACTACAGCTGCGGTCCAGTGACCAATTCTGACCACTGCAGGCATTAGGCACACACATGGCACACACACATACACACACATACATATATGCAGGCAGACACTCCTGCACACAGAATAAAATGTAGAAATTACTTGTTTGAGACTGGGATATTTGCTGTCTAGCATTTGAGCCATTAGTCACTGGTAAATAAGAACACATGGAATGTGAGTGATTTGAGCTCTTGTCACAGTAAACCTAATTCACCCATGATTTCAGAGATAGTTTATGGTTTTTAAGCTCAGTTTTCTTACTGATGACAGGTGATGATAGTAAATTTTTGGTTGTGTCAAAGTTAAAATATTGCTGATGTTAAGTGGACCTCTAAATTTTAATGGTCAAGTGTTTATTAGAAAATTGGAAACATGGGCCTCTTGCATTTTATTGTGGTGGTCCAGCACAGTTGCATATGAGTATGAAATAAGGTGCTGGGAAGTATGCAGATGTTTCTCTTGTATACATGACCAGAGAGAAATGAGATGAACTACGATAACAGAGACTTCATTATATGTCCATATATAATTTTGTAGGTTCTCTGCGGGTGAGTAAGGGTGCCTCAAGAGGTCAGAATAGGTGTCAGATCTCTGCAGTGGATGTTACAGGCACTTGTAAGTGACCTACATGGATCCCAGTAGTAACCAATCTCAGGTACTTTGAAATTGCAGCAAGTGCTAATTAACTTATAGGCATCTTCCTGTCAAATATTTGATACTTTGTGATATCACATAAAAATTAGTAAATGTCACCCTGGCAGTGGTAGCATAGGTCTTTAATCCCAGTATTCAGGAGGCAGAGGGAGGTGGATCTATGTGAGTTTCATCCTATCCTGGTCTACAGAGTGAATGCCAGAACAGGCTCCCAAGCTACACAGAGAAAGCCTGTCTAGATAAACTAAATAAAAAGCAATACATGTCCATTGCGTGTGTTTTATCAATAGACACTACATATTTTATGAATTCAGGTCTTTTTGTCTTTGAGCGGTGAACATGGTTAAGTCTTCAATCACTCTGTGTGAGAAGTCTAAAGTTGTGATAAAACATTCTATATTGTTCTCTGTCGGTCCTCTAGAGAAAAATACTTTGATGAAATGCCCATCATTAATAAAAAAACTTCTGATATCTGATATCTGAAACCACATATGAAAGTTGCAGTTTCCTATAAAAGTTATGAAGCATTTTTATTTTACCAACTTTTCATAAAAGAATAGTGAATAATTGATTTATCATCATTTACTAATGCTTTGTTAATATATGGGAATCACATGCCAAAATGAGTAACTACTCATCCTAGAATGATTTTTTAATTAAATTTTCTTTTATTTTTACCTACCAGCCACAGTTTACCGTCCCTCCTCTCCTTCTTTTTCCTCCCCCACCTCTTTTCTACCCCCCATCCACTCCTCAGAAACAGTAAGGCCTTCCATGGGAGTCAATAAAGCATGGCATAACAAGTTGAAAGAGGACCAAGCTCTGCCCACTGCTGAGGGAGTGGCTGAAGGAGGCATTCTAAGACAGGGAAGTGGTTCCAAAAGAAGCTCATGTGCCTGGGATAGAGCCAAGTCCCATTGCTAGAGGCCCCACAAACAGACCAAGCTATACAACTGTCACCCACATGCAGAAGGCCTTAATTGGTCCCATTTGACATCCTCAACTATCTGGGTAGAGTTTCTGAGCTCCCTCTATTTCAGGCCAGCTGTATCTGTGGGTTTCCCCTGACATGATTTTGATACCTAACCCCCTGCTCATATGATTCCTCTACCCTCCCCTCAAACTGTACTCCTGGAGCTTTACCCAATACTCAGCAACGGTATCTGCTTCCATCAGTTACTGGACAAAGGCTTTATGATGACAATTAGGGTAGTCACCAATCTGATTAGAGGAAAAGGCCAGTTTAGGCACCCTCTCCACTTTTGCTAGGAGTCTTAGCTGGGATCCTCCTTGTGGGTTTGAGGGACTTTCTCTAGCTCATAGTTTCTCCCTAACACCATAATGGCCACCTCTATGAAGATATATATCATTCATTGCTCTCCCTCTCCATCCTTCTCTCAATTTGTCTATCCCAATCCCACATTCCCATTTCCCATCCCCTTCTCTAGACTCCCCTACCCCAGAAGAATTCATCTATTTCCCCATCCCAGGGTGATCCATGTGTCTCTGTTAGGGTCCTCCATGTTTCCTAGATCTCTGGGGTTATAGACTGTGGCTTGGTTATCCTTTACTTTATATATGATATCCACTTACTAGTGAGTACATATTGTGTTTGTCTTTCTGGGTATGGGCTAACTCAGAATGATTTTTTTCTAGTTCCATCCATTTGCCTGTAGATTTCATGATGTCATTGTTTTTTACAGCCAAGTAATACTCCATTGTGTAAATGTACCACACTTTTTTTTTTTTTAATCCAGCATCTAGACTGTTTTCAGGTTCAGGCTATTATGAGTAATGCTGCTGTGAGCATGGTTGAGCAAGTGACCTTGTGGTATGATTGAGCAGTTTTTTTTTTTTTGGTATATCCCCAAAAGTAGTATTGCTAGGTCTTGTGGTATGTGGATTCCCAATATTCTGATAAACTGCCATACTGGTTTCCAAAGTGGCTGTACAAGTTTTCATTCCCACTAGTAGTGGAGGTGTGTTTCCTTTACTTCATATCCTTTCCAACATAAACTGTCATCAGTGTTTTTGATCTCAGCCATTTGGACAAGGTGTAAGTTGTTAACTCAGAGTTGTTATGATTTGCATTTCCCCTATGACTAAGGGTGTTTAGCAATTTCTTAAATGTCTTTCAGCCATTTGAGCTTCTTTTGTTGAGAATTTTTTGTTTAGATATGTACCCCATTTTTACTTAGATTATTTTGATATCTAGTTTCTTGGATTCTTTATGTAGTTTGGAGATTAGCCCTGTGTCAGATATGGGGTTGGTGAAGAGTTTTTCCCATTCTGTAGGTTGCCATTTTGTCTTCCAGAAGCTTTTCAGTTTCAGAAGGTCCTATTTATTAATTGTCAGTTTTCAGTGTCTGTGTTACTGGTGTTATGTTTAGGAAGTGGTCTCCTATGCCCATGCATTCAAGGCTACTTCTTAATTTCTCTTTAAATTAGGTTCAGTATAACTTGATTTATGTTGATATCTTTGATCTACTTGGCCGTGAGTTTTTTGCATGGTGATAGCTATATGTCTATTTGCATTCTTCAACTTGTCAACATCTAGTTATGCCCTCATCATATGTTGAATATTCTTTTATCCATTGCATATTTTCGGCTTTATTGTCAAATATCAGGTGTTCATAGGTATGTGGATTAATATCAGAGTCTTCAATTTGATTCCTTTGGTCCACCTGTCTGCTTTTGTGCCAATACCAAGCTGTTTTTGTTCAAGTCAGGGATGGTGATGTCTGTGGAAGTTTATTTATTGTGATTGTTTTAGCTATCCTGCTTTTTGTTTGTTTGTTTGTTTTACCATATGAAAGTTGGTATTGTTTGTTGGAGGTCTGTTGGGATTGCTGGGATTTTGATGGGGATTGCAATGAATCTGTAGATTGATTTTGGTAAGATTGCCATTTTTACTTTGTTGTTCCTACATATCCAAGAGCATGGGAGATCTTTTAATTTTTTGATATCTTGTTCAATTTATTTCTTCGAAGACTTACATTTTTTTTTTTGTCATACGGGTCTTTCATTTAATTTGTTAAAGTAACACCAAGATATTTTATATTATTTTTGGCTATTGTGAAGAGTGTTGTTTCTCTCTCAACCCATTTATCATTTGTATATAGGAGGGCTATTGAGTCTTTTCAGTTAATCTTGTATCTGAGTGGATTGGATTTACAAGAGTAGACTATCGAATATCTTTTATTACCTATTAGAGTAGGATTTTCAATGCAGACTCTAGTTTGCAAGTAAGATGGAGCCAGACAAATTATGAGACAGACTCCAGACAAAGCCCTTGATGTGGACCTGTTCCATTTTTTTCTGATGACTGGCTTAATCAAATGAACTACTGACATTTACTCAACACAATTTTCTAGGTCTAGGGACCACTGTTTGCTTTAACTGTGTGGCAGGTGTCATAGTTCACAATGGATCTTAGCAAATATAAGTTGCTCTGGTGACTTCAGTACAGTACTAAGCAAGTTTAATTCAGGAAAAGCTTTATTTGGGGGAACATGATAAGACAGGTTAAGAGCAAACTTGCTTTTTGTTGGTGTTTTGCTGACATGTTCCCCCTGCTAGCTTAAAATACCTAAAGATTATATTAGTGAAATTTTTTTTCACTGAGAACAAATGTAAAGAACTGGACATTTTCTTTAAGCTCCTGTTTTCAGTAGTTTGGTCCATGGTTTCTTTGCTGCATATTTGTGGGCCTCTAGTGAGGCATAGATTAAGGATGTGAGAGATTGACAGAAGAGCTTTGATCCCTTCTGATGGATGGTAAGTGGGGGAAGGAAATGGAGCCATAGATCAAAGATAGAAAATGATTCAGTGGCATACTTCTTCCAAATAGATGTAATTTCCTTCCAGTGATGACATCATGTTATGAATCTGCCAAGGAGTCAATCCATTCACAAGACCCAAGGTATCATGCCATGGTGACTAGAAAAGCCTTCACAGACATGTCCAGAGGATGGTCTACCCCTAGGCAATTCTCATCCAGGTTCCAACAAAATTAAACATGTATTTCATGAGAAAATTTTCCTGGGAAACTAAAACATATTAATCTAGCCAACCCAGATAGGGAACCCATGACAGATCAAATTACAAATACTGACAAGTTCAGCTTCGTTAACAGATGAGTTTTATTGTGGTAACTTAAAGGAATATGTGTGAGGATTTACAGGAATATGTGTGAAGGGTTACTTACAGAAGCAGAAATGACAAATGGCTGACTGCCCACCCCAGCATGGGTAGCAGCTCACAAAAGCTGGGAAAACTAGATCACACTGCACAGCCTGAAGGCAGCTACACATGTTGGCAAGTATCCTCATTTGCTGGACCTGCCTCTCAGGCAGCTCAGGGGGTTTCTTCTTCGAGGAAGCTTGTCTGGTCTTACAGTCTTTGTAGCTTTTCTTCTCAGAGAATCTTCTGTGAAACTCAGCTTGTTTTCCATCTGAGGGGCATCTAGGTTGTTTCCAGGTTCTGGCTATTACAAATAATGATGCTATGAACATAGTTGGACAGATGTCCTCATGATATGCATGCAAGCTTTGGTTACATTTCCAAGAGAGGTATTGCTAGGCCTTGAGGTAGATTGATTCACAATTTCCTGAGAAACTACCCTAAAGATTTCTAAAGTGCCTGTAGAAGTTTGCATTCCCACCAGCAATGGGTAAGTGTTCTTCTTACTCCACATCCTGTCCAGCATAAGCTTCATTAGTGTTTTTGATTTTAGCCATTCTGACTGGTATAAGATGGTATCTCAGAGGTGTTTTGATTTCCCTGATGGTTAAGGATGTTGAGCAATTCCTTAGGTGCTTTTCAGCCATTTGATATTCCTCTGTTGAATATTCTCTATTTAGTTCTTTTCCCCATTTTTAAATTGGTTTTGTTGTCTAGTTTCTTGGGTTTTTCGTATATTTTGGAAATCAGCCCTCTGTCAGATGAGGGTTTGGTAAAGAATATCTTTCCCCATTCTGTAGGGAACTGTTTTGTCTTGTTGACTGTGTTCTTTGCTTTACAGAAACTTCTCAATTTGAGGAGGTCCCTTTAGGAATTGTGCATCTCAATGTCTTTACTACCTGTGGTTATGTTCAGGAAGTTGTCTCCTGTACCAATTTGTTCAAGGGTACTTCCCACTTTATTTTTTAAGAGATTCAGTTTGACTGAATTTATGTTTAGGTCTTTGATTCATTCTCACTTATGTTTTGTACATGAGAATAGATATGGATCTGTCTGCAATCTTGCATATGTCAGCATCTAGTTATACCAGCCCCATTTGTTGAAAATGCTTTTTTTTCTCCATTGGATAATTTTAGCTTCTTTGTCAAAGATCAGGTGTTCAGAACAATATGGAAGACAATAAATATTCCCTATCCCCAGAAGTGACAGTCATGATTTTTCAAGTTTTGACTCTTGACATTTAAATTCACCCATTTCTGGTATGTGGGATGCAGTATGAGCCCATATCTTCACATTGTGTACCTAAATCTATTCAACTTATTATAATTGAGATTAGAAAGTTCCCTGGGAAGAAGTGCAGCTGCCACTTTTAAAGAATTTTAATAAAAACTATACATTTTGTAATTGTTTGAGAAGTTCATAGACACCATAGTTAAATTCAGGCTTTGTTTAACATTGTGTATTTAGTCTTGAGAAACATGTGCAGACTATATTCACAACTATAGCCTGTATTGTAAGCTCATTATCTGTATTTGTCTTATGCCAGTGGTTGTGTTTCTTCAAACGCTATTCACATCTACTGCCATACGAATTCATGTGCTTCCAGCCTACAATCCATTGTGTTCAATGTTATCTTTATACTATTAACTTGTTTTGTTAATTTTCTATCCACATTGTAATTTTATAATGTTATGAGAGTAAAATATATTTTTCAAGTTCTCCCTCAAATAACTGTATGATATTTTTTAAATTGGTTTTAATAACACCATACTTGTCTTCATGTGGAAAATGATTAAGGATGTTTATAAGGCCACAGTTAACCACAACATAGATTTAGAGTGTCTGTCATTTTGTTGTTGTTTTAGAGGTTATACTTCAAGAAAGTTGTTGTTCTAAGGAGAGATGGCTCTCAAGTCTTGTGTCCTGTTTGTGAACAATGCAAGATAGCTTGATAGTACTGAGACAGGTAAAATGGAGATGTCATTGATCTCTGCTTATACATCCTGTCACCTTCCATGTTTTTACAGATAAACTTGTTTCAGATCATCACTGTGACTGCAGCAGCTGACCTCTAGAATTGTTTTTCATTTATTCTATTTAAATATTGACAGGCCAACCAAATATGCATGTGAGAGCCAGTACAATATGTCAGCATGGCTGGTGCATTTTGTTCCTCTAACATTAGTCATTAACTGCACATGTTGGAGCTTGATGCTGACTAAGAAAAGATTAAATAAACTTTAAAACATGTTTTGAAAGCATAATTAGAGTTCAGCAAACATGTAATTTAAATAAAACCCACATTTCTGTTTAGCTCTTAAAATAGCTATTGTCTCAAAGTATCCCATAATTACACCATAACTCTTTCCAATAAAGTGCTCATTCAAACTGATTTAACTTCTATTACCTAAGTGTTAAGCTGTCTTAAAGTACTCATCACATAAAAGTGTTTTAAGTTGTCCCCATGTATATTATGCTTTTCCATGAATTGATTCCTATTAGGAGAGCTAAATGGATGGGGGCTCCCATTAAGAATTCAGTATTTAAGTATTAACTCATGAATAATGGAGTATAGAAGAATATACATACACATACCCAGTGACATACGTTCACTCGAGCCACTGTCAATCTGGAGCAATAAATTGTATAGCCTGAGTGTGTAATCACACAAAGAGAAGACAGAATGTTTACTAGTCACTATGTGTCCTTGTCTGTCTCCTATTTTCTTATGCATCTCTCTCCGTTCAGTGGGAAGCTCAAGTCTTTGTCCTCTCTCATCTTGTATTTTTGCCCCAGCCTCGCTCCTCATCTTTCTGCTTTCTGTTCTTTCTTTCAGCTGTGCTTCCCACGTGCTGTAAACCAGGATATCTTTCTGAAGAGCCATTAAGTGGGTTGAATACTAAGCACTAGCTTTGTGGAGGTTATTGTGATAAGTGCAGTGGAGGAGTCTAAGATGCATCAGGCTGTGGTCAGTGTAGGAAAGAAAGGAGGCTCACATGAACAATAGAAGAAATGCTGTCATTATATAAGATTGTAGTTTAACTAAAATAAATAGGGGATAGTGGAAGATGTCTAACTATTTACAAAGAGAAATGAAGACCCGGGAAACAAAAACAAAAATGGAGAAGACTATTTGAGTTGGACTTCCAAACAATTACTCTGATTATTGATCCTTTATTGTTTCTGAATGCTAAGAAATTTTTGAGTTGAAGCATTAATTATTTAGTTGAGTGTCTGTCCCTTTCATTATTTTTAACCATATTTTCCACATGATGACATGGGGGTCTTGACAGACTAATGAAAATCATAAAATTCACATACTGAAAGGACTCAATCTTGAGTTAAAGCCTAAGAATTAGGCTAAAGATGTGGTGTAGAGTACTTTTATAGTATGTGTGCACAAGATCCTGTGTTTAAATCCTAGTATTTCAGTGTAGAATCCTATATGTCAAATAAAAAAACCCAAACACATTTGTAGACAAACAGTCCATAACATAAAACATCATTATACTAAAGCTGGACATCATTTAGCACAATATACAGAAAAGATAAGATTAAAGTATATCATAAACTTGCCACCTTCTAATTTATACAAGGCAAACAGAATTTAGAGTAAAAAATGATAACTAATGGATATTTAAACATTGTTGTGTGGCAATCCTGTCTCAAACAGTTGCTTTTGATTGGCTGGTTACTGAATTTCAATACAAAATAATATTTGTAATGACAAATAACTGCATATGTATATGGTATGGACTGACTTTGTGTGTGTTTGTGGTGATAACACTTAAACCCATGGTTCTCCACGGATAAATCAAGTCTTCTACTATTGAGCTGTATGGCCCACTTTACCTACACAAATATGTGTGATAACTTTACATATATATTTTGAAACTATTTCAAAGCTTATTAATGTATCTATCCTTTCATACATGTTGAGAACTTTCTTGTGAATTTTTTGGTATACTGTTGTAATCAACATTCTGGAAAAAGATCTCTAGAAGGGTCTTCTGCCTACCTGAGGCTTTCACTCTCTCTCTCCCCGAATTCCCCTATCCCTGGTAACTGCTGTTCTCCATTCTGCTTCTACATGTGCAGTTACATTTGAGATTCAATAGACAAGTGAGATTATGTGCTGTTTATTTGCCTGTGCCTGGATTATTTCAGTTAATATTGATGCCATCCAGGTCTACCCATGAATGTGATAATTTAAATCAAACTACAATCCTCTGAGGTTGATAATTTTGTTACCACATAGGCAGCAACTGAGGTGCAGATGTATTATTGCTTTGTCTAAGGTTATTACCTTTGTTAAGCGGAGCTCAGGTTTTGAATCCAGGCAGTGCCTTTGAAAGTCTTCCTTTACTTATATGCCAGTTACACCTGTGGCCACAGAGAATTTGGAATATAGTCAGACCAAATTGAGATTTGACATAAATGTAATCCTGAATTTCAAAGATACAATATTTTAAAAAGATAAAATGTACAATATTAAAAGTTTTTACATAGATTACATGTTTAAATAATAGGATTACACATTTTTAGTTACACACACATATCACTAAATTAATTTCCATGATACTGTTTTTCTTTCTTTAATTAGAAAAATTAACATTTTCTTATATCATGAACAAAACTGTAAGTTGGTAATATATAAAGAAAGATGTCAGGCCTAAATATTGATATCTGAGTTAGAACTTTAGCTTTGTTAATAGGCTAAAGTGGAAGGGTAAAAGACAGAAGTGATACTTGGATAATACTGTTATATATCACCTGAGTAGTAAATTATATGCCTGTTGCATGACTCTTCTGCAAATCTCATTGATCCCACATAGAGCAGTGATGGCAAATCAAAAAGCAGTTCCATCCACCTATATCCTGATGAATCTTTGAGTTTTTTAGGGTTTCTAATAGGAGCATGGATAACTCAAAAGCAGCTTTGTCACTGAAAAGGCTACCCCAGCATGAGAAAGGGCCTATGAAATCTGGATCCTTACAACACCAAGATTCTCCCTTCCTTATCATGTGGTTCATATATATATATATATATATATATATATATATATATATATATATGCCATATACGTTTTAATATCTTCTTGGGTTTTAGGAGCCCTCCATCTTCAAGGAGGGATTGTTTTTAATTCTCAGGAAATAGCTGTGTGACAGTTCTCAACCAATGGCAGTTGCTATATAAAGGTACACCAAACAGGAGAAAAATGAGAAAGTCAAAACTGAATAAGTGTGACAAGCAGTTGCATGAATACTCTAAATGAGGGAGAAGATTGCTGAAGGGAGCTTTTGAAGTTTGAAATTATTGGGAAGATAATGAAACAATTAACAGAAAATAAATGACAACGAAGGAGACAGGGATTTGGAATTGTTTAAGGCATTCATAGTGTTGAAGTGATCGAAGCATATCTGCATAACAGGAGCTGGAGTCTGTCTATACTAAAGATTGGATCTCTTTATCAACATCAGCATCTACTCATGTCATGGCAGAGGACCCAGATGGGGAGTTTTTAAGTAATTAATATGATCCATGAAACAAATTAAATGAAATTTGGAGAATTAAATAAAAGGAAGAAGACCAGATGTCATGCTCTGGTATACAGATGAAGAAATACTAAGACTTGATAAGTTCTCCAAGTCAGCAGGAGGATGGTTGAAGGCAAGACTTTCTCAGAATTGCAAGTAGATAGATAGATAGAGATAATGGACTGGACCGTGTGACTTGGCAGCCCTATATTATGGGAATGTATAAATTCAAGGAATATATCCTTGTCCATATATGTTTGCTGTGTGTATGTACACATGTGTTCAGTTGTACACATATTCTTGTCTGTGGACAATGTTGATATTAGGTGTTCCAGGATCTCTCAGTTTAACCTCAAGCTCAGAGATTTGGTTAGCCTTAGCTAGCCTGATTGGCCTGGGGATCCCTTAATTCTATCCTTTAAATGCTGGGGTTGCAGATGGTCACCATGCCCACCCAGTTTTTACATGGGTGTTTGGGTTCCAAACTCAGGAAGACAAACTCTTTGTCTTCCCTGTTGTGGAGAAGGCTCTGTATCCTCTGCTCCATCTTCAGAGCCTGTTGAGGAATAATTTGGAGTAGAGAAGATATGAAATATGCTAATGACCATATTACTTTAATAACATTGAGTAACACAATAATATATTTACATATATATGCGTGTGTGTGTGTGTGTGTGTGTGTGTGTGTGTGTGTGTGTGTGTGTGTGTTTCTGGAGCTGGATTTGTTGAAAAGAAATGAGGTTTACATGTTTTGGTGCTTAATCAAAGTAACACAGCTAGTCATTAGCACAGAGAACATTTTTCTCTAGATTGTCTGACCTGTCATTCTGGTCCTTTAAGTTACATTAAGGTTTTTATGAATACTGTTTGCTCCAGGCATTTTTGCAGCAAAATACTGCATGATTATTACTTGATACTGGGTATAGAAAGAGGTAATAGATACAACTAGTTGGAAGGAAGTTCTCTCTCTCTCTCTCTCTCTCTCTCTCTCTCTCTCTCTCTCTCTCTGTGTGTGTGTGTGTGTGTAAATATATATATATATATATATATATATATATATATATATATATATATGAAGAAAACTATCAGGAAGTAGACTTCTGGAAATGTTTTTGAGCATATCTATTTCTAATTGCTTCCAGAAATTTAGGTAATTAAATGAGCAGAAATAAAACTCCCCTGGCAGCTTAAGTTATAGAAGGAAGGTTCTTTCATGTAGTTGGAGCTGTTCATAAATCAGAAAACTCAAAGTTCAGTAGGCAGCTGTCTAGGGTTTTCTTTGGTGTGGATCATAGACATGTCTAACCATACCCTGTATTCTGTATATACTACAGGATAGCTGTGATACAAATAAAATGTAAAAGAGAGATTTTAGGAGGTACCTGGAGGAGAGAAGAGAGGGAAACCTTCAGCCATCAGCATGTATCATGTGAAAGAAGAATAATTAAAAAATTAATTATCTGAAACATGAAAACATATTACAAAATGTTTTGGTAATGCTGTTTCCTTGTTCTTGAGTGTATACTTGGTAGGTAAAATGTAATATCTTCATGTCAAAAGTTGGGACATAGCTGGAGGATTGAATTAACTTGATAGTCTGATGAAGTTCATATTGATAAGCTATCTTCATGTCTACTGTGCCTACTTGCCTTGCCATTCCATCTGGAGGAATGGACATCTTTGAAAGAACAGTAAGCATGTACTATTGAATTGCTCAAGTAATTCTTGCTGATACATTTCACCCATTACTCAAAATGTTGAAGATCAAATACTTTTAACCTATAAGATTAAAGTAACCTAGAGGATTTGGTATGCTATGTTTTCATTTTCACTCAATTCTCTATCTTTATTTCATCCTTGATTTCTTCAATGACTCATTCAGTGTCCAATGCCTTGTTGTTTAATGCCTATGATGTTTTGCATTTCTGGGATTTGTTTTGCTATGGGATGCAGATATTATTCTATTGTGATCAGATGGAATAAGTAGAGTTATTTCATTTTCTCTAAGTTTGTTGAGAATTTCTTGGCATCTCAGTGTGTGAGCTATTTTTTGATAAACTCCCATGGGCTGATGAGAAGACTGTGTGTCCTGCCATGTTTGGGTGAAATATTCAGTAGAAATCTGTTAGGTTCATTTGGTCGATCAACTTCAATCTTTCTCTTTGTACTTCATTTATGTTAGATAAGTTAGATTAAAACAGGTAAATCTATGTTTAGTGTTTTGTTAATTTCAAAAATCCTAATGCAACCAGTGTTTCTCTAGGCATTGTTGATAACCCTTGATTACAAAGAAGGGAAATGAAAATTTCATATTATCTAAAATTGTAGAAAATAAAAATACCATCCTCATAGCTGGCCATTAAACGTATTATCTTTTTCAAACCTTTGAAAACTAAGGACTTAAGCTTTTATCTCTATATTTGGATTTATTTTGTATTTATACCATCTGGGCTTAAATTTCTTTTTTTCTGGAAATTTAATATTTGCTGAAATATTGATAGCTGTCAATTAAAAACTATGTGTGTTTTAACTTTAAGGGCAATGTCAGTAATTTAATTTTTTATAAAAGTGAGACAAATCCCTGTGTTCTCAAGCTGATATGGACCCCAATTTGCCCTGAGTGTCTTTGTTATGTAATTTCAGTGCAGGTTGGGTATGACTCAATTCCTTTACTTGAACTTGTACAATCATGGAAGACCCAACATCTTCTTTTGGATGATAATCAATAGAAATACAGAAGTGATGGGTTGCTTCTGAGGGGATTGTCCAGTGCGATGACTAAAGAGTGTGGTTGTTTGATATGCCATTGTTGTTGATAAATACACATAACTTACTGTTTGCTTCTCCAATTTTACCTACAAGGAAGAATGGTGAAAGTCACCAATATTTAAAATTAAGGCATCCAATCAGTTTTAGGAAAATCTGCTGCCATTGTGGCATTGATTAGGTCACCCAAGGACATAAGAATATTAAGGAAATCAATGTACTGCTCAAATAGCACCCAGATTCCATGCAAGGCACTTCCTTGTTCTACACTGGCTACATCAAGGACTCATTCTGTTCTGAGAGTGTTCCCAACACGAACAGCCATTTCATATGCCATCTAAGGACCTTCAAAGGTTCACTTAGATGAATGTACTATGTGCTTCTATAGTACGTCTAAGTTTTTGAAATAAGGCTCCATATTTGTAATATCCAAATAAACTTTTATTACTAACTGTTCCCTTTGCAGGTTCATATAGTACTCTACTGACTTGTAAATATGTAGGGAAGCAGAAATTTTCAGTCTAACAAAGTATATATAAATGCAAGTGATACTCAAGTCCAAATATATGCAAAGATGTAGCACAATGACAATAGATATAGTATAATTATGTGAGCAATGCGATTGGTCATCTATTGAACAATGGGCATGGGATCCTGAATGAATATCATATTTTACCTAAGGGATAATATTCATTGTGACACATATGTGGCCATACCTGGCTTTCTAAAATTTACTTTATTGTGACATACAAAGAGTTCAGAATATTTAGTGCTGTGGCCTTAAATTATTCCTACCTTAGCTATTATTCCTACCTTAAGAAAATACAGAAAAGAAACATTTACCTAATAGCAGTATATTAAGAATCTGTATATTTTTCATACTGTTCAAGTCGTTGAAAGTTTTTACCTGTTTATTTTATTGAGTTTCCATAGTTGTTTGGATACAAGGTGAAGACTAAATCCCTGTTGGAGAATTTTTTTTTTTCAGTGAGAACTGATGCATTCAGTATTACTAATATTCCTACACCACACATTTTTTGACAGAGTTTCTACCCTCCACAGATTAATAGCCACCTTTTGTCTTAGGCATAATACTTACAAGTATTCATAAAACTAGATGACTGAATACAGGTACAGTGTTCACAACCACATGAAGAGAAGCACTATTCCATCCTATTTTTCTTGCCATAGAGATACAGATCTGTGATGAATAAGTCCATTTATTACAGTACTTTCTCACAAATTACTTTTCTCAGACATAATTCAAAATTTGATGCAACACGAAACAAAAAGTATGCACTAATGTCAAATTCCATTTATTTTACTGTAAAAGTACTGCTAGTCTGGTATCAAAAATGTCTTCCTACTCATATCGTTTCTATACTTGAGAACCGAGTGTCCCAGAGATACTGGCTAGCAAGTCTGAAGGTAAGGAAATACTGAAGGAAAATCATATCTGTTTTGATCAAATATTATGGTTGCTTTTAACAAGAGAGTCCGTCCTTCTAGGAAGAATGATTGACAGACTTTAGCAAACATTCTATATTATAGATATTTTCACTTTTTTTAGGCTGAGTAATCCTTGACCTAAATACTCAGTCCCATCATTGTGGATGTTTTATGTGGAACAAGTAACCTATAATGGTTACTGAGCCTCAATGAAACTTTATTCAAATGAAAATTAAAAGTTTATGTAATAGTCAGAAACCACTAAATGTTATCCTTTTGATTCACAATTATCCAAAACTACATACTTTTTTGCTGTTTTAAAACAATCTTTTAAAAAATTTTACATGCCAATCCCAGTTCTCCCTCTTTCCCAGTCACCTGTTCTGCCCACCTGCCCCCACCCCACCCCATCCACTCCTGAGAGAGGGTAAGGCCTCCCATGGAGAGTCAAGAAAGTTGATCTCATCACCTTGAGGCAGAACTAATGTATTTACTCATAAGTGGACATGGCATACTTTTTCAACACTCTTAATAAAGGAATTTTTTTGAATAAAGTATTGATCATGTTTCAATTTCAATATATTTTTTTCAATTATTGTGGGATAGGGCACAAAGGGTATAGATTTAAGAATAAAATACACAGCCTTTTGTTTATCCAAATTATAAACAACTGAGGCTTTGGGTTATGTGTAATTCAATTCACTGAACTGAATTTCTGTTAAAGTAGTATTATTTTCCATCTTTAAGCTCAAAACAGACTTTGTACCAAAAAAAAAAAAAAAAAAAAAAAAAGCATTTCAAGCATAAAACAGATAAATCAGTCCAGGGTAACTTATTTGATAAACACAGTCATTTTATCAGTCATTTGAGGTGAATTGCTTTCTGTCATCCATGCATGCTTGAGTATTTGTAGGGCTGAGGCCTGGGGAAGTAGAGAGTACCTTCCACCCTGCTGAGTTGGATATGCTTATTCCTTGTTTGGAAGCCTAAATTTGACTTTATGTCAATATCTTCAAATGTTTAAATGGGCATTCCATAGTCTAAATCTGAGCCTTAGAGTAAATATGACACAGTGGCCAAAAATTGCACCTATGGAAATCACAGATTCTACACAGTTGGTGATAGGTTATATTCTTTTCATATAGTTGTGAAATTTCAGATTTGAAAAGCTTTGGAGGGAAAGTATAGTTTAGCCCCTATCAGAGAAACCCAAAGCTCTAAACAAGAGATTGGAAAACAAAGATGGAAAAGTAAAATAAAATAAGAAAAAGAAAGAAAGAAAGGACGGAAGGAAGAAAGAAAAGAAAAACAAAGATGGGGCTGGAGAAATACCTCAGTGGATTAGAGTACTGGCTGCTCTTCCAGAGACCCTGAACCCAGTTCGTCACACCCAAAAGGCAGTTCGAAACCATCTATAATTCTAGCCTCAGGAGTTCTTATGCCCTCTTCTGGCCTTAACTGGCCTCTATGGCACTGCACGCATGTGGTGGATAGACATACATGTAGGTAAAACACCCATATACATGAAATTAACTAATTAAATAACTGACTAACTAAACAAATACATAAATACATAAAACAGACAATAGGGAGTTAGTTAAGGCAGTCAGTTGTTTAGTTTGGATATTGCCATTTTAGCCTAACTCCGGAACATTTAACCTGAAGGAAGAATTGCTTGAGACCCATGAGCACCAGATAGGGAATAGTTACCCACATTGCAGTTAATGGCCTCACACCCTTGTCCATTAATGGGATATGACAAAATGAAGGGGCATGAATTGGGAGTGGGATCTGTTGGGGAAGACCCAGGGGCAGTTTGTGGGGGAAAATAAGCAGTGGACACTATTGCATCTCATTGCACTCAGTCATGGAATAATCAATTTCGAAAATAAGACAATAAAGGAGGAGTGCATGTCTGTTACTTTTTAACTTAATTCATGGTTCTTGTAATTGATTTCTAGAGGGTTCAGTGTATGTTTTCAAGACCCTTGTGTTTACTTCACTTCTGGAAAGTAGATAGCCACAGCAGACTTCCTGCAAGGTCTGTCTACTGAAGCAGACCAGTGGAGAAAGGCAGCCTCTCACATTCTGTTTGTTTTAATGGCAAGGGCAGCTGCTACTTTCAAACAAGTCATTAAAACCCAGAGATGGGGCTCTGCATCAGCACTCCGTTCTGCAATAGATTACTAGTGGAGTGCTGTCGCTATCGAGAGTGCTATTATGCCTGTGTTCCAGCAAAGCTACTCCTGTGTAGGACCACATTTGCAGTACTCAGAAGGGAGTCGATTGGGTGTGTGTGACCCAGAGCCTGAACACTGCCGAAAAGTAACAACAGTAGATAATGCTCTTAGTATATTCCAGTTTCTTTTCCTTTATTCTTTCTTTCTTTCTACCTTCCTTTCTTTCTTTTTTGAAGAGCTGCACATAAGGCACTGACTTAGCTTTTCTGTGTAAGAAGATAATTTTCATCATGAATTATTTTATAGTATAAACATAAATTTGTTAGAATCACATCAATTGTTTGGAGTTGTCCTCCAGCAATTGCTGGTCAGTCTTGGATCAGTAAAAGTAATTTCTAATGGTGCTCTCACACACAGAGACACAGAGGCTGACTTCCAGTCTAATGATAATTAACCAAAATTTTTCATTTATACAGCATTTAGATGTGTAGCTATATTTGTTAAATATAGTTACTATCTTCTTTATGCACCTAGCCTAGGGATGGACCATGAGAGTAAAAGTGATGGTAGAATATTGTAATGAATACGTTGTGACTTTTAAGATGTATAGGTAGCTTTGTAATTTCACAGTGGAAAGAGATGGCTACTGAATTTTAATTCTTTTTTTTCATATTTTTTTCTTATTTTACTTATTGTTCCCAGTTCCCTCTACCATCCTTCCCTCCCTCCCTCCATTCCTCCTTCCCTCCCTCCGTCCTTCCCTCTGTCCCTCCTATGCCCCCCACCCTCCCATCTCATCCCCCCCACTCCATAGGGAGAGTGATGCCCTCTAGGAGGGATCAACTAGATCTGTCAAGTCATTTGGAGTAGGGAATAGGCCCTTCCTCCTGCCTCTAGGTTAGGGGAGTATTACTCCCAAAATCCTTTTGTGCACCAAGGAAACATCCTGCTTCCATTGTTAGAGGTCCCTTAGACTGCCCAGGTCTTCTAACCCATGTTCAGGGGGTCTGAGTCAGTCCAATGCTGGTTTCCCATCTATCAGTCTGGGGGTCCATTAGCTCCCCCTTGTTCAGGTCAGCTATATCTACCATCATAGAGCCCTCATCTAATAGCTGATGGAAGCAGAAGCAGACACCCACAGCTAAATCCTGAGCTGAAATGGAATCCAGATGCCAAGAGAGAGAGGAGTGATAAAAAAAAAATGGACAGGACCAGGCTACAGAAACCCACAAATGTTAATTCTAAGAAAGGATGTGTGTGAGAACGCCAACTACAGCTTCCCAATGAGGCTCATTCTCCTTGTGTTGCTCACGCATTATTGCCCAAAAGTTCTCCAGAATCGGAAAGTATATCAAGCATCTAGCTGAATTTTACTTGTAACTTCAAAGATCAATTATTTATAATCTGTGCCAATATTAAAGGAAGCAATATTTTTTTAAAGGTCAGTTTTGTTTGGGTGGCTTCATGTGGCCTTGAGTTGGGTATGTTAATAAATGCTGTGTCTCACATGAGGCTTAGTAGTCAATAGGCAATATTGATGCTTGAGAAAATGCATGTTTACCAGAGCATATTTAAGAGAGGTAGTTCCATATTATGCAGCACTAACAATTAAAATATAATGTGTCTCTTTTTGTGACAGCTTTGTTAGAATCCACATTGCTTCCTTTTTTTCCCTAAAACTGCCAAGACTAGAGCAGGTCGTTGTTTTTCGAAAAGATTCTTGTGTTTTAGGACTTGTAAGGCCATTTTTCAACTTACAGGTATTTTAATCGTTTTAGTCATTGACATGATTTGATTTATTCATATATAAGTCAATATAGAAAGTACGTTTCTTTCACCATCACCCACTCCCACAAAAAAACAATAATAACTGGCAATAATGTAGGCAAGAGAAGCATGTGCCTGAACCAGTGGCTGTCAAACTGGTAATGAGAAGGTATCAATGAAAATGCTAGAGTACTTGTTCAGTGGGGAAGACTGTTTGCTTCAGCATTTGAATTCAGATCTCAGCAACAGGTGTGCCCCACACTCCCTTGTAACCAACCCAGAAGGCACTTATAGCAGGATGAATCATGGGGACTTCTGCAATATAGCTCTGAGTTCAGTGAGGGGCCCTGTCTTAAAAGGAGTAAGGCAGAGAGTGACAAAGAAAATTGCCCAATGTCCTTTGACATCTACACATGCCATAAATACATACACATATAAGTGTGCAACATTATTCACTTCCTCTGTACACTTGCAGGCCACACACACATACACACTCAAAACTTATATACATAGTAAGCAACATATTGCTGAGTGGTGATACTAATTTTTAATTGTATTAATTAAATTGGATTATTTATTTTATATCCTAATCTCAGTTTTCCCTCCCTCCCCTCCTCCCATTCTCTGTTCTGACCACACCCCCCCCCCTCCATGCACTCAAACCATTCCTTCTCTGCTAGCATTAAGAAGTAGAGAAGAATGAAGAAGGTTGGGTGGAATAGAATATAGTAGGATTGAATAAAAAGAAAAAATTCAGCTGGGCGTTGGTAGCACATACCTTTAATCCCAGAACTTGGGAGGCAAAGACAGGTGCATCTCTGTGAGTTGGAGACCAGCCTCGTTTACAAGAGCTAGTTCCAGGACAGGCTCCAAAGTCACAGAGAAACCCTGTCTCAAAAAAAAAAATCACTGCCCAGAATGATTTAAGTATTTGATTATTTCAGAAAAAAATTTATGAGCTATGTTTTTTTGCTGCACACAAATGAATATTGTATATAAATGGGTCACTTAGAATCCTCAAAGCAGGGCAGTTTATGCATTTTGAGAAACTCCCTTCTCACTAGTTACAGGCACAATTTGGGAAAGTCTGTCTTTTGTGTCATATTTCCTCTTATCTTTATCCTAGCCAATAGAGAAAGTTTAATTCCTCCCCCAAGAGTAGAAAAACTATGAATTCAGATATCTGTTGGTGAGAGAAGTAAGATGAGGGAAAGTAATTTCACCCTAAGTCTAGGAAAGTGGCTAAGCAGGTGAGTACTCCCTGTGCACATGTGAGGATCTGAGGTCAGATGAAAACTCATAGAAAACCAAGGTACCATCCTAGTATGGCTGTGTATGCATGCACCTGTAGCCTCAATGCTGGGGATGGGGTGTAGGCAGGAGGACAGTGAGGTTTAGAGAATCTTCCTGAGAGGAAAAAAAGACTGACAGAGCAGGACAACTAACATACTCCTCTGGCCTCTATATGTACATGCATGTACACTCCCAAAACATACACACAGGTGAAAATTAGCTTTTCAAAGACTCAGATAATTAGATCATTATAAACAAAACATTGGCTTCTATTTACTTGAGATGATAGTCCTTCATAACATTGCTTATAGCTGCTGAAATCCACTAAAACGTAACCACCAGGGAGAATGTCCTCTTAATCATTTTCTATCACTAGCAACTTATAATAGGAATTCTTTTCTGTATAATTATGTTTTCATAGAAACAATGGCCATGGACTAGAGTTTGATAGAAAACATTATTTCTAAAGTACATTAAGGGAATAGTGGGTAAGTCCCCAAGGCTTTGACCTAAAGTTGTTGAAAAGGAACTAAAGCCATAAATGGAATTATTTCTATTAAAATCTTTGAAAGGAAGACACTAAAGACATGTTTCAAGAGGAGCTGAGTAATGAACTTTTCCCACATGATGTGAGACTCTCGTGATGAACATTTCAAAGATCCTCAGTGAAGGCTGCAGTAATAGCAGTGACAATGAATGCTTTGTTTCTTGTATAAAACAGAGACCATAGATTGTGTTCTCCTGGTATATAATACACGTTACACACCTCACAATAGCATTCTTTTTTGTTGAAATTTCTGTTAAACCATCCACCAAGAAAGAGATAATTCTGTTCTGGGAATTGTAGAAGGGTGTCAGGGGATCAGAAATGCTGGAGATCACGTTTAGAATACAATGGCACGAATTTAAATAAAGCCACAGAATACTATAAAAACCTTTGTTTACAAAAGCTGCAAACTATTCTCAATCTGTTGTCCTTCCAAATTCATTATTTATATCTTACCTTTTCTCTCAATTGTAAAGAACCTTCCCACAATCAGAAATAGCTATTGAAATAAACTAATACTATGATGGGCATTCTCAGAAATCTTCTACTCTTTAACTCTATGTCACTATTGTTCAGACTGAAATCACTCAATAGAATTAGATGAGGCCTTTCATCATTTTACTAGTGCAGACTAATGGCATCCAAGTACATATCCTCATTGTAAATGGTTATGAATACAAGGTTTTTAGTGTGTTGGCATTTTTTTGTTTACTTCAGCAGACTTGGATTAAAAGATTAAAGTGGTTCTTGATTTAAAAAAAAAGTCATGTGTCAAGAAAGCTTATTTTTATTTAAACATTTAATTCTAGCACTTGTGAAGCTTAACCAGTCCTTTTCAATTCCCACTTACTAATTGTAAAATGTTATTCTGCATGCGTTTTGTGTCTTCCTATTAATGGATGGAGAAGGACATAAAGATTGAGGTATTAGACAGTTAATTTAGCAGATTAAAGAGTTACAAATTTATATTGATGCCAGGTTTGCAAACTGTTGTACACAGTGTATGTCACACTACAACCATTTTCAATTAACCTAATTGTTTTTTAACATTTCCAGATGTGAAAATTAGACACAAGTTAATCCTGAAAGTTATTTTCTTTTCTTTTTCATCTTCCTCATCTTGAACATGCTCCATTACCATTTCTTTTTCTTCAACTGTGTTGGTTACAATATACATGTTAAATATATGTGTTCATTTACACACATACTCATATATACATGTGTGTATATACCTCAATGTACACCAAAATTTATATCTCCTTCATAGTGTCTAAAAGATGCTGACAGTTCACATCACTCCATTCTGATTTGACAGATTCTTTTAAAAAATAAAGAGTAGACAGGGCAGGATTTTTTTTTCAAATTAAAAACAACAAAATACCACTCCCCCGCTCCTTTTTGACCTTGCCTGTTCCTTGTCACACACTAGAACTTGCTGTCCTTTAGCTTATGTATATAAAATGCTCACCATAAGTACCAATTATTGGTACCTTCTTGGCAAATGGCACTGTTCTACATATAAATCATTATGGTCATGTTGTAAGGTTGTGATCAAATCATCACAAATAATGTCCCAGTAAAAGGGGAAAGTTTGGGCCTAGAGAGACTCACACAGAAAAGACATAAAGCAAAGTTAATCATACACCATGCAGTGCCAAGTAGAGATACAGAATAGATCTTTCCCTCATGGCCCACAGAAAAAAGCCACTCCTGATGCCATCTTGTTCTTAGGCATATACCATCAGAATACGGACATAACAGATACCAGAGGCCAGTTTAATACAGGACATTGTCCACTGTGTGTAGTTTTTTTTTCACATGCTGCATGCATCTTACATTCAAATATCTGTCATACACATGGATTATATAAGACTAGCTAGGTTATCCTTTCATAATCTTAGGTAATATAAAGAGATATATTTTGGTAATTCCCTCCCTTCTCCAGTTGTGCACTACTAGTCTTCAAACAGAGAGTGTCTTAAAGCTAAAATCTATGTTCACCTTTACCCTTCTTTTTTCATCTGTAGAATAATGTAGCCCAGAATAGCCCTCTTCTAATTGACAGCATTCTCTTTTACTCTTTTTACCCAAAGCCAATATTTATTCTGTGACACTCTGGAATCTAGAAAGTTAATGAAATAATCCAATCTTCATGCATGTCTCTTGAATTCTGTCTTTAGTTGTATTGTCTCCATGATTCCTTTTTGTATTTTTTTTTGTCTTGGTTTTGATAGTGCTCCACTATCATTTTTATTTTCTCGTATACATATGATATAAAACAGCAGGGCACAAGTGGGATATGCTCTCATTTCCCATAGGAATTTAAAGGTAACATCAACTTTCTTTGAGACTTTTTACTTCTTTCAGTGAAGGAAATGCAACAGCATGAAATCCCTTGCCTGTTACTTTTTGTCAGTCTTCATAAAAATTGTATGATGTGTGACCATTAGAATTGATCGGGTACAGTTTGATCTTTTACATGACATTACCTCAGGAGTCCATAAAGTGTGTACTTACATTCAAAGGCAGTTATTCCTAGTTGCCTGTGGCTGTTAGGGGTCCAGTGCAGGGCGAAAGAACACTATAGGACGAATTTTTAGACTTTTTTGTCATGCTCAACAGTGTTATATATCCTTACTTTAAGCTAAAATGTGGCTTTGTAACCAGGCTATCATATTTTAAAAAATGTTCCTGTCACAAGAAGTCAAGTTCAACATCAATCTAAACGTTACACTGAATACGTTTAATCAGGCAAGAGGTTACCTTCTGTTTCACATCAGATTCCTTTAGATTGTTAGGAGTATCGATGTGAGTAAAGGATATATCCTTTAAAAGATCAAAATACATTTTGAAGAAAATGTTGTATAATTCCTTTTTGGTTAGCAAAGACCAGTATCTGCTTCTTTTAAGTTTATGTTGATGATGACAGATGAGAACAGCATATCCCAGCATCTCTCAATGCCTATTTTATCTATTGCAACAAGACTAAGTAGATTTTAAGTGTTTCATCTGAGCATAAAGTTTGGACTAACCTGTCACATTTGGTTATTAATTTCTACTTATGTTTAAAGATCTGGAAGCTTCCGCATTGCTACTGATAGTCTTAAATACCTTTGGGATCTTTACATTTCAGACAGGGTGGTAGTGCTCTACAAGTTCTTAATTCTAGTGTTAACATAGAACACTACAGTTGAAAAAGCAGTCTAGAAGCTATTTTTTATGCTGGTATTTAGAACAGAGTGGTTTCTGGAAAAAAGGCACAAATCAAAGCCATGAAGGTTGGTACCTGATACCAAGTATCTCACTGAGACACTGTATTGCCATCCTTGGCGTGCTTTATCCTCTCTATGCCTCACTGCTTTGAAAGCAAACCAAAGTGGGTAGGTAAGACTGGGACTTAAAACCTTATTTTAACAACCACCCATTTTAAAATGGGATTTTCCCAATACAGAGTTATTATGATAATTAATACCATGTTCTAGGACTGGCAGACAAGCTTGTTGCCATATCCATCATGGTGTGCTCTTACCTTTCAAGAATCATATACCAAACTAAATGTTTTCTTCCTTAAGCTGCCCTGGTCATAGTATTTCATCGCAGAAACAGAAAAGTGTGCCACCTCAACCACCCTTCCCTCCCCCCATTATTAGCTGTGTTGTGCATTATCTCACAGAAGCCTAGGGACATTCCTAGAATTGAGATAAGGCTAAATGCTTTACAGAAGGGCAAAGATGTGTCTTTTCATGAGCCCTACAGTGACTTCTCCTATAATATACATTGATATTCTGAAATGTTGGGTGAACGGGCTTATGTCATTTAACCATGCTTAGGACTAGCTTTTGTCTACTGCACACTGGACAGAACTGTGGTACTCACACTCATAACAACTTAATGATTAAACATATCTAGGCCCTGAGGATTTACCCTGAATGATTTTTTTTGTGGTTTTTCATTTTCTGAGCTTATGATTAACATTGTGTGGCAAATATTTCTATTTGTACTATTACTATTTGAAGTATATTTTTAAAATGTAAGTTCTTTCCAGAGTCTTTAGAAACCATTCAGTTCATTTTCTTTGTCTTTTTACATTTCACAGACTTTCTTAATCATTTTGTTCATTTTACCCTCTCTGCTTCAGTAGAAACTCCTGTTCAGTTTGGCAGAGCATTTCAAGTCAGGGGAGTAAAGAGTTCCCTTTTCAACTTTGCTTCTAAGAATTTGTTTATATAAATGTTCAAACAATGCTTACACAATTGCCATTGTATAACTATTTCATATAGCACTTTCTCCTTTCTCAACCAAGAACAATTAGACAGAGTTTTGTCTTTTTGTTTTTATGTGTGAATGTGACAGTTATCTTCAATAAATATTCCAGTTCAGAAGTAGGAAATTTTTTGAAAGTCACTTTGTTTCTTTTGTGTATATACTATGAAGAAAAGGGAAATCCCAGTGGATCCTGGATATTATTTTCATTGAAAGTGGAAAGATAGCATAGACAGCCTTGAACTGTGCATGTTCTTCGAATATTATGAGAAAAGCAATGGATTTTCATTTCAGCTTTAGGTTTGTAACCAGATTTACAATAGAAAAACTTTCTTGTAATTAATTTATTCTCCATGTGGGCATTTTTCTGGAAAGTAAACAGTATAGCCTCATTTATAGACTGAAGTGTTTTTTTTTAATATGTGGTTTTCTGTTTGGGGGTGGGGGTTTCACTCAGCAATGTTAACACAACATGCCACTGGGTACATAGTAAGAGCAGTTAAAAGCAAATGATAGCTGCTATTTTTCATCTTCAACTCTAGACTGTACCCTTTATACCACCTTTCATTTATTATTATGTTTTTTATTCCCCTATGCACACAGGTGAGCTTCTTTTACAAGGTCCTGTGTTTATCAAAGAGCCCAGCAACAGTGTTTTCCATGTTGGTTCGGAGGATAAAAAAATAACTTTGAATTGTGAAGCAAGAGGCAACCCTGCACCCCATTACAGGTATGGTGAAAACTTTGAGCATGTAAAGAAAATGTAGCAATGGTAATTAGTTTAGCTTCACTGTATTCTGCTGTCTGTAAGCTGTGACAGAAACATAGGGCTATAGACCTATCAGAAGTGATTCTATGAAGTTTGAATGTTTAAGCCAGCATGTCTGAATTCAAGGAAAAACATGATTTCTTAAATATGCTTTGTCTTTTCATGAATGTGTAGTGTAATTTAATTCATAATGGTTTCAGATTATAAATTAAGTTATAAAGATAACAAGAACACATTCATTATCTGCTTGAAATTAATTTTTTCTTTTAAATACACTCTTAACCCTCCTTTGCTTATAATGGTTGTGTGTTTGGAGGCTCTTTAAATGTGGAAGAATGAAATGCATTTTTACATTAGTAATTTCAATTATTTTGAAGATAAAATTATTCTATTCATCATATTCTGTTTTTTAAAAAAAACTATGTTAAATTCTTCAAGATTATGTAAAGACCTTCTTACTGAAGCATTCAACTATCAGGGAAAAAGTGTAAGTAAAGAAGAAAAAGTTGAATTTTCATTTTAAGATAAAAATGTCATCATTTTGGAAAGTGACCAGGATTTTGTGATGGAATGATTATGTACTTGATTAAATAATACAAGATTAACAATTTTTAGTCAGGGATATTTAGGGCACCCAATTTAATGAAGAAATGAATTATTTATAATTAGCATATGCAGCTTCTCTATTAGTGGTCAGTGCAGAATGTACCAGGCACCTTCAGAACAGCATGCACCTCCAAATGCTTGTTAATATCTGTATCAAAGCTATTTACACAATTCCTGGACTTACAAGGAAAAGAACACTTCCTCCTACATTAATAAATCCTATAGGTTCAGAGTCACTGTTTAGATCATATTGAATCTCTATTGTTCTCTGAAGCCATATAAATAATATACACCAACAAAGTGGGTCAGCCTCTCCTTAGAAAAAACCTTGCAGGTTTATGCAAGGTCAGTCTTTTCAGTATGTTAACAGTCTACTTACAGAACACCTGCTGTGTAGTTTCAACAAAACATTAAACTTATATGTTACCTGGTCTGAATTAGCAGAATCAATGATACAGAGAAGTCTTTACTCGGCTTGTACTTCTTACTATAAAAATAGAACAGTAATTTTAAAATGAGAAGTGATTTTATGAGCTAATTAGATGAACTGGATATTAGTACATTAAACATCTGAATATATTCCTTCTTTGCGGGAAAATAAACATATGATTTAATGATGATTCCATCTTGGAAGCATTGTTTCTTACACTTTGCAAAGATTTCCGATACCTGATTAAGACTGTTTCTGCCCATAACATAAGAACACTTTTATATACGGGGTTTTAAATATGATGATTAATCCATGTGAGTGGTAAGCATGCATGCTATTTTTCTGTTCTCAATGGAGTTGTATCCACATTTATCTTATGAAATACTTGTTGATAAATGTATTCAATGAAGAAATTGTCAAGACAGAAGATATTGTCAGAGAGGAATGTATTTCTATATGAGTAGATTAATTATGTTTGTAGAATGTTATCAACTAGCCAGATGTCTTGAGCTTAGAAACATATAAATCTTTTGTGGTAATTATATCTGTGTACTCGGTATTTGATGCAATGCTATGTAGACTTACTGTAAATATATTAATTATATGTATAAAATTTTGTAGAACTTTTGTCATTTGATAGTAACCCTTTTATTTTATTGTATACTCTAGAATACCAATCTAGTATTTATTATAGTTCAGTTCAAGCAAATCTATATCTGAGAAGAAGAAATACATGGCTTTCATTGATTTGTTGATGTTGTAGTTGATAAATGAAGAAATCCTGGTTGCTAGCAAAATGGAGCAGACACTTTTATCATAGATTTAAAGGTTTTCTGAACTGGAAGTTTTTAACAATATGAAATTTGACTTGTGCTAATAGTTTATAATTACTGTGAACTGAAGGCTAGAAACACAAGAGAATCTCTTTATTCTGAAAGGCATTATGATTTCCTATAACAACTCCAAATAACATAGTTTCTGTTTTTTGTGCTGTCTGTAGAAAAAGTAGGTTACACTTGAATAGAAGGAATGTAGAATAATGCAGGCCATATTTATAACTATACCTATCTCCTCCCAAATTTTGCCTTTAAGTAATATACCTTTATTACTCCTAGAATGCTTCATAAGAAAACACGCTTGTTCATTCTTACTTTTTGATAATCTTGAGAAATTACAGAATTTACATGTAGTATAATAATAAATATCAATATTTTATTGAAGCAATAACTATTATTATATAGCATATAATTATAAACACATAGATGTACAAACAGGAAGCTGGATTGTAAGTCAAGGAGGAAAATGAGGAGCTAATATGAAATCATTCATTGAAAGTGACCCAGTCATGTTCTGGAAGATTTAGAACAAAGCTTAAAAGCCTATGAGAGTTTGTCCTTTAAAAGCACAAAGAGACTTTCCTGGGGACTGGAGCAAATCTGTCCCATGAGGGATCCTGTCCCTGTTATTTTCCCTTTGGGTAAAGATCGCTCTTAATTGGTCATATTAAAAATCTGAAAGTTCAGAAATTCTCATGAGAAATTACCCCTTTAAAGGTCTAATAGAGAATTTTATTCTTTCTCTTACATTTCCCTGCCTGCACCTTAAAGCCCATATTTAAAGGTTAATTAGTAGTCAGCCTGACTGTAATTGCTAATGGTGCTAAAAGAGGTTACCTTAAGGAAGTATTAATACTTTTTCATGGAAAGGATTTTTCTCATTTCTTCATTGGGCCCCAAATATCTAACATTGAATGAAAATATCCACTTGGAAGGATACCTGTCATAAATATTGATTCCATTCTGTACTTAAAGAACCAAAAGCATAGGTTAAACAAAAGTACATACACACCTATAGATCAGGCAACTCACAAGTATCATTGCCCAAAGAATTTGAAGATGAATTGGTTAGTCACTGGAAATTTATACATTCAGCTATAAGCCTACCAGATGAAATTGGTCTATAACAATTGTCCATGACTATCCAGTTTGAGCATCAATTTTGCTTATTATAAATACTAAAGGCTGAATCAAAAGTTCTAAGGCTGTATGTGATCCCAGGGGTTTGAATTATATTGATCTCTTATACACATAAAAACATTCTATCTCAGATCAAAAATAAAAAAGAAAGATTCAATTTTTCAGTCACATAAACCCCACTTCAACTTCTTGGCTGGCACATGTGGCTAGTTGCTACCATGCTGGAGAGTATTGATATCATAATTGTATTTCTAGAATATCCTGTTTTGTACCACTGGTCCATACGTATTCTTGGCTTTGAACAATATTCTTACAGATGCTCTTCCATCTTGCTCCCAAAAGAACAAACAGAATATCATGCTCATTGAACTCCTTCAAATAATGAAGGACAATGTGAGTAATCTTGAAAGCATAAGATCTAAGATAAATTTTGCCCTCATATGGAAGGCAAAATTTTTCTGGTGTACCTTAAACAGGATTTCAAGGGATGAGCCCATATTCTGCATGTGTTTAAATTATTGAGTTAACTAATTGTGCTTAATATAAAAAAGGAAAAATAAAGTAATACATGAATTTCTGTTCACCATTGATTGAAGTAGATGTATAGAAGGAAGTTTATTTTTTGTCTATCCACAAACCCCCCACACACACACAGAGTAGTAAACATTATCCTTTTGTAGCACTGTAATTGATTGTATGTATATGGTATATATGAAAAATATGCAATCTCTATATGTACAGTTATATTTCATTTAGAGATTATAAGTATACACATGGTATATGACAGATATCGCATATGTTGTTTATATGTTATCTATTTATCCCCTAAAAAACATGCTGAATTAGATATTTTAAGTGTCATTTTACTTTATGCATTATACCCTTGCATAGTTCCTATTACCATATAAGATCTTGTGTCACTATTTCCTATTTTTATATGCAACGCAAATGAGAGCTGTTCTTCCTTCAAGTTCCCATGACCCTTAGGCACATGTCATCTATTCTGTCAGTTTTCTAAACCTGAATCCTGAGGCTCAGCTTTGTTTGACACTGTAATTTCTCCAACTCTGGTCCCCACACTTATAATTAGTCACTAAAAACAGTGAAAATTCATTGAAGTGGTGGCAAAATATTAAAATAATAAATAAATAACCGAATGAGCTATTGGGGACTTCGGGAGCCCATTCCCCTTGTGGAAGAACACGCCCTTAGCCCAGAGACACAGGGGAGGGTCTAGGCCCTGCCCCAAATGACTTGACAGATTTTGATGATTCCTCATGGAAGGCCTCACTATTCCTGGGGAGTGGATGGGGGATGGAATGTGATGGGGGTTCAGGGTGGTGCATGGGAGGATGGGAAGAAGAAGGAACTGGTATTGATATGTAAAATAAGAAAAAATATTAAGTAAAAATTGAGTAAATAACAATCTACACAGTTTCTGAAGCTAACCGAAGTAGGTAATCCACACAAGGTATTTAAAACAAGGCTATGCTACCGTTCTGCCCCCAAAGTCTTGCCAGTGTCCTCATTTCTCAGCTTCTCAGTGCAGCACTGTGCCTTGCCTGGCATATTGACAATTCTGTATTTCACAGTGAATTGATAGTCCTGATAGGATGCCTAGGATCATTATCTCCTAGAACAATGATGTTCACTGTTGCTCCCTGGCCAACAGTAGAAGATTACTTAGTGGCTTGAAAAAGATCTGTAATGAAATTAACATGAAGAAAAGAAGGGAATTTAGAAGGAGATCATGTTTCACCATTCAAGAATGCCACTGCAAAACTACAACTTCAAAGTGGTAGTTTATTCTTTTCTAGACACAGTAGTTTGGATTAAGTCGTCTTTGTTGGCTTGAAGATAGTTTAACTGAGACATTCAAGATTGCTTCCAAGGCCTAAAGTTCCTAGTACCATCCCTACAATATCACCTCAGACAAAAGAGTTCATCTTTCCTGTTAGTGTTGTCAGCTGACTGTCATCATATGAAAAAATAATGAAAAACACAATTGTGAACAATCCATATTCACAAAACGTTAAAGGTTAGCTTTCAGACATTAAAGGTATTGTGTAATCCAATAAATCACATAGTTTTGTTTTCTGTTATATGTTTTTTAAGTAGGATGAGGAGAGGGAATATGAATTATATTGATCAAAATGTAATTAAACCACCAGGTCACTTTTCTTTCTTTCTTCCTTCCTTCCTTCGTTTCTTTTTTTTCTTTTTTACATATAATTCTATTGGCCTGTTACTACAGTTACTAGCATTTCTTATTGGCTAGCTCTGTCTTAAATATTAACCCATTTCTATTAATCTAAGTATTTCCATGTGGTCTTATCTTACCAAAGAGAAGGTTAGGGTCACTTTTCTAAGCTTAACGACTGGCTGAGGCTTGGGGCATAGCATCTTCTTCCTTCCTGTCATGTCAGTATCACATGACAACTATCATCTCTAAAGAAGAGTAAGGATGCTCCTATCAGAAAAATTAAAATGTATACAGCAAAGGTAAATCTTTCAACCACATTGCAAAACTCATAGAATAGTAGTAAGACAATCACTGAATGAGGTTAAAATTATGTAAAATGAAAGAAAGTTTTAATTGTTGTTGTGTTTTTTGTGTGTCTATGTATCTATGTTTATATTTAAGACATATTAATGAATGAGAAATTGCGATCTGTATCATGAAACAAATTTTTACAATTTTTATTAAAAATATCATCCCAATTTAAATTATTTAAATTACTGCTAAAGCCTAAATAGTTATTTTTAGATAAAGTATTGAATGTGTGAATTCATACATTCATTCTTTCAAGACCTTCAATTATTCTCATCACTTCAGTAATCACAATAGCAAACATTGCAGCAAACAGAAATGCATTTGCTTATTAACTTGAAAGCTGTTTCTAAAACCACAAATTGCTTCTGTGATTACATTACTAAATTTTCTGTCAAAGTCCACATAAAGGATAGGATGTTGCCTTCAAAAGTGCTTAGCATGGACTTATTTCCCAAACACAACTCCAAAACTCCCAAAGATTCTGTTGCTATGTAAAATTCATTTTTTTCCAACTTGTTATTTGTGCTTTGGTTTCACTGACCAGATTTTGTGTGATAAAGCTGACATCTCAAAGACAATTATTTCATGTAATCCACTATGAGGTTAATTATACCTTGTGACTATGTTTTAAAATACTCAATACCACATATTTCATTTATTTAGGTTTGTTGCTTTCAGTTTGAAGTGATGAGCCTCTGTAACTTCATAACCAAGTTCAATTGGCTGACTCAGTTAGACTTCATTGCCTTAAAACATAGTGACAGCAAAATATGTCTATGTTTGTATTCACTGTTGTTAGACAATGCTTGAGTGGTTCTGTGCAAAAGGTTTTTATATCTAATCATAACATGAATGACAAATAAATTGTAAGTAATACAGTAAATGAAAACGGAGTTTCATTCTCTGTGTTTGCCTCTTGGCATTAACCATACCCAGTGAAGACTACATGGAACCGGCGTATGTGTAGATTAATGGGTTGAATTTGATTACTTTATTCAGGAAACTTCTGTGAATACTTTATTAACTGTTATATGATGCCAGATCTTAGAATTTTGAGATATATGTGGCCATGATGAAAAGGAGCTTTTATTGCTCAAGCAATACCATTAAATCTTGAAAATGGAAGCACTGTGCTTAATGTTATATTATATTAATTTGTGGTCACACACACACACACACATCATTCTCTGTCTTCCTTCCTCCCTCCACCAACTTGTTCAATATTTTGGAAGGACATTATGCATATATATTTACCTATTTTTTGTTTCTTGAAAATAACATTTAGAGTATTATTTAGACATAGTTACTATCCTTTTTGAAATTCTTACTTAAGCCTCAAAGTACGTACACAGAGACCACTGGGCCCACACATACCATAAATAATTGTCTTCAGATGGCAATCTATAGTCAGCTCCACGACTCTGTTACATTAAGGTTTGCCCAATTTTCTCATTCCCTTTACTTTCTTAGCAGGGTTCCAATGGTGAAATATTTCTCAAGGGCAAAGGAGAGGGTAAAAGATTTCTATAGTAACTTCACACACCATCTGAGAGTCATGCTCTTTAATGTTCTGTTTCTACTCTAGTAATCCTGTCCTACTTCTAAGTGCTCTATGCTTCTTCTATTCTAAAAACTCTTTTCTTCCAGGAGCCTTGAAATAATAAGGGAATCACAAAAGCTGTTCCTTATTAGTCAAGAGCTCATTCCTATGGGAAGTGATAAGGAGCTGAGCCATTTACCATGGCAACAAAAGTGTCCAAGGTCATAGGAACAAAAATGTGACCAGACAGGGAGGGCACAGTGCCCAATGACATCTTTAGTAACCAGATTATTAGTAGACTGGCAGGTGCAGAATTGGAATGCCTTTGTTAGTAATCTTGGTTAGATATCTGAGGCTTTGAACTTATATATAGCTTTAAGATTTCAATTTATGATCTATTTACAAAAGGCCTTTAGTCTAGTTTGAACTTGCTCTGAGGTGAAAGTGAGCTAATTGTATGCAGTAGTCTGAGCAAGAGAACAAGGCAGGCTGTTAAGAGTCAGACTTTGATGGTTCCCCCATGGGAGGCCTCATCCTCGCTGAGGAGTGGAGGGCAGGAGGGAGAGGGAACTGGGACTGGTATGTAAAATACGATAGTTTTTATTTTAAATAACAAAAGAGTCCAAAGTCTTTGTGCAATAAACACATCCAGTTATAAGGAATGTCTCTGTATACATTCTTTATATCAAAATTATATAGCTAAATGAAAAGTCATCTTTTAGACCATATATAGATATATGTGCCAAGCACATGAAATATTTTCATGAGATAAACACACAAGCAGTGGGAAAACACCAAAAGCTATTCTTAGGAAGACAAGAAGTTCTTGGGGAAGAATGAAGTGATTCATGAGCACAACAGGGCAGGAGCAACTGGTTGACCCAGCCAGTGACCCCACAGCTTTTCCAAGTGGGGCGCCCCAATCAGGAATCATGCTTCTGGTGGGTTGACAAGTTAAACAGCAGTTAGCACATGCTGATTCTCTCAAAACCCCTGAGATGTATAAATCAAGTGAATACTTCCTCAGGTAGGCCAAAAATCCAGGACCCCTACTTTTAGTTCCCCAATTAAACATTTCTAAAATTTGTTCAGGTGCAAATTGATGCAGTGTCAGGTTCCGGATTATTCCTCCACCGGGAATCATCTGGCTCCTGATGAAAGGAAAGGTAAACTGTGTCACACTTACAAATCATTCAGAGCAAACCCTAATCCTTGTAGAATGAGCATTTGAACACTGAAGGCTGATGATGAACTTGTAAAATTGTTCTAGACTGTTACAACATGATTATGCAGAGATGCTTAGGCGTATGACATTTACCATCAGCTAAAGAAACAAGTTTAGTCAGCTTCTGAAACACAAGGTAAATGTTATATGATTGAAATTCTGTGTGCAACCCCAAGAGTTGTGGCTCTGGCTGCCTTTGCTCCAGATACTTGGGCTGAAGCTTCCTGAATGGAATTTGGATGTGCAAATGTACTCTTGTGAAACTTTAAATTATTCACAGACTTCAGAAATACTGCATTCTGATACTTGAGTGTTGTTATTTTTTATTATAAATTTTAAAATTTCTTAACCAAAGAGGAAATTTGAAACTTCTACAAAGAATTATGAATCCATAAAACTTAAAAACCTTTTCATATTCTAAACACTTCTCATATTCATGGCATTAATGTGTGATGATGTAATTCCTGTATTTACTTTCACCTGTGTCCATTCTTTAAGCATGGAAATTACTTAGGATTTGAAGCTTATACTCAAGAGGCACCAATTGAGTTTCAAACATTGTGACAACAATTTAATAATGTTTAAAGCAAATTTTATTTCTAGCCTCATTCATAGCCATTCTCGCCCACATGTGGCCCATGGGCTGCAAGTAGGACATACTTGCCAGTTTATTGTTCTGAAGTCTGAAAAATGACATTGAAATCTCCCACAAACAAAATGAGTGAAGTTTGCAAATTTAATTGTCCATATACTTCATTAAGAAGGAGCTATCGTGTCTTTGGTTTCCTAGATTATTTCATTTTAAAGATATTTCATCTTTTATTTATGTGTATGTGTGTGCATGCTTGTGAGAGTTTTGTGAACCATGTGTTTGCAGTGCTGACAGAGCTGTAAAATCGTATCAGCTCCCCTGGAACTGGAGTTAGTCAGTTGAGCTGCCTGATACAGGTTTTAGGAGCCAAACGTAAGTCTTCTGCCATAGCAGACAAAACTTCTATCTGATAAGTCATTTTTCTAGTCTGAAATTTATTTCTATGCATTTGAAAATATGAGACATACCTAAAAATTAGTCCTAAATGTAAATAGTTTGCCTCATGAGCCTCGGAACACAGTTTTATTTCTCAGAATAAAACAACATTTTATTCTGTCTTGTAGCTAACATACACATCTCAGAGTTGAAACAAAGAAAAACTCTTTTGAATGCATATAACTTTCACAAAGGAAAAGAAATATCAATATTTAATAAGATATTGAGATATTTTCTAACACCAGGGGGTGCATTTCATTGAGTGATGAAGATTTAGTGTTTAGAAGGAGGACAAAAAATTATGTTCTGTGAAAATTAAAATTCTTGAATGTAGCTTTGAAGAGTTTGGTGTGAAAACACCCAAGCACATTTGCTGTAGCAGAGGTAAATTTTAAAAGGGAAGCATTCTTACTTTTGTGCATAGTAAAGTAATCTAGCAATTGTGTCTATATGATGAAAAACTAAGATAAAGGAAGTATGAAACATTTATACATGATAGAACAATCTTTCCCTTTTTTAGTTCTTTACTTGAAACTTAGGAATGATAGCTTCTAGATTGTAGACACTTACTGAAATAAAGTATTTCCCCAAACATTTTATGATCTCTTAAATCTTTCAAGCTATTAAATAGGCAAGAGGAAGTGATTCTCCATATTTTTATTTATTTTTATAGTTTCCACACAGTCATTGAGCTTTTATTATTCATTAGCTAAACATAAAAACATAGTGAAGCTATTAGGCATACTTAGGTCCCAAACATTCTATATCCTCTGTTATAATGCTGCTTTTTCCCCCTCTAAAAACTGTACGTCACAGAAAATAAAAAGACATATATGGCTAGTAAGATAGCTCAGCCAGTAATGTGCTTGCCTTGCAAGAAAGAGCTCTGAGTTAGATCCCACAACACATAAAAAGCATGGACATGGTGGAGTGCCTTGTAATTCTGGTGTGGGGAGGTAGAGCCACTTGGCTCCCATTGACTCCCTGGCTGACTAACTTACCCCACTTGGCATTTTCAAGCCAGTGAGAGGTGAGAGATAATTTTTCATTTTTACTGGCCAATCAGGGTTCTTCTTTTGTCTCCATATATATATATGTAAATATGAATCCATATGTGTATACATATTCCACGTGCCATCCACACACATATACACACAAGGGGGAAGAAAAAGAGAGCAAACACAAATACCCTTTGACATAGTCTGTGACTCAAAAGTACATAAAAGTATATGTATCTCTCCTATTTTCAGTTTAGAAACATGTTCTCTATTCAGTCATTGACTTAGTTGATTCATAGTTGACAAACCATGTTTATCACAAGAACTAAAGCCACTTACTTGGCTCATTATCAGATTTATCCTTCACGAGCCAAGTCTAGCATGTGTTTTATTCTTCTGATAAATCAAATCAGTCTGTTCCACATGAGAGGAGATGACCAGGAACATGGAAGAGAGCAGACAATGTAGCTAGCTGGTGCTTGCTGGGAATAGACTGGCAAGAATGTACAGGGGCAGAGAGTCATGTGACCATGACAGAAGCCACTTCCTGTTTTTGCAGTGAAGTCTATCCTTGGAGGCAATGCCTGTGCCTAACAGCTTTGTATACAATTGCCATCGCAAACTTGTTGGGAACTTTTACATATTAAAGATTAAGGTTTGGGGAAGTTGGATATTTTCTCATGTTCACTTAATGAAGATAGGAGAAATCTTGTTAGGAATGGATCTTGGATTGCAGAGAAGTGACAACACCATTCAAAGTATTTTAGCAAAATCTTCTACTCCTTTGGAAGGGTGTGTTATGAGCCGTTTTCCCTCTAGCCTGGTCCCACAGCCACGCCAACCCCAAATAACACACAGAGACGCTCTGTTAGATATAAAGCTGTTGGCCTGTTACTAGTGTTTCTTATTGGCTAGCTTTGTCTTAAATATTAACCCATTTCTATCTAAATATTTCCACGTAGTCTTATCTCACCAGAGAGAGGGCCTGGTGTTCTCTCTTGTTGAATTTGAATTTCCTGTTGAATTTCCCTACCTCTCCCTGAAAACTCCTTGTCTCCTAGTCTCTCCTACCTTGCTTTCCTATTGGCCAGCAGTGCTTTATTCATTAACCAAGAAGAGAAACATATTTACAGAATGGCATCTTCCATTATATAGGTGAGGGGAAAAGATACTGAGGAGAAACTTTCCCTGCAACCTACTAGTAAGGTTATTTACACCCTCAGTGGTCTACTACTAAATATATCAAAGAACTTTTATGGAAACCTTCTAGATAATAAAATATCTACTCCTTCATTAATCTTTGAAAGTCACTTTTTCCTGTTATCTGTTTGAAAGGAGCCATGACCTCGTCAAGTGTCCCTTCTCCCCATATTCGTAACAATTGCTCTTTCAGGTTTCTTTGGAATCCTCTCTTTTCTCTTGGTCCCATTTTGGGTTTTCTACCTAATGTCTTTGAATGTCTAGGTCCCTACCTACTCCAACAATCAGAGTTATGCTGCCAGCATTAACTTTGACTCTTAGTTTTTATTTCCTTCATCCCTTCTTACATAGACCCCTTCAATAACTCTTCCATATTTTTGTGCTTGCAGCCCTCAAACTCCTGCAATTTTCTTGTTCTGTCTGGCCAACTGTTCATTGCTAGGGTAATATCTGAACTGATCCTTTAAACTTTCTAGTGGCTCTGCAATTTCTAGGAAATTTCCCTGTTGTAAGCTAAAGTCCATATTTACATTATGAAACTGGGGTACTGTTCTGATTAAATTTTCAAGAAAATCTCTCATATGAACAAGGCGGGCCTCACTGTTATTATCTGTACAAGATACTTGTGGGGGAATTTTCTATCATATGCCCCTGCACCTTGTCCAGGTGGATATTCTCTTTTACAAGGTGTTGTCCTTCTTTTCAGCATCTTCTTCTAAGTATAGAACAAAATATTCAATATTGGCATTAACTCAAACTAGTTATAGAGTTGATGCCCAAGGATTTGATCTAAGTTATCAGTCACTCATATGGATTTCCTATTAGAGGCTTCAATTCAATTTTAAGCTTCAGACCTCTGGATTGTTAAGGGGATGTGGCTGACAAATCCTACTCCTAAGCTTGGCAAATCCTGACACATAACAGAACCTCCCTGAGTGAAAACCTAAAATCAGGAGCTTCCTTTTTGGGGAAAGGAACATATTGAGTATCCTTCTTATATCATTCAAGTTCTCTTTTAAGGGACAAAGGGCACTGAATTTTGGGAACAGGAGGGACACCTTTAGGAGGAGGAGGGAAGAGACAGGTATTCATTGCAGTTGGAGTTAGAAATGGTGATCCTGCTATGAGAAGAGGAGGAGGCAGTTGATCATAGAGACCCAATTTTGAAGTTGGGCTCTCCGTCTCTCATTTATTTTGTTAACTGTTGTTTCTCTGGAAAGAGGGTCCAGATCCCTTTCTCCAGGAAAGAGTACACTCTATCTCCAAATTCACAGTGTTTTTGTTTTTGTTTTTTTAATTATTAATTTAGTCTGTGAGAAATTCCCAACACCCAGCCATGTTTGAACCTAAATTTTAGCCAAAGAATCACTGATTTATGAATGTACTCCTGGATCCAAATAAAACCAGTGTGTTGAATCATCCTCTCTGTTTCTTTCCCCTTTGTTCAGGGATTGCCTCCCCTGTGCTATAGCATGTGACCTCCAGGGCATCTAAGGGAGTTTTATTCTTACCCATCTCAGATGTTTATCCTTCTCCTGACTCAGAGAAGAAACCTGATTTTACATCCCTGTCTGGAGTTAGTGATATCTTGATCACAGGCTCACCTGTCCCCTCCCTTTCCTATTGGGAAAACCCTGGACTGCATTTCAGAGATCCCCTCCTGGCTCCTGGTGCTATAGCTCCAAATTTAGTTTGCTGATGAACAGAGTCCGTGAAGTTCACTTCATGCCTCATGAATGTGGCCTCAAGGTCATCCTGCATTTGTTCAAAGGTTCCCAGTTCTCTACCTGAATCACTTTCTCAGTCTGTGGCTCAGAAGTCAGCACTTGCTTATCTTTCAATGTACTCCTTGTCACACTCAATTACAGGGCCCTCTAGGATGACCCAGAAAGCAAGGAGCTAGAATCTTCAACATTTTCCTACCTTGCTGTGTGCTGGTCCCTTATTACTACACTATCAATCTACCTTCAATTTTGGGTTACAATTGTTAGGAAGGGAGATGAAATATATTGTAAATTAGGAAAAATTTTCTCCATGTTCTATAATATAATTGACGAACTATGACCTACAATTCAAATGAATGACACCCCCCAAAAAGACTGTTAGGTGTTGTAGGATTGTTGACAACTCAAACAACTGCTATTATCCTTTATAAAGCAGACATTATTTTAACCATTTTCTCAAAATTCCTATGCTGAAAAATTGAGCCCATTATTGTAAAATGCTTGACTGTATAGTTAAAGTGTTTCTGTGATGAAATTTTGGTTGTCTAGCAGGTGAGTACATGGATGTATCCTTATCATAGCACATGGGTGCCTTTATAATGGAAAGAATTTAATTCAGTGTGCCAAGTATACTTAGTGTTTTAAAACTTTGAATTTTGTTTAAAATTCAAAGGTAAGACTTTTTTAGTTTTCTTAAAAGAAAATCTCTTTTGCTTCCCATTAATGGGTATATCGCTGAGGTTTAGTCCTTCAATTTTTCAGCCCCCCAAATGGTGTTAGGGTCTTTTTACTGTTGTATAAATAGCTCTATGGAGGCACCAGAAATGAGGAGAATGAATGCCCCAGGATAGGTCTTTACTCAGATTGAAATGGAGATTTGAACAGTTAGCAATTAATTTATTAAATGTGCTCAGTCAGGACAGATAAATCAAAGAAATGTGCTGCTCCCTACTTGGTTGTCAGCAGGATACTGGCCTAGAGTTTCTGAGATAATTACCTCAACATTTTGCTTCCTCTTTACCCACATAGCCCCAGCCTAAATTTTCCCCCAGTGAGCTAGTGAACAGGCTAAATTAGCCCCAGCTCTTCAGAGACCCTTCGAGCACCTTTAACGTTGACGTGCTGTTATGTTATAGTTTCTACTATATGTTTTGCCTCTAAAATACATATTTGTTGTTTCTCATTGTTTTTGAGATGGGGTCTTACCAGGTAATTATGCTGGCTTAAAGGTTGTGAAAATCCTCCTGTCTCAACCTTTTGGGTTGTTGCAATTCTAGTCTTTGGTTGTTTAAAGTGGAGTTTGAGGCATTAAGCCATATTTTTAGGCATAGGCCTGGTAAGAAGGGAAATAACCTTGAAATTTTCTTTTCAGATGGCAGCTGAATGGCAGTGATATTGATACAAGTCTGGACCATCGTTACAAATTGAATGAAGGCAATCTTGTAGTTATTAACCCCAACAGAAATTGGGATACAGGAAGTTACCAGTGTTTTGCTACAAATTTGCTTGGAACAATAGTGAGCAGAGAAGCCAAACTCCAGTTTGCCTGTAAGTTTATGTTTGTAAATATATCAAAAAAAATCATTATTTTAAAGTGCATATATAAATCTATGTGGTCATGTTGAGTTTTGAAACTATGTAATTTTTAAACTTAGAAACTGATTGGTTTATTGGTCATTAATTTTGAACACTTATTTTTCTCTAGAGGAACAAACCTGATAGAGTAAATTATGTATGTGTATTTATTGGAATGACTTATTGGCTATGATCTTGCTAGTGCTAAAACAGCTGTATACCAACACAAAGGCCAAGAATTTAGTAGGTGTTTAGTCCACAATGCATGTCTCAGCTTGTCTTTGGTTTATGTTGGGATCTTAGAGTAGACTTTGATAGTACTGAGGGTTAGCAAGTAAAGGCAGCCTTCCTCTGTTTTTCATGTTATATGGCCTGAAACTAGAAAGTGTGTCCCCGACTTGGGGTTGGTTTTCTAATCTCAAATGAGCCAATCAAGAAAACAATACCCCACAGGTGTGTCCACATGGTTAGATTTTAGTAGATTCCAAATAGAGTAGCCCATAATTAGCTATCTCATTACCAATTTAATAAAAAAAATTAGTTAGGATGCCCCTATCTGTGTGCCTGTGTGTTCTCTTTTGATATTTTTCCAAAGTTCTGTTCTGGGACAAAAAAAAATGCAACTAAAGTTGTATCTAGTCAACAGTGACTCTGTGTTTTGTACTGAGCTAGAATTGAAGGGAGTGTGAAGTCCCTGTATAGCTCTGAAGCCCTTATTCTTTACCATTTAAATTATAAAAATATCCAATAATTTTGAATAAAATAGGAAAGACAATGAGTAAAGAAGAAAACAACTTACCTGATGATGTGGGTGCCTCCTTGTGGCTACTCCAGTGACCTTCAATATAAACCCATTGAGCTTGTCATTTAAGATCATGTCTATACCAATATTAATTGAACTTAAGTCAACACATAGGTAAAACACATTCTTTCTATGGAAAGTTTAAGACTGGAACCAGAGACTCAATTGAAACATCAAACTAATTAATTTTTATCAATAAAAATCAGAAGTCAAATATTGGTGTAAGAACCAGAAAGATCAGAGAACAGGGAGGAACAGCTGCCAGCTGCTTCCTACCTCTTCTGTTCCCCTGTCCCAAAGGCCAAGGTCTTCTCTCAGCCTCACCTTACCACTTCCGGTGTCCCCTTTGTCTACAGTCCTCCAAAACTCAATTGTCAGCTAATGGCTAGCTCTGCCCTCTGACCCCAAGCAAGCTATATTTGTCAAAGCACAATCAAATTATCACAGAGCACTCAAATTCATTTTATCTTTGTCTGTTTTTTACCACTTTTTTTTTCTTTTGTTTTAGTTGTCTGTTTGGTATAGAATGCATATCATAATTGGTTTAGTTTAAAGTTTCTTTTTAGTTCTGCTACTTTGGAATTGGAATGTGTAAGTTCTTATAGCCCTGTAGTATTTGCTCACCACCCATATATAAGCCATAATGAAATTATTGGTTTATCATTTTATATGTGGCTCGTTTTTTGAATTCCTTTGGTAATGAACATGCTTGACTTTGCTCTTGTCAGTGTAATATGTTTAATATGTTTCTTATGTTAAACTTACTGTATTTCACCTCATATGTTCTTTTTTTAGAAAAAGATTTGTGTATTCTTTAATGTGAGTGTGTGTATGTCTGAATGTATGCAAAAATGCCATGTGTGCCAGGTGCCCTTTTTAGTCAGGAGAGAGCATCAGATTCCACAGAACTAGAATTGCAGGTGGCTGTGAACCTTGAAATATGGGTACTAGAAACGAAATGTGGGTCATTTGGCAGAACTGAGAGTGATGCTAAGAGAGGGAAACCTATCTTGAACATAAGCTGAATCCCTTGGGCTGGCAGCTCAGAGGGAATAAAAATGTGGAAAGGAAGATTTTAGGAAATAGAGAGGGTATTGCTATACCTCCTGACCACTCCTGTGCCATGCACTACTGGCCACCCCTGTACCATGGACTCCTGGTCACTCCTCTGCCATGCATTCCTGGACTCTCCAGTCTTCTTCTAGCCACCTCTTCCCCCATGTTTTTCTGGCAATAATGGGCTGAAATTATTGGTACAGAATAATACCATAGAATGAGCCAAAGAAGCCCATTCTTCTTTTGTCATTTCTCTTGGATACTCACCAAACAAAAACTCCGATTAACACTAAAACTCCCATGTAGCTGTCTGTACATATATATCCAAGACATGCATGTGAGCACCATAAAGTTCCCTTGGCCCTTCCAATCTTTTTACCCAGTTAAAAAAAAAGATGAAAAAGTGAGAAACCTCAAATCACCAAACAAATTGCTGTTCAGCTCAAAATGCATCAACTCTTCTTCACTCCCAGGCCCTCCCATTTTCTCTTCTTTCCTTCCCTTGTTATCTTACCTGACTATTTTTAAGTAGTGTCTTTACTTTTCTAGAGTTGGCATGTACCACATCAGGATATATTTCACAACTCAGACTCAACTCAGGAAGTGCTGATTGGTCCCTGGCTCTTTTCTTCAGCTTTCTATTGCCTTAAAAGTAGTCACTGATCCTATTCTTGGGATTTGGCTGCTTATCAGTCTGAGTATACAGTGATATTCTTTTACCTTGTGATATTTTTATTTTTGGTGTTTTCCTGAATGATTCATTTTGATGATTCAGACAGCCGCCTTGCTCACAAGCATCATAACACATTACAGCAATGAAGTACAAAATGCATTTATTTTATTTAATATGATAGGGATATAGATTCTGGTAAAGAGGTTAATTAAGGGGATTATTATTAATTATTACTTGTAATATAGTTAGAAAGTATTTAATAATTATTAGAGTAGATTAACTTAACTTGGAAATGGAGACAGAATATAGTACTAATGTGTAAATGAAAGGAGGCATAAAGATGGGGACATTTGTGTGATCAGAATGCTGGTAACTGTGATTCAGAGAAGTCCAGACAGTCTTTACTGAAGGTAAAGGCATGGTAAGTATCACCACCAAACAGTATTCCCTATCCAATCCAGGCTTCATTGTATATTTTTATGTTTTCCCCCTCTATTTCCCTTAGGGAGGTGAAAAGGTGCCCAGCACCGATAAGTGAGTGTGTGAAAATATAGTTATTGTTCCAATTTGGAATGGGTAAAATACAACAACATTTTATTTCTAATGTGCTTTAAAATACTGTTGGCAGTAAAATTAAGACACAGTTATTAATGTTCCACAAAGCCAGTTTTCTTGGGAAATTGTCTGTGTTTGGGAGATTTTGGAGTATTCAGACATATGCATGTGGACAGAAGAAATGTGTGAAAGAATATGTGAATTTTACACATTTTCTTAGTTATTTGTTGCTCTGTTTAATGTGTAGTTTTTCATGTTGGTTGGAGGTATTGTCAAAACTTCTTAATTCACTCCACTGAAGGTTTAAGGAGTTGCATATTTTAATGACTGTTTTTTTCTTGCTGTTAAATAATTATTGATTATAATGTTTTATTTATTTTATTTTAACCATATGTGAGGTGGAGTGTTTTTAAAAGAAACCACAAATTTTATATTAGACGTATAAATGGTATGAAGAAATCTGTTACCTGCCACTTATTTAGGAATTGAAATATTTTAAGTATCATTTTCCTTCCTGATGAAAAAAAATACTGAGGACCCATGCTTCCTCACTGCTTATATACTTGGCAACTGCTCTAAAACAAATTTATTTCCTATCTAGGCATATTTATTTGACCACATATGTATGTACTTCTAAAAGTTTCTTACTGATTTAAATTTCTTAATGAACAACATTATATTCCTTCAGGGCTGTGTTTGAAAAAATACCTGTTGATATACATCCTTGAGCAGTATTAGATACCTTATCAATGTTCTCGTGCAACATATTCTAAAGCTGTTTGTGTGTGCATTATAGACTGGTTTTCTTGTATAACAGGCTTATAACTTCTTAGTAACCCTATTCTACGTACTTCATAGCTTTGGGTCTGCTGTTTTTTCCTCATTCATGGTATCTGTAATTTTAGAGTACTGTGTAGTTGAGCATATCAAGAAAGGATGAATTACATAGTCATTTGAACAAGATCGTCTGTCTAAAATTGTTGTATGGGGATACTTGACTGAAAGACAGCTGTATAATGTTAGAAGTCATTTCCTTCAGAATATTAAAGCTGGTTTTATTCATTGCCTGACTTTTGTTACTGTTCTTGGGAAATCTGATAACATTTTGATTGATGGCATGCTATATAGAGCGTCCCATTTTTCTCAACGAAATCTGGTAGGATGATTCTCTGTATATGTTAGATTCTGAACTTTTATAGTAATGTTTTTGGTTCTTGGAAAAGTTATATCTCATATGCTAATTGCCCCCACAGACTTGAATCCAGTAGTTTTTGGGTGGAAAATTATTATGCTTTCCTTTTCTTACTTTTGTGAGTATCATGACTTATTCCTGGAGCCACTAAGATAGGATCATTGCTCACAACCTTTCCCAACCTTCCAAATCTATTTCCCTTTGACATTTACATATACTTCTTGGTAGATTACCAATACTTCATTTGAAAATTTACATTGAGATTTAATATCTATAATGACATTTCTCCTTAGCTCGAATATTTATTTCTCATTTGTCAGTCAAAGTACCTCATTTTTAAAATGCCATTATTTTATTTTAGGAAAATTTTGTAGAAAATAAGTTGATTGCTTTATGCAGTTCAAGCTATATTTGGGAACAAAATCTGTGACTTTGTTGCTTATTGATAAAATTTAATCTCTGAATATTTCATAAATCTATACTGTATTCTTTTTACTTTTACCCACTACCCAGTTTCATCTCATACACTTTTTTCCCTTAGTCTCCGCTAGAGGTTATTTCCCTACATTTATAGCATTTTGTTTTGTTTTATGCCCCTTTGATTTTAACTAGGGCTGTGAAACTATCTATTGGAAACTGGTGTGTTTACTGTTTGCTATGTGACTGATGGTCACCTCTTCTATAGAATCCATCTGTTGCCAAAAGTTCAGCATTCTCATAACTTAATTTTCTCTTTGAAATTTCTTTTTTTTTTGGTTTTATATCTATATCTGATTATATCCATATTGAATATATTAATGATTTCTTTCTTTAACTAGTCTTCCTTCACTCAAACTCGGACTTCTGAGGGAAAAAAAACAATTCAGTTTCTTTTTTGTGGGCCAAGGGCTTCACTAGTATTCTGGGAGCTGAGTGAAAGAAAGGCCTTAAAGACTGTAGTTTCTAGTACACACAAATGAACACACAAATTCACCTACTTCTTCACGGGACTCCTTAAAAATGTACATGATGACTTCAAGTGTAGTAGTTATTTTCTTACCAGTTTCCTCTTTGAGCATGAGATATAGAGCTCTCGTTTTCTTACATGAATGGGTTAGAGGATATATGAAGAAATGCTGTGTAAATTCTCTTTACTGTGCTTTTGCTTCATTTCCTCTATCTGATGTTTTTGCTACTCTCTAATCCATTGTATCCTATCCACTATTTGGCTCACTATTCTTATTATACTTCAGGAAATAATCTCTTTGTGTACCAAAGACTTAATCCTATAATTTCCATTTTTAACATTCACCCTTGGCCTTTATTCTTTTGTCTTTTTTGGTAGATGTATGCCTTTATAACTCTTTCACTGCGAGTGAGTCAGTTTGAGGGATATTCTCAGATACAGCTAGAAATTAAACTTAGGTATTTTACTTTGATTTATAGTTATTGAACATAAATCATATTCTCTGGGTTTTATCCTGCATGTACTTTGCTGTTACTTGCATCTTCTTCTTGCCTTTTGTGATAATTTTCCTTCTTTAGGATGTTCTGATGGGTAGCTTTAACTGTCTATCTGACACAGTTGCAATCATTTGGGAGAGAGTCTCAATGAGGTGTTGTCTAGATCAGTTGTCCTCTGGATATGTCTTTCGAACACAGTCTTGGTTATGTTCATTGGTGTGGGGAGATCCTATGCAGTGTGGCCGCCAACATTCCGTCTTTGGACACTGACATGGATGAGAGTGGAAAGAGTATGCTAAGTTCAAGAAGGCATACATCTATTGTTCCTCTTCCCTTGACTGTGGATATAGTCAATGATAAGCTGATTTATGTTCTCACTATTTTAACTTTCCCATAATGCTAAATCATAGCCTGAAACTATGAACTAAAATAAAAATCTTCTGCTTTTAGTTGTATTTATTTTAGGATGTTCTATCCCAGCAACATAAAATAATAAAGGACAAATATTTACTCTTCAAAATGGTTTCAGTGAGTTTAGTCTGTGGCCAATAACATTTAATCAATTGTCTCCTTTTCCCAATGGTGTAAATGTATATTTCTTTAACCATCATTCATAAAAACACTTTTCTTGTAGTATAAAAGTCCAAGGTGCTAAAGTCGGTCTATGTAGGCATCCCCTCCCACCCCCCACAAACACACACTCTCTCACACACTTAACAATCGTGTAGTTTGTTTGGCTCCTTATCAATGAAACCAATATAGCAGATGTTTTCTTGTCAAGTGTCAAAATTAGATGAAGTTATGAATATGAAGCACCTAGAGAGTGCCAAAACATCAGGTGGTATGAAGATGAGACACTGTTGTTACGGCAGGTTTCCCCGCCGGCCTCCCGGTCCTGCTGCCACGTGGGCCCACAGCCGCGCCAGCCCCAAATAACACTCAGAGACTCTGTATTTGATACAATCCTGTTGGCCAGTTACCATTATTGTTTATGGGCTAGCTCCGTCTTAATTATTAACCCATTTCTACTTATCTAAGTATTTCCACGTGGTGGTCTTATCGGGGAGCCGCGCGGCAGGCTTCCTGCTTCTTCCCTGGGCTACATCTCGACTCTGCCTTCTACTTCCTCTTTCTTCCTCCTAGTCTTCTAGCCCCGCCTATCTAGTTTTCTATTGGCCACAGTGCTTTATTAACCAGTATGAGAAACATATATACAGAATAACATCTCCCATCATCTCCTCTTTTCTGTCTAAAGTAAAAGAAGGGGTTTAACCTTAACATAGCAAAATATACCATATAACAGTTATCAAATAAGAATCACAGTTAACAATATTTAGTCCATTAACATTTTGTAAGACTTAAAGAAAATATCATCTATCCTATCTTTGTCAGTCTAAAGTCCTATATGTAACTTATCTTTAATCCTAACTAAGGAAAACTATAAGCATAACTATCTGTCTTCAACTCCTTCAAAGACCACAGAAGGATAATAGATAAACTCTAGAAATGACAGAGACAACTCATTGCCTGGTCAGTCATCTGAAGTTCTTCTGTAATGTTCCATCTTCAGCCCATAGGCCATAGTGTGTGTCCAGACTCCTCAACAAAGTAGAAAACTTTTCTCTGTGTCCTGTAGACTGTCTGGCTGTCTGGCAGCCTCTTCCATGAAGCAGGAATCCTGTAGCAATGTCCATCTTGCATCAGCAGTCACCTTTTTGTGGGTCCTGCATGTCCAGTTTCTACAACATAAAGTCAAACAGTCTAGACAAGAGAAGTACCTTGCCCAAATGGCTAGTCTTGCCATATTAGAAGCAAACTTCATAACGAGTTTCTTCAATGTCCATCTTCCTTTTTGACGCAGGTAGTGTTACCAGGAGCAATTGTGCCTCATTGTCAAGAAAAACCCTAAACCATTTTAAATGCCATATTCTATAGGTCTTTGAAAGATTTGAAGAATGCCTATCCATCTCAAATACATTTCTATATATCTAGAAAACCTAACTAACTTAACTCCAAGTATTGACTATCATAGGTAACTCTTTAACTGTACTAAATTATACATTACATTTTCAATGAGCTATATAAACACAATACCTAAACAAGAGGAGAAATATACATATCATAAAATTGACCTTAAATTGTATCAATAAATGAAAATCCATTCCAAAGCAAAGTATTCATATCTATACCATAATTCCCTTTTTACCTTTAAAAAGATTGCTTGTGGCTATAGCCATTTATAACCAAGTCCATTTAAATGAAAACAAACATTTATAAACAATATTTGGGAATTTGGGCGTCGTTCTTTCCAAACTACTTCCTGCTGGTAGAGGGCGCTGTCATAGGCGTCCAAAGAAGACGCCAGAAATCTTGCCAGTAGTCTGCAAGGCTTTGTCTCAACTGCTTTGAATGTTGGATCACCTGGGGAGCTGTTTCAGGGGGTCTGGCTTGATCAAACCACATAAGTCTGGAAGAAATCCATAGCTTTTCATTTTTGTGGAAACAAAAATAGAAATCCTTTTCCCCAGTAACTTGTCCTTAGGCTTAAATTTTTGAGTCAAAGCATTTTAAAATATATAAATTGAATTAATCCAGCAGCATTTCTTTTATCAGTAGTTGTTTTCTCAGCAATCAAATAATTTAAAGACAACAGAATCGCGTATAGTATCCAAAATTTCTCTGTGTTTTCCATCTTTACGTGGCTTTTTTATTATTCTATTTCTTCTACTTCTATTTTTACATATTTTGAGACAGGGTTTCTCTGTGTAACTTTTATCTGTCCTGGAATTCACTGCATACCAGGTTTACTTTGAAATCACAGAGATCTGCTTGCCTCTGTCTGCCGAGTGCTGGGATTAATGGCGTGTGCCATTACATCCATCCATTTAATTCCTTTTTTCTTTTTAAACCATTGTATCCCGTTTCTTTTTCTCTCCCAAGCCAGCGTATTTTTTAAAACACAGTGTAAACCTTCATTGCAGCTCTTGTACACACCAATGAATTGTTAGCAGAGCTCTTTAAAAGCAAGGCGGTTTTTGCCGCTTATGCTAATTTTGGAAACCTCTCTTAAAGGAGCCGCGCAAATCTCTGTCTACAGCAAAACAAATCCAACCGAGAAAATGTTGCTACCAATAAGTCTTGCTAGTCTCTGTTCCCTTGTTTCTAAAACATTTCTTAAGCTCTTATTAGTTTTAAGTGAAAGTTCTTATAGCCATGTTGGGCGCCATTTGTAGCATGTAAGTTTCCGCCAGCCCGCCCGCCGCTGGTCTGGCGTCCTGGCCCCCAATAACACGCAGGAGACTCTATATTTGAAACAATCCTGTTGGCCAATTACTATTATTGTTTATGGGCTAGCTCTGTCTTAATTATTAACCCATTTCTACTTATCTAAGTATTTCCACGTGGTCGTCTTATCGGGAAGCCGCGGCAGGCGTCTTGCTTCTTCCAGGGCTACATCTTGACTCCACCCTACTACTTCCTCTTTCCTCCTTCTGGGCGCCTAGCCCCGCTTATCTTGTTTCCTATTGGCCACAGGGCTTTATTAACCAGTATGAGAAACATATATACAGAATCACATCTCCCATCACACTGTCATTTTTGTATGATTTATAGAATATATCTTAGGAGGCACGTCTCATGAAAGCTAGGAAAAACTTTCAGTTTGTGCTTTCTATTTTTTTTACAGGGATTAAATTTTGCTTCCTTGGGTTCCCCTTTAAATACATTCAAACTATCCTTATGGTATCTTTTATCTCTTTCTTCCCTTCTTTCTTGTTTTCTTCTCTGTGACTCCATGGTCTGTTGTCACCTCCTTAGCCATAACTTGGACTCCATTCATTATTTTCTCTCTAACTTTTGCCTATTTGTTTTTAACTCAAATGTCAAATATTTAATACTAGTGAATATTTTCTCATGTCTAGACACCCTGTCTTGTCATTTTCATATGTTCTCATTTTCTATTCAAATTATTCATTTTTCCTCTGATGATATGATTTGTCTCTTATTATTTTAAAGTATAAAGAATTCAGACACTTTCCCTTTATAGTGATGCATTTCAAACTCAGGATAATTGTGAGTACTAGTCTGTGATTTGTTGAACTTCTGCTTCTCATTTTTGCTGAAAACTTTTTTGCCTTTATTGATGCAAATTTGTACTTCAGTAGAGTTTCTGACTGCCTAAGAAAATATGGGACTCATTATTTTTGGTTGAAAGAGTATCCTAGCAGCTATAATTGCTACTGCCAGGACTTCAAGAATGTAACTAGCTAGGGAGTCATTTTGTGTTAGTATATTGGCATCAAGTAGCCAACCATGTGGTCAGTCATCACCTAGCTTGTAATGTGTAATTACTGAAGCTGCAAATATGGAACAATTGGTCCAAAGAGCTCCATGTAAGCCTCATGCCATTGCCATCATCAAATAGTATATTAATTTGCATTGTTTAGAGATGCTTTGATTCATTGACATTGAATTCATTTTCAATGGTAATACAGTTCAGGCATGATCAAAGCTTATCTTTCATTTTCAGTTTTTCATTGTTTTCATGTAAAGGAACACTGGAGAGCATTTCTAAGCTATTCCAGGAAGTTGTATTAAATAGTGATATCACCAGTAGGAAAATATGGATGTCTGAACAATGTGGAATTCAATGTGTTAAGAAAGGACAGTTCATTTTGATTGTGAAAAGTTTAACAAGACAAAGAGGAACATGCCCTTCTTATTTATTTGGGAATACCTGATAAGGAGACTCAAACTTTCACCCTTCTTTACATTCAAAACAGCTGATATACTAAATTTTAGATCAGGTATTTTATAGAGTAGGGCATGAAATATCCTTTTGTTCAGCATTGTCTATATTGTATGTACTATATGACCATTAGTAGCTGTCTTGATCATTATATTAACATTTGCCATACTAAGCTGCTTATGTCCACTTAACTTATGTATATTCCCCAGAGTGAAAGAATGATAATGGTAGAAAATCTGATAGCCCCAGAAAAAGCTGCAATTTCCTTCACAAATGAGATGAAATTTTATCATAGCTTTGTACACATAAGAACAATTTGGCATATACAGAGTTTAGTACTATTTACAGTTTCATGGATCCACCATGGGACACATTTCCATCACAGCCCCAATTCAAGGACAAAGATATGGATAGATATTCTAATCTTTTCCTTGGGTCCATGGCCTGCTATAACAAGAAACATAAGCACTTTAAGGCAGCAGGATGTATGTAACTGAGCCTGCATCCCATGTTTCCACATAAGCAATTAAATGTAAAACACCATGTTATCAAGATGATACTGCCGTCCTCTTTACCCACGTGGCACCGCCTAGCAACCACTGTTCATGAGTCAGCTTTGCAACTTGTATTTTTATTAAATCTCAGCTATTAATTTTAGATATAGCTGCCATTGCTAGAAATACCATGTAAGTACTATTCTGTTATTTCTCAACACTTTATTTTATGCTGTAAGCAATATTAGTGAGTGAAAAAACAGGCTTTTTTTTCTCCTTTTTTCTATTCTCAAATAATGCCCTGGTACCTCCATATTACTATGTATCAATGACCATATCTATTTTATCTAATCTCTACTCTGTGGAAGAATTTTATAAGATCTGGAGTCATCCACTTTGGTTAAAGACAGACTTTTGGGTTGTTTTGGTCTAATTGTCAGTCATTATTAAAATGTCATTTTCTGATATTGGACACTTTCATCAATAAACCTTATTGCTTTGTCTTCAGTCCACCTCTTGCTATCTTCTACCACCTTTGGATGGTGTCAGGCTGGTCTGTCACTTCCTCTGCTTCAGTTTCCCTCTAACATGTTCTAGCTATTTCTCTTTTGAAATCTCTACTTTTCTCTAATGGACTCTCTACCTTTTCTACTTTTTTCTTTTTTCTTTTCTTTTTTTCTTTCTTTTTTTTTCTTTCTTTGGAGAATGAGCATGTATTTCATTCATTTCCTTGGTTCCCCAGGTTCTGAGTAACTCACAATAGCTGATCTTGCAAGTCTTCCCTGCTCTTTTCTTGAAGCCAGAGCTGTAGCAAACTCTTGCCCCTCATACTGAGAACATCTAATGGGTCTTTGCTGCCCATACCTTTATCTGTAGTTTACTCATTTCATTCAGGCCACTGTCAGGATCACCTCTCGTGATCACTTATTGCCCTCAGTATTTTCACCAAGGCAGTGACTCTTAGTACAAACTATATGTATTTTTATTTATTTCTCTGTAGCACACATGATTGAAAGATTATGCTATACACTGCTGTGGAACATGGCAGATTACCTGGAATGTAATAAATCTTCATTCATTATCTGTACAATGGATGAAATAATGAGTGAGAAATTAGAATCCATGAAATCAATGTTCATTACTTGTCAAGGTAAAGAAGAAGCTGTGCCTTGCCACCAGTGCCTTGCCTTTTCAGATTCCATGGTGTTGGACCCTGACTCTGGGGTCATGATGGGCCCGTGGGAGAGCCCCGTTATACAAATACCAAAACCAGGAGATGCAACAAGCAAGAGGTGTTTATTGAATGAGTGCACTCAGATCACAGCAGTCTCGGGGAAAGCTGCACACCCCCAAAGGGTTTCGTCTCCTTTTTATAGAGAAACCGCAAATCAGCATACATGCATGGGGCACAAGGTGACTGATTACAAAGTTAGAGAGATCACCCAGGTATGACCTGGTCTTTTCAAAGGATAAACCATAGAATGACTTGGAAAGTCCCCAGACTGTCTGTTGGCCAGGAGTGACCCAAATAGTAGTATTTATCTGGGACCATTTGTTCCAGTGTTGGGGGCCTATTTCCTTGTTGGGGGCCAAGACTTGAGAGGGACTTTACTTCAGTTATTTCACAAAAGATTGATGATTAAGTTACTAGCTCTATTTAACAGAATCAGCTTAGCATAACCACTAGCCCCATCCCCATAGTAACTTTCTTGTTCTCATATCTGTGTTTCCCTCCCATGTCAATGTCCATTCCTTAAGATTTTCTATATTCCGCTTGCTAGAACTATTTTCCTGCCCCTTTCTCACATCCTTGCTCTGCAAACTAAAATCTTTCAACTGTAGAAAACTCAACCTTGTCTGTACTAAACCAAACAAGACTCAAAGTGGAATATAGCCTAGGGGCTCACCAGTCAGGGAACTCTGACCAAGACACCTATGAGATTTAGAAGGATTATAGTAATTACTACTTCACTCTCTTAAAAATGTATATAGGATATTTCTTGTTTTCCTGCTTCATCTATTTGTAATAATTTTATATAAAGCAGAAATTGACCCTTTGCCCTGACTGAGAGTTTTCTTTGCCTACCAGGTGAAGGGCAGTGCATTTTTCACTTTTATTAGATTATAATATTTAAAAGCTAGTGAGACTTGCAAAATGTAAGTTGGAAGAAAGCTTAAACAAATGCAGAAAGTTTAAAGGGTGACCCCCACTGTGGCTGGCTGTTATCTGAAAAGAAAAGATATGGAAGACTAATTAGCTAAACTCAGGTTATAATTAGTTGGAGCCCTGTTCCCTGAGAGTTGTAGGCAGCCCCATTTCTCAGAGATAAACAATGCAGCTGAAAACACACATTTTGGCTTTGAACCTAAGTGACTTTGATGAAGTTCAATGCTCTTATGCGCTGCTGGTCTAAAAACAAGTTAACTCAAAGGATTACAACTCACTGCGCAACTCATATATCACTACATGTAAAACTTAAATGTTTTAATTAAATACTTATTTTTAATCCTGTCACACAAGAAAGGAGTGTTTTTGTTTTGTTTTGTTTCTTTGCTTATTTATACTTTTTAAAGACAGGATTTCATACTATAGCCTAGGCTGCCCTGGACCTCACTTTGTAGATGATCCTGGCTCCAAACTCTCAGAAAGCCACTTAACTCATCCTATCAAGTTTTGGGACTACTGGTATGAGCTATCACCTACCCAAAGCTTGTGATTTTTTTCTAAATGTTTTCTATAGAACATGTTTTAATTATTTTTTTTTTCATTTTATGGTTCCTATACATGGAATGTATTTGTACTTTTATTTTTTATCATATAAATATTTGTAAGATATCTATCTGCAGATAGGATATTCATGAGAAACAATAATATATCAGGTCACAACTATAGGAGCTATTTAATTTAAGATATTTCATTGGCATATTTATTTAAACTTCTTTTTAATGTTTGTGTGTTCTCATATTCTTAAGATACAAATATGTATGGGATATCAAAATAGTTAATATCCTTACTATGATGTAATAAGTCAGCATGGTCCATTTTCTCTAAAGAACATCATATCTTTCTGACTGAGCATACTGTGTTATGCTGAATCCTTTGTAGTTGAATGTCTGGATTACTGTCATTAAATTTCATTTGTGTTCTTAGGCTTTCTGAAAGTGTATTATTCCATTAATAAATCAACAAGTAGTACAATGGTGATAACAGGTATAATAAAATATCTTTACTGTGATATTGTAATAAAAAGGGTAAACAATCAGAAGAAGTTATAGATTTCAAAACCAAAATACATACATTTATTTGGTTACCACCCTTTGAGTATTTCTAAGTACCAGATATTTATTTAATAGAGCTGAGGGTTTAGTGGGGAGTAGAATTTAATCAGCTTAATATACAATTAATGCAAATTGTGATGGATATTGTAAAGTAAGGCAATAGCTTCTTCTTTCCTCACCATCTGTTTTTGGTTACTAAATTTTTTACTTATTCTTCAGGCTTATTGAGAATAAGAATCATGTATGGTATAATGAAATGAAGTTATTCGAGTGCAGATCATGATGACATCAGATAAGTTAGGAAAATGTGCCCACAGGATACATAGTTCAAGTGTATAAGCCTTTTTAAAGCACTTCAGAGAGAATTAAGCTGAGTGAGTTGTTTGATTTATAGAGATTGCTATTTGGTAATTAAATCAGATGGGAAAAATCATGCAAACATGAATACTAAAAGGAATTTAGAAAATGATAATTTGACTTACACAGTTGTTGCTAGTTAAGATAGAACAATACAGGGTGGTGGTAATTAATTAGATATGGGAATATGGACTACTTTCTCATAGTATTGGGTAGGTTGTAGTGTACTTCATCAAGATAGATAATGATGGAACACCAGAAGATTTATTTGTGGGGTCCTTTTTGTGCTTGGAGAGTAGGGAGAGTAGTAGTGATGAAGATGTTATTTGTTATTAAATACATTAAGGTTTCTGAATAACATGCAATATCCAGACTTTCTGTGTATTTTCCATTTTTATGTGGCTTTTTTATTACTCTATTTCTTTTACTTCTATTTCTTCATTTATTGTGACAGGGTTTCTCTGTGTAACTTTGGCTTCCATGGAATTCAGTCTTTAGACCAAGTTCACTTAGAAATCAGAGATTTGTATTCCCCCAAGTGCTGGAATTAAAGGCGTGTGCCACCACACCCAGATGCTCACTTTCTTTCTATTATTATTATTATTATTATTATTATTATTATTATTATTATTATAACCAGTTTATCTGGTTTCTTTTTCTCTCCCAAGTCTACATATATTTTAAAACACACTGTAAAACCTTTAGAGATTTTTTTTATTGTGAATCTGTCTTAACTATAAATCATTTTCTGGCCACAAGTCTTTTATCTACTAAACATCATTGTTACAATTAAAGCCATGGCTGTTTTATCTGCTGTTTATCCAAGAATGTGGGGGTATATTACTGCCAGCACTGAGAGCTGTGCTCACTGTCTTGGTCTACACTGCTATCCAGCAGGATGCTGTTGGCTTGGAGATGTGATCACTGCTATTGCCAGCTGCTCATACACACCATGAAGTTGTTAGCAGAGTTTGCCACTTATGCTGAGTCAAGAAACCTCCCTTAAAGAAGACACACAAATCTCTGCTTGTCTCTAGCAAAACAGAGCCCAACTGGGAAAAATGCAGCTACCAAGAAGACTTGTCTCTGTTCTTTTGCTTCTAAGCTTTTGTTAAGTTTAAAGTGGAAGTTCTTAGATCCCACTTTGCAGTGTCATTTTGTTATGAGAAGTTTTCTCACCAGGCTGGTCCCATAGTTTCATCAGCCACAAATAACACACAGAGACACCGAATTAGATATAAAACTGTTGGCCAGTTACTAGCATTTCTTATTGGCTAGTTCTGTCTAAAATACTAACCCATTTCAATTAATCTAAGTGTTTCCTCATGGTCTTGGCTTATCAGAGAGAGGGTCTGGACCTCTTCTCTCAAGTGCCTGCATCTTGACAATTTTCCACTACATCTCCAAAATCCTCCTTGTCTCCTAGTCCCACCTATCTTGCCTTCGTATTTGTCAACAGTGCTTTATTCATTAATCAATAAAAGAAACATAGTTACAGAATGACATCTCCCATCAAGTAATTCTTAGCTCAGAATATGATAAGATAGGATGAGGAATGACACGTTCAATTTTTTTTGTATATTATCTTTTGATATATTAGTCACAGACTACTGTGTTGGGAACTGTACAACTGCCAGCACAGATACGTTGATCTTATTATCCTTCAAAGAACCTCTGTATCTCTTAGCTGCCACTCCCTGTTCCCTATCTTAACCTCTGTCTTCATTGCTGGAAACTGCTAGTCTATTTTATATCTCTGTAGATTTGTTCTGGACATATAATATAATATAACATAATATGGGGTATATTATAGTTGTATTTTTAAACTAAGGGTAGTCCATCAGAGAATTATCCATGACATAACATATATTGTTAGTTTATTCCTATATATTTCTGAGTACTATTCCTGAATTCCTCTGTTATATTATGTGTTCTTCATCCTTTCTTTAGCCCATGGTGTTGAGAGATACCTACTTTTAAAATATGGTGCACAATGCTGTGATAATTTTTTTATAATGCTATGTGAAAGTATGTTAATATTGTGCTGTATATTTAACCTTCAAAACATACATTTTTTTTTCTCAAAAATCAGTACACTAAATTATATTTGTACCAGAGGTGCTTAAGTGTACTACTTTCCTCAAACTTAATCAACATTTGCCATTACTTGTTATTCAAACCATTCTAGTGCCTATTTCTGCTCTGAAGAAATGTAATCTCAGAACCTTGGGTTATTTTCTTTGTGTTATTGACTTGTGATGTTTCCTCATATTTTCAATATACTACTTTAAATATCTAAAGTCTATATATAAGAATCATTAATTAATTGAGTTGTAACAGAGCCGGCATGTGTGACACCAAATACTGCAATAGTTATATCCATGATTAACAATAAACACACTTCTTACTAAACCTAACTTAGCCAGTGAATGGGAACTGTGTGACTTTTATTTGAAGTGAAGGGCAGGCTTAGTATTTTAAACATCCTCTCATTCTCCCTTTCCCCTTCTGTTTTAGGAGTTCTGCCCACATTTGGGAATGAAGCTCATTTAAATGACTGTACATTGGAAATAGCTAAGAGTTTTCAATGATATGTTATTTGGTCTGAGCATTGTTGTGAGAATTTTTCCGATATCACACCATAACAATGGACTTTAGAATCCTCTCCCCATATTTTTTTTTTACTTTTCCTTCAAGGCAGTACTTGTTGAGACTAACAACTAAATGATAGGCTTGGAAATTCTATTTCTGTAATACAACGTAATTTAAGGGTTGGAAAGTAATGTTTAAAATCCAAAATCTGTCATTTGTCATGTGTCTGTAGGTGTTGATCTTTAGAAGTGGCACTTGTTTGCTGTAACCACAGAGCTGTTACTTAGAGTGTCTAGAAACCCCCCTAGTCTTCTGATGTACTTTAGTAGCATCTTGTGATTCTAACAATTGATTGTTTAATTACTTTATTCTTTGTTCTTAATCATAGACATGTCTTACCTGAATTAATTTATCCTAGGCAACTGTACAAAAATAAAATTGAATCAGTTAATTATAAGGATTGAGATGTGTGTTGATGAGAATACCAGTATTGGAAGGGGTCCACTTCCTCAAATATGAGTACTCTGTTTACTATATATAATGTTTTGGTATGGTCAGTCTCTTGGGGACATAGAGAATATATTTCAAGTGTCTAAGTAGATAAGAGATTTCATAACTAATAATAACATGTACATTTTAAAATTTTTAGTTATGTCATTAACATGATTCTGATGTATGAGGCATATAGTCTTGAATACTTATTTTAGTTGACTTTCCTTTCTAACGTTTATTGCTCATAAAAACTTCTGAACTGAGAGTTTTAGTTGTGATTTTAACTTACTTTTACTTTAACTTTGATGACTTTCTTATATTAATTCATATGAGGGGCATGGCAATATGGAAGAGAAAAATGCTGCTTCACTTTCTATGAAACTAATACAATTCCTTCTAAGTAGAAAAAAATTATAAAGAATATGAGTCTCTGAAATCCCTTATTGGAGGATCTAGTACCCTAGACACTTGAAAACTTCCTGAGGCCACCAATGCCATGAACCTATCTAGCCCTTTCATTATCTGGTATTCTTGTATGTGGTTTTTTTCCTCCTTCTGTTCCAATATAATGGCATTCTAGTTGAAGTAGATTGAATGCTCCTCAGGATAGATTAGCTCTATTTCCTTGAACCCCAGATAGCATCTTACTTCGAAATCATCCACTTGTTTTGTTTCTGTTGTCTATTTACTCACTGTAAGAGTGTTTCTTTATTGCTGTTCTACTTGGATTTAAAAAAAAAAAAACATCAGTTCATAAGAACTCTAAAAGCAATTTCTGTTCTGTATGTGAGCAGTTATGGAATGTGCGTAAAAGAAAAGCCTGCCTGGTAAAAGAGCAGCTAGGTGTTTGGATGGAATAGAAAAAAGTAAGACCAAATGGCTCATGAAAAGGCCTGAATTGGACTCTACTCTTCAATATGAGCAAAACGACTGCAACAGGTCTGTGGTGTTTGATAGTGTACTTGTACTATAATTTTCAGATGTTGGCTGTAAAATTAAAAGTGGCTTTCATAAAGGGGCTATTTATATCATTTCCTAACCCTGCATCTGGTAATAAATATCTTCCTCGGTAGTTAACTTAGGATAACTTTTCTTCTTGCAAAAGATATCTGATATCACTTGTGATTTTTTTTCTTTTTACAAATAGTTTGCTCTAATTAAATCTATGAAAGAAGAATATACTACATAGGGGTACATTTTTTTTCTAAAAATGTGTTTTTTTTATATAAATTATACCTCTTTAAAAATTTCATTTTATATTTCAATTAAAGTTCTCCTTCCTACCCTCCTCCCAGCCTCCCTAGCCTCCTGCCAGCCTATGCCCCCATCCACTCCTCCCAACAGGTAAGGGCTTCCATGGGGAGAGGGCAAAGTCTGGAAACTTAAGTTGGGGCAAAACCCCAACAAAACCCCTCCTCCCCATTTCAAGGCTGAGCATGGCAATCCCTTATAGGGAATGGGCTCCCACAAGCTAGCTCATGCACCAGGGAAAGATCCTAGTTCTACTAACAGAGACTCCTCAGATACCCAAGCTTCACAACAAACTTCACAACTGTCTTCTCCATACATAGGGCACAGTTCATTCCCATGGAGGCTCCACAGCTGTTGGTCCAGAGTTCAAGCATTTTCACAAGCTTGGTTCAGCTGTCTCTGTAGATTTCACCATGATGATCTTGACCTTCCTTTTTAATTTCAAAATCCCTAAGCTATAGAATGGACTCTTTTATCTCTTTGGTTATTTAATTAGTGTAATTATTTGATGGGAGATGTTATTCTGTATATATGTTTCTCATACTGGTTAATAAAGCCCTGTGGCCAATAGGAAACAAGATAGGCGGGGCTAGGAGACCAGGAGGAGAGAGGAAGTGGTAGGAGTGAAGATGTAGCCCGGGAAGGAGCAGGACGCCTGCCGCGCGGCTCCCCGATAAGACGACCACGTGGAAATACTTAGATAAGTAGAAATGGGTTAATAATTAAGACAGAGCTAGCCCATAAACAGTAATGGTAATTGGCCAACAGGATTGTATCAAATACAGAGTCTCTGAGTGTTATTTGGGGCTGGCGCGGCTGTGGGCCCACGTGGCGGTGGGACCGGGAGGCCGGCGGGGAGACCTGCTGGCGGGCTGGCTGAAATATACATGCTACAAATGGCGCCCATACAGAGTCTCTGAGTGTTATTTGGGGCACACGTGGTTGCGGGACCATGGCGGCAGGTCCGGGAGGCTGGCGGGGAGGAACATGCTGTAACAATTATTAATAATAATTATCCTACAGTGAACACCGATCTTTCTCTCTATTTGTGGAGACTGTGATCAACATTGTCTGTCACTTTCTCATTAAATATTTATTCTCTTCTCCCAAGTACACTAATATATGGCAATTTAATATCATCAGACATATTTATCTCCTTTGAGTATATTTTCTTAATATCTTGTTTATGACTTTCAGTCAACAAGTTCACTAAATAGTTTGCGTTAATGAGCACACTGAAAGGTACCTTAAAAATATGCACTTAGATCTGCGTGGCCAGACTGCTCCTTTAAGTTGAGAAACATTGGGCAGATTTCCCTTAATGACAGGTCCCCTTGGCTTTGCACTCCCATTCAAATAGATGTGATAATAAGATGCACATTCATACATGGTGGTCTATGATTTTTCCCACCATCAAAACAGTTGCATCTCCAAATACACCCTAGTGGTTTCAGCATTGAATTTTGGGACTTGATTACATTTCATTATCATATTCTTTCTGTCTTGAATATGACAATCTTTGTCATTGGTATTTTGTTTGTGTGTTTTCAACACTATGTTTACATGGTGTCAGCAACTCAAACTTTGTATCTTGAGAAGATGCTCAGTCCTTTTGCAAGTCATCTATTGCCCATCAGAATAATATAGACTGTTCAACAAGCTCATCTTCTCTGTCTGTGATCTCCTCTTCACTTCCCCTTCTGCTGAAGAATACTTTCTCTTTTTCTCCACATTTCTTTCCTATGGCCACACTGCTGTGACTCTGCTTAGGCTATCATTATTTTGCTTTCATTCTTTTACTGGTGAGTCCAATAAGAACAAGCTTAAATCCATAGCCCCAGAGAGGCTAGACATCAAAGAGGACCTAAGGATGGATACATGGATTTCCTGGGAACAGGGAAATAGAAGAGATGTCCTGGGTAAACAGGGGTTAGAGGTGAGGGATAGTGGGATGGAAACTTCACAGAACCAGTTGGGCTGGCTGGTTGTAGGAGGCCTGTTGGGGACAGCATGGTGAGGATGGGGAAGAAGGGCAGGCCATTTCAAAGTTAGGGAGAAACCTTGTGCCAAGGAAATTCCCAGGAACCCACAAGGATGACCCCCAACTAAGACTCATAGCAACAGCAGAGAGGGTGCCAGAACTGGCCATCTACTCTGGTAAGTAATATTGATGAATAACATAATTGTCATTAGAGAGCCTTTATCCAGTAACTGATGGAAGCAGATGCAAAGCACTGGGATGAGCTCCTGGAGTCCTCCTAAAGAAAGGGAGGAGTTGTCATATTGGGGGGTTCAAGGTCAAGACAGAGAGCCCACAGAGACAGCTAAACTGAGCTCCTAGGAGTAGATGAACTCTGGACCCAGAGTTAGGGAAACTGCATGGGACCAACATAGGCCCTCTGCATGTGTGTGACTTAGTCTGTTTTTAAGGTCTCTTGCAGTGAGATTAGGACCTGTCACTGGCACTTAGCTGGCCTTTGGGAATCTTCTTCACACAGAATTACTTTGGCCAGCCTTGATGCAGTTGGAGGAGCTCAGTCCTTCTTCAACTTCATGTGTCATGCTATGTTCAAACCCATGAGAGGGATACCCCATTCTGAATGTAGACAGAGGAGGAGTGGGTGGATGGGAAGAACAGAAGATGGGGTTGGGTGAACAGGAGGGGAGAAGGGAAAGGGAAATGGTTAGTATGTAAAATAAATTTTAAAAATGTTAATAAATTTAAATTAAAAATAAATTTGACTATATATACATGTACATATACATAAGTAAAGAACAAGCTTCATGCCAAAAATAAGTTTAATTCTTGATACTATAAAGTCCCGGGTAAGTTATCTGAGCCTTTCCTGGGGCCAACAGTTCAACTAATGCCCTCAGTTCTTAGTGGCTGCCCAAACTGTCTTTCCTTTCTGACACCTCTTTGTGGGGCTATTTTCAAGTACTAGCTGGCAGTGTCAGCGAGCATTCCATATTTAGCACAAATTCCAGGCATTACTCTTTCCTTATACATCGGAGAGCTCTTCACCTCTGGACCAATTGGAAACTTACAAGGATTGGTTAATTCTTGTTGGAGGCATATGTGCCCTGTAAGTAAAGATGATATTGTGGGGTAGGGCAAAACAAGTAAAACTTCCTTTCCAACAGAGAAATACATTGGCTCATGCTTATAAGTCCTGATGTCAGAAGAGAGGGATATGTCCAAATAATTACCACTTCATAGTAATTCTTACTCTATCTATCATAAAAGCAGGGAAAACTCTCTTTAGTGCTTACTGGTTAATTGGCTTGGGGATCCAATATTCCTGTTTTTTATTTTAATCATTTCCTATCTATATATTTTGTCTCTTTTTTTTCTCTTTCAGTTTATGTAGCAGCAACTGGAATAGCAATGGGAAAGACCATGTTATGTTTATTTTCCTTCTGGCTGTCCTCACAATACGCAGTGGAGCACATGAAAGTATTTAATCTTTGTACTACTCATTGCAACCCCATGCCTAAAAGATAGTAACTTTGGTTACCAGTTCTCAGTTATAGAGGGACAACCATGTACCAGCCGCTTCCCTCAATATTGTTGGAAATGTTTAAGGCCTAGTGAGTTTTAAAAGGAACCTGACTCGTTCTAAGGAGATTTGGGGAGATATTTGTGACAAAGTCTGCTCTAATTTGCTTTCTGTTGCTGTGACAAGCTCTGTAACCAAAACCAGATTGAGAAAAAAAGTATGTATTTAGTTGCAAATTGTAGTCCACTACTTAAAGGGACCAAGGTAGGAATTCATGGTAGGGACTTGGAGGCAGAACTACGAAGGAATGCTGCTTACTGGTTTGCTCCTAGCCCATGTTCAGATACCAGTCTTGCTCTTACCAGTCTCAGCTGCCCAGAGAACAGCCTATAGTGAGCTGGGCCCTCCTACATCAATCAGCAACTAAGAAAATGCCTTATAGACATGCTATAGCCCAAAGAGATAAAACCAATTCTGCAGCTGAGGTTCCTTTGTGCCAAGTAACACTTGATTTGTGTCAGGTTGACAGCTGAAGCTAACTATGGCAATGTCCAACACTCTCACAATTAGTGACAACAAAACCACACGCAAAAATAGCCCTGGCCAACATTCTGGACACTTGCTTTCAAAGTTCAATAGCTGTAGCATATAGATTTATGACACAGTATGGATCTTTTCCCTAAGTAGTCACTTTCCATAAATTGTCCTCTGGGTCCAGTAGCTGGTGAGGAAATGGTTTTGAATGAACTCTGGCTGAGGCAAAAGACCTGTGGGCTTTGACAATGGGATTTGAAACTCACACGTTGTCATTCTTTCATGTCAGTTCTCAGCCTTATCCCTTGGCTTGGCCTAACTTAGTCACATTCTCATTGATGTATGTGGCCACTAGAATTTGAGCAGTAGAAACATAAGAATGTGCTGTTGTAGGTTCTGTAGGCAAGTTTATTTAGCTACCAGTAGATAATTCAGTCAGTTAAAAAATGTTAACCACTGAGAATTAAGAGCAAATGTAGTATGCTTGTTGTGTGTGCACTTTTCAGGTTAGGTACATAATACCCACTGAGAATTTATTATGGAATAAGAAAAATACATGTACTTTTAAATAGTTCACTCATGTAATCCACTCTCCACCTAATAGCTTAGTGAGTTTACACAGCAATAGAGTGACTTCTTTCTTTTTTCATCATACCTCTATAGGTTAATTATCACATTTTTTTAGAATCTGGTGGAAAGGAACTATTGAAAACATATAGGGCCAAGTGAAATTCAGTAAACTAGTGCTATTGTCCACATCCTCTTAGCAAATGTGTTTATAAAATTCACCCACATCAATTTCATAATAGGAATTATAAAACCAACTACACATACTCTTGGCTAGAACCACTCTTCCCCCCCTCCATGGCTTTTGCTTTAAAATTCAACAGCACTGTAACTTGGATTTATTTAATGCTGCTGGTGGACAAGTCAGAGCTTTAGACAACAGCATCAGTTCATCACAGATAAACTGAAGGGTTTGAGTGAGACATGCTGGCTCTCCAGGAGGTGTTGACCTGTGACTAAGAAAACAACAACAACAAAATCCCTGTTTTTCATGTTTTCTCCACTGACTGACCAGCATACCAGCCAGAACAGTGTAATCTGTAAATGTAACACTTCTAAAATAGTTATTACCACTGTGAGATATGTTTGCATGAGGTACAAACTCATTTGCCATCTTGTGTAGGGAATCTGGGAACCAGGAATCAAAGTATTCCCTCATAGAGGCTCTAGGAAAAGGTTGTGAATGCTAATGAAGAGAGGAAGCATGGATTGCCACAGGTGGAGGCCCATTAGTATGTCTCACTCCCTTTCCTACCCCCACAGAATTCTATTGCCTGCATACACAGATTTTTAATCTTCTACTTCCACTTACTAACAGGAATTCATTTTTGGCTTATGGTGACGTTCTTTATCCATCCTTTTTGGGTATTCATAGATTTTTTTGTTCTGTTGGAAAGACAAAAGGAATATACCACAGACTCGTGAAGCTTCCACAGGTTTCAGAAAAGAGACACAGAATTGGGATGATACAAGTCTAGGCATTGTGGGAATCAAACAGATCATAGTTGTTGTAAATTTCACTGATCCTGTGATTATTGATCTCATTCAATGCTGTTACTTAAATCAGTAATCCATTACTGAGGAAAATGTAGATGTTAGTCACTGTGATAAATGAAAGAAGCACAAAGAAGTGCTCAGTGCCCTTAACTGACCCACAGTTTAGTGAGAAAGACATGTAACATTTGGAATGAATAATGGATTCCCACAGTTTGGCCTGTTTCTTGGTTGTGGATCTCTGTGTCTGTTTCCAAAAATTACTGGTATTCATCAATCTGTTTACAGGAGTAGGCCAGCTCAGAATCCTCTCTACTATTGCCAGGAGTCTTAGCTTGGCCATTAATAGCCTAATAGTGTGTCTCCTCTTTCTGCCTAGGGCACAGGTTTAAACAGGCTTTTGCAACTTCAGCCTGAATCTACTTCTAGGTCTTGATCAGTCTTCCCTCATCATCCTTTACTATGTGGGTCTCATCTGGCTTTAGTTTTGTCCAAGCTGCCTTTATTTCAGATCCCTTCTCATTTACTTGCAACACTTGCTGGATTTCAAAACACGCAGCTTTTCCTTAAGTAAGAAAAGTAAGGATTGGCTTTATCCTAAGGATAATAAGGGGATCAGAGATAAATTCAGGGCTTTAACCTCCAGAAGTGTATAGAGTGGAATGAGGAATGAACTATTACTGTAATTATTGCAAAAGGAAGGATGGGCACATTCTGTTAATGATTATACAGAACTATAGGGGTTATGCACATGAAAGTTAATAAAAGTATTATGAAGACAGTGGCCTAGTAATTACTAAAACAGGATGAAGCTTCGGAGAAGAATTAACGCTTCAAATAATTCCCCAGTGTAGGACTTCCTGCTTCAGGAATTAAACTTTTTTGTTAGAGATCCATGGCCAGTAGAAATATTATATACTGATGCTGCTGTGGATTTGGGAGTTGGTTGCAAGATAGGTAACAGTTCTTTTTAAACAAAGGCATGAACATCAAAATAACAGCAATTAGTCTGAGTAAATTATGCAAAACGAAAAGTGGCAAGAAGTAAGATGGAGTGTCATAAAGTGGAATGTGTCATCAGAAGAAAGGCAACACACTTCTTTTTAAGACAATGAGGAGCTGCTAAATGAAAAGATGATAAAACATGATGGCATCTGCCACTTGTCAGGATCACAGGATGGCCTGGAATGGAAGAATTCAGAAAAAAATGAAGTTGCTAGAAGGTATGTAGAGAGACAGCAGATAAATCATCGACTTTTATCTGTTATAAAATGAGCAGGGTCAGGAGAAAGAAGCAAAGAGGTGCAGGGAATGATGCTGAGTCCTCTGGAAATATTAAGATTTCTATAGTAACTGGAGACAAATGACTGGAAAAGTTTTGTTCTTTTAAGTATGGTTTTTTTTTGTACTCAACAGTCAATATTTCCATTGTCATATACAATTAGTAAAGAGACAAACAAGTTCTTGTGTAATATATTGCTATTTGCACCTTTCTGCATATTCTCATGTGAAAAGAAAAATCAGAGAAGAGAGTGTGAGAGATCATTGATTGAGCATTTGAGAATAATTGGTTGTAAAAAGAAAATAGTAATGAACTGATCAGTTATAAAATTATTCCTCTGAAATGTTCTTCTTTACCATAATAATTATCATGGCAGAGTAACGTTTTCCCATTTCGGTTAGCTGTTTCAGTTATTATCTGATATTCTACCCATCTGACAATATTATGTGAATTATATAACATAAGATTAACATTTGCAGTTGTGGCCTGTACAGATGGCTCATTGGATAAGTATGCTTATTGCTCTTGAAAAGGACTTGGGGTTCAGTTCCCAGAACCCATGAACTGCCTCATAGCTAACTGTACCTGCTTCCAAGAGATTTGGTACCTTCTTCTCTCCATGTATTTGTTGCACATAAACCAATACAGTTGCACACACACACACACACACACACACACACACACACACTCACACACACACACACACACACGGAGAGAGAGACAGAGACAGAGACACAGAGAGACAGAGATAATAAACTTTAAAAATAAAATTGTTAGCTTTAGCAAATATCCTCTATGAAGAGATGAAAAATAGATATAGATCTGCTCATTAATATTAAAACTACTGAAAAGGTGATATACAGACTCAGGTGCATAATTATTTGATGACACAGAGTACATCACCAAGGAATGACATTTAAGTTAAATAATTTGATTCTCATCAAGCCTCCAGGTCTAAGCACCATTTATAGTTCAGACCTTCAAGTTAAAAGTCTTACAAGATGCAATTAACTTAAACTATAGTGTGAATATTAAAGGATACAAATAACAAGGAGAAAGAATGGGGACAAGGAAAAGAGGACTGCCATGGATTTTTAAATTTGAGAGTTATTTCAGTTTGAAAATAATGTGTGCATCTCCTTTATAATTAGAACTGTTTATTGGAGCATAGTGTAAGAAACAGCAACAACAAAAAGCATGGACAACATGGAGAGCCATGGTTATAAAAACAGCAGAATGAAGCCATCTGACCTTCCCAACCTGAAGATAACTCACTCTAGGCATTGTTAGATACCCAGCCATCTTGGTTTAATGAGGATTTCCATTGCAGTAGAACTAAATAACTAAACCAAAGGGAGAATCATAGGGAATTTGACCAAAAATACTCAGCCAGGGCATGAATTCACCTTATCTACACATTCTGAGGCTCTCACTCCTTTGAAGGGATGGATTGATTTAGCAGTGTGAACATGAAGTTCATAACACGAAGTCTATCCAGGAATTCCCCTTGACCAGCAGTGTGTTTGTCATTTCCTTTTCTAGGGGCTTTCAAATGGGAGTAAGTGCTAGTAGGGGAGTCCTCGCACAATAGGTGCCATAATGAAGATATGTTCTGCATTTGTACAAGAGGCAGCACCTATTTGGAAAGCTGCATATTTGACCTGTCCTTTCCCATTACTGAGATGCCTTCCTGGTCTCTTTATACAAAATCCCTCCTGTTCCCTCAACAGACCTATTGGCAAGAGGAGCAGATCCATTACTAGCAGACAAACTATCAGAACAGGAATAAGTTTGAACTCTGAAAATAAAATTGACCATGTTGTAAAGACAGCTGGATGCAAAGAATATTCAAGGAAATTGTGGCCGAAATTACCACAGAGATTCAGGAATCTGGAACAACACAAAGAGTAACCCCACACCAAGCTATGCACTTATTGAGCATCTGTCATATAAAGACAAATAGCCCAAAGGCCACAAGAAAGAAATCACACATAAATATATAAGTATAAAAGGTTGAAAAATCAATGGGTTTGAAAATAGAAAAGCAATGGGGGAAATGCCAGTGAAATAATAGTTTATTTTTGTGAAGAAAATCAAGAAAATTGATGAACCACTAGGATAGCAGATTAACAATAAAAATAAAGAAGAGAGAAATCACAACTCCCTAGAGTAACGTAAATGTTATTACTACAGGCCCTGCCACTATGAAAAGCCAATAAGGGAATACATTCATACCATAAATTACACAAATAGGTATTTTAGGTTCTTAAATTCAACAATGGCACAAATTAACCAATTCCTTGAAATTTGTTTTTTAAACCTACCAAACAGCACACTGTCACTAAGGAAATTGAACTCACAATTAGGAAGCTTGTCCTCTCTCTCTCTCTCTCTCTCTCTCTCTCTCTCTCTCTCTCTATCTATCTATCTATCTATCTCTCTATCTCTCTATCTCTCTATCTCTCTCTCTCTCATCCTCTCCCCCACACTTCAGAACTGGAACTCTTTTTACAGAGATTCTAACAAAGATTTTTACATTTCTTTCTTGGAAAAAAAGGAATCTCAATATTTTAAAGTCAGTAATAGTTTTAAAGTGAGTACTAATGCTAAAGCAGCTACAGTGATGGAAAAAACAAAGCAGTACAAAATTGCTGACTGTTTTGTTTTTGGAACATTAATGTACAAATGCTCAGTAAAATATTGGCAAAGTATCCTGTGAACTTTGATCTGATTTATGTATTGAGAACAACTTAGATCAGTCAAAATTGTACTGGGAATGTGATTTTGATCAAGCATTTGAAAAATCAGTATAAGACATAATTTAAATAAAAAGGAAAATCATATCATTATGTTACTTAATATGAGAAAATAATTTGAGGGCTCAAAAGATGTCTCTATGGTTAAGAACATGGGCTACTCTTCCATGGAATCCAGCTTGGATTCTCAGCATTCACTTGAGAGCTTACAATTGTTCCTAAATTCCCATTAAAGGGGATCTGACACCTTCTTCTGGCTTTTGAGAATATAAGGCATACACATGTTAGGTATACATACATATAACCAAAATAGTCTTACACATAAAAATATTTTTAAAAGGCATTATACACAAACCTAATGTTTAAACATGTTAGAAATATTTTAAATTGTATATGGAACACAATTAAGTGTCTCAATTTGAGAGCGGTATCAATCCCAATAAAACCAAAATTAGTACCATGTTTAATAATGAACAACTAAATGCTTTTCCTTTAATAGGAGAAAAAAGTGATCATGGAATACTTTCTCTTCGATGTATGAAAAAAAATCTAGGCATACCCTTTCTCACCTTGCTTTCCCACACTAATGAGAATTCTAGTCATTGCAATGGGACATGAATAAGAAATGGAAGATAAACAGTAAAGAGACTTGAGGTGATCTCTCTTTGTAAATGCCTTTATAAAACCTACACACACACACACACACACACACACACACACACACACACACACACACACACACACACATGCACATCAGTAATGTATTTATACTCCATATAATAAAGATTCTCTATTTTGCCAAATTGGAAAATAAGCTTTAGATGACCCTAAAAAGCGGCTGGTGAGTTTGGTTTGGTTCCATTTGGAAAGGACTTATTTTAAAGTTTATATAGAAAGCCAGAAAAAAAATAGAAAGTCAAAAACCTCAAGCTAGTGGACTGGCTCGGTGGGGAAAACTGCTTACATTGCAGGCCTGATAATGTGATTTCTATCTTGTGAACCCACAAACAAAGCTGTATGTGGTGGCTGGTGTTTAATCCTAGCATCAAACAAGAGATTCTCCATTTAGCCAGCCTGAAGAACACAGAAGGCAGAAACATTAAGAGGGACCTTGTCTCAAAAGATTGACTGAAATAACCTATTCCAGATTGCTGTTCTTTGAACTCTGTGTTGTGCCATGTTATGTGTAAACCTCACTTTCTCTCTCTCTCTCTTTCTCTCTCTCTCTCACACACATATTAATGCAACATACTAGGCATGTGTGTATTAAGTAAGGTAAAAATAACCAGTTAAGAGAGAGACCATTACTTGGTAGAGCAATCTTGGAAAAGATAATCAAAGTTTGAGTTATCAACTTATTGCTATTGTTATATTATAATGATGGTAATGAAGTTAGGTATTGATGGAGAAGTCATCAAATAGATGAAGAGTTAGAACAGAGCATCCATAAATAGAACCATATAAATATTTGTAAAAGTTTAAAAAATGTAACTCACTGGGAGCAAGATAGGCTTCTCATCAGTTTTGGAACAATTGAACATTCATTGATATTAATTAATCTTTTCCTAAACATACAAAGTGTAATACAAAGTGCAAAGTGTAAATAGATAATAAATAACTAATGTAAAAATTAAGACAAAAACAAAATAAAATATGCCACTCTATTCCACTATGTGCACTATTCATATCAGTATTTGAAATATTTTGATCAGTGGTTCTAGAAAGTTCCTACACTGAGCAGATGAGATGGCTCATTGATAAAGTTGCAAAGCTTGATACATGAAACTCACAAGATGGAAGCAGAGAACCAAATCCTGGAAGTGTCTTCTCATATGTTCCATGGTTCCTATTTGCCAACACTCCCCTACAAAAAATAAATAAATGAAAGATTTTTTAAAGGTTTTACATTAGTCCTGGTACTTATGTAATTAAGAAAGAAAAAGGAAGGGCAACCATTAAAGCTAGAGCTACTATACCTTTCTATTTTGAGAAAAAAAAAGATTTATATTTATTTTATGTTTATGAACATCTGCATGTATATCTGTGTATCACATGCATGCATTTGGTTTGGAGGCCAGAAGAGGGCATCATATCCACTGGGAAACAGAGTTACAAATGGATGTAAGACACCTTGTGAGTGTTTGGAATCAAACCAAGATTCTGGAAAAGCAACAAATGCTCATGTCCACTGATCCATAGCTCTAGGCTGATACTTGATTGCTACTCAGAGTAAGTGAGTAGTCAAGAGTTTGAATATGTTTATAAGTTTGTTTTTTAAAATTTCATTTTATTTTGCAACTCAAACACAGTTCTTCTTTCCAACCCTCTTCCCACCTCCTTTCATGTCTCCCCTCAGCCTATCCCTCATCCACTCTTCTCACAGGGTAAGGGCTCCCATGAGGAGTACACAAAGCCTGGCCCCTTAAGTTGAAGTAGGAACAAGCCCTCTCCCCATGCATTGTGATTCAGCATGACATCCTACCCTAAGGAGAAACTTGGTGCCAGGGAAATTCCCAGGAATCCACAAGTATGATCTCAGCTAAGACTCCCAGCAATACTGGAGAGGTTGCCTGGACTGGCCTTCTCCTATAATCAGACTGTTGATTAACCCAACTGTCATCATAGAACATTCATCCAGTAATTGATGAGTTTGATTTTTGATTTAAAAGAAATTCTTAAAACCAGTGGCTCAGACCAGCCACCTCAGCTACCACCCAGACCTACATCCCTTGGATTGGCCTCGTCTAATGGCTATCCCATTGGTGACCTACTGAAGTGCATGAAGGGACTGGGTCTGCAGAATGATAACTTCAGGATCTCCATGACTTGGGGTAACAGCAGCATATCCGGTGCTTCAGTGAGGATGCAGTGATGATGGTGTGCCAGAGGCTTTGAACCTGAGCAGTGACTCATTGGAATGAACATTTGTGGGTGAGGCTGATTGAATGAAAGAGGTATACTGCATAATACACCCCAGCATGTAATGCCCCTAGGATCAAAGAAGAGGTGTTGGAGAGAGAGGAGGGGGGGATAGTTTTGTGTGTATGTTTGTTCTGTTTTTAGTTAATTTTTAGAGGGTTTCTTTGGGAGCATGCTGCAGGAATGACAGGCAGATATGGAGTGACTAGGAAGTGAGTGGTATTGGGTTGATGTGAAATTTCCAGAAAATCAATAAGGAATTATCTTTTAAAAAACCATTTTATTATTTACAAGTATGTTATTTGCAATTTCCCAATTTCCAGTACATCTCATGTCTTATTTCAGGAATGCTTTATTATGAGTTATTACCTGACTCTACAGTTTCTATAATATCCATGGAATCTACATCAGTCTGTAAGTTAAACACCAATCTCCAAAAAAAAAAAAAAAAAAAAAAAAAATAGGAAGAAAATCTTTGCAATGTAGGGCTATCTAGCGTTCCTTTGTTCAGCACAAAACTATGATATGTTAAAGGATCATACATACACAATACTCTCAAAATTTTAAGTAGTCCTGCATCAAAAAAGCATTGGCATGGGAAAAAAGGGCATCTAGATGTTAGGAGAAAGAAATGCAAATCACATGATAAGTATAAAGCTATTGTGTTAACTGGGGGAAAAGTTACAGCTGCTAAAAAGTGTTTATGGTAAAATAATGAGCAGCATGGATTTTCTTTGAAGCACTTCATTAGACATATAAAAACCAGAATATATGAAACATAATTAGAGATGTGATTGGGGGCACAAAAAAGGAGGTTATAACCTTGATTGTGGCAGTTAGGCAGTCTAGCTTAAAGGCTAAAAGCAGCTTTAATTGAAACAGAAGGACAAGTAAAAGAAGAAGATATGAGCAAAGTGTGGCACATTTAAGCAGAGGAGCAGGGGATGCAAATGCTCAATGGTAGGATTGGCAGCCAGCATAGGTATCCCCTTCAGAGCCTGCATCCTTAAAGAAAACAGACTCTTCTTGCAGCTCCCATTGATTGGACTCCCCTTAGCTCCTCTGTGTGTGTGTGTGTGTGTGTGTGTGTGTGTGTGTGTGTGTGTGTGTGTGTGTGTGTACTTGCCTATATATGCATTACCTGGATTTTCTCTTTTGTATTTAAATTAGAAAGTCTTATTTTACAGACAATTCCAGTTCCCTTTCGCTCCCATTCTACCATGCCCCCCGCCCCCCACCAATTCCTCATTAGCCGATCTCCCATCTGCTCTCCTTGGAGGATGAGGCCTTCCATGAGGGATGTTTAAAGTCTGTCACATCATTTGGGGCAGAGCCTAAGCCCTCTCCCATGTGTCTAGGCTGAGAGAGTATTCTTCTATGTAGAATGGGCTCCCAAAGTCCATTCCTATACGAGGGATGAATACTGTCCCATTACCAGAGGCCCCATAGATGGCCCAGGCCTCCTAACTGACACCCATGTTCAGGGGTCCTGGTTCAGTCCTATGCTGGTTTTCCAGCTGTCAGTCTGGGGTCCAGGGTAGCCCCTTGTTCAAGTGAGCTGTTTCTGTGGGTTTCTGCACCCTGGCCTTGACCCGCTTTTCTCATCTCTCCTCCCTCTCTACAACTGGATTCCAGGAGTTTGGCTCGGTGCTTAGTTGTGTGTCTCTGCTTCGGCTTCTATCAGTTTCTGGATAGAGGATTTTCAATGAGCTTCAGGAATCTACCTGTCTTTCTCCCTAGCACTGGGATTAAAAGCACGTGCCACCACACCTGGCTTTCTAGGAATGAGTCAGGTCCTCATGCTAACAAGGTAAACACTTTAGTGACTGAGTCATCTCTCAAGCCGGTGCATAGAGTTTGGGTCTAATTTCTTTGTGGCCCATGTGAGATATGTACATATTCACAGCCTCCCTTTGGCATAGAAGCAGCCACAGTCGCTGTGTATCCAGGTGGGTGTGGTTCTCTTCCCATAAACTCTGTGAGCTCAGGAAGTTTTGTATTTTTAGGATTTCACCTGTCAGGAAACATTCCTTCTCTGACCTTCAGCAACCTGAAATATGTAAAATGTATTTTAGCTTGTCAGACTGGAGAAAAACATAAGGCAGGCTGAGATAAGCATCTCAATTCGTGCTCTACCAACCCCTGAGGCCATAAGCTATTTTACTATGGATGGTTTTGAAATTTTCGGAGTCTCAGTTGCTAACTGACAACTGAAACCCAAGCATCACTTCAGCAGAGAATATGTTACACAAATCTCATTGCATCACCAGCTCTTCTCTCTCTAGGTCTAAGTGATGATTTGTCATTGGTGACTCCTGGGCCTCATTGTCATGGAACACTGTCACTTTGTACCTCTCTGTCCTTGTCTTATGCCCTGTGCATGACCATATTTATGATTAAATTTATCTTATTAGAGATAATAAATTGTATGGTAAAATGAGAGTGAGGGTGAGCTCAACAGCCATTATAGAACATGCCACACCTCATATATGTGCTGTGGATTTATCTCTGGATGCTTTCTGTGTAAATCCTGTACCCACATTTGTATTTCTTCCTGGGTATTGCCAGGAAGCATCCTAGCTAAATTAAAATTTCTCATAAACTTCAGTTTTGCTTCCAAAACGTTTCTGGGCAGTGTGTATTATATAACTAACCAAATGCACATTTTTTTTCTGGATAATTTCTAAAATTCCCAGAAATGGAGACAATTGTTCCATAAATGTATACCCTATAGACTTCAGAACAGCTCCTGATCATGTACTTAATGTTCTTGTGTGGATAGTTTGAAGTTCTTTGATTGTTCTATTCTATTTGTTGCCACATTGTAACTTAGCAATTCTTGTAGCCTACACAAAACCTTCTTTAAAAAAGCAAGGTTTAAAACAATGCATGAACTTTGTAGTCTATCAGATTTTCTTTATGATGGCTAGCTGACAAGGATTTGTTAATAACAATATTCTTTTACTTGGCTCTCATTTCAGCAATCAGGAGTCTCTCTCTTTTTAGTGACTTGTTTTAAAATAGTAATAGGGTGACCCATAGCTATCTAAACTTCTATATTGTCCTTCAATTACAGTGTAATGTTTTTATGTTAACAGTTGATATAATCAGTTTTGTTGTGCCATCTTCAAGCATACATGACATCATGCTTTGTTTCTGTTCATTCTGTGCCATGCTAGTCTTTCTATCCCCTCTGATTCCATCTAGTTCTTGTCCTCACCTGCCTCAAGCAGCTTCCCTCAGCTTGCATAATGCATAGTTTGGTTTTCTTCTCCTCTCATTTCCTGCACTTGTCATATGCCTTGTCCCCATTCTTGGCTTTCTTTCCAGGGGTGTAATTTGGATGGTCTTGTTAACTGTTCTGAGATGAGTGATATTTGTTATTATTCTGTTGTTTTTATTTTAGTATTGAGAAGACCTAGTTCTTGAGAACTGAGGTGTACCTTGCCATAAGCTCATAGCTGTTAATAAATTATAAGTGCAAACATTGGCCACTTCCACAAAATCCAACGCCTATTAAGCACTTGCCCAATATGACTAACCTCTAAAACTTTGCCTTCATTTAGAATTTTTTTCCCAAAATTATATTCAAAATTCTAAACACATTAGATATTTGAAAGTAATCAAAATACATTTTAGCTGTTCTTCCTTATATACTAAATGGTTTCTTCATTTTTATTTTGCTAGACTCGGTTGTATAATATTATTTCTTAAAACTACCAAATACCATATATTAATATTCAAAAAATGCCATTACTGAGGATAGTAACTTCATCATTACAGTTAAATGACATTGAAAGAAATTTTACCATCATCAGATCATAGAAAGTTTGTAGAAGACATGTTACAGGCTTTGCATTTATTGGCTTTCAGGATTATTTTATTTGCTTTTTTTTTATATAGTGTGTAGATCATATATGGAACACTTCTTGGTAAGTAGATTTTATGTTACCTTTGCATGTACTCTTAGTAATTTGTGGCTTTGACATAAAAGGAACATTTCCAGCTCACAGCTAGATGAAATGAAAACCACATTTTCATCTGCCAAAAAAAGTTTTAAGGTAAGCCATAACAAGAAAAATTCACAAAGTTCTGGTTTTAGTTTTTAATTGCAAATGTGAATTAGCTGCATTGAACTTCTTTCCCGGCAGCAGCCTCCTATTTAAAGACCTATTCACCAACCCTACTGTTTTAGACAATTTGCCTTCCACCCCTGGAGCCATTGTGAATATCAGGTGCTTTTCCCAGCCCATGCCACCTAATGGGAAATGGGCTGATTATCTTTTGTATGTTTTCATCTGTTCCTACACTGTGACATTATGTTACTATTTTAGCATTTCACTTTACTGCTCAAAAAAGAAATACCTAATTTCTCATATCTCTCCCCCTCATTCTGTGCCCATTATGGCCTTGCCAAACATTGTAGACATGAAGCTGGCTTCTGGGGCCTCTGACTTTCAGAGTTTATGCTAGGTCTGGGACTTTGAAGTCAGATGATTCACCATAGAAAAATGAAAGAATGACTTGGAATGCCATTTAAGTGAATGTTCTTAGCTTTTATTACTACCCCTTTTTTTTGCTGTTGTTAGACCATTATTAAAAATAATGTATGTCTGTGTAAAGCATTGAAGATACACAGTGAAAAGTGTCCCCTCCCATCTCCAGTACCCTGAGCCATCAGGCAGCAGTTCCTATATACTTAATTTCTTTCATAAGAGACGCTGAGGCACAGACTGATTAAGGAACTGATAATTTGTGATGATCAGAGTTTCAAGTAAGGTAAACATAGGTTTTCTAATATGGTCGAAGGTCTTACATATTTCAAACAAGTTCTTTTGCATGCCTTTTCTTGTTGTCTTGTTTTGTTTTGATATTTTTATCTGTTGAAAATTTCATGCATATATAAAATGTATTTTATTCAAATCCACCTAGCCTACTCTCCATCCAATACCTCCCAGACCTCAAACACATTTCCTATCTAACTTCAAAATGTCCTATTCTTCCCACTTCCAAGCTGAAATTTTCACCTGGGTTGAACTGGTACAAGTCTTGTTCAGGTAAACCAAAGCTTGTGAGATCGTAATTGCATGGCCATAGTATATACAAAAGATAACATTTAACTGTACTCCCCCTTCCTACCTCCCAGATCTTACATTCTTTCCACGGCTTCTTCTGTCATGTTTCCTGAGCTGTGGGGACAGCTATGGGTGACATAGATGTTCTATGTATGGATGAGCTCTCGTGATTATTTATTCTTAGCACTTTGATCAGGTGTCTCTGAATTAACCACTGCCAACTTGAAATAGCAGCACCTCTGGCCAAATTGGAGGGCAACACAAATCTATATTTAGGTAGAAACAAAATTTTTGGAAGGCAGTTGGACAATATAATTATTTAACAAATTGACAGTATACAGAATCTAGCTTTAAAATGTGTGCATTTGCACATGCAAGCATGAACGTGTCTGTGTGCATGCCCATGCACATGCATATGGGCAAGACATGGAATCAGAAGGTAGTATAGAATGAATGGAAAGAGAGACAATGGATCAAAACAGGTTATAAGGCTGAATATGGACAGAGTGCAGTGAGATAATTTATAAAAACACCATAATGATAACTTGAGATATTTTTGTACTAATTTTACAAAGGAGGTTAGATCAGGCAGGCTAGAGAGCTCTCTTGCAAGAAAGGAACTGTGAAGCTTAAGAAGTATTTCAGAAAGATAGGTAAGAATGAAGAATTAGAAACTGAGAACACAAGGGAGATTGGGACTGCATGATCTTGGTATTTATTTCTGGAAGATGAGCCTTGCCATTCAGTTTGTTTTGGCCTGGTAGAGTTTCTCTACATCCTGAAAACGTTTTGCTCATAGCAGTTCTCTCAGGTAGACATGGATGAAATCCAGTGCTTCAGATCCTCTCAGCCTGAAACTCTAAACATCTCTTTCTCATTTATTGTTTTATATTAACCTCTTCTACATTATTCAACCAACATAAATGTTGGGTCTTTAAATTAGTAATTCAAGTAGAGTGCACAATTAGACAAGAGATCATTCCTTGTCAGACCATTTTTTCCACTTCACCTGTGTAGAGCAGTCCACGTCTTGGATCAGCAAAATTTTAAAACAGAATCAAAGTCACCTGGGCAATAGTTCTGTATTCTAAGGCCCACATCAGCCCTTCTGCTTCTGACTTGTTAGCATGGGATGAAGCATGAATGTGTGAGCAAGACCTCAGGTGACACAATGAGCACTGTATCATAAGCAATGTGGTGAAATCAGACCCTTTGTACTCAGATCTACTAAGAACAATTTGGGTTTATTCAAGCCCTTTTCTGGTTTGAAATAATTTTCTAACGAAGAACTGCATGATTTGTCCTCTCTCTCTCTCTCTCTCTCTCTCTCTCTCTCTCTCTCTCTCTCTCTCTCTCTCTCTCTCTCTCTCTCTCTCTCTCTCTCTCTCTCTCTCTCTCTCTCTCTCTCTCTCTGTGTGTGTGTGTGTGTGACTATATATTTTTAAAATACTTTTCAAATTTCTATCAAAATATATTCCTACCACTAACATGTGAGACTCTACTTAGTATGACTGATGTTTTCATGAGATTTAATTTCATGTTTTGTAACTATTATTTTCAAATACATTTTTGTTAATTTACTTCAAAATAGTTTTTGTAAAGTATTTTGAATATTGATAAATCAGAATATGAAACTTACTTTACCAGAGCAGAAATATATAACACTGGGAGCTTACTATGTTTCACAAACTACAGATTTAACCTCCCTAACATATAAACTTAATTCCCATTGTTTAGTTTTGGATGTAGGGAGGAGAAGCTCATGACGATCCATTACCTCACTTACAATGAAGGTCTACATAATATCATAGCAAAGTATTACAAGGATAAGAAATGTACTTGATCATGTTCTTTTCAGGAACATATAATTAAATTGTACTGTGTATGTATAATACTGTAGCAATTTTTATTTAATGGCAATGTTTGAAAAATATTCTTCTAGGGTGCTGGATGAATATTTTTGATTTAACATGTACTAAAGGATTCAACTATTCATTTTAAATTGTTGTTAGAAAGCCAATTAAGTCGAATGACTTTTGTTAAATAACTGCAATGACTTCATAGGCTTGCATTTTAATGAGTACTATATCTTGTGTCACAGGGGTTTCATGCATATCTTGTAGGCTACATCCCTCTGCAGATACAGAACATGTGACACACTGACCTGACATCTGTCTTATTCTTATCATGTATGAGATTTAAAGTATTTAATTTATTTATTTGTGTGTGTGTGTGTGTGTGTGTGTGTGTGTGTGTGTGTGTGTGTGTACGTACATGTATGGGGTCAGAGAACAATTTGTGGGGAATGTTGTCCTCCTTGCACTATTTAGTCTGTGGTTTTGAACTCATGTTAGAAGGCTAGGCACAAGCACCTTATCTTGCTTAGTAATATTTCTGGCCCCATATGGAAATTATATTCAATAGATACAAATTATCTCCCCATCTTCAGAATCATTTTTTTATTTTTATTTTACATATTGATCCCACTTCTGTCTCCCTCTCACCCTCCTTTTTCCCTCTCTCCCACCCTCTCATAACCCCCAACCACCCTCCCTTCCCATCTCCCATACTCCACATGTAGGGTGATGAATTCCACGAGGGGTCATTCAAAGCTGTCAAGACATTTGGAATCAGGACTAGGACTTCTCCCAGTCTCTAGGTTAATGGAGTATCCCTGCATGGGGAATATGCACCCAAAGTCCTTTTGTGCACCAGGAATACATCCTGGTTCCACTGTCCAAGGTCCCGTAGACTGCTCAGGCCTTCTAGCTGAGAACCATGTTCAGGGGGTCTGATTCAGTCCTATGCTGGATTCCCAGCTATCACTCTGGGGGCCAATTAGTTCCTCCTTGTTCAGGCAGCTGTCTCTATGTATTTCTGTAGCCTGGTCTTGTCCTTCCTCTCTGCATCTGGATTCCAGTTCAGCTCAGTGTTTAGTTGTGGGTGTCTGCTTCTGTTTCCATCAGCTACTAGATGAGAGCTCCATGATGGTGAATATGTTAATCATCAATCTCATTATCAGGAAAGGGCATTTATGGCAATCTTTCCACTGTTGCTCAAATTGTTAGTTGAGGTCAGCTTGTAGGTCTCTGGATATTTCTCTAGGTTCAGTTTTCTCTTCAAACCTATAATGGTTCCATCTTTTATTCTCTCTCTCTCTCTCTCTCTCTCTCTCTCTCTCTCTCTCTCTCTCTCTCTCTCTCTCTCTCTCTCTCTCTCTCTCCCTCTCTCTCTCTCTTTCTTTCTCTCTCTCTCCTCTCATCTATTCCTCCCCTGACTCAATCTTCCTAGTCCCATGTGCTTTCCTCTCCTCCTCTTCTCTTTCTCCTAGTTCCCTCTTCATTCACTGCCCCCTCCAGCTCCCCATATGCTCAGGAGATCTTGTCCCTTTCCCCTTTTGAGAGGGAACTTGTTTCCTCTTAGTTTCCTCCTTGTATTGTACTTTCTCTGGCAGTGTAAATTGTAGGGTTGTGATCATTTGCTCTATGTCTAAAATCCATATATGAGTGAGTACATACCATGTTCCTCCTGTTGTGACTGGGTTACCTCATTCAGGATGGTTTCTTAAAGTTCCATCCACTTGCCTGCAAATTTCAAGATTCCATTATTTGTTTCCGCAGAGTAGTATTTCATTGTGTAAATGTGCCACATCTTCTTTATCCATTCACCAGCTGAGGGACATCTAGGTTGCTACCAGTTTCTTGCTATTACAAATAATACTGATATGAACATAGCTGAACAGATGTCTTTATTGCATGGATGTGGATCATTTAGGTATATGACTAAGAGGGAATTTCTGGGTCCTGTGATAGACTGATTCCCATTTTACTGAGGAGCGGCCACAATGATCTCCAAAATGGCTGTACAAGTTTGCACTCCCATCAGCAGTGGAGGAGTGTTCCCCTTTCTCCACATCCTTTCCAGCATGTTGTCATTGGTGTTTCTAATTTTAGCCATTCTGGCAGGAGTAAGATAGTATCTCAAACTTGTTTTGATTTGCATTTCCCTGATAGCTAAGGATGTTGAGCACTTTCTTACGTGTCTTTCAGCCATTTTGATTTCCTCTATTGAGAGTTCTCTATTCACTTCTGTACCTCATTTTCAAAATGGGTTATTTGGTGTTTCCTTGACTAGTTTCTTGAGTTATTTGTATAACTTGGAGATCAGCCCTCTGTCAGAGGTAGGATTGGTGAAGATCTTTTCCCTGTCTTTGGGCTGCCATTTGGTCTTGTTAACTGTGTCCTTTGCGTTACAGAAGCTTCTCAGTTTGAGGAGGTCCCATTTGTTAATTGTTAATCTCATTGTCTGTGCTACTGAAGTTATGTTCAATAAGAGGTCTCCTGTACCAATTAGTTCAATGGTACCTCCAACTTTCTCTTCTATGAGGTTCAGTGTGGCTGGATTTATGTTGATCCATTTGGACCTGAGTTTTGTGCACGGCAATAGACATGGGTTTATTGGCACCACCCTTTACAATAGCCACAAACAACATAAACTATCCTGGGGTAACACTTACCAAACAAGTGAAAGTTCTATGTAATAAGAATTTTGTGTCTTTAAAGAAAGAAATAATAGAAGATACCAGAAAATGGAAAGATCTCCCATAATCTTGTATAGGTAGGTTAAACATAGTAAAAATGACAAATCTTGCCAAAAGCAATCTACAGATTCAATGCAATCCCCATTAAAATCCCATCACAATTCTTTGCTGACTTTGAAATGATAATAATTAACTTCATATGGGAAAACAAAAGACCCAGGATAGCTGAAACAACCCTGTAAAATAAAGGAACTTCAGGAGGCATCACCATCCCCGGCTTTAAGCTCTACTTTAGAGCTATAGTCTTGAAAACAGCCTGGTATTGGCACTAAAATAGACAAGTAGACCAATACAATGGAATAAAAAATCCTGACATTATGCCACACAAGTACAAACACCTGATTTTTGACAAAATAGCTAAAAGTATACAATGGAAGGAGGCAAGCATCGTCAACAAATGGTGCTGGCACAACTGATGGTGTGCAGAATCAATCTTTTAAAAGAATAGATGCTTGGAATCTGCACATGAAACATTTTCCTCTGCTAGTTAATAAAAAAAAAAAAAAAACTAGCATAGAATTAGTTATCCTTTTTTGTGGGGATCCTCAATTCCCTGATGGCTGGAAGATATCCATGAGCCTGCCTGTGGCCCCAGGTAGGTGGGCCCTATGATGATAAGGAAATATATGGTAGAAGAATGGGAGAGAAAGAAATGCCGAATGGTTCATGTGCTGTGGGAAGAGGCAGAAAGGAAGAAATGAAATGGTGAAGAGTAGGCTGGTATTGGAGGCCCCGCTTGCCACCTGGGGCCATGTGATGGTGGTGAGGAGAAGAGTGATAGCTGAGGCTTGCTTGCCACCCAAGGCCATGATGATTATCTGTGTTGATGTCCATGGCTGTGGTTGCCAACAAGGTCATGCTAATTACAGTAGTCTGGACCACCACCGGAGACTGCTTTCAGGTCCAGTTACCACACTGCTACCAGGACTGTGCCAATATGGATGGCCTTTATTGCTACCTTAGACCATGACAACAAACAGACCTGGGCTTCTGCAGGGGACCATGTCTGGGTCTGTGGTCCTACCACAGCTGAAGTCTGTGTTGGTGTCCATGGCCCATGTTGCCCTGTCTGGATCTGTGTGGATGACTGCGACCCAGGTTGTCACTAGGGCTTACTCAGAGACCCAGGATTTGGATCACTACAAGCAATGTTGGAGTTGGGGTGCCATGTCATAGCAGGGGCCATATAGATCTGGGTGCCCTGTGCTGCCACTAGGACTATGGTGTCATCTGAGCCCAGGCTACTGCTGAGGGCCATGTCTGGGTTCATGTTCCTATAACAGCCAGGGTCTGGATTGACATATGTGGCTCATGTTGCCACCAAGGGCCATGAGGATGCCCAGAGTCATGTCACCCACCTGAGTCCATGTTGGTGTCCAAGGACCATGATGAGGCCATGTTGGTGTCTCAGGGCCACACTGCCAATGGAGTCCATGTCAATTTGAATGGCCTGCACTTGACTGCCACCTGGGACAATGGTGACATCCAGACCTGGCTGCTACTGAGGACCTTGTCTGGATATGTGTAGAAGTCTGAGTCCATATTGCCACCAAAAGGCACATAGAAGTCCAGGAATGGGACTGCAACTCAGTCTGTAGAGGTTTCTATGGCTGTGTTGTCACCAGAACCATCCTGACCTGAGTGGCCAGTGCTTCCACCCAGAGCCAGGATGTCATCTGGACCCAAGCTGCTTCCAAAGGCCATGTCTGGGTCCATGGTAGCTGCTGCTGAGCTCTGAGTTGATGAATGTGGCCCATGTCACCTTGGAGGGCCTTAGGAACCATTTGAAATGAAAAAAATCACAGGGCTATGCCTGAGCTGGCCCCACCTTTCTCTTGCCCAGGGAAAGCTGATCTTGCCTCTAGATACTGCAGTGAGAGAGCTGGCACTGACCCTCACAGGAAAGCTGGCCCCGGTAATTAGGAGAGGTGGCCCCACCCCTCACCACTGGTGATGGCAAACCAACCCTGAGGGCATGAGCTTGGGGAGCTGATTCTGCACTTTGCCCTGAGATGGATGGCCACACTGGCCAGGATTGACCAACTCAGCTACCACCCAGGCATACAGCCAGGCCTTGAGTTGGCCCACCCTAACATCTGCTCCATCTAGGACGCACTGGAGCTCTTGATGGGACTGGTCCTGTGGAACAATACCCACAAGATATCCTGGACTAGCCACAGGATACCCCAGAAGTATACTAGTTAGGATCCAGTGATGATGGTATGTCAGAAATTGGAGACCTAGAACCAGACCAGTGACTCATTGCAATGAACAATTGCTAATAAAGCTGAAAGGATAAAAGGGTATACAATATCACACACCCCTCCCAATGCAACCAGGACCAATGAAGACATGTTGGAGATGCAGGAAACATTTTTCTTTTGGTTGTTTATTTGTTTGCTTGCTTAGTTGCTTAATTCTTGCTTTGTTTTCTTTATTTTCAGTGTGGAGTACTTATGGTGAGAGAAGATAGGGGGCCTGAAATGTGGGCAGAGTTGGAGTGAACTATGTACAACATCAAAAGAATCAATAAAGAGGTTAAATTTAAAAAGAAAAACAAATGTTTGACAGGTGAGGCAGCTACCTATAACCCAGTACTCAGGAGAAAGACACCCAGAGGGTTCACTGGGCAAGCTGGCCAGGTAGTCTACCCAGAGTCAATTAGCTCCTGGTTTAGCAGAAGACTTCACCTCTGCAAGTAAAATGGAGAGCAGTCAAAGAAGACACTGACATAAACGTTGGGTCTCTACTCACAGGCATGCATTTTTGCATTTGCACTTCCCAATCCCAACACATGTAATGGTCAGCACACATGAAAACACACATATGACACAGATACATACACACACACATACATACACACACACAGTGCAGTTTTAAACTAACCACATATGGAAAGAGTACTTAATGTATATATGGTTAATTTTGGCAAGCTAACAGGATTAGAGTCTCCTAGGAAGCAAGCTCCTAAGAACCCTATGAGGAGAATTGCCTGGATTAGGTTAGTCTCTGTGAGAATGATCTAGATAAGTTTAACTCGTAGAAAGATCCACTCTGTGGTGGTACCATTCACTGTACTGGTGTCCTGGACTGCATAAAAGGAGACATGGTGATGAGTATTAGCATCCATCACTCTGTGGCCTTCTCCCACCTGCATGGGGACACACAGTGAGTAGCTGGCTTATGGCCATGCTGTCAGGATTTCTTCCCCATAATGCACTGTATCCTTTGAACAGAAGCTGAAATAAACCCTTATTGAAAAGACTTTGCTAAGATATTTGTTACAGCATGGAGACAAGAAGTGCCTAAAGTAATGAATAGTGTAATCTAAACTAGTCTAGAGATGATTCACATTTCTATTATTTGTTACAGATGTGTGGTTACTTAAGTCTCAGACTTGACTCTAGGGAAATTATTTAATTTTAATCTCTTCTATTATTTCATATTTCTTGTGGCTGAATGCAAACTGGCAGGCAATGAGATTGACCCAGAATAGGTACAATATGAGGCCACAAAGAATATACAATAATTTATATTATATCATGATTAGATATTTCTTCCTAGTTAATACTGAATTGTTTCTGAAAAAGCCTCTAGTTGACTTACAAAAGGAAATTAATATAAAATGGACCAAGCGCAGATTAAAAATAGGAGACTGTTGAAAAGGATTAGAGGCACCTGGGAGATGTTAATACTAACAGCTGGGAAGTGTCATGATAGCTAAAACCAAAATGGTTTATAAATTTTTCATCTTCAAATTAAAAAGCTCATGCAGTTATCAACTGAGGCAAACTGTTTCTGAGAACCAGTCAAGAGAGGTATGTGTTTTGAAGTGATAGGCACTGTGTAACTAGAAAACTGGGTCTGTTTGCCAAGAGATACAGAAAAATTGCTGTGAAATTGACCATTCTGATAGACTGTGATGACATTTTGCAAACTCTATCCATGAGAAATGTTTTTACTTGGATCTGTACCTTAAGATGATAGCCAATATTTAGTGTGTTATTTTGCCCTGTATATGGCATTCCATCTTCAAAACAACTCAATAAACATGTAGATGATCACTTTTCTGATATGTATTTGAAAAATGTTAGGTGTGTGCATAGAGGCTACATAATTTATTTCTTCCATAGACTAGAGAGTAGTATTTTGACTTTAGATATTATTTGGGACTCCACACTACAAAATTGTCTGTTCTGAGTGGTTTGCTTTCCTGTGATATGAACTAAACAATAAATAAGACAACTTGGAGCACAGGGCATTCATATTACTGTTATTGCAGTTTCTCTCATTTTTGCGGCCACCTCTGATGCTTTGATCACTTTCGTACTGTAAACAGAGATCCCTGATAACAGCTCATTCTGTTTACAGGGCATATTGGGAAAAGAAATACATACACTTTCATGTCTTGTTTGCATACAACAACATATGTGCTCAGCATGGAGGTAAACAACAGGAAGAAAGATGAGTTGTTTTCCTGTATTTCCCTAAGCACAGGATTCATTCCCTTCAAAGTGCATACAATTTACAGAACCACCTGGACAGAGTATGAGTAGCTTCTCCATCCAGGGATGCTCTATAAAACTCACTGAGTAAATGTATGAAAACTGGTTAAAAATATCAGAGTTCTTCCCCCTGTTACATAGAAGACAATGATGTAACCTGGAAAATCTTAAAATAGGTGTTTCAAGCTGAGAGCCCCATTTATAAAATGACATCAGGCAGTGATCTACAAGGGTCTTCTGGTTTTAAGATATATCCTGATGAGTGTGCCAGGAAGAGTCATTTACCCAAGAAGCTTAAAATATTGATCTGGTCTGATTGTTTTCTATGTCTATTAAAAGATGGTTGCTGTTTTTAAATAGAAATGTTTAATGTTGAGTCTAAAATATCACTTCTTCTATTTTAGTAATGTCTTCCTTATAAGCACTTCTGGGGAGGACAGATTCTTTATTTTAGATTTTTCTTCCCATCAGAGGGTCAACAGTACCTTGACCTTAAAAATGGCACAGTTGGTAAGACAATTATTGTGACATTGCTGAAAACAGAAACTCAGGTCAAAATTTTCTATTTAAATTTGATGTGTTTCAGTGAGCATCTAACTAAGTCTTATTAGTTTTACATGAAAGTATTGTTTCTTTCTATTCTCATTGTTGACAATAGTCATCTTTCAGAAAGATCAAAACTACAAGTGCTAAATGTCTTCCATCTGTGTCTTCCAGATTCACCTTCCATCCTGCCATATGCCCCAGTAATTCCATATGGATACAGCAGAGTATCCCCTTGCCTTTTCTGACTGGGTTCTTCGGGGTAATGAGGTTATTAGCAGGGAACCTGAAAGTGGGAAGAGGAAAGGTCAGGGTGGTTATTGACCTGGCTTCCTTCTTAGTTGGTTGCCATATGTTGTCTGTGATACTTCTGTGCACAGCTGCCCTCTGAATTCTACAAATTTCCTCTCTCCTCATCTTTAAAGCCTAAACTTTGAGAGGTTAAACACAATCACACATCATGTCTGCTTGCTACATTAGTCCTTGCTTTTTGTTACCTAGTTACTATACTGAATGTGCTGTGCTACAAGCTTAATGAGCATAATTTTACAAAACCAATTTAATCAGAATAAACAAAGAAAAATGGCATCAGACCTTTCAACCAAATTTGTGTTCGATGTACATATTGTAAGATATGGTATAGAAAATTCTCATACAGTTTACTAGATACAAATTTATTTATTGGCAAACTCTGAACTATAAGTCATTTAGTATAAATGAAAGCCATATTCCATTTTGCCTTGATCTCTGAGAACATATGTATGAGTATTTTGGCTAAGGAAAACAAAATACTCCATACATAGTGCTGTCCAATATCTACAATTTAAAACTATCTTCAATGTAAAACTTCCAGTGTTTCTATTCTATAAAGCAAAGTTGCTTTAAATGTTTTATTCAATTCAGTGTAATTTAACATGCAATCTATGTTACATTATTGGTAAGATATGTTATTCTTTTTCCTTTAGTATTGTTTGAAATCTATTACGTGTTTTATGGGCATATGGCACACTGAAGTCCAAACTATTCATATGTCAAGTGCTCAGTAGTTCTGTGTAGCTAGTGGCTACTGCAACTGATGTGTTTGGCTCAGAGTTTATAGCAACCCCCCCAACACATACACGCAAATATATTCTGTAGAACTGCATTATAAAACATGTTCCTAACAAACTAACTAAACCTAAGAAGTGTGTGGGGGTCAAACTTTTCATCATCATAACAAAATTCCTAAGTAACCAACCAACTTAAAAGGAAGTAAGAGGAGAGATGGCTCAGAAAATAGGGGTACTTGCTGTCAAGTCAGTCAAGATGAGTATGATCTGTGGAACCCATATGGTATAAGGAGATAACTGACTTTGCAAGTTGTCCTCTGAGCTCTATATATCTGCATCTGCACACTAATGATGTACAGATTAAGATACATGAGATGAGGATAAATATGTGTTATATATTTTTTTCTGGGATAAGTCACTTACACAAGAACCCAATAGCTCGAAAGTTTCTATTCCAAGGATCCACACCCAGGCTGCTCTCCATGACCAGGCCAGAACCAAGGAACCCCAGACCAGCCTACTCTGTCAAGTTCACACCTGTGACCACACCAAAATGGGTGTGATCAGTGCAACAGGTGTATGTGGGGGGGGTGGATATCTCTGTATAGCACACAAAACTGAATAAATGTAAAATATAAATGGGAGGCCAATATGTTTGGGTTCACCGTTTCAGAAGTTTTTGTATCTGGTCTTATTTTGAACAAAACCTTGTGGGGAAAAAAAGGAGCTCCCAGAAGTAGAATAAAATTGATCTATTATAGGGGACAGAAAAATCAGTAATTAGGAAGTTACTTTAAGTAAGACCTTCTTTTCAGGACTTGGTCCCAGTGATGTACTTGTTTAGCTATATACAGCTTTCTGATTTCTATTAACTTTCAGTAGTGCCAACTTGTTAGCAAGCTGTGCTTGTCATAGCCTTTGTGATCTTGCCACTTTGCAAATAACCCTTCAATAGAAGACTTGAGAGCTCCTCATACCAAAACCACAAGTCTACTCATAAATCTACATTTCTTTTCTGCCAAAATTAATGCAGAACTCTCTCAATAATGCTTGGTGTGAAGTAGCATGCTGTTCATGTTATGGTTGTTTTCAGCTGTTCTTTACTTTGAATAGTCCAAGAAAACCATTAACTCTCCATCTTACAGGCAAGAAAAGTGGGCAGTGAAAAGATAAATACCAGCCCAGAATGTCTGGCTTAGTCAGCAATAGAACATGATGCAATCCCAGTTCTGATAATAAAACCAAATGAGTGAATTTGCTAGAAGTGAGACATAGGAGTCTTACAGGTTGAGTCTGGATTGGCAGGTTTGCTGTATTAGAGACTGACAATGGAAGTGACCTTCAGATCTGATATTTGCTTGTTCTTATCATGGTCAATAGCATGGTGAGTTAGTGGTATGTGATGTAAAGATCAAACCTGTAAAGACAGCTGCAATGTATTATATTGATAACTGGACACTATACTTGTCCTCAGAATGCCTTTTAAATCATGTCCATATTAAAAGTCACTCTGTGCTTTGTGCAGAACATGACCTATATAGCTATATTTGGCAGCAATGACTTCAGATTAATTTGTACCTAGCTTTGATTTTAAAATTACTTTATTTTCTTCATGTCACCTCAAATACAATTGAGAAATATTTCTTCATGTCATCATCCCTGTATTCTCCTGTGAGCATTTTTATATTTAAATTTTACCCATTACTAAACTATTTTGTTTTTATATTGATTAAATATGTTCTTTGACTGCTCAAGCATGTTTTTATTATGTCCTGTACTTTCACCAGTTATTCTGTCTTATTTCCCATCAACCCATCTATCCCTGTCCTCTCTACAAATTTCTTTCCTATTTCATTCATTACTACTACGAATTTACTGTTATTATTAATATTATCATTATTATTGTTTGTGAGCCTTTATAAAGTGTATGTGAGCACAAATGTACCCATATCAAATCTCATTTATGGAGGTCATAGGACAACTTTGTACAGTTGATTTTCTACATTCACCTCTATGTGGATTCTGGGAATTGAATTTGTATTAATAGGTATAGACAATATGTTCTTCTACCTACTAAACCATATTATCACCTCATTGTCCTATGATTCTTTTGCTGTTGTTTTTAATTTTTGTATTCTTGAGATTTTCATGAAACTATACAATGAGATATCATATAGATCCCCATCATCTGGTAACCTCTCCCATATTCCCACTAAACATGTCTCCCTGCAGATAGGGTGTATTTTTTTAAAATACTTTATAATATCCAAAATACTGAAGTCTCTCTCTTTCTTTCTCTCTCTCTCTCTCTCTCTCTCTCTCTCTCTCTCTCTCTCTCCCTCTGTCTTTTTCTCTCTCTCTCCCTCTTTCTTTCTTTCTTGCTTGCTCACATACCCACAAACATGCATACACATGCACATACATGCACACACACACAAACACACACAAACACGCACACATGCACAGGAGCATGTACACACATGTGCATGTACACACATACCACTATGTCTAATTAGCAGTTAGTGGTGCCCAGCTGTTCATGGTCATGTAAACATAAGGCCTTCCACTGGAGCACAGAAATACAATCATTGGCTCCATCCTCTAAAAATAATAATCACTGCTCCCCCCCCCCCCCCCCAGAAACTTTGGACTGCCAACAGCTCTTCTATAATATGGAACCTAAACCATCTGGGATTTTGGCTGGCTAGGTCTTATACTTATCTTGCCCAGTTAACCACAGCTCCTATGAGAGTCATTTCTTGTCCAGAAGAGAACATTTTACAGCATTCTTTTTCTTCCTTGGGTTCTTACAGGTTTCTACCTCCTCTTCTATGATATTCCCTGAACCTTATTTAGGAGGTGGGCATTAGGGTATTAAGCCCATGTCAGGCATGTTAAGGAATGGGGGATAGTAGATTATATGTAAACCTAAAGTAGAATGGTGGACTTCTTGGAGCAAATAGGATTAAGCTTTTAGAACTGTGAGAGTATGAGAGAAACCAGGAGGTGGAGAGAAAGTCTAATCCAAAGGAGGGTTGTATTAAGACACATGTATTAAGATACATGCCCAAAATGAAAAAAAAAAGCACACACACACATACACACACACACACACACACACACACACCAGAAACTTACTATGTCCCAAGCCAGTTAAAATTAAAAATTATTAAAATAGTAGATTACATATGAAATATGAGGGAGTTTAATAGAGGTAAAATTTTTACAAAAGTATGGGGATAGGATATAGATAGGAGGAAGATAGTTGTAGTTAGGTAAAACAAATCTAAAGATTATAAACAGGCTTATGGAAGTTCACTAGTTAGAAAAAGTAATTTCAGTATATTTTTTAAAACATAAAAAGATTTTGAACAAAATTGTCCTCATGGGTAGACAATGTTTCAAGAGTTAGGAAATGAAATCACATTTCATTTATGAGTTTTGTCAGGGAGACCCTAGAAGTCTCTGAAACAACATAGGCTACTGTCATTGTCAGTCACGATCATAGCTATATGGTAAGACTCTATTCTGAAAGGAGTCATGCACTTCCATCATAGGTCATAGAGAAAGCGATGTAAACAAATCAGGAAACTTCTGAGGGCTAGGTTTCATATCTCTATGAGATGCTATCCAGGTTGCTTGGGAAGAAAAGGTTTTGGTGCTGTTATCAAATTCTGGACCCTTCATGCTGCAATACTGACCTGTCAGACAAGATGTGTCCACTGTTGCTATAGTGGCATGATCCAGTTGGATTTCAGGCCTGCTCCACTGGAGAGAGTTTCAAGTTTGAAACTGTAATCTTGGAAAAACATTCATGATTTTGGAGGACATAGGCTCTAGGGTAGAAATTGCTATTTTTATTTTGTTAAAAATGGTCATTATTCAAATTTTCTTTTAAATATTTACATTTATAATCTTAGAATTGTTTTTATCAGTGGGCAGTAGGGAAATGCATTCCCCCTCACATCCATGTGTATACATGTCACATTGTTCTGGTATAGGTCAGAGGGAAACTTTACAAGAGTTGGCTCTCTGTGTTCATTTTCTGGGTCCCAAGGAATAAACTCAAACTTGGCCAGAAATGGCTTTCTGCACCAAGTGATCTTTCTGGCCCTGTGCTGTGATCCTTAATGATAGACCATACTATTCCTGACACAACTACAGCATTCTTCATTTTTGTTACCCTTGCTTTAGCAATACATATTAAGCGGCACCATAAAATGATTTACATTCAAAATCCATGCCTTAGTAGCACTCCTTTGGCTTGCTGTCACAGCAAAATACCAATGTTATGAAAATATTCCTATTTAGTTCCACTAATTGTGGTAGAGAGCATTTATAAAACAAGGGTCACTTTAATGTCTCCATGTGTTATTCTTAGAATGCTTTGACACATGACAAATTGTTAACTAAAATATATCATGATTGTATTAAATATAATTGCCTTTGCTAGCATTAAACTTCCTGAATGGTAATATCCATCATGGTTGTGTTACATGATAGTTATCTAGGTACTATATTTTTTATTGCACCCATTCTGTTTGCCAACTTCACAAATGATAGCTTTGTTTAATTTTCCAACTCAACCATTTTATTTTATCATCTTTCCACGTTAGGAGGCATGCCACCATGGATACAACATTTTCTTGCTAAGTAACATTGTTCAATTTCATTTATATTTAATACTTGATAATGTTATTCATTTGTGGATTTTAATTAAGAATTTTAAGATGATTGATGACATCCTTTAATTGACATATAAAAGAATAGGGCATATTCAGCAAATACACAACAGGTTTATAATTGAGAACATTTAAGTTCTTACTGAAAGAGTCTCAATTAAAATAGTTTTCCTAAGAGTATATCAAAAATTAAATTGATAACTGGGAATGAAGCTAGCCAAATATAGTTAAGCATTTTAGTGAGGGTAAGAGCAAGATGCACCAAAGAGAAGAGTATTTGCTAACAGTAGGAATGTTGGCATCTTTAAATATAATAAAAGTCCAAAGCAGCCCTGATATTAAAGCATTTGATAACTCTTAGGGTCTGTTCCCAGACCTCTGAGAGTTATGGGAGGATAAAGAATTGGGTGTAAATAGCTTTTTTTTTATGTATCGCCAGACAGCTCACAAATAATGACATGGAGACTTCTTTTTAATTACGAAAGTTCATCCTAGAGCTTAGATTTTTTCTTTACTAACTGTTAGCTCAAATTAACCCATTTATATTAATCTATGCTCTATCATTACCTCTCTTCTGTCTTGCACCTCATGTTTCCTCTCTGTTTCCTGGTGTCTCCTGTGTTCCCAGTTAACTTATTTTTTTCCTTCCTCTCCCCAGAAATCCCACTTATATCTCCTGCATAGCTAATACCCAATCAAAAGGCTATTAGCTATTAGTGAACCAATCAAAAGGTGCCTTGGCAGAGATATATCTTCACAGTGTACAAACAACTCTGCAACATATGTTTGTGTGTGTATGTGCATTTGCATGTGTATGTTTTGTGCCCATGTGTGTGCATGTACACATGCTTATTCAAGCATTACTAATGTCATTGCATCATATGAGATGTAGACATTTGGATACTAAGGGGAGATTTCAGATATCAACAGGACATCTACCGCTTAGGCTTCTGAAACTTGCTTAACTCCTGTGACAAATGCAGAACCCTTGGTTATCTAATCTCCCTCTTCCCAAGACGTAACATTTTCACTTACTTTGTTTACTTAAAATTGTCATTAGCACACAATATATTTGATTTATTCTCACAAACTCACAGTTAACTTGAAATCCAAATCCATTATGTCAGAATGTGACTGTATGTAGAAATAGTGTTACAATATGATGAATTCATGAAGTTCATGGTGATATATGTGGGATTGCAAACATCAAAATGACCAGTGTCTTTGTAAGAAGGCATACAAATAAAGACAAACTATACATCAGTGAAGGTGGACAATGGAAGCTACAAGTTAATGAGTATCCAAACTGATCATGGGGCTAACAATAGAAAAGATCAAAGAAAGAATTGTCCAACAGTTATAATTTCACCCTAATTTGAATATATTTTTGTATTTAAATAGTTTAACTCATGAACCAGGGATAGATCCTGGTCCTACTGCCCATTCCCTATGGTGAGGTGTCTTCTGAAAAAATAAATACATATCTCTACTTTTAGAAAAAAACAAATCAAAAAAAGCTAAAAACAAAAACTTGAACTAGAAACCCCTCTCAAGGGTGCCTTGTGTACCTAAGTCGAGAATTCTATACAACTTATGGATCCCTGCACCTGTTAGTATAGTATGTAATGCACTTTGTAAGTATAAAAGTGAATGCTTGTCTTTATTGTCTTTATTTACCCTGGTTCTTAGCAAAAATCACAAAAGAAACAAGTAATAGAAGCTGCGCTTATTGAAAAACAGAGGAATATAAGTAACTACATAATCACAGTTATAGTGTTTGGATTGTTTCCATGGTAACAACTAAGCTATCAAAATATTTATATATATATATATATATATATATATATATGTTATGTTTCAATTTGTTTTAGGGAATTGTGTTAAAATGGTAAAAATATATGACTTTGTTTTCTTAAATAAGTATATATTAGTTTGGGTTTTGTGTTACTTAGTTAAATAATTTTAAAGGTTTACTTCATGCAATGCAAAATGATGTCATATAAAATGTCAATTTACTTATTTCCATAAATTGTGACTTGCATAGCTCTCCCTACTTGTCATGTTTAAAATTTAAAATTGAGATACATGACATAGTAACTTGAACCCAACATTAAAAATGCATGCATGTTCTACATGTCACAATTATATTTTATTATTCCTCTCAGAAAATGGCAATTCCTAGAAATCAACTGTTCAGGGAAGCAATCTAAGATAATGTTTTTATCTCACCAGTAAAAATTATTTGTTTTGTGTGTTAGTGGAGGTTCTAAAAGAGAGAAAAATTACTTACTGAGATGGTTCAGTTGGTAAATGTTTTCTTGGCAAATATGATGAGCAAGGTTTGATCCCCAGAACAAACAACACTTTCTGATTATGGTGGTGTGTATTTTTATTCCCAGTACTTGGGATACATAAAAAAGTTTGAGTTCTCCTGGACAGCCAGCATAGCCTACTTGTCAAGGTCCAGGTTGCAGTTGTTGAAATCAAAGTAGGGACAGTATTTCCTGTGCGTCCATGAGATTGGAATTTGAATCCCCAGAACCTTTGTAAAAGTCAAATGCTGTAGTGTATATCCATACATTTCTATAATTCTACAGCAAGATGTGAGGAGACACCCAGAAGCCTGTCAGCCAGCTAGCATGATCTACAAGAGCTAGTTCCAGGACAGTCTCCAAAACCACAGAGAAACCCTGTGTCGAAAAAGAAATCAAATACTAAAGATTTATTTGGCAATAGATCAGAGTTCTTGTTGACCTCATCCAGGGTAAAACCCAAGACTGGAGTAAACTTGTAGTTGTCAGCTGGTGTTCTGTAAAAGCGTACTGTATTCAATATGGACAGAGATCAATAGGTGATTGTTTAGAGTCAAAATAAAGACTACCCTATACTGTACACTATTCCCAACCTCCCTCATATATTGAAACAAATATCTTTGGTTGTGAGGTTGGAAAGACATAAGGACCTGGAACCTTGCAAAAACTTTAAAGCCCATGGGGCTGGACCTCTCATAAATGAGATGTGCCATTGGCACTTTCCTTAGAAAGCATTTTGCATCTCTAGTTTGTGAGTGCTTCCTCAGAAGGTAAAGACAAGGGCACAAGCTTTGACCAAACAGTAAACATGAGTATCTTAATTTTGAAATTATTGAGTAATATAAAAAAATACTCATGATGTGTTAGCTAAAGGGTTTATATTATTTTCTTGTGAAAACTACTGAACTCGCTAAGGCTGCCACAGAATGACGGATGAGTACACAATAGATTTTATGGGGTAACATGGTGTTGCACTCAGGTAGGATTTGCTGAAGGAGGCAGAGGCAGGAGGATCATGAGTTCAAGGCCAGCCTGGGCTGTAACTTCTCTTCTTGCCATTGGTTTGCTCATGTAAATTCATGAATAGCTCCATCAGCATGATCCTTCCCACAGATTATGAGTATCATGAGATGAAATCTTTATAACTCTCCTTTGTCATACACATTTATATCATTAGGAATGAGAAACAAACAACAATAAGAACAGCAGAAAAAAAGATAAACAACCCTCCAGTGGTACAACATTGATACTATTTTTTTTTTAATCTTGGGGACAAGTAGCAGCTACCTAACTGAACTCAAGATTGGTTCAATGAAGTAAATTTATGCATAATGTTGCATACCTCAATAACTGCCCATGTTGGGAGGGGCACAGATCCTGGAGGAGAACATTCTACTGCCATTTCCCTAAACAAATATCATTTTTAACTATATTCTAAATACCTATACTTAAATAGGTATTTAGAATGCCTCATCCAAGAAGCTTAGTTCTACAGCACATTGAGATTATTACAAAAATTCACAGCTGCTCAAAAGTCAGGGAATAAGTATTGGTGGGGTACTTAGCTCCAACTAATCTATAACTCAGTTCCTGTAGCCAAGAGTCAGGAAATATTACAGTAGAGAAGACAGAAGACTGTAAGCCAGAGGTCAGAGGACCAGGATACCTGTTGCTAGTGTCCATTAGAAATTACCCACAAACTAAACAATATGTTTATGTCAATAAGACCTGTAAATGACAGCTACATATAGAGCTATAGTTCATAATAGTGAAGGTGGAAAATCACTTTTCTTCAGTGTTGCCCTCTTACATTGGCTGTCCAATGAGTCGCTACAAGTTTGTTTAATCCAGTGGAAATGCCTGGACACATGTACATATGAACAATGTGAAATTTACTCAATAGGTTGTGTATTCATAAGGACACACACACACACACACACACACACACACACACACACACTGTTGGAGTTTCTTTCCAGATTGGTCTCACATCTATTTTGCCCCAAATAAACACACAGACTCTATATTAATTATAAAACCATTGGCTGATGACTACGGCTTCTTACTGGTATCTCTCTGCCTCTTTCCCCAGCATTCTCCTTGTCTTCTAGTCCTGCCTATGATCCTGCATCTACTGGTCCATAAGTGTTTTATTCATCAGCAAATAAGAGAATTATATATACAGAAGAACATCCTTTATCACACACACACACATAAAACAAAGAAAAAGGCAAGATTATGAATTTGAGAGGGAGGGCATAGTAGGAGTTGGACTTTGGGAAATGAGCTGAAAGTGATATTGATGATGTTGACGCAGAGCTCATGTACTAAAGTACAAAAAAAAATAAAATCAATAAAAATTTAAAATATCGACTCTCCAGTTCTCTGAAATTAGAGAGGTACTTCTTTTCAGATAGTTCATAAAATAGTTCATAAAATCATCTTTAATAGCCCTCTGTATTTCAATGAAGACCTTTAGTATAAATAGATCATTTAATTAAAGAAAAAGTAAATTCCCATTAATTTTGTATGCTAACTAATGAATAGTTATGACAGAAAAAAAGTAAACTCAATTAGGTCCTCACCAGGGTATTCAGTGCCAGCCCATAGGAGCTCTTGTCACATGTCAACTATGTTCTTACAGCAGGGTGTTGCTGAGTGAATCATTAAAGATAAACTGCCTCTTAGTAAGGTCAGGGAGAGGTTTCTTTGTCTGACAGTAGTGAATGGGGGTAGGTAATAGAGTTGGGAGCATTATTGCAATATGCAAATTTCGGTTTCCCTTGTTTTTGGATGGACAGAAGTGAGTTTTACCATACATCTTATCTCGATTATTACAATTGTATTAACAGACAGCAGCTATCAGGAGCTTTAAAACACATTTCATAAGGTGTTGAATTCAACAAATATTATGTAGCAACTACAACTACTTGACTGAGTACAAGGGGAAGAAGTAGAAACTATCTTTGCCCAAGACGGGAGTATAATAAAAAATAGAGTCAAGCAGTTGAATCTTCCAAAAGACATAAAAATTAGCATTCCGTGAATCACAGATAAGTCTGGCTAGACTGTGGTTAGAATGAGACATAGGCTTCTCCTTGCACAGAGAGGGGAAGCTGTTTGCTAACACTTATTGATCCCCTAAAGTGTTCCAAGAATTTTGTGTTTATTTTTTCACACAGTGATCTCAGCAGGCTTCTAACACAGGCAAAACTATCTGCATATTTTGGACAAGTCTGATAGCAGAGTCTGAGAAGTCCATATGAGTGGCTAGTGCTTTGCAAAGAAGCCATTGAGACATTTTAACCCAGCCTATTAAAAAGCTTTCTAAAATGTTTGAGAACATAATTAAGGTAAATGTGTTGTAGTAGTGCTATCTGTTCCCATTTTCAGAATAATGTAATTTTATATGATCTCTTCATTTGCAGATTAGTGAGTTGCTGTTAGTAAGGGAAAGGGCCAAGTACTGAAAACTTGTCAAAGTAGCATAGATTTCAAAGATTGTATTCCACAATAGTCTGACTTCCAGTGATAATGTGGTCTGTAATAACACCACTTTTTCTATTACCTCATAAAAATCAGATTGATGTTTCTCTCTTTTCATTTCAATTTTGAGACAGAATCTTGCTATGTAGTCCAGGATGGCTGCAAAGTCTTGGTGTTTCTGTCCCGTTCCACCAGGTGCTGATATTGCAGGCATGTGCCATCACACCCAATGATCAGATTGACTTTCAAAATGTGGTTATTACTGTCAGTTTGGAGCTATTTTCTACCTTATCTATGCTGTGAGATTTTATTTCAAAGAAAACAAAAGTAGGTCGTTGTATTTCTACAAAAGAAGGGATAAATAGATTTGTTAAGCCAGAGATCGATATGTATAGAATTGTATACATATAGGTAAAATAAATGAAGCTATTAAAAGATAAAGTTATTCTTCACTTTCTTTTTGTTTTAACTATGTTATAAGAATTTAGTGTTATATTGGATAGTGGAGGTGCACACCTTTAAATTAATTGCAGAAATCAGGGAAGCAAAGGCAGGCAGTTGGGTCTCTCTGAGTTCAAGTCTAGCCTGGTTTAGAGAATGAGTTCCAGGGTAGCCAGACTTACACAGAGAAAAAACAAAGATAGAAAAAGAATGAAAGAATGAAAGAAAAGAAAAGAAAGAAAGAAGAAAGAAATAAATAAAGGAAAAAATTAGTGTTATAAATGTAATTCATATATAATCCAATGGAGATGTGTGTGTGTGTGTGTGTGTGTGTGTGTGTGTGTGTGTGTGCTTGCAAGTATGTTTAGTTGAATAGATGTATAATAAGAACTGCAAAAAATTTGTAAAGTATTAGTGATTTCCTGACTGCTGCCTAAAAAGGGGGGCTTATTATTTGAAAGTAGCAGAACTAAATTCAGACTGTTAAAGGAACTTATTCTTTTAAAACAATCTTGTTTGCTTCTCTAGGCTGGTGTATATTTCCTAATAACTGAGTGTTATCGGTGCAGTGGATATTGTTAAAGAATAGAACAGCTTAAACTAAAGGCAGCAGAGGAGCAAGCAAGAGAGGGGTTTGGACTAAAGCATGCCATCTTTCCTGAGCAGGTACAGTAAGAGGTGAATGGGAACAATAGAACAAAACCTTTAGCCTTGTTAAGCAAACCAACCTAATATACTAACATACAATTACAGTAAACATCTCTAATGCTCTGTGAATATCTCCTTCATGTAGAGTGGGTACTTTTAACTGGTGCTTGAAAACAAATGCACTTAATGTATTTTGAGAGAAGGAGGTTAGGACATGGGTAAAGTTTTACACTTTTACTCAGAGTTGGAGATCATACTCTCTTCTGTTGATACCCAGGTCACAGGCATAAGCATATGCATGAGTATGCATGTATATCTGTTGAAGTGCTGAATAATGACAAATAATGTGCATGTTAACAATAGGGCATTATATTCATTTTTAATATTTTAGCAAATATTAAAATGGAGTATCTATTTTATGAAGAAAAAGAAAGTCAATATTATGTGTAGACAATGGATTACTTAAAAAGTGACAGACTAGTGATGTGAATTAAAGGCTGATGACCCTCTGCTGTTTGTCTAAAATCCATATATGAGAGAGTATATAGTATTTGTTCTTTGCAGAATAGAATTGCTGCTTCTATATTCAGTTTATAGATGAGAATCTGTGTATTCACAAGTTCCTGGTTAGAAACCATGAGAAATTCAGCTAAGAAGGAAGGCAGGCGGGCAAAAGCCCAGACCTCCTTCTATCTAAGCTGCAGAAGTTGCTCTCACCCTTAGACCTACCCAGTATTTTGTTTCTTAGTTGTTTCCAGGCACATTCAAGCTTGCAACCAAGGTTAACCATCAGGAGGGTTTCTTTTATCCCCATATCCCCTGGGGTCTCAACAAAAGAAAGAAAATCTCTCTGTACCTTGCCAAATGTTAAGTTTCAAACCCTCAACAAAAGGCATTAACATATCAAAGCTGATTGAAGATGGCTTCCAGGTTCTACCAGTGTCACTCAGTCCCTACCTCTTAAGAGTCTTCTGGGCTGGTATACCCTTCCCCTATTCTAAATTTCTCCAGCTCAGAGACAGGGCTGGGCTGCCTTTCCCCCACTCTTCTTTCCTCCCTCAGCCATTTAGGGTACCATTCCTGTGGGCGTTTTAGCCCCATGGCCTTTGGCTGTCACTCCAGCCTCCTCTCTCTTCCTCTCCTCTCCCTTTCCCCCCCCCTCCTCCCACACCTGGACACTGTCGCCAGTCATTGTCAGTCTGCACCCTTCCTAATTTATTTTTATTGTGTACGGATGCTTTCCCTGGCTGTATTAATGTGTATCATGTCATGCAGTGCCAGCAGAGATCAGATCCGCTTGAAATGGAGTTATAGATGTTTGTTATCTGCTGTGTAGGTCTAGGAACTGAACACAAGTCTTCAGCAGAGCATCACGTCTATGAATTATATCCCATCCCATCTTATCACACTATTTGCTTTACTGACACTTTCATTGGTCCTCTAATAATTGAGATATTTAATTTGGATCAAATCTTATACATGTTCAGAGGAAACATTTAGTGTGTTTGAAGTTCAAATAGTGAGATTATTAGGCATCTAAACTTGCTAGTTTTAAGTGATTGTCAGATACCTGCACTTTGAAATAAGTCCCAGGTAATAAAGATAATTAGGAAATTTAAAACAACCTGAGGAAATGCTGCTTTAAGGGGAAAACCTCAACTATAGTAACAGAACCTTGCTGTCAGTGATGTTCTCGCAAACATGTTGGAGCCAAGATTATTACTGGTTTTTGATAGGACTGATGCTAATGCTCCCTGAACTAGCCATATCAGGAATAAAAGGCAATGTCCCCTTACTCTCCCTTACAGGAGTGTGTACTGATACAAATGCTAGACCAGTCTGTGCTAAACAGTATTTGAGTGTATGCAAAAGATATTTTTACCTGTACAAGAGAAATTATTTTATAGAATTACCCTTCATTCTTTCTTTCTTCCTCCCTCCCTCCCTCCCTCCCTCCCTCCCTCCCTCCCTCCCTCCCTCCGTCCCTCCCTCCCTCCCTCCCTCCCTCCCTCCCATTTCTTTATTTCTGTCTCACTTATTCATTCTTGTGTGCTTGGTTGCTGGCTAAAATCAGTGACTAAATGCTACCATGTCATGTGGGTATGAAGGCTCAGTTGGTAATACCACTTGCCTTGCAATCCTGAAGTAGATCTCTCAGGGGAAAGGACATTGGGTCTGAGTTTGGTTTCAAAGTGGAAGGAGAAAACCAACTAGAAAAGTAAGTCTCTGACTCCACTTATCTACCTAGACATACTGCAGTTTCATATGCATAGTACTGATGAATAAAATTAGAACATTAAGGATCTCAGAGGTATAAAATCATGTAGTAGAAGAAAACAAGGTAAAGTAAAAAAGCAATAATGATATCTCCTTATCTCCCTAAGAAGTATCTTTAAATTTCTTTTCTATGAGCAGGTTTAACTCTTACTTGACATTGAAATATTTGAAAGGTTCAGCATTCTAAGCTACAAGCCGGTTACACTACAGGAGTTTTAGCATTTTAGGAATCTTTCATCTTAGCTGCATCTATAAAAAGTTATAATGTTATACATCTTTGTAGAATAGCTACTAACTAAGATGAATCCTTAAATCCCCTTCTTTTCTGGTTGCACCTGTTCGATTGGTGACATATCGTCCACTATACAATCAATACAATTTCTCAATAACAATAAAATCTTAAATACAAGAGTTCATTCACCTGTTGTACTGATTTATGGTTCTTGGAATACTTCTAAATGTCTATCGATTACACTTTTATCAATTTGAAAAAAGTCCTTGTCTTTATATGTATTTCAAAGGAAAGTTGGAATTTTCTAAATTGTATCATAGAAGATGTGCTCTGTGGTATACTGCACTGTACTGTAACCACTTAGATTTTTTATAAAATGCTTAAGAGCTAAGAAATTAGTGTGGTGGAGTAAGAGTGTGTGTGTCTGTTTGTGTGTTAGTGTGTATGTGTATAGTGCAATTTTTCATATACACATGGTAAACTGTGTAATTCTCAAACTTTTTTCTTTTTTATTAATTTATTTTTAATTTACATATCAATCCCAGTTTCCTCTCTCTTCCTCCCTCCCTGTCTTCCTCCCTTCCTCCCTTTCTCTTTCCCTCTCTTCCACCCTCACATACACCCCAACCACCCTCCCCTCCCAACCTCCCTCCACATGTAGGGTGATGCCCTCTAAGAGGGGTCATCTAAATCTGTCAAGTCATTTGGAGTAGGGATTAAGACTTCTCTCCTGTCTCTAGGTTAAGGGAGTATCCTTCCATGGGGGGATGTGCCCACAAGGTCCTTTTGTGCACCAGGAATGCATCCTGGTTCCACTGTCTGAGGTCCCTTAGACTGCTCAGGCCTTCTAACTTAGAACCATATTCAGAGGGTCTGAGTCAGTGCTATGCTGCATTTCCAGCTATCAGTCTGGGGCCCATTAGCTCCTCCTGGTCTTGTCCTCCCTCTCTGTATTTGGACTCCAGTGCCACTCAGTGTTTAGTTGTGGGTTTTTGCTTCTATTTCCATCAGCTACTAGATGAGGGCTCCATGATTGTGGATAAGTTAGTCGTTGATATCTTTATCAGGGAAGTGCATTTATAGAAGCCTTTCCACTGTTGCTCAAATTATTAGTTGGGGTCAGTTTGTAGGTCTCTGGATATTTCTCTAGGTTCAGTTTTTTTCTTCAAACCTATAATGGCTCCCTCTTTCATGGTCTCTCTCTCTCAAACATTTTTATTTGAAGTTAGAGAAACAGATCTTTCTTACATTTCTTGCATAAACTTTTAATTTAAGTAAGCATTGCATTTTCTAGTTACCCAATGAGTTTATTGTGGTAATTACTTGGACCACAGATAAAGAGTAACAATTTGTATAGACTTCAGCTATTTAAAAAAAGCTATCTTAAATGCCCTTCCCTGATAATGAGATTGATGACTAACATATTTACCATCATAAAGCCCTCATCTTGTAGCTAATGGAAGCAGAAGCAGTTACCCACAGCTAAACAGTTAGCTGAACTGGAATCCAGATGCAGAGAGGGTGGAGTGATAAGGAAATGGGAATAAGACCAGGCTACAGAAACCCACAGAGACAGCTGACCTGAACAAGGGAGAGCAAATGGACTCCCAGACTGATAGCTGGGAAACCAGCATTTGACAGACTCAGGCCCCCTGAACAAGGGTCTCAGTTAGAAGGTTTAGGTAGTCTAAGGGGCTTCCTTAGTGGAACCAGGATGTCTCCCTGGTACAATAAAGGAATTTGGTAGTACAATCCCCATGAAGGGATACTCCCTTAACCTAGAGACAGGAGAGCAGGCCTAGTCCCTACTCCAAATGACTTGACAGATTTTGTTGATCACTCCTGGAAGGTATCATCCTCCCTGTGGAGGTGGAGTGCAGTGTGTGTGTGTGTGTGTGTGTGTGTGTGTGTGTGTGTGTGTGTGATGGGAGGGGTGGTTGGGGGCATGAGAGGGAGAGAGGGAGGGAGAGGAAACTAGGATCAATATTTAAACTAAGAAAAAGAAGTGTTTTATCAAATCAAAAAGAAAAACAAAAAAAAAAAAGGAAGAAATCTAGTTCTTTTGCTCTGTGGCCAATTATGCTAGGAAGTCTAAATCTATATGTGTTATCTTTATTTGTTATTGGAAGGAATTATGCTTTTAGTAAAAATTATTGCTAATAATAAAAATAGTGTTTGCCATTGATTGATCCTTTAAAAAACACATTATTGAATTCTTGAAAGTCATACTGTGTGCGATTATAGAAATAACAAGCATTTTTTGCAGCTATAAATAATAGTAAGCATATTCATTTCATTTGTTGCATTCTAACTTTTACTTACTTGTTTTTTTTCCACTGATATGTACCTTCTATACAGCCCTTCATGACATCAATCAGACTGCTACCTAGAAACTTGTCTATTTTTAAATTGTTCTATAATTAGAAATAATTACAGATAGGGATAAAATTTGTACAGGCTGCTTATGATCTGGTATTATAAGGTAGATATTTGGAAGTGGGTGGGCAGACAGTGGGGTTTAGAATACAGTGAGTTGCTGAGGGGATATGGCCATCCTATTTACATGGTGAACTACTTATTTTTATTGAATCATCTTATATAGATATTTTATTTTCACATACATATTTTGAATGCTCCATACCATTGTAATCCTGTTATAGCAACATAGGATCCATGGGTATATATTTGTATTGTATTTATACAGCTGATTTCCTAGAAAGCTTTATAAATATATCAAGTCCTACCTTTCTTCCTGAATGCAAACATTCTCTTGGATTTCCCTGGGGGAGATTTTAACATGTGTCTCCAAGGAATGAGAATGTGTTGGTTTTTTTTATTCTGAAAAGTCCTTCTTGCTTTCTTTTTAATTAGATCTTGAAAATTTTAAGACCAAAATGAGAAGCACAGTGTCAGTCCGTGAAGGTCAGGGGGTGGTCCTTCTCTGCGGACCCCCACCACACTCCGGTGGTGAGTACCATTCTCTAATCTGCTTATCATATGCATGAGGTTCCAGTACAAGACCTGCACCTCACACTCCAGGGTTGTTTCTGGGATTTGCTCTGAGAAGCTGTCGTTCTAAGTTCTCTTGCTGGAATTGCAACACAAGAGCTACCTACTGTTGGACAGGCCCTGTGATTCTACCTTGGAACATCTTGATTTATTTTGGCCTTTGAAGGGGTATCACATAGTCCTCTCTTTAGTATTAAAGCACATTCATGAATAAATATATAAATCTGATGAGATTATAGGTGAAGAAAGAAGAAATTTCTTCAAATAAAGCACATCAACCCTTAAGATGTATGCAAAAGTATTAGTCAGTGAGTAGCATAAACAAAAGAATGTCTTTGTCAGTGCTTTATTATATAGGAAGATGGCCAGGAGCAGGTCAGATTTAGATGTAAAGGATGTGCATTTTACTGAACCAAATCTCCTCAATGATGTGACATAATCCATATCCACTGTCTTGACATAATTGGCTTATTTATTATTGGACTGTAGGCCTAAGCCAGCATTTGTGTTCTGCCCAATTGCATATCACCAAGCTGCTCTATAACACGAAGCAAAGTATCTGCTGAACACATGAACATATTCCTGAAATGAAAAATTTTGTAGACTCAGAATATTAAAGATCCTCTTGAGAAAAACAAAACAAAACAAAACAAAACAACCACTTTATTTCCCAAGGTATAGTACTTAATGACTATCCTAAGTACCAATCAGGTAGACACAGATACTTAGAGATTTTTATAGAAAGAACTCTTTCTACATCAGCTGTTTCATCTGCTTGGGGATGACTGAAGGGCTTTAATTCTGTAGAGGGTGAGAGGCAGATCTCAGAGCACCTGAAGCTGTGAGTGCAAGGTCTTAGCAGTGCGATTAATGGAAACAGTTTCAGAGAGCTCATGGCCCTTGCTGGGGCCACTGATGTTTTCTTCCTTGAAATCCTCAAATCCTTAGTCTTCTCTCTCTTTACTCCTTTGTATTATTTTTGCTTACTTTCTATTGTTTCATTTCCTCTTGTTTTTTTTTCTCTGTGGTTAAAATATTTAAAAAAAACATTAGTTTTGGTGAGTAAAGGAGCTATATCACATTTGATTCTCCTCTCATATTCCCTCTTGAAGCAATGAAGCCACCTAATGAATCAAGTATGAAAAAGAAGTGATAATCATGAAAATAATGTTAGTTTTAATGGCTTCCATTATTGTGTTTTCCTTAGATATTAAGCAGTATGCTAGTAAAATGGTTTATAAGCATCAACTGCAAGTGAGAGTCTCTTGGTTATGTAGACAATAAGGTGAGTCTCAGTCTAAGGCAAAATATAGGCACTCATTCTTGGAGATGTTGAGAGTGAAATCTTCACCAGAAATGACTCATGTGGCTGAAGGTAAGAAAAAACCCTACCATAAATCCTTCCCACCCAGCTTTATGTAGGAGTTTTCAAAGTATTGATAAGAGGACAGATGGCCTATCAAGACTTTCAGAGATGTAAGTAGTAAAAGTACAACCATGTTGCTCCCTCCTGACTAGGGTAAGATGCTCTAAGCTAGCCCTGTAGCCATTTTGCAAAGGAAAAGACACAGGATGTTCTATAAGACCAGCACAAGCCAAGGCCTTTTGGTATTTCAAAATTGGAAGCAATGCACTGATCTATGTGTATAGCAATGTGCCATTAAGAGTTACTTTATCACTATGATCATTTACCAGAATAATAGTAATAGGATTTTCCCTGAGCCAATGACCTATCTAGTGTCAAGTTCTTTGCATCTTTAACAGCATAACTTATGAGTTTTATCTCAGGTAATAGGTCTTAAATCCAAATTTTAAAAAAGTGGTTGGTTACTTCTCTACCATTTGTGCCACTATTGTATGATTGGGCATAGCTTTTCGGCAGGTTGTTATTATAGCTCATAACTCAGTGTTTCTAGGTGGGTGATATTTTCAAATAATTTTCTTCTCTAGGGCTTGCATAGAACTTTCTAGCACTGTTAATGCTGGCCAGTACAGGTGAAACTTCTGGTTCAATATTAGCTATATTTCTTCATGTTTATTACTGTAAGTATGTATTTTCTTCAGCAATAGGGTCTTAGCAGCAAGTTGTGGAGGCTGCTACATAATGATAGCCTGTAATTTGAGGGGTATACATGGAGCCTCTTTTGGCAACAACTCACAAAGCTATAGTTTAATTCTGTTACTGGGGGGTGGTGATTTGGTAGCATATGATTTTTCATTATGGTATACCCTCTATCCTGTTATATGGAAAGTTCATTTAAACTACACAAGTGCACACGCACACACACACACACACACACACACACACACACACACACACACACACCGTTATGCATTGTTTTTCTGCCTGCCAGTCTGGCCTGGTCCCACTGCCATGCCAGCCCCAAATAACACACTGAGACATTGTATTTGATAGGATGCTGTTGGCCAGTTACTAGTTTCTTATTGGCTGGCTCTGTCTTAAATATTAATCCATTTCTATTAATCTAAGTATTTCCATGTGGTCTCATCTTACTGGAGAGAGGGGCTGGTGTTCTTCTCTCTCCGTCTTCCATGATGAATCTCCTCCCTACTCCTTCTGGAATCTTCCTTTTATCCTAGTACCATCTGTCTTGCTTTCCTATTGGCCAACAGTGCTTTATTCATGAACCAATACAAGAAAAATATTTACAGAATGACTACTCCTTCTGTAATCCTCCTTGTATCCTAGTACCGTCTGTCTTGCTTTCCTATTGGCCAAACAGTGCTTTATTCGTAAACCAATACAAGAAACATATTTACAGAATGGAATCTCCCATCATCTCCTCTTTTCAGTCTAAAATAAAAAGGATTTTAACCTTAGCATAGCAAAATATATCAGACAACAGTTATCAAATAAGATTCACAGTTAACAATATTTAGTCCATTAACATTTTGCAAGATTTAAGAAAATATTCCATCATCTATCCTATCTTTGTGAGTCTAAAGTCCTATATGTAACTTATCTTTAATCCTAACTAAGGAAAACTATAATCATAACTAGCTGCCTTCAACTACTTCAAAGACAACAGAAGGATAATATATAAACTCTAGAAATGACAGAGACATATTGCTATCTGTTTAGTCACCTGAAGTTCTTGTGTAATGTTTCATCTTCAGCCTATAAGCCATAGTGTTTCTGGCAAACTCCTCAGGAAAGCAGAAAACTTTCTACCTGTATTGGCAGTTTGTCAGTCATTTTCTCTGTGTCCTGTAGAATGTCTGGGAGAATCTTCCATGAAGCAGGAATCATGAAGCAATGTCCATCTTGTATCAGCACTTTCTTGTGGGTCCTGCATGCCCAGTTTATACATCATAAAGTCAAATAGTCCAGACAAAAGCAGTATCTTGTCCAAATGGCTAGTCTTGCTATATTGGAAGTAAACTTAATAATGTATTTCTTCAATATTCATCTTCCTTTCTGATGCAGGTGGTGTTGCCAGGAGCATTTATGTCTCACTGTTAGGAAAAACCCTAAACCATTTTAAATGCCATATGTAGGTCTTTGAAAGGTTTGAAGAATGCTTATCCATCTCAAATACATCTTGAAAACCTAACTAATTTAAGTCTAAGTTTTGACTATTATAGGTAACTATCTATAATCTGTACTAATTTATACATTACATTTCTGAATGAGTTATATAATCACAATACCTAAACAAGAGGAGAAATATACATATCACAAAATTGACATTACATTGTATCAATAAATGAAAATACATTCCAAAACAAAGTATTCATATCTATAACATAATCCCCCCTTTTTAACCTTTAAAAAAAGAGATTGGTTGTGGTCATTAACCATTTATAACCAATCCCATTTAAATGAAAACAAACATTTATAGACAATATTTGGGAATTTGGGCGTCATTCTTTCCAAACTGCTTCCTGCTCGTAGGGGGCGCTGTCATGGGGGATCATAGGAAGACACAGAAATCCTAGCTGTATCTGCAAGGCAGCTTTGTTCGAGTTGTTTTGAATGTTGGATCACCTGGAATTCTGTTTCAGGGGGTCTGGATTGATCAAACCACATTAGTCTGGATGGAATCCACAGCTTTTCATTTTCTGTGGAAACAAAATTAGAAATCCCTTTTCCCAGTAACCTGTCCTTAGACTTAAATTTCTGAGTCAAAGCATTTTTAAAGTATATAAATTGAATTAATCTAGCATTTCTTTTAATAGTTGTTATTTCCTCAGCATTCTAATGAATAAAAGACAATATAATACTGTACAGTATCCCGATCTCTCTGTGCTTTCCATCTTTACGTGGCTCTTTTATTACTCTTTCTTTAACTTTTAATTTTTCATTTTTTAGAGACAGGGTTTCTCAGTGTAACTTTTATCGGCCCTGGATTTAACTCTGTATACCAGGTTTACTTTGAAATCACTGAGATCTGCTTGCCTCTGTCTCTGAGTGCTGGAATTAAAGGCATGTGCCACCACACCCAGCTACTCTCTTTATTTTTTTTTTAAACCATTGTATCCTGTGTATTTTTCTCTCCCAAGCCTATGTACATTTTCAAATACATTGTACACCTTCAGCGGGATCTCTCAATCTGCATCTGTCTATACTGTAAATCTTTGTTTTTTGTAGCCAGGAGTCTTTTATCTGGTAAAAAACAACATTGCTAAAATGAAAGCCACAGCTGTGTTAGCCATGGTCTATCCAAGATGGCAGCAGGTATCTTTATTGCCAGAACTGAGAGCTGTGCTCACGGCTTTGGTTTATGCTGCCTTCCAGCAGCATGCTGACTGCTTGGAGATGTGGTCAGTGCCATTGTCAGCTCTCATACACACCATTAACTTGTTAGCAGAGCTCTTTAAAAGCTGCTTATGCTGAGTCAGGAAACCTCCTTTAAAGGACCCCACAATTCTCTGCTTGTCTCTATCAAAACAGTGTCCAACTGAGAAAAATGCTGTTACCAAGAAGCCTTGCTTGCCTCTCTTCTTTTGTTTCTAAAACCCTTTTTTTAAGCTTTTGTTAAGTTTTAAGTGGAAGTTCTTATTAGCCACGTTGTGGCACCATTATGTTATGAGTTGTTTTTTTGCCTGCTGTTCTGCCTGGTCCCACCACTGCGCCAGCCCCAAATAACACACTGAGATATTATATTTGATATAATGCTGTTGGTCTGGTACTAGTTTCTTATCAGATGGCTCTGTCTTAAATATATATAATGAAGCTTCTACAGTAGTAATTTTTATATGGCTATCAAAAATCCTCTAGTTATTTGTCCCTCTCCACACTCTATTCTCTACTTCTGCCTCCCATTTCCTAACCATTTTAATTCTCCTCTTCTGATTTCCCTTTATCTCTTAAAAATTTGAAGCAACAGAATTAGTGGTTTTGTTATAATTTCCATGCCTGTTCTTTGAAGAATCACATAGAGACTAGCAGTAAGTAATGTTTTCTGAGATGATGAATACACTCCCCGAGTTGACTCAAAGGTGAGTTCAGGCATGTTCTAGCTAATGCATCAGAGACTTATAGTTTAGTTGCAAATTAATAAACCCAGGTCTTGACATAAAGCAGGTTCTGTTCCAGTGAGTCTAGATGTTGTGTTTCTAATAAGCTTTTCTGAAAAGATTCCACTGCTAGTCCATGGACCACTCACTCAGCAATAGCATTTTAACTATCTCTTGCATCTTGCAAAGTCCCTAGTGATTTACCTGTTTATCTTATTCTTCCCTTCAGCCTTCTTCCTTACCTATCTGCTTTGTTTGGTTTCCACTGGAATGTATTTAGCTCATTTGGTCAAAATATTATGTCTCCACTGGGATTAGCCCACCATCCACCTCATATTTGAGCCTGAAGCAATGTCCTTAAGGTACTCTTCACCCTGATTTATTTCATTGTTTTGTGGCCTGCCATGTCTCTAACCAATTTGTATATTTTTATTGTCTCATAAAACTCTTGTCTAAGTCCTAAGGGTGAAGTGATATAACTGGTCTTTTAATGATGATCCCAGAGTCAAAGAACTAAAGGGGATCATTATTTTAATCGATGGCTCCTGATCCTAAGGGTGTAATATGAAAGCAAACATGGTCTCTAACAAAGATTTGCTTTATATCTCATACTCAATAGAAAATGACCAAAGAATTAAATTTCATGACACCTATGATATGGATGCAAGTCATCATTAGATTGGTGTTTTATGCCACAAAATCTATGAATATCTCAAATCATCATGAACATGTTCTCTTCAGTGGATCACAATGAGACAGAAATAGAAAGGCACAAAGAAACACTAGATTATACACACCATGCATCCTTTCATCATAGATGGATGCCATGTAGTCCAAAAGATCCTTCTCATTCTTACAGTGCTGTCTCTCATCTTCTTGCAGAGAACCCTTGAAGAGTCAAAAGGACTATAACTGTACAGAGATTACTCATTTGGTTACAGAATCAGACCAAATGCTGAAGTATTTCATTTGTTTGCAGTTGCTCTTGACTTTGAACTTCCTCCTGTCAGCATTACAATCAGAAATAACTACAGCTCTGCTGTTTATCAACAGTTAATAATTACTCTTCTATCTTTGTTTTGTCATTGTTCTTTCCATTGTAGCATTTATCCTAGTAGTATTGGTCACAGTTGAGTTGTATTGAAACCTGTTGTTCTTGCATCAGGTGTAGGTCGGGTAAGCTCCTTGTTAGTATAAAGAAGATTCCAATACTGCCTGATAATTTCTTATGAAATAAATTTCTAAATTTTTGGTTTATTGGAATATAGTAATAGTTTTCTATCTAAGTAGAGTGGTGAGATGAAATAACACAGCTCAAATTAAGAATCTAGTTAATTTTCCATGCTGCAACCTGGGTTGCTTTGATTGAGAACAGTCATCTACTTATATAGTTCCATGAAAGGAATTTTCACCCATGGTTGGAGGAAATTAGAAATCATTCCTGGGTCTCCATAAATCCCTTGATCAGAGAAATTGTCGTATGAGAAATTTCTTCTTCTTTCCTTTATCCTGTCATGATTTTTTATAGAGTAATTAATAATCTAGTTTCCAATAATGTGAAATACTAATAATTAGTGCAATTTCTATGTAGATGCTGTACATCATAAAATCATTAGGAACTCCAATGAATGAGTAAAATCACCTTGTTATAAATAAGGTCACAAGACTGGTGTCTAGGCACCTCATACTACAAATGCTAATCAGACAGATATTCACAGGTTAATCAAGTTATTCCATGCACATATTTTAATAATGTGTTGATTTTATCCAAGCTTGGCTGGTAAAATTTATTGTGTATGGATGAAAGCCTCAACGCCTGTCCTACTGTTTCACCAGCAAATGTTTCACTGCTGCACCTTGCCATGTCTGTACTCCATGCAGGCATTTGAGCATTCAGTTCTGTAGAATGTCATCCACTTCCAACAACACAGCCTTTGGGATGTGCAAGGGAGGGTGTGAGGTGTCAGGCAGCAGGTAGTAGAGACTGAAGCAACTTTGTGCTAAAAATTGCTGTGTAAAGTGTTGGTGTGACCTAGGCGAGAACTCAAGCTGCACAGACAGATGGTGTTGTATTTACACCCTGTGGAGCTACATCTTTATTGCTTTTTTTCCCTTCCAAAACGAATGGACCAAAATGTAAAAGTCATCCCAGGTAGCTTAGATGGCACCAAATATAAATTTTCATTTCTGTGTAATTTGTTGAGTTTGTGGAGACATTATCAAGACAAAAAGACCCATCACCTAATGTGAATAGGTACATAATTCTAAACAATAATTTCCCGAAATACTTTTATTTGAAACCATAGCTTCCCTCTGTTTCATGAACTTAGTTTTCCTAAACTACAATTCACTGTTTATAATTTAGTCACACCTGAAACAGGAGCTCTGTTTAAATGTTAGAGTCAAAGCCATTTTGAAAGTCATCATAGTTTTCTACATACTAGCAGAATGTAGACTTGCTTCACTTCAAAGCTGGTGTCTTCTATTTCCATCAAAACAGAAACCAAGGCAGAATGCTAGGTAGCTGCATCATCACATCACTGTCTTCATCAAAACTGAAAGTAGAAGTAAGAACCTGATAATTATTGGGTTATTAAAGATTTGTCATCTAAGCTACAGAATATTGCTTCTAATCTATTGCTTCTTGCTAAGTGGTAGGTAAACATATCAAGGCAAAGAAGTAGAGGATCTACCTGTAGACTGAATAGATAACATATCACAATTATATAAGCTTTTACTTTTATATTCTATCAACACTGATGTGACCATTAACATTATCCAGGGTTAGAAATCTTAACTGATCCATAATAACATCCACAAAAATATATTCTGGATCTGATGACCTATTATAAGCCTCAGCTGGAATCATAGCCTGCTGCAAACCATTTTATCTCTAAAGAGTAATAGTTGGTATAATTAATAGTCTCAATTGTTGTACATTCATTTTATAGTTGGAATCCTATGTTACTATAAATTTTTTAACTGTAGAAATTATGAATTAAAAGTATTGAGTTAGACAACCTTCCATCTTTCCTTTCCTCCTCCCATCTATGTATCTAACACTATCCATTCATCCACTTTATTTTCATTGTTGATATATCCAACAAATTACTGGGTGTGTGCATCACGTTATTCATTTGGAACATTTTGCTGTTGTATCTAAAAATACTTGAGGAGGGGAAAACCTATGAGCACTCTGGCAATAAACTGGTTAGGATATATTCAACTCAATCGTGATTGAGTCCTATCCAAGCCAATCCCCAAGTAAAATTTAGTAGGCTCACCTTGCAGAACATTGAAAATTCTTTATGAGTTCCCATATTCTCAGGATGTTGGGTCACTTGGGAGTAACAAAGGTGATCTCCTTGAAACTAAGTAGCCCTCGAATGACAGTAACAGTACTAGTATTGAAGATGAAATTGTATCCATTTAAAGAAATGAATGATTGCTATTTTATAACACTGGCAAGCTGAGCCTCAAGTGGTTGTAGAATTTACACCAAGCAATACAGGAAGAAGTTTCAGCTTCAGATGTAGAAGTAATACTTTTTAAAATTAAAAGTACAGAAAAATTATTATGCACATATAAATTACAAACTTTGAGTGTATGTTTTTATTTTAACTCAAATTGCGTTTTGTTAAACATTCCTTCAATACTTTTGATGGATACCTGGGTCTAGCTAGAATATTTTTAAGCACCATCTTACACACACACACACACACACACACACACACACACGGTATATAGGTATTATAAATCTTTTTGTGACTGGGTTATTTCACTCAGGATATTTCTTATAGTTCCATCCATTTCCCAGGAAATTTCAGGATTCCATTGTGTTTTTCTGCTAAGTAGTACTCCATTGTGTGAATGTACCACAATTTCTCCATCCATTCTTCAGTTGAGAGGCTCTAGGTTACTTCCAGGTTCTGGCTATTACAGAAAATGCTGCTATGAATGTAGTTGAACAGATGTCCTTGTTGTATGAATGTGTGTCTTTTGGGTACATGCCTAAGAGTGGAATTACTGGATCTACGGGTAGACTAATGGAGGAATCTAAAATGGCTGAAAGACACTTAAGAAAGTGCTCAACATCCTTAGCCATCAGGGAAATGCAAATCAGAACAACTCTGAGATAACGTCCTACTCTTATCAAAATGGCTAAAATAAAAACATCAAAGACAGTTTATGCTGGAGAGAAAGGGGAACACTCCACTACTGCTACTGAGAGTGCAAACTCATACAGCCACTTTGGAAATCAGTATGGTTACTGATGTGAATTAGTTTACTTCAAGATCCAGTAATTCCACTCTTAGGCATATATCCAAAAGATGCACATTCATACAACAAGGACATCTATTCAACTACATTCATAGCAGCATTTTTTTTGTAATAGCCATAACATGGAAGCAACTATACACTTATAATTTCTATCTTTGTAAAAATCTCTTATATTTTGTATTATGAACCTAGCCTTTAGCAGCTGAGCCATCTCTCCATAACAATGTCCTCAGATTTGAGAGATGCCACTGACCTGACTATTTCTCATACATCTTCAAAATATGGCCAGACTTCCCTTCACACTAGAACCTCAGATCCCTTTAATATCTGATAGAAGATGACAAGAAATTTGCTTTTTCTCTGTATAAAGTCAACTAAGTTTTTCCTCCTGCTATTTTTCCTGCCTGCAGACAAGAGTCAGACTAAGCCTGAAGCCCATCAAAAACATTACACAGAGAAACTTAGGAGTTTGACTCCATGACTAGAGAAATAGTGATTCAAAAAGATGATTTTGAAGCTTGGATTTCTGGCTAATGATTATACCTTTTGTTTGTTTGTTTGTTTTGTTTTTAATTTAGGGTTAAGATTTCATCACAGAATTGAGAAGAAACCCAATGTCACCACTATGTCAGAGCTAAGAATTACATTTTATATTAGCAAAGCGGAGAGATAAAATAATGGTTACTTTGTAATTATACAAATTTTGTGTTTTGTTTATTTTAATGTGTGTGTGTGTGTGTGTGTATGTGTGTGACATTGTTTTCATAGCACATGTGTAGAGATGAAACTATAACATTGGTGAGTTGTTTTTATCCTTCTACCTTGGTGTCTGAGGGATTGAACTCCCCTTGATGATCCAATTTAAATTGTCAATTGAATTCTGGTTGTTAGGCTTGGGGCCAAGCCCCTTTACCCACTGAATCATTTTGTTGGCTTAATCTTTGTGTTTTAATCAAGTTTAGAGAACATGTGTGATTAAAGCAACTTGGAAATGCATTAGCTTAACTTGAATATTACATCTCACTCAGATCCATCCAAATCAAGGGCTTCGGACCTTACCAGCCCTTCATTTATCCACAACCCTTCCACCTAGACAATTTGCATGAAGATGCGGAAACAGGGAAAAGGAGAGAGGGGTGAGAGTTTTAAATAGTCTTGAACTTCACCTCTTTGCCAGCACTATTGATATAGGTCTTCAACTAGGGTCTAAGGAGTTGAGAATATTGACCGAGTTTTCTGGTGTTCTTGGTGTAAGAAGACGTGGAATTGAATTGCTACCAGCTATCCAGCTTCTGCTACCTTTAAGTTTTTAGGTAGTCAGTCCTTTGCCAATATATATATATATATATATATATATATATATATATATGTATATAAAATAGTAAATAAATAAAAATTTAAAAAAAATGCTTTGGAGCCTGTGGACACCCTGTTCCTATTATCTGTTGTGAGGACAATGTTCTGAGACTATCAGCAGCTGCCTCCTAGGCTGTTGGCTGTTCCTAAGACATGCTAAAATCATGTTCTATAGTCCTGTTCCCCAGGTCAGACCCCAGAGTGAGGTATCACTCTAGAAATCTGCATTATTCATCAGTGACTCTGGGGAATTTTCATCCAGATGATCTTTAACCCACACCAGCCATACTTTGTCTTCAGGCCACATGATTTTAAAGTCTTTGTTTCAGTGAGAGAATTTGAGTAGATAGTTGGACTTAAATAGCAAATTGAACAAGGCATTGATACTCATTTATTCAAAAGTCAGACAATTCCCAGCCAGAAGATTGTTTTTTCACGAGCTTTAGCTGAGTTGGAGACTCAGGTTGCTCGTTAACCTAACAATGTAGCTGAGGTTTCCCTGGCATACCTCTACTTTCCCAGGAGTGGCAGAGCAGATAGAAAACCACTCATGAACTACATCTGGGTGTCCTCACAGAAACTCAGCTCCTTTCCCAGCCCTTGAATAAGTTTGCTTAGCACTTTGCAATTGTTTGGATTTGTATCCTATAGTACCTGTGTTCATTGCATCTAAAGGGATAGAATCCTGAAAATAAAACTAGAAGAATACTTTAGAGATGGAATTTCAAACCTGATCTCCATATGTTCTAGACCTTGCTTTTATTTAAAAATACCTTTTTTGTTATTAATATTTGAAGGGATATGGAGTTTTAAAGACAATAAATCATGAAGTAAATAAGATTTCCATATTCTGTTTCTAAGCTTATTCCTAAGAAGTACATAATGGCCACAATATTTTGGCAGGGGGGGGATATACAGAGTTAAGGTAAGTAACATAAATGAACGGCACACTTTATATTTTAAATTATCTACTGGTTTCCCTTAAAAAAAAAAAACAGATAAGGTCCTCAGATATATCAGGTTGGCCTTGAACTTGATATGTAGCTGAAGATAGTTTTAAAAATAGGTTTTTTTTTTCAAAAATTTTATTCTGGTATTCAATGACTTTGAAATTCTTAGTCGCTTCCCACTAGTTCTGAGTACTAGGATTTTAACTCTACATTACCATAATAGGCTTAGGCTATGCTAAGTATTAAACCTTAGAGTTTATCCATGCTAGGCAAGCATTTTATCAATGGAACCATATTGCCAACATTATTTGCATTTATTAAACATAAAAAATAGCTATTTTGAGTTAAGAATTTTGTTGCATGTATATATCCTTAGCTGGTTTTAATTGATGCCTCGACCCACGATACTTCAACCTAGAACCCAAAAACCCAAGAAGGTGATGAGGGCAAGAGACATGGAGGAATTGATAACAGGACAGGATTCTGATCAAGTTGCAAACCTTATTGTTCTACACGGAGCTTATATAGTCAGCAGAGCAAAGATGTAGGAAGAAGGGGCAGGGGAGGTAAGAAGAATAGTTGAGGACCAGGTGTTCTTGCAAGCAGAATATAAAAAATCAGAAAGAGGGATATTGACATGGGTGGAAAGACCAGGAGTTATGAGAACAAGAAAGGTTACTATGATGATGGGGCTAGTGGTTATATGCTAGGCTTGTCTTGCTAAATAGGTCTAGTTACTAAATCATCAAACCTTTGTGGAATAACTGAAGGCTCTAAATATACAGTCAAGAGAAAGCCAGAGTTCAGCCAAGGTTCATTCCATAACTGAGCATAGATCCAGCCTCAGTTTCTAACAAATTGATACCATGGCTTTTCTGCTAATATCCTCTAAGTTCATTAGATACACAGGTATATTTTGCATATTTCACACAGAGATACTTTCACTATAGATATAAAATTTCTTCTGTTATCCATTAGTATCTGGTCATGGTGCAGTAACAAGTGATCCCAGGGTCTCACTGTCTTAGGATAGCAAGGGTTGTTTCCTTTTATGACACCCAAGTCAGTGCTGCCATTCAAACTCCTTGTGACATTTTCTAGTTTCATTTATTGTGCTGGAATAAAATACTCTGAAAAAGCAACATGAAAGAAAAATAATATCTTCAGTGGCTTACATTGCATGGATGTCAAGGCAATGGAAACCTGCAGCAGCTAACACTCACATCTCTGATGAACAGGGTGAATGAATGTATGCATGTCTACTACTCCACTCTTAAACAGGCAGCACCATTATTCATGGAGTGGTGCCATCTACTTTGGATTGAGTCTTTCAATACCAATTAATATAAAAAGCAAAATCCCTCATAGACATGCCCAGTGTTCAACCTGATATCACTGATACATCCTTACAGATGAGTCTACATTGTGTCAAGCTGACAATTAAATCTAACAATAGCATGTCTTTTTGTTGTTGCTTTGATAAAGATTTACTTTTACTTGGAACATGCCATTTTAACAATGGGAAGAGAAAATTGCCTAAAAGCCTTTTTTTTTCATTAACAGTCTATTCATCATTCTGGCTTCCATTTATATTTTCAGAATAATACTTTTCCAAGTGATGTCCAAAGGGGCCTCAAAATGCCTTGCCATAAATGTGAAAAGGAAGTAATTAATTGTCCGTAATAGCAAATTTAACCTTAGAATGTCATTCAGTATCCCAGTATTAGACACACTAACATATAGTAAATGTTTTTTTATATTGCTACACAACCAAGAAGAGAGCAGAACACAACATATAATGAAAACACGTCATCTGGCTGAAACTGGAGGAGCTCCAGCTGATCACTGACATGAAGAAAGTCAATTCTGCAGCTAGAGAGATGGCTCAGAGATTAAAAATACCTGTTGTTTTTGGCAGATAACCAAATTTCAGTTCCCAGAACCCATGTAACATGTCTCAAAACATGGAAAATCCAGTTCTGAACATTGTAATGCCTTCTTCTGGCTTCTGTGAGAACTATACATGTATTCATGCAAGTAAGAAAGTAAATAATGAAAACTATATCCTTAAACATTTCAAGAAAACCCATAAGCTATTTGTTGGTCAGTTTGTCAAACTGTTTTCAAACTATTGGACCAAATACAGCATGATTTCAAGATATCTCTAGCCTGTACACTGCAATTAAAATATTTCTTTCAAGGGTCTTTAATTATTTCTTACTTTTAAAAAAGGAGGAAGCCTCATTAACTAAATGTTATTAAGGAGCACAGTCTTTGAGGCATCTAAATTTATAGTTCATAGTTTTGAAAATATATTTTTATTAAATTTGGAAGTATATAAAATAATTCCCAACAAGGCTAATTAAAGTAGATCATTATAGGAACTTGGAGGCCTGCAGTACCCAACAGGAGTATCTCAACCCTTCTGGATTTTTCCATATTTGTTTTACACACTTCTCAGCACTAATTAAGCATCTTCCCTTCTAGCCTAATTTACATCATTACTTTTCTTTAGCAAATATTGTATGTCCCATATGTGAGGCTAAATCAGTCAGCTAAATACAACAACGTTGTGGGAGAGTAAAGACAGGGGATTTATTAGTCATCATGATTGTTTCTGTAATGTTTGCAGTTGATTTTATCTGGAGAAAAATGAGTGGAAAAGTTACATGACATAATAAACAAAATATATGTATTTATATCTGTTAGCAAGTGACTTGTTTTGCCTTGTGGGAAATTTTATGCAAGTCTAGAAAGTTTTGAAATTTTTCTATCATCAGGATTATAACCTTCTCTTTGGCAGGCTGATTTAAGAAGGCTGTGAGTTGAAAGTTAGCCCAGGATACATGTTGGAACTCAAGGTCAGCCTAGTTATCTTCATTAGCTATTAAATTAAACTAAAATATGAAAAGTAGTCTGATAATGTAGGTCTATCTATGGTAGAGTGATCACCTACCATGCTAGAGGCTTTGATCCAATCCCCAACACTGAAAAGTTTTTCACACACTGGAGATAGATGGATTTATAGATAGATATAGATAGAGAGAGAGATAGATAGATGATAGATAAATGATAGTTAAATAGATATACAGAGAAACAAAGAGAGACATAGACACACATAATGGGAGACAGAGACATAGAGACTGAAGCAGAGAAATAGAGAGAATGAGAGAGAGACCACTTATTTTATTTCTAGAATACTCCATATCACTAGTACCATTACAGTGACTATAGATATTGTCCCTTTTAAGACCCTGTGAGTTTATAAAATACTCATTGAATTTCTGTTTTCGTAGCTTTTCATTTATCTTTGGCAACACCACCACTACCCACCATTTTACACACCATTGTAATGTTTCTTAGCACATGCTCTGTACCAGGATTCTGGCAGGTGTTGGTGAATTAAATACAGACAGTAAAGGTGCAAAGCCTGTGCCCTACAGACTCTGTCTTCAGTTCCATCAGCCTGTGCTATCCAAGAATATTGCTTGGGTCCTAGCAGAAATTTTCGTAGAGTGTTCTCATTTATAGTGAGAGGTTTAGTAGAAGAGTATGAACACTTTTTCACTCTAAAGTCTGTTCTAGAAATGCTAGAAAAAAAATAACTTTTGTTTCTTTGTGTTTTTTCTTGGACAAGGTTGGCTTTCTATATCTGATGAGAGAAATCTAAATGTGGCTGTTCTCTAAAGAAAACACAGCCCTTGTTCACAGAGTATTACAGGACAGAACTGATTAGAACTCCAGTTAAGACATGGCTACCAAGCTGGAAGAACAACCATAGCATCCATTTTCAAAATGCACTATACAGAGTACTGTGCCTTTAATATCATTAGTGATATAAATTGTGTACAGTCCTCTAATATTTATAAGTTCCTCTTTAAATATTTTAAATATTGTACTGCCATATGAGTTTAATTTAAAGATGTAATTCTGTACTGGGGCAATATTAATGAAAATTATAACATAAAGTATGAATAAAATGGAAGGAGGAAGGGAGAGAAGAAAGGAAGAGGGAAGGAGAGGAGGCAAGAAGGCTCTTTTTTATTTCATCTGAGAACAAGTCTATCTATCTGCCAGAATTTGTTCAGAATGAGCTTAGCTCAGATGTCTTAATATGTTTGTGCGTAGCTTCTTCATTGCATCATTATGAAATCTGGGGGAGAAAATTAAAAGGTTGTTTTGACTAGTTAATATACTTCTGGCATTTTGTAAATTCAATTAATTATGTGCAGATCACATTTACATCTGCTCCAGTAATAACAACAGGCTGGTGTTTGCTGGTAGAAAAAGCAGACCATCAATCATTCATAATCATTGATCTTCAGAAAAGGGGACCCACTCTGGCAGGCGTTCAGTAACCATGGTGTGTTTTCGACTCTAGTGCCAAAGCATATTGCATTCCACAAAGCTATTATGAAAGCCCATTCTGTTTCTACTCGATGTGAATTGACATCTGAAGTGGTGATAGATGTAGACTTAAGGGAACTTTTTCCATCATTACAATCTTTAAGTACTACTGACATCCCTCAGGATGTTTTGACCTTTTCTCTCAGTATTCTGCTTTTTGACAGCTCAGAGAAAAAGCAGGGTACCTGACATCTGGCATAAACACGAAATGTTAATTCTTAGCACAAATTTGAAACTGCCATACTCTTACAGATGTTCATGTGATACCTTTTCCCAAAGGCTGTAACAGAGTCTGTGAGTTTTCTTAACCTGCCCTGTTAGGCATAAAAGTTATTTTTGGGTTCAGAAACTGGTTTTGAGTCTCACGTTCATTTCTGTAAGTCAGAAACAGAGTTTGAAGAACTCTGATCTACCCAGTGAAAAGATTTTTGTATTTCATTATAATTAATAAGAATTTATGGGTTATTGTTACAAGATTTACATAATTAAGGAAGATCATGACATCCATGGAAGGGTGCCCATAAGGTATTCTGAATCTTTTGTGAGAGGAGTCTAGCAGCAAATTGTTTATCTCCAACAGATATGGCCTCATACTACATCTAATAATGGGTATTACAGAATCTACAAATGTTTCTGACACTTGGTGGACTTGTGAGGATATGTAGTATAAGCTATGAAGTATCAACAAGAATTCACAGTTAAATACAAAGGAATACCAGTGTGCTGACAACGGGATGTCATGATCACAACATCCTAATGGCAGGAAAGAGATGCTGGGATGTAGATAAGGGGTGGAGTAGTTGTCATGTGTAAGGCCCCGCCTTGGGTTGTGTCCTCAGTCTAAAAAACATAAATAAATAATCAACTTTACAGAAAGTAAAAAATAGTTGATGATATTAAAATTTAAGTGAGCAATCAAGTCCAATTCTGAAAACTTGAACACAAGTCTGGCATTCACTCTTCAGCTAAAGCAAGCAATCCTGAAACAAGAATTTGGAAATCTTGTGTTCATAAGAAGTGAGGAGATAGAACTAGTCTAAGTACTTTGCCCAATGAGTAGGAACTATTTATTCTTTCTAGAAATAATTATAATAGGAGATTGTAAAAGCTGTAGGTGGGATATAGGAATAGTTTAAGGAAATCCTTAGGCAAAGTAGACCTTAGGAAGCTTATTTGAGTAGGAAAAATAATCATGAATAAAGTAGCATTGAAACCTTAGATAAGAGGAGAGCACTCTACCATAAACATTGAGAATCACCAGCTCTATCAGGCTAAACGTTATACTGAATTTGAAATGTCAGCTTACAGTATCCCTGTCATTAGATGAGGCATTTCCATCATTTGACTGTAATCTAATGGGGACCCTTTAGTTGCATGATCAACCAGCTGATTTGATCTTTGTGACTGGTAAAAGCTTGATTTATTTATTTAGTTATTTTTTAAACCTGTTTAGCTTGTAGTCAGTTATTTCCAAGTCAGCTTCCAGGTTGTATACATAGGACCATAGGTGACAGAGCAGTCTCAGGCTAATGGCCTCCCACGTACTTTTCTGGGACTGAGATGAGTTCTGATAATAAGAACCTTATGAATATACAAGGATCTTGTGCTGATTTCTCTTGTCATGGAAGACCTGCCAGAGCTTCTTTTGAGCTAGACATAGTGTATTGGCAAACAAGTAGAGAAGCTTTTAAGCAAGGATAGATATGTATGTATGTACTTATATATTTGGTGGCCAGGGGTCTTTCTCCAGTGTCCTCCACCTTATTTTTTCAAGATAAAGTCTCCGTAGGTACCTGATGCTCACCCATTAAACTGAACTGGCCAGCCAGTGAGTACAAAGGATCCACCTGCCTCTGCTTCCACAGCACCTATTTACAATTGTATGCTACCACACCCAACATCATTACATGGATTCTGGGGAACTCCAGGGACAAAGTTCAGGTTCTCATGTTTGCACAACAAGAACTGATGGCTATCTTCACAGTTCGAACTAGAGCACCTTAAACAATTTAAATTTAATATGTGTACTGGAATTGAGAGTGGTTAGTTTACTATCCAAGAAGGCTACTAGCATGAGAGAAACAATTTCAAATTGTCTCTCCAGGACAGTGGTGATACTGGATTTATATATAGAATGAAAGATGAGCTATAGGGATATAATTTGGAAACAGAATTTTCAAACATACACTGCAGAATTGGCTTAATAAATTAAGAGGTATCACTTATAAACTGAATATACATTTTCATCTACAAACTCTGGGGAATGTTTTAGAATATTCTAAATCTACTTTCAAAAGGTCAGTACAGACTCTTCTGTGCATTGGGAGACTGAATGCAGCAAATTTACAGTAGAGAATGATCCTACAACTTAGGTCATTTTTTTAAATGAATCTTTAGTCACATACACATATGCATACGCACACACACACACACACACACACACACACACACACACACACACACACACACACACACACACACAAGAACAACCCCTGGCACTGCATGCATGCCCATACATACAGGAACAAAAAGACAAAATATGTATTTTCAGGTCTCAATCATGACTTCTTTAAGCACAGGGACATCTTTCCAATCTCTCTACATTTGCAATAATTTAAAATAAACTGACTTCTGAGCGTTATATATTCTTTGTTAATTTATTGGTATCCTTAAACAGCCAACCACTGCTTCTGTACCCAGAAGGCAATGCAGGGATAAAACTACTCATCACACACATTTTATTAAAGGTTTATGCCCTCGTGTTCTAGAGAATTTTGTTGTCCTTTTCTTAAGCACAGTTACATCAGACTTTTAAAAGTACATAAGAGATACTCATAGACATAAATCCAGGGATTGATATAACACAAAGTTGCAAGAACAGTGGGATAGTAATTTGCTTCAAGGCAGGTTACCTTGAAGTTTGCTGTGTCCACTCTGGAGCAGAATGTATGTAAGCCTTGTTGATGACCTATCTCTTAAGGTCTTACCTACCTGAGTTATAAGCTGACTGCAGGAAGCCAGTTATTGCTCAGGAAATCCTTCCTAAGCTGGAAAATAACAGAGTAAAGAAAATCTAATCAAAGACTCCCCCTGTACTGCTCACAGACACCAACAGGCACTGTAGAGGCCATTGTTATACCTCTTGTTAGAGGAGAAAAAGGTTCCCTTAAATGTTAACGGGTTTTTAGCATTCATTAAAATGAAACTGCTCATAAGTTCAATGCTGGTTATGGTTTAAATATTTATCTATACTTTCAAATACATGATTTGAAAATATCTTTGCACAAGCAAAGGATTGTGTTGTTTTGTTTTGGTTTTTGGGTTTTTTTTTGTTTTGTTTTTTGGTTTTTTTTTTTTTTTTTTTTTGCGTAAAACATATAGCACATTCAGGATTTACCCAGACCTTTGTTGACCCTCAGTTGTAATGTAATTCTCTTGGTGCCTAGAGACAAAATGCTCACACTATTCATTGTTTCTGTGCAGTTCTATGTTGTTTCCTTACCAGCATTAAATAGAAAAATACTTGTTTTGATACTGACATTGAAGACTGGGAATCTCAGAGGAAGAATGGAGCATTCGAATTCATTATTCTTTCTTTAGATGTGCAGGTTTAAGAAATGGCTGAATGTCTTCTTTTGTGTAATCTTCAAGATAGAGTGTAACAAAGTACAGTTGCCATTTCAGTCTTTAAGAAAATTAATAGGTATACGTTCTCTGCTGCATATCTCCTCTTTTCATGATTGTTCTGACCCTAGCACAAATAAGATAATTAATTGCATGCCGTGAGAGATAGTGATGCTTTCCTTTCTATGGTGGCTGTTTTCATTGCACATGTGTTCACATGCATGTACCTTCTTTCCCTTTTGGTGAAAGTACAGATTTGTTAACGAAGATAACACTAGACGCTAAAGCAAATTACACACAGGAAAAAAATGGTACCCGAAGTGTAAAGTTAAAGTGAGGATGACAGACAAATTAAGACTTCAAAGTGAACCTTCACTTTTCCCGTGGAGATATTAAAAATAAACAGGTCAGCATGCACAAGGTCTTCACAAGTCTGCTCCAGATCCTCTGTGTATATATTATGGTTTCCAGTTTAGTGTTTTTAATGGGACTCCTGTGTGTGTCAATGAGTGGGTTTCTGAGTCCTATGCCTTCTCTTGGACTGTTTTCCTTCTGTTTGTTTGGTACAATTCCATATTATGAGTGTTGGTTTTATTTTATTATATTTTATTATTATCCCTTAAAAACAAAAATAAGTAGGTTATAGTTGTTCTTTTAGATGATTAAACTACTTATCCATAATATAAAATAAATAAAATTAATCTCTTAAATAACAAGGACAAACCCTACCACAATACCAAAATAAACATCACTAGAACTACTTATTTTCTCTTTAAATTTGTTTCTTTTTATAGTAACTTTACATTAGCATTTGCACTGATGGCCCTTCACTCGAGTGCATTTCTACTAAGATGACTTCACACTTTGCTTTTTGTTTTTGTTTTTTTTTTTTTCTGAAATTGAGCACTACTGAATGCAACCAAAGTAATGCATGTTTTACATCTTCTAAAGGGAATTTTCCCTATAATTACAAGCCCTTTCAATCATTCCTTGTGTTTTTGTGATAGTAAATAGTTTTCTTCTTATATTGGCATGTTTTCCAGTTTTTCAGCTCTTCAAGTTACATATACTATATTCTTTTCTTATTTACCCACTTTGCATCTGGAATATTAAAGTCTTGCACCATTATGTCTCTGAAATTGATATTCATTCTCTATCTGCAGTTTTGTAGTTGTCTTATCTCTACATAAAAAAGCCTGAATGTGTTAATTTCAATAATTTTAATGCAGTATATAAGTAATATTCTAACATGCATTTTCCTTTTGAAATTTGTATTGTTGATGTGTTGGCAAAATTAAAATGCCTAAATATTAGATTCTGATATCTTTAAATCCTAATTCTGGATCTGTCCTTACAAGTTGCTTTACAAGACAATAGCATACACCTTCCCTGAATTTCAGTTTGTCATCTGTGTAAAGGGGGGGGGAAGAAGAATCTTAGTAAGATTTCTATGTACCATACAGATAATATACATAATATTATATACATAATAGTAATATACATAAACTATTTAGAGTAGCACTTTTTCTTTAATATACATCCAGGAAATGTTAACAGTTTAAGACATTTTCACATACATTGCTACATTTAACTTTGAAGACAGGAACTTGGCATTTTTGCCAAGGACATAGTTATTCTAGAACTGTCTTTACTGGCTAAGCATCTCTATTCCCAACTTTTCAAAATGTCATTTTATCATATACAGCCATCACTTTTGTAGATTGATAAATAAATATATTTATCCTTGGGTCAAATTTAATTCTTCTTTCTAGACAAAGCCTTACTAGATAACACAGGCTGGCTTGTCCAACCTACTGAACCCAGAAATTACAAGTATGCTCACCATGTCCTGAAATATTTGGCTCATTTATTCCACCATTTTTCTTTTCTAATAACAATCCTATGATATTTACATGTCATGCCTGTTAATTCTTTTAGATATTTAGAGAAAGAGTTCAGATTCAGCTTATTTTAAAAATATATGAACATGAATTGGCTCACATATATGATGGCTTTTAGGTATGCCTGTTTTTTTTTTTTTTGAGATTTCACTACATTACTTAAATAAAACATTGTAAATATTTTTATCTTTAAACAGTGTTTTTACTACATTGGAGTTTTGCTTTCACAATTGTGGTTTACTTACTCTTCAACGAAATCTTAATATTTTGTGTTAAATTGCTGGGGTTTTTTGTTTGTTTGTTTGCTTATTTTTGCTTTTGTTTTGTTTTTCAAGACTGAGTTTCTCTGTATTGCTTTGGAGCCTGTCCTGGAACTAGCTCTGTAGAACTGGCCAGAGTTGAACTCACAGAGGTCCACCTGCTTCTGCCTCCCAAGAACTGGGATTAAAGGCATGTGACACCACTGCCCATCTGGTAAATTACTATTTCTTTATGCATCAATTACTTCTATCCCAAAACACAGTACCTATGAAGACATTTACTTATTGCTTTTAAATGGTGGTGGCAGTTACACAGAAAGATAATTAAGGTTTACTTTTGTATTCACAAAGTTGTGGAATACTATTTTTTTGCTGGCTCCTTGAACAATGTTTATGATTTCTGAGACAATATTATATAAACCATATTTTAAGCACTTTTAGAGACTGTTCCAGGACATGCACTTCATTTAAGATAGGAATTTCAGCAATTGGGTGCACACAGTGTCTCAGATAGGATAGAAATTACATATTCAATGAATTTGAAATCAATAAAGTACAAATTCATTATTGGAAGGAGGGACAGATGCCCATAGTGAGAACAGTCAGGAGGAAAGATGTACCTTTCTTGATAAGGTATTGTTATTCATCACTTTTTCTGGAAAGAAATAGACTTTCAGTGTACACACATTATATTGTGTAAAATCTGCCCAAATTCATAAGTATATTACAGAGTAGGGGTAATGAGGCCCAACGAAAGTCCTAGTCAGATTTATGGTCATCTCAACATCAGTGTGCTCATAGTTTGCTTTCTTTTTTATTTTTATTTTTTTATTTTTATTTTAAATCGATCCCAGTTCCCTCCCCCTCCTTCCCATCTTCCCTCCCTCTTTCCCTCTCTCCCACCCTCTCATGCCCCACAACCACCTTCCCCTCCCATCCTCCCCCACTCCACATGTAAGGTGATGCCCTCTAAGAGGGGTCATCTATATCTGTCAAGTCATTTGGAGTAGGGATTAGGAATTCTCTCCTGTCTCGAGGTTAAGGAAGTATCCCCCCCATGGGGGATGTGCCCTCAAAGTCCTTTTGTGCACCAGGAATACATCCTGGTTCCACTGTCTGAGGTCCGTTAGACTGCCCAGGCTTTCTAGCTAAGATCCATGTTCAGGGGGTCTGAGTCTGGATTCCCAGCTATCAGTCTCGGGACCCATTACCTCCTCCTTGTTCAGGTCAGCTGTATCTATGTGTTTCTGCAGCCTGGTCTTATCTTCCCTCTCTGCATCTGGATTCCAGTGTGTGTTCGCTTCTGTTTCCATCAGCTACTAGATGAGGGTTCAATGATGGTTGATAAGTTAGTTGTCCATCTCATTATCAGGAAAGGACATTTATGGTAGCCTTTCCACTGTTGCTCAAATTGTTAGTTGAGGTCAGGCTTGGAGAACTCCGGACACTTCTCTAGGTTCAGTTTTCTCTTCAAACTTATAATGGCTCCCTCTTTAATGGTTCTCTCTCTCTCTCTCTCTCTCTCTCTCTCTCTCTCTCTCTCTCTCTCTCTCTCTCTCTCTCTCTCTCTCTCTCTCTCTCTCTCTCTTTCTCTGTCTGTCTCTCACTCACTCACTTTCTCTCTTTCTCTTGTCTATTCCTCCCCTTACTCAATCTTCCTAGTTCCACATGCTTTCATCTCCTCTCCTTCCCTTTCTTCTAGTTCCCTCTCCAATCACTTCCCCTGCCCCACTCCACATGTGCTCTGGAGATCTTGTCCCTTTCCCCTCTTGTGAGGGACCTTATATGAATCTCTTAGAATCCTCCTTGTATGATACTTTCTCTGGCAGTGTGAATTATAGGCCTGTGATCCTTTGCTCTACATCTAAAATCCACATATGAACAATAGCATATTCCTATTTTTGTGACTGGGTTACCTCATTCAGGATGGTTTCTTCAGTTCCGTCCATTTGCCTTAGAATTTCAAGATTCCATTGTTTTTTATTTTTTATTTTGTTTTGTTTTGTTTTTTCACAGAGTAGTATTCCATTGTGTAAATGTGCCATATCTTCTTTATCCATTCTTCAGTTGAGGGACATCTAGATTGCTTCCAGGTTTTTGTTATTACAAATAATCCTGCTATTAACATAGTCGAGCACATGCCTTTGTTACATGTATGTGGATCATTTGGGTATATGCCTAAGAGGAGGATTTCTGGGTCCTGTGTTAGACTGATTCCCATTTTCCTGAAGAACCACCATACTAATACCCAAAATGGCTGTACAAATTTGCACTCCCACCAGCAGTGGAGGAGTGTTCACCTTTCTCTACATTCTCTCCAGCATATGTTTGTTACCAGCAGGTTTTTCCTCGCCGCTGGTCTGGTCGTGCCACCCAGCTATCATGCCAGCACCCAATAACACTCAGAGACTCTGTATTTGATACAATCCTGTTGGCCAGTTACTATTATTGTTTATGGGCTAGCTCTGTCTTAATTATTAACCCATTTCTACTTATCTAAGTATTCCCACGTGGTCATCTTATCCGAGCACGGTGGGCCAGCATCTTGCTTTCTCCAAGCTCTACCTGCTGACTCCTCCTTACTACTTCCTCTTTCCTCCTTGTCTCCTAGCTCTGCCTATCTTTCTTTCCCATTGGCCAAACAGTGCTTTATTTATTAACCAGTATGAGAAACATATTTACAGAGTAACATCTCCCATCATCTCCTCTTTTCTGTCTAAAATAAAAAAAGGGGTTTAACCTTAACATAGCAAAATATATCATACAACAGTTATCAAATAAGAATCACAGCAATATTTAGTCCAATAACACTTTGTAAGATTAAAGAAAATATCATCTATCCTATCTTTGTGAGTCCAAAGTCCTACATGTAACTTACCTTTAATCCTAACTAAAGAAAGCTATAACCGTAACTATCTGTTTTCAACTCCTTCAAAGACCACAGAAGGATAATATATAAACTCTAAAAATGACAGAGACAACTCACTGCCTGGTTCCCGAAGTTCTTCTGTAATGTGCAGTCTTCAGCCCATAGGCCATAGTGTGTGTCCAGACTCCTCAGCAAAGCAGGAAACTTTAAACTGTACGCCTGTATTAGCAGTTTGTCAGTCACTTTTCTCTGTGTCCTGCAGAATGACTGGCAGACTCTTCCATGAAGCAGTAACCCTGTAGCAATGTCCATCTTGTTTTAGCAGTCACCTTTTTGTGGGTCCTGCATGTCCAGTTTCTACAGCATAAAGTCAAACAGCCCAGAAGAGCAGTACCTTGTCCAAATGGCCAGTCTTGCCATATTAGAAGCATATTCCATAATGTGTTTCTTCGATGTCCATCTTCCTTTCTGACGCAGGTGGTGTTGCCAGGAGGAGTTATGTCTCACTGTCAAGAAAAACCCTAAACCATTTTAAATGCCATATTCTGTAGGTCTTTGAAATGTTTGAAGAATGCCTATTCATCTCAAATACATCTCTGCATATCTAGAAATCCTAACTAACTTAACTTGTCTCTGTTCTTTTGTTTCTAACAACTATTTTTTTAAGCTTTTCTTAAGTTTTAAGTGAAAGTTCTCAGTCCCACTTCAGATACCATTATGTTACGAGCAGGTTTTTCCTCACCACTCGTCTGGTCCTACTGCCCCACTACCACGCCTGCCCCCAATAACACTCAGGGACTCTGTATTTGATACAATCCTGTTGGCCAGTTACTATTATTGTTTATGGGCTAGCTCTGTTTTAATTATTAACCCATTTCTACTTGTCTAAGCATTTCCACATAGTTATCCGAGTGCGGCAGTACGGCATCTTGCTTTCTCTAAGCTCTACCTGCTGACTCCTCCTTACTACTTCCTCTTTCCTCCTTGTCTCCTAGCCCCGCCTATCTTGCTTTCCTATTGGCCAAACAGTGCTTTATTCATTAGCCAGTATGAGAAACATATTTAAAGAATAACATCTCCCATCATATGTTGTCATTGGTGTTTCTAATTTTAGCCATTCTGGCAGGAGTAAGATGGTATCTTTGAATTGTTTTGATTTGCATTTCCCTGATAGCTAAGGATGTTGAGCACTTTCTTAACTGTCTTTCAGCTTTTTTGATTTCCTCTATTGAGAGTTCTCTATTCAATTCTGTACCCCATTTTTTTAATAGGATTATTTGGTGGGTTTTTTTTTTTTTTTGAATAGTTCCTTGAGTTCTTTGTATATTTTGCAACTCAGCCCTCTGTCAGATGTACGATTGGTGAAGATGTTTTACCAGTCTGTGGGATAAAATTTGGTCTTGTTAACTGTTTCCTTTACCTTCCAGAAGCTTCTAAATTTTAGGAGGTCCCACTTATTAATTGTCAATCTCAGAGTCTGTGCTACTGGAGTTATGCTCAGGAAGCAGTCTCCTGTACCAATTTTAAAGGGTACCTCCCACTTTCTCTTCTAAGTGTGGCTGAATATATGTTGAGGTCTTTAATCCATTGAGTTTTGTGTGTGTGATAGACATGGGTTTATCTGCAGTCTTCTACACACCATCATCCATTTGTGCCAGCACCATTTGTTTAAGATGCTTTTCTCCTCCCATTGTATAAGTATAGCTGTTTTGTCAAAAATCAGGAGTTCATAGGTATGTGGGTTAATCAGTATTTTCAATTCAATTACATTGTTCTACTTGTCTATTCTTGTACCGGTATCAAGCTATTTTCAGGACTATAGCTCTGAAGTAGAGCTTAAAGTTGGGGATGGTGATGCCTCCTGAAATTCCTTTATTGTACAGGGTTGTTTTGGCTATCTTGGGTCTTTTGTTTTTTTAGTATAAAGTTGATTATTGCCCTTTCAAGGTCAGTGACGAATTTTGCTGGTATTTTAATGGGGATTGCATTGAATCTGTAGATTGCTTTTGGCAAGATTGCCTTCCAAAAACATGGGAGATCTTTCCCTTTTCTGGTATCTTCTTTATTTTTGTTCTTTAAAGCCACAAAATTCTTATTATATAGATCTTTTACTTGTTTGGTTATCATTACTCCAAGATAATTTATGTTGTTTGTGGCTATTGTAATGGGTGATGTTTCTCTGATTTCTTTCTCAGCCCCTTTGTCTTTTTAATAAAATAGAGCTACTAATTTTTTTTTTAGTTTATCTTGTATCCTGCTAGCTTGTTGAAGGTATTTACAAGCTATAGGAGTTTTCTGGTAGAATATTTTAGGTTGCTTATGTAAACTATCTTATCATCTGCAAATAAAGAAAATTTGACTCCTTCCTTTCCAATTTGGGTCCCCTTGCTCTCCTTTTGTTGTCATATTGCTTTAGCTAGAACTTCAAGTACAATATTGAAGAGATATGGAGAGAGAGTGTAGCCTTGTCTTGATCCTGATTTTAGAAAAATCGCATTACGCTTCTCACCATTCAGTTTGATGTTGGCTGTTGTTTTACTGTATATTGCTATTATCATGTTTAGATATGTTCCTGTTATCCCTGATGTCTCCAAGACCTTTATCATGAAAGGTTGTTGAATTTTGTTGAAGGATTTTTCAGCACCTAGGGAAATGATCATGTGGTTTTTCTTTTTCAGTTTCCTTATATGTTTATATGGATCACATTGATAGTTTTTTCATATGTTAAACCATCCCTGCAACCCAGGGATGAAGCCTAGTTGGTCATGATGGATGATTTCTGATGTATTCTTGGATTCGATTTGCCAGTAATTTATTGAGTATTTTTGCATCAATGTTCGTGAACGATATTGGTCTGTAGTTTTCTTTCTTAGTTGCGTCTTCGTGTGACTTGGGTACCAAGCTGATTGTGGCCTCATAAAAAGAGTTTGGTAATGAATCTTCTGTTTCTATTGTGTGGAACAATTTGAGGAGTATTGGTATTAGCTCTTCCTTGAATTTCTGTTAGAATTCTACACTGAAGCCATCTGGCCCTGGGATTTTTTTTTTTTTTTTTTTTTTTGTTGGAAGGCTTTCAATGACTGCTCCTATTTTGTTAGGGGTTATAGGTTATAGGTATATTTAAGTTGTTTGCCTGTTCTTGATTTAATTTTGGTAAGTGATAGTTATCCAGAAATTTGTTCAATCCCAGGGAAGGGTGTGGGGGAGCAGGAGAGATTCAACCCAATTTGGTCCCAGACTCACCTCTAGCATAGGCCCTGCAATGGGGCAGGCAGGGACTCACAATGTTCCCCAGTGGATAGGCAAACCTATTTGGGACCTGGCACTCTATAGGTTAGGCCTCTAGCAGAGCTCCAGCCATGGGGGTCAAGGATCCTGCAGGCAGGGACACAAGATGGCCCTGTGCTCATAGGTAGATCTCTTGGAGGGCCCTGGAACACCAGTCATAGTTTGCTTTGGTTACTTATTTAGATATGGCTGCTTCAGCCTGGACCACTGGTTCTCCATCTTACTACCCTTGTAGCTGTAACAAGTATCCTTCATGTTTGAGGTATTAGTCTTCAGTTTCTTATTTTTCTACTGATGATCATTTTCAATACTTGGGCTTTTGCTATTTTAAGAGTACAATGTGTGTATTTGAAAATGAATCTCAGTCTGTATATAGCATTGTTCTTAAAAATGTTAGAGGTATGACCTTCCTTTCCGGAACACAGTCAGATACGGCCGATAATGAAAGTCCTATACTTAGAATAGGATCTATTCCTGTCCAATTGATCCTCTGCACACTTACTTTCCTCTACTCTATGATGCCCCAGACAATAAGGAAAAAAGAGATAGATACCAATAATCATGAAATAATCAACATTATTTTATAACCTTTTTAGTTTGTGGCAAGTGTCGAGCATCAGCTATCCATAAGAAAAGTCTAGTGCTGTTCCTATGTTTCATAGGAAGGGAAAAAAGACTTTGATGGGTCATATGAGTCATGAAAGATCACATGGTGTGTGGTAGTATGGTAGGACCATTCTTAGTCACATGTTCATAATAGAAATCCTTGTTTCTACCACAGGATGGTGTCTGAAGACATGCTGAATTCTATATGAAAAATACTGTTTTTCAGAATTATTTTGAGCAGAAAATGGGCTTGATTTTCTGTTGGGACAGTAATGTGTAATTGTAGACAAAAGACAAATAAGCAATGGTCATTTATGAATGACAATTCATAAATGGTAAATCAAAGGGTGGAACATTGAGAAAATTTAGAGACTGACTCTCTCTTCTTTCCATTCTGTATGTATGGCATCCCTACAGAGTCTAAATAGAAAGTTGCTGAATTAGCAAATGTTTGTATGTTCCCTTTTTATTGTAGTTGTGTAAAAAAGAAATTTCCTGATATTTACCACTGGACTTTATAAAGATTACCTTGTTCTGCTATATAGGTGATTGTTTATTCTCTGTGTTTTTATGTGTGTTGTATCTGGTATATTCAAGAGAACACTTTCAAAAGAAAGACTTCTTTGAAAAAATATTCAGAAGTAGCCAGTGACATTCAAAGAGAGATTTTGACAGTGATCTCTGTAAGAAAATACTGAAAAGAGAGTCCTACAGGTGCCAAATGTAAGACAATAAACACAGAGGAAGCCTGACATTGAGAGGAGGGTCACATGATAAAAAGAGCAACCCAACCCATGCTATGGTGAATGAAGACCTGCATGAACAGAGCAGGGAGAATCAATCAACCAGAGAAGAGAGGAGAAGGGACAGAAACTGAGGATAAATTCAGGCCCTTTATGTTAATGAGATAAATGATTCATAAAAAATATAAAGGAGTCAGAATGTATCTCAAAACAAAGAAAGGTCATTTTGGCTTCACTATCATATTGCACTCACCCCTGTCTCCTATCGCAGTTTTACAGAGACATCTTCTATTAGCATTTGCAAGATATACATTTGATATGTTGGTCGCAGACTGCTTCATAATATGTTGATGCAAACCCTTAGCTCTAGATCTGCTTGTGGTGTAGTGAGATCACAGGTCCCCTTTTGTCTCCTTCACCTCCTTTTCTAGGAGATTTCAAAAGATAAATTTTGTGCATGGAAAAAGAACAAACTTACAGTGTGTATATATCATATTGTTCAGCATGTGCCCAAATTTGTGTTCCAGGTAAACACATTACAGAAAAGTGGTAGTGAGGCTCAGCAGAAGTCCTTGGTCAGATTCATAGTCATCACAGGATCACTGATTAACCAGTGTGTCCACAGTTTGCTTTCTTTACTTGCTTGCATATGGATGCTTCAGCCTGGACTTCTGGGTCTCCACTTTCTTACCCTTCATGTTCAGGGCCTTCCTCTTCTCATTTTTTCTAGTCATAATAATTTGCTATTGTAACACCATAATGTGTGCATTTGCATCCTGATTTGACCATCCTGGTACTTTAATCTTTCATGTGGAATGATCTGTTATTTTGAAATGTAAATATGAGAGTTGAAATAATGCATACAAATCATCCTCTTACCATACATGATCTCTCTCTCTTTCTCATCTTTCCTAGGTGGCCCAGTCCTTGAGTTCCCCACCTAAAGAATTTTAAGAGTCAGTAAAGTATAAGAGATAAGAAAAGTTTACATTCAAGAAAAGTGAGATCCTCTCAGGGGATGAGATTAAACAGTAGTATTGGGGACCATTATGGAGCAAGACAATCCCAGGGGGCAAGAGCCCACAGTGGTCCAGGATACCACTCTGAGCAGAAATCCTCTGAAGGGATTAGAGCAGACAGTGGCTAGTGAGCTCATTTTATCATCCCCTGTAAGGAGGCTCAACACTATTCCTACATTTCTGGAACAAATGGATTCCTGCAGAGTTTCCTATACCATTTAAGGACTTATTTGGATTAACTTTCAAAGTTTTTATGTTCTTTTTAATATATTTAATATAGTTATGTCATTTCTCTCTCCCCTCCACCCAAAACCTCCTCTATAGCCCTACTTGCTCCTTTCAAAGCCATAGACTCTTTTTATCACTAATTGTTATTACATCCATATATATATACATATATATATATATGAATATGTAGTGATATTTTTATTTCTAACCTGCTTAGTCTATATAATGCTACTCTAAAAGAGTGTATAATTGTTGTAATCTTCATATCTTCTAGAAGGTTTAGAATGTTATATTTTCCACCAAGGTGATAAGAGATTACATTTTTCTTTTGACTAGTAAACATGCACGTATTTTTAGTTTCTGGTTTTATAAGGAGGTGAATGAATAGGGGTATATCTTATATGACTTTGTCAGAAGCCTCACCTGTACATGACATATGTCCATACATTTGTCTTTGTGCTTCTGTATTTTTCACTAAGAAAGAAGAAAAAGCCATGGGCATTGGGAGGATGTGGGATATATTCCAAATGTAGCTAATAAGTAAAGGATTTCTTTGAAGCCCCCTGTCTTTCTTTGAAGTTTAATGCAGCTTTTGCTTTTTTACAAAGTAATGTATCCATGTAGTGGATTACATGCTCCAAAACAGTTTGTTCCTGAGCCTCAGCACCTTACACATCTCAAGCAGAGGGACAGACTAAGAAACATAAAAGATCTGATTTCTTTTCAGGGTAGATTCGAATTAGGAAAATGGCTTTCTTGTTCACTGTTTCCCAACCAAAGCCACTTATTTAATCCAGTGAAATGTTCAAAGATAGAAAAGTTTGATAGCAAAGGAAAGATGGAAAATTTGAGAAGAATGATTGTTCTGGGGAAAAAGAATGAGTCACTGGATAGCAGAGAGCTAAGCGTTGAGAGGAAGACCAAATGATCAGGACTGGGGACACTGATGTTCTTAGCTGCTACTGGATCCATTTCATAACTACTGATTTCAGCTGTGGGCATATATATCAGGATGCTTAAACCCAGTACTGTAAATGTTAAACTATATTTCTCAAATTGCATTTACTAAGAGAAATGAGGGTCTGATATATTTTAGTATGTGTCTTATTAAGAACTCAATTAAATATTATTTTAATGTCTCATCCATACCTTAAATTGGCTCCCTTAGGACCATTTGTAGGACATGGGGGGAGAATAGAAATGAATGTACAGAGTCCATTCAGGCTTAGTGAGAGGGAGATATTTCCCGGTCTACCCTTGTGTTCTGCATAGTGGTCTGGTGAGGTGAGGTTTTGTTTTAGTAAAAGCAGCTGGAATAAATTGAATGTTAACAGTTGAGTTTAAAGAAAAGGTCACTCTGTGAGTGATTTAGACTGAAGAATAAATAACAAGGAACAATTAAGTATTACATTAAAATACTTTTGGATACCCTCCCTTCATCTTGCTCTCTGTTTCTGTGTGTGCCTGTGTGTGTGTGTGTGTGTGTGTGTGTGTGTGTGTGTGTGTGTGTGTGTGTGTGTGTATGTGTATTCCTGTGCATGTGAGCAAATGTGAGTACACATGGGAGGTCCACATGCATGTGTATGCATATAAGTGTGAAGGTCAGAGGTCAATATCTGTTGTTACTCTTGAACTTTCTATATCATTTTGAGATAGGATTTCTCATTGTCCTGAAGCATCTTGATTAGGCTAGGGTGGTTAGCTAGCAAACCCCAAGGACCCACCCACTTGTCTTCATTTTCCAAGAGCTGAGGTAATATGAATATTCCACTATGCCCACTTCTTTTTTCTACATAGGTCCTAAGGATTTAATCATGTTCTTCATATTTGCTAGGCAAGCATTTTCCCAACCCTCTTTGGACACTTACATTAATTACTAAATTTACATCAAAATGAAAAATCTACCCTACTTAGTCAATTAAGAAGTATTTCTACTACGAGGTCACATATTTGCCCTTATTCCACAAGTATTAGCACCTCCAGCACAGTGATGAATATCAAGAGGATGTGATTAAGTTGAATTCCAAGATTTAAAAATTCCTTATTTTTTTAATCTCAGTTCATAATGTGCTATTTTTATCATTGCAAAAGAAATAGTAATAAGATTTACTTAAACTCACTTTTGAGGTGCAGTCTCTCATGGTGGAGAAACATGGCCCCAGGAACCTGAAGTGGCTGGCCACCGTGGCATCTATAGTCAGGAAGCAGAGATGAAAGCTGGCACTGTGCTTGTTTTCTTCTTAGTTCTATCTACTGCATTAGGTCTTGTCCCCACACCTGAAATATTGCTGCCCATATTCAGAATAGATTTCCCTTTCTTGCTTAAACTCCATAAAAATCTTCACAAAAGTGTATTTCTTAGTAATTCTAAATCCAGTTAATGGGGCAGAAACTTAACCATTGCCTAGTAAACACTGCTCCACAGTCAAGCAACCATGGGTACTATGCTAAAATAGTTCTTTAGCATACAATCAATGCTCAAAGTGTCTTATTTACTGCTGTATAGTTGAAATGTTCACATATACCCATGTGTACCAAGGTTATGGCTAGCACTGATTTATAAAGCTTCGAGTCTATCCTTGTAAAGGTCACCTGGTATAAAAACTATAGCAGTCTTAATCCATAAATAGCTCTCTAATTCCTTAAAGTAAACAGCTAGAAATATCCTGTTGCCATAGTTGCGCTGAATTGTTGATCACAATTACTCTTTTAAGCCTAAAATGGTGCAATGATTTTCATAATGGCATGCAATTACAAGTCCACATAAAACTTTCTGAAATAAGTCTCTCTCAAATGGAAATTTTCTACTCCTGAGCCTACAAAGGATGCTTATTTTGCAGGCTCAAGCAAACGTGTTAATGACTAGGAAGCAGATTATAATTGAAAGAGTAATGGGAGATGCCAGACTTCTCTGTGACCCCAACTGGGAGAGTGTTCTTCCTTGAGAAAGCAATTTAACAACAGCAGATCTAAACTTCAGTGTTCCCATCTGTTAAATGGAGATGGTAAGGGACACCTCCTGTGTTTGAAGATAAATTAAGAAGAGTTAAAAGCTAAAGTAATGGGATCTTTGTAGAAAAGGATTCTTGTGATGATCTGGAAAATCTTCCCTGGGCAAAGTTTACTGACAAATTTTAATTAGACACATCATTCAAAAATTTATTCTTGATGATTTTTAGATGGATTTATAAATCTCCATACAACACAAGCTAGCCATTTTATTTGTATAATACAAGCAGACATGTCATGATTTTTTTCGTTTCAATTTCTTTTATGTAACTGGCTTATTTTATTCATTATTTCCAGAAACTGTATGCTAGGCATCAAAGTTACAAAAGTTCATGAGCTATGATGATGGATTTCATGCTGTTTGTCATCTAGTGGGAACAAGAAGCATAGGAAGGACTCTTAACCTTCTTGCTAGCCGGCAAGTAAGAGCTATACAAGTTATAATGGAAGTGAACAAGTAGGAAGTAAAGGTTAAACAAGATACTCATCATTCACCTTGGCTGATACCTTTAATGCATTTCATACCATGAAAATTTTACATCTTTGCAACTTACTGTGCTAAAAATATACTGTTCAACAAAGTTTGAATCAGATTTCAGCAGCCTCACTAAGTCAGTTTTAAAAGTTAGTCAAGAAAGTAGGGGAAAAAAGTCATTTTAAAGAAAATTATTGCATTGGTTTATTTACAGTGGTGGAGGTGAGGGATGAGTTTTGTGAGTGTTTGTACACATATAGTGGAGATGGGTGACAATTTTGGAGACTCAGCTGTCTCCTCCCACTTCATTAGAATTAGAACTCAGATCACCAAGCTTGGAAGAAAATACCTATCCCTAGTGAGCCATCTCACCAGCCCTATTTTTGTTTAAAAATCTACATAGTAAATAATTTTACGATCATTTTCAAGGTTACTTTGGAAAATAACTATGTGAAGTATAGGATACATTGCCATTTCCATAGGAAAAAGTTTGCAAAATTAAAATGAATAATCTGAGCTTGAGTGTTCAATAGTTAGCTCAGCCTTAGTATTATTTTTTCAAAGATCTTATAAAACTCTTAGTAAGTGTTAGGACAGTCATAAGCACATACTCATTGAAAATGGTGTGGTCTGGATGTTTTGTTAAGGTCTTCAGGGTGTTCCATTCCCTAACAGGTGTATAACAGGTGGTGTGAATCCATTGACAATTGATTATTGTGCATTACCTGAATCAAGCCAATTTTGACTACATTCACCAGAAAACATGTATTGCCTGTATCTTCTAATTGAACTGGTGTGGCTCTGCTGCATGAATTCTTCCCTTTGTGAGTTTTTAATTCCCCTCACACTATGGAGACAGAGAGATAAAGTTGAAGTTCTTGCACTGTAGTTCCAGAACTGAACCAAAGACATAGAGAAAGTCATAAAAGTTTGCTGAGAACAAAACAAATATTGTGTGTATATGCAAGCAAATATGTAATCAAGACTTCTTGGGGCATTAAGTGAATTAAAGATTTTAAAACTCTTATCAGTTAGAAGTATTTCCATTTTATCTTATCACATATTCATATATGTTCCATTTTCCTTTTACATTAATATTTTTCAAACATTTCTCTGAAATAATGAGTGTCATCTATTTATACAGACTTCCATGACTTCAAAGCACTTCTGTGCACATCACATTATTTATCAGCACAGCAGAGTACCAATGACTGATGAAAATCTCACCTTCTTCTATAACTGAAAAAAACAAACACAAAGAGTTGAAAGAAACCAGTGGTCCTCTTGTTTGTGGTGGTTCTTTACATTTATCATAAAGGCTAAGAAAGAAGTCTTTGTCAAGATTTGCTCATTCTATACCATCTTAAGTCAAATGAATTCACAAACAGATACATTTTCCTTTAAAATGTCATTTTTTCTTATGTGTGAAGTTAAACAAGAGGATAGCCTCCACTTTTCTTTGCATTGAGAATTTAGAAGTCTCATCATCATCATCATCATCATCATCATCATCATCATCATCATCATCACCATCATCATGCCTATTTCTTTGAGATTGTCATATGTACACCATTTATATCACTTGAGTTATATTCTTTGTTAGGTTTTTTTATACTTGTTAAAAATATTTATGTTTTAGTAGCTTTACAATATGATTCATAATTAGATATATTTTCTATGTTGTATGCTTAAGCAATATGAGGCAAGCACTTAATTTAAGAGACTTGCCATAGACTATTTCCAACGGTCACTTACAGTATTTTAATAGCAATTTGATTTACTACTCTGTTTTTATGTACTAATTGAGAATTTTTCATAAACATAAAATATCAAAGTCCCATTATATTATTGAGACTCATTTTTATATTATTTTGAGAAGAGCATCTCCACAGAGTGTCTAATTAGCTACGTTTATGATTATTATTCTTCTTTTTCTGTAAGGAATAAGCCATTTTCCAAGTATTCTCATCTGTCTAAATCTGCTACATGTTATTCTCTAGTATCAAATGTTTTACATTTTGATATTGAGATTTTTTATATATATTGTAATTTAAGGTCTCCAAATATTACAATTGAATTACAATTGTTTCTGTAATTTCTACCACTGCTAACCTCATAAATAAACAAGACCCTTTTGGTGATCAGTCTTTACTGTAACTTATTGTAAAAGATCGTGTTCAACGTTAATAAATTATGCAAATTAGGTAAAGAACTAGCAGATCTGTGGTCTCAGTACACTTTTGCACCCTATATGCTCTCTATTCACCTTGCTCACCCTGATTCTTCCCACTGAATTCCTGCTACACTGCTTTTTCTTGTCCTTTCCTCCTACCTCTACCTGGCAACCCCAGTGTACTGAGAGCTTTGTCCTAGTGATCATCAGAACTAGTGACCTTTCTCCTCCATGAGAGAAAAGTGTGGCTTCTCCATTTCCTGTGTCTTCCTTTAGAATTCTGTGCTATAAATGAGCAAGAAAGGCAGAAAACCAGGTTTTCACCAATGTGTCTGAGAAAGAACATGGAATAAAAGAATAAGAGGAAATCAAATAGCTTTAGACTGACATAAACTAAATATTACAATTGTGGGATGGTGCAGCATATGAATTGAAAACACAGCAATGAGATGCATATGAGCATTTGGTATTTTAACACAGAGTGCAGTCTAATGTGCACTCTTGTGTTGCTTGGTCAAATTATAAAATTATAGTCAGAAAGTGTCTTTCACTTCTAGTCTGTATTATAACAAAACTGTTTTTATTTATTCAGTATAGACTGATGTTTTAAGGTGTTCCCTATGGGATTAATTGGGTAGTTGTAATATGGAAAGTAATTTATAGTCTATTCCTAGGGCACAGAGTAATTAAAACAGATAGATGTATATTATGAATTAAAGAAATTAGAAAACATAAAGAAACAAAAACAATATAGCTATACCTTAGTGTGGAACAAGTTAAAAATATAATGCTATAGAAAGAGATGTGTAGTGCAAAAGTGTTCCATACAAGCAAACCATAGGAATACACAGCTGGTCCCTTGAGATGGGTACTGATTAAAGCTATTTATCTGTTAGAATGGTACAATCTGTTTTAAATATGGTCCATTCTATTTGTGAGGATTTTCTTGTCCTTACTCCAGTCAGAACAGCTAAGTTAAAAAAAAATCAAAAAATGCTGTTTTGGATGTAGAAAGTGGAACACTTATTCACATGAATCCAAACTGGAGCCTGAGCATCAACCATTGGCATCAGTGTAGATGTTACTCAGAAAACCAGAAACATCTACCATGAGATCCAGCTTTAGCACTCTTGAGCACTCACTCAAAGGACTGTGTCCTCTTATTGTAACACCTTGTTCATGTTCATTGCTATTCTCTCTACAATAGCCAGATATGTAAATAACATTCATGACCATTAAGTGAAACTGATGAATGGATAGTTAAAGCATGGCACATTTGCACAATGGAGGATTACTGAGTTATTAATAAAAATGAAATTATAAAATTTTGAGGTAAATACGTAAAGCTGTGAAGAGTCATTTTGAGTGAGATAAATCAAAAAGATAAATGTCACAAATTTTCTGTTATTTGTGGGTTCTGGCTTTGAATCTTCAGATATGCATTTTTCATATGTAACACCAATAAAGAACAGGAAATTTAATAAGGGCCATGTGGAAGGAAGATCTTTTAAGGGAGGAAAAAATGCAAGTCAGTAGTATAATAAGTTAGTTAAAGTAAAGGAAAGAAGAGCTATTACTCTGTAGTAGAGGATAGTGGGGAAGGCTACTAGAGGCAAAATACTAAAGTTCTTCACATCTAACCTGTAAGTTATCTGCAATTGATGTCTGCCAGGAAAGGGAAAATTAGTTTTCTATAATGAAGTATCCCTGGGGGTATCAACTACACTACAGGATAGACCCAGGAATAATTAGTTAAGACAAAAATAGAATTGCAATAGAATTGCAGTTTTTCTAAATGGGTTTTGTTTTGCTTTGCTTTGTTTTGGGTATTTCTTTGTGTCATCGTTTTGTTTAGTTGCTTGCTTTTGTTTTGATTATTTCATTTTTTTTTAGAAAAAGTATATGTGTGTGTGTGCAACAGAGAGAACATGAAGTTAGCTAGGTACAAAGATAGGAAGGAGCATTTAAGAAGTCAGGGAAAAGACTATGATCAAAATAAACTGTATGAAAATATTTTTGATACAAATAAATTATTTTAAACAAAATGCCCCAATCTAGTGATACCAAAAACAATAGCGAAAACAATGACATGGAAACCTCCCACTACAGAAGTTTCCTCCATATATAAATGCACATGTGCACTAAGTGGTTACTTTCTAATAGGGCCAAAGGCCCATAATAGATGTCACAGGCTATCAAATAAAAGGTCCATGGCCAGGAATGGTTTATTCCTTTTATAATTGTTGGCAGTGAGTTAGCATTAACATGCCAACATTACTGGCTATTGACAGTGTTCTGTTTCCCTCCACACTATATGATAAAATCCTCTCACTGAGGACCTCACATACCTTAGTAGAACATGGACAAATCAAACAAAGGGAAGATTCATCCTTATTAGACAGCTTTCAAAGTGCTGACAGTTGCTCTGCAAACCACTTGAGTAGAAAAGCAATCCCTAGTATTACCACCTGGGAAGTCTGAGAAACACAATATTGTCTAACCTGCTAAGACATTCCCACTGGTACAGTAGTGACATAGATGCCACGAGAGTAAGCAGCCACTTTCTCATTAGATTAAGGCCTTCCTCACAAGAAGAAACCCATTCCTCGTACCATTGTCAGGGTACAGAACAATGTGACTCAGCAGTTCATGGGCCCTACTACTGCAATTTGTTAAATGGCCCAGTATTGGACCCACTTCTAATTACTTATCATTATACTAATAGATTAATTAATCACTCAATTCTCATTAGTTAACCCATATTTTTCAGTAGATGATAATTGACACAGAGTCCCACAATTGTTAAAGGTGCAAAGAGTGGGACTGCGGAGTGTTCATCCCTAGAACAGGCATCCATGTCAGTGTCCCCCTCGCATGAATTAGCAATAGTTATAGAAAAGGAGGTAAAAAGATTTTGAGAACCAGAGGTAATGGATGGCTACAGAAGCACTATTTTCTACACACATTGGAGCACTATATGCTCAGGGATATTGTGACATCATGCACAAAACCTGCATAAGTTCGAGCCAGAAAACAAACAAACAAACAAAAAACTCAACATAAAGGAAGTGAGCACAAAGTCACACAATAATAGAGGACACATTGGCGGTAGATTGCTGCTAGGAGAGAGTCAGACAGTGTTTCCTGGTAAATATATTACCCTCCATTGGAAGGCTATGCATGTAAGAGTATATAAAAATTGTACTTTTAGGTACAAAATCTAATAAAATCTAATAAAAATGTTGTACTCTGTTTTCTGACTGAAAAGGCTCATTTGTAAATGGTTACAAATTGAAGCCTGCCCCTATCTTTCTTGAACAAACTCATTCCAGCCTCATTAACTTTTCAATGTAATCTTTGTAACTTTACTCATAAATTGAAACAACCTTAATACATACATATGTGCTTGCCAATTAATGTGCTGTCCTTGACTGCTAGAATCTAAGCTGCTGAAGTGAGGAATTCCTTTATCTTCTTACTCTGTACACTGGTGCAGAGCCAGCTCTAGTTCTATCTGCTATTCTCTCTAAATAATACTTAATCCTGTTTGTTTGTTTGTTTGTTTTTGTTTGTTTCGACACAGGGTTTCTCTGTGTAACAGCAGCCTAGTTGTCTTGGCACTTTGTAGACCAGGCTGGCCTAGAACTCACAGAGATCTACTTTTCCAGTACTGGGATTAAAGGCATGTACCACCACCACATGGCTTCCTAATGACGAAACTTTTGCCTTTCTGTACCTGAGCTTTTCTTCAAACATGTTCCTTTTTAAGACATTATGGAAGAAGGCATTCTAAGGGGGAAACAGAAAGCAAGAGAAGGAGATCTGAATAGATTCCCACTATGTTCTGGCCTTGTCACCTCCAATTTCTCTGACTGGTGATCTACTTTTGCCTAATTTTGTCCTGCTTCATAAAAGGAGTACTCCCAAGTCATCTAAATTAAATGGTTATTGTTCAAGAACCTTATTTGTACTATCTCATTTGCTTGTCTTTTCTCCCCATTCTCTATTGCTTTATTTCCCATTCTGACTTATCCTGTGATTTTTTTTTTTTTTAGCCATTTCTAGTGCCTTTTTTTATTTCAGGTTCTTCCTTTACATTCGTGAGTTAAAACATCCAGGATTACAAAATCTTATTTAAAATCCATATGTAACAATAATTATAAAACTCATATGTAATGTTAATTGAAAGTTTAAAATGTGCCATAAGTCTACAGCCATATCTTCCTGAACACACCAAGTTTCATCTTTTATTTACCACAAGGATATACTATATAGACATTAAATATTTATTTATCACATCATCAGCATTGTGATGGTTACTGTTATCATCAGTTTTACAAGGTGTAGGCTCACTCAGGAGATGGTACTCTGGCAATGTCTGTAAGGGGATGATCTTGACTGCAGTTACTGTTGTGGGAAGACCTGCCTCCTAAGGGTAGAAACACTCCCTAACTGAGAGGCTAACCTTTATAAAGGAGAAACTAAGCAAAAGTATATGTTTACTGTTCTCTGCTAGCTAACTCAAATGCTTATTGCCTTGACACCCCAGCCATGATGGACTAGATACATCAAAGTATGAGCTGCAATAAAACTCCTTCCCTTAATTTGCTTTTGTCGCAGTCTTTTAATAGCATCAACAGGAAGGGACACTATGAATTATTTTTTCTAGTTGAAGTTGAGCCTCAAGCTCAGAGTTAGTAATTCTCTCTAAGTGAAAAAGAAGATAAGTCAGATCAGATTACAAGTTCCTGGAATAACAAACACTGATATATCAGCTATTAGTATATTGTGTCTTTATGTTACAGTGGTACTTCATACCCTCTTTAACATGAAAAAGATGACATAGTTTAGGAATAAACATGCAGTTAAACAAAGGAGAGGTTACATGGGGTTGGGGGGCTATTTCTATCAATCAAGTATCCTGACTTCAGTGTACATCCCTAGTTGATAGTGATTCTTTCCTGAGCTGGCAAAACCAAAGTTATTAAAACCCTTTCATTCCTATTATAAATTGTTATATGTTTAATTCTTCTGGTAAGACACATTTCCAATATTCATGGCTAAGAATTGTATCTTAAATGGTATCTTATTACAACTTGACAAATAGAAGAATGTCACAGAAACTAATAAATGGGAAAGAAAACAGTTTCAGGGTATGTAATGTCTTTTATTTCGGTCTTTTCACCCAAATTAACCTGTGCATAATGATTCTTATTGCCCAGTTACATTAGCCCATCTGTCTGAAAACTGCTAAATGTGATGTTTATTATTATTTAATTGCTATGCTTATTATTATTGCATTGATCCATTTACAGTGAATGTTGGGAAAACGTCTGCTGAGTGTTATACAGATATGTAGTGAGCATATGAGTGTATGGATACCATTAGCAAGGAAAGGTGGTAAGTTTGATCTGACTTACCCGTCAAGTTCTGCCTG